>CM061070.1:131976535-133200514 GCA_030762895.1 Sophora flavescens | reverse complement strand
CCAAGTTCCCTTCTTATAAAGAAGAAACTTTCCTTATTAAGTGGTTTGGTGAATATATCAGCTAATTGCTTAGATGTATCTATATGTTTAATCACAACATCACCACTTTGAATATAATCCCTGATAAAATGATGCCTAATTTCAATATGCTTGGTTCTTGAGTGCATAATTGGGTTCTTTGTTAGATTAATTGCACTAGTGTTATCACATTTTATGGGTATATGATCCAGATAAACACCATAGTCAATTAATTGTTGTTTCATCCATAGGATTTGAGCACAATAACTCCCAGCTGCAACATATTCTGCTTCAGCTGTGGATAAGGCCACACTAGTTTGCTTTTTACTAAACCAGGACACTAGGAAATTTCCTAATAAATGGCATGTTCCACTTGTGCTCTTCCTATCTAACTTGCATCCAGCAAAGTTAGAGTCGGAATATCCTATTAATGTGCAAGTGGATCTCTTGGGATACCACAGCCCCATTTCTCTTGTTCCTAAAAGATACTTCATGATTCTTTTAACTGCAGTAAGATGTGATTCTTTAGGATTAGCTTGATACCTTGCACACATACACACACTAAACATTATATATGGCCTACTTGCAGTGAGATAAAGTAAGGATCCGATAATACCTCTATACTTGGATACATCTATAGATTTACCATGTTCATCTTTGTCCAACTAGCAGGCTGGACTCATTGGTGTTGCCATTTCCTTTGCGCTTTCGATTCCAAACTTCTTTAGTAGTTCCTTGCAATATTTTGTTTGGCTTATGAAGGTTCCATCTTGGCATTGTTTAATTTGAAGTCCAAGAAAGAAGGTAAGTTCTCCCATCATGGACATTTCAAATTCACTTTGCATTAGTTCACCAAATTCCTTGCATAAAGACTCATTAGTAGCACCAAAAATAATGTCATCAACATATATTTGAACAAGTAAGATATTGTGTGCTTTTGTTTTAGTAAATAGTGTAGTATCAACTTTTCCTCTTTTAAATCCTTTCTCTAGGAGAAAATTGCTTAACCTCTCATACCAAGCTCTAGGAGCTTGCTTGAGTCCATAGAGGGCTTTAGTCAGTTTATAGACATGATTTGGGAACTCACTGTCAACAAAGCCAGGGGGTTGGCTTACATATACTTCTTCTTGTATTATTCCATTTAAAAAGGCATTTTTCACATCCATTTGGTACAGTTTAAAGTTCATTATACATGCATAGGCTAAGAGCATTCTTATGGCTTCTAATCTAGCTACGGGAGCATATGTTTCATCATAATCAATTCCTTCTCCTTGATTATATCCCTTAGATACTAGTCTAGCCTTGTTTCATACTATTATTCCATTCTCATCCATTTTGTTTCTAAACACCCATTTAGTTCCGATTATTTGGTTACTTTTGGGTTTTGGAACTAAATCCCAAACTTTGTTCCTTTTAAATTGATTTAACTCCTCTTGCATTGCAATCATCCAATGTTCATCATTAATAGCATCATCAACACATTTTGGTTCTATTTGAGATACAAATGTCGTGGTATTGCAAATATTCCTTAAAGAGTTTCTAGTGGTTACCCCTTTGGTGATCTCACCAATGATATTGTCTAGGGGATGATTCTTTGAAGCTTGCCACTCCTTAGGAAGATTTTCTTGTTGAAGTTATGCTTGAGGTTCTTTATTGCTTTCTTCATCTTCCTTTTCCTTGTTGCTCTCCTTTCCTTCATCAGATTTCACTTCATCCTCAAGAGTTTCTGCATCATCAAAAATGTCTTTTCCCAACCTTTTGGGGTTAGACTCATCAAATGTTATGTGAACAGATTCCTCTATTGATAAAGTATGCTTATTAAACACTCTATATGCTTTACTAGTTAAAGAATAACCTAAGAAAATACCCTCATCAGCTTTGGGATCAAATTTCCCAAGATTATCCTTGCCATTATTTAGCACAAAACATTTACAGCCAAAGACATGAAAATGAGAAATGTTAGGTTTTTTTCCCTTGTAAAGTTCATATGGAGTTTTCTTCAAAATTGGCCTTATTAGAACTATATTCAAAACATAACATGCAGTACTCACAGCATCAGCCCAAAAATACTTTGGTAAATTAAAGTCACTTAATATGGTTCTAGCAATTTCTTTAAGTGATCTATTTTTCCTCTCAACTACTCCATTTTGTTGTGGAGTTCTAGGTGCAGAAAAATTATGTTTTATACCATGTTCATCACAAAAGTTATCAAACTCCTCATTTTGGAATTCTCCTCCATGGTCACTCCTAATTGAAACAATTTTCACGTCTTTCTCATTTTGAGCAACCTTGGCCATTTTCTTAAAAGCTTTAAAAGCTTCATTCTTTTGTGCTAAGAAAAAGGTCCAAGTGAATCTAGAGAAGTCATCAACAATTACAAGAGCATAGAGATTTCCACCAAAGCTTTTTGTCCTAGAAGGTCCAAAGAGGTCCATGTGCAGTAATTGTAAGGGTCTACTAGTTGAAACAGTGTTTTTAGCCTTAAATGAGGTTTTCACTTGTTTACCCTTTTGGCATGCATCACATAGGCCTTCTTTAACAAACTTTTTATTTGGTAAACCGATTACAAGTTCTTTGGAAATCAATTTATTCAAGTAATCCATATGAATGTGAGCTATTCTCCTATGCCAAAGCCAATTTTCATCTTCTTTGGAAATTAAGCAACATGCATCATTGGAAATTAAGTTGTCTATGTCTAGCATATAAATGTTATTTATTCTATTTCCAATCAATTTTATGTTATTATTATGAATAGATTCGATCATACACATATTTGAGTTAAAGTTTACCTTGTAGCCTTTATCACATAATTGGCTTATACTTAGTAGATTGTGTTTGAGTCCTTCCACATAGAGAACATTCTTAATCTTGATTGTTGGACTTTTTCCTATTGTTCCAACACCAAGGATTCTTCCTTTGTTGTTGTCTCCATAGGTGACATTTCCACTTTCCTTGGGAGTGAAAGATGTAAATTTTGTGATGTCTCCGGTCATGTGTTTGGAGCAGCCACTGTCCAAAAACTAGCTTGAGGTTTTGGCCTTCAAACACACCTACAAAACATATTCTTTTATGCTTTTCCTTTAGGTACCCAAATCTGTTTGGGTCCTTTAGTGTTAGTAGCAACAGAAGTTCCTTTTGGAACCCAAATTTGTTTAATGCCAACATGAATGTTCTTTCTAAGTCTACAAGTAGCAGCTGTATGACCTTTCTTTAGACAATAATAGCATTTAACAAAAGGACTAGTTGAGGAGATGGGTGGAACAAAAAGCTTCTTAAAAGATTTTTCATGTACCATTGGCTTATATCCAATTCCAGCTTTGTCATACATACCCTTTTGCTGTCCTAATATGGCATTCAAGTTATGTCTACCCGTAGTAAACTTAGATAGAGTTGTATTCAGTTTTTCAACCTCCTTTTCTAGTGTAGTGCATTTGGTGAAATTTGAACTAGATGCAAGTAATTGTGAATTTTTGGTTTCTAGTTCTTTAAGCTTTATTTGTAAAGATGCAGAGTCGCTACATTGTTTTACGATGATCTTTCTAGAAGATTTAAGTTGTTTTCTAATTTTAACATATTCTTCATGCAATTCATCAAAAGCATCTTGTAACTCATCATAAGTAGGAGAGGAATCATTTACCTCGGTTTCACTGTCACTTTGATGATTTGCCATGAGACATAGGTTGGCTTCTTCATTTTCTGATTCACTACTAGTGGAATCCATATCATTATCTTCCCAAGATATGTATGCTCTTCTAGGATTTCTTCATTTCTTTTCCTTGCTGTCATTCTTCTCATACTTTTCTTTCTTTTGTATCTTTGGACATTCATTTTTGTAGTGTCCAAGCTTTCCACATTCAAAGCATTTGATTGTTGAGGAAGTGTTTTCACCTTTGTTCGTGTTCTTTTTAGTAGGAAAACTGAATTGCTTCTTGTTTCTATTCTTCTTGATGAATCTTTTAAATTTCCTCACAAGAAATCCCATTTTTTCTTCTTCGGATTCTTCACTTTCATCAAGGTGTTCATCTTCATCACTTTCTATTGATTCTTTGGAGATATGAGCTTTAAGTGAGAGTCCTTTCTTCTTTTTCTCATTATCTTCATGATTTTTTTATCTGTTGAGTTCCAATTCGTGTTCTTTCAACTTCCCAAATAGAGTAGCAATCTGCATTGTGTCAAGATCCTTTGCTTCAGCAATTGCAGTAATTTTTGGCTGCCATTCACGACTCAAACATCTCATAATCTTGTTAATATTTTTCTCATCTGTGATTGTATGTCCGAGTCCTTCTAACCGGTTCACAATGTATGTAAACCTCTTTTGCATATCATCTATCTCCTCACCATTCTTCATGTGAAAGAGTTCATATTCATGGACTAGTGCATTCATCCTTGCTCTTTTCACATCGTTGGTTCCTTCATGAGTGAGTTGAAGAGTATCCTACATCTGCTTTGCCGTTTTACAATTGGAGACCCTGAAAAACTTGTCATAATTCAAAGCAACTGTTATAATATTCTTTACTTTAGCATTATAACCAACTCTTCTTTTATCATCATCATTCCAGTCATCTTTTGGTTTAGTTTGTTTATTTCCCTTAGCATCAAGAATAAATGGAACATAGGGACCATTTTCAACAGCATCTAAAACATCTAAACCTGCAGCCTCAAGAAAGATAAGAATTCTTTCTTTCCAATACATGTATTGGGAGCCATTAAAGGCAGGGGGTCTAGTGAGTGAAGCCCCATCACCCAGGATATCATTTGCAGCCATCTCTTGAATCTATTAAGCTTTGTAACAAGAGTTTTAGCTCTGATACCAATTGTTGGTAGTGGCTACGGTCTCAAGAGGAGGGGGGGGGGGGGGGTGAATTAAGATATTGAAAAATTATTCAACAATTTAAAGCAAAATAGTGTTTCTTTAAAGAAAATTGGTTTTCACTCAATTTTAATTCCCAAGAATTAGGTTATGGAACAAGTGATGATGACAAGAAGAATTATAAGTAGTAACAACAGATTTTAACATAGATTGCAGATTAAAGATTCAAGTTAACAAGTATATGGAGTTTAGGGATGAGAAGAACACGCAAACCGATTTATCCTGATTCGGCTACCTCCTTTGGTAAGCCTACATCCAGTCCCACACCTCTATGGTTTTCTTCACTATAATCAGCAATTACACAATTCTAATTACAGCAACACAAGGATAACCTCCTTGCTTGAAAAATCTCCAGAAAGCACACTAGCTTTTTTATACCCAAGGATCCCTTCTATCCTTGTTAAACCCTAAGAGATACCCTCTCTTAGTCACTCTAATTCACAAAAAAGAATTGAGTAGAAGCAAGACTCTAAAAGCCTGATAAAACAAATTGAAGTTCTAACTATCACACTTTTCTCAGAGATAAAGCACTTTGTTTCACAATCAGTTTGCGTTGTTGTTGTTGTGTGGAAAAGTGTTCCTCCGATCCCTCTTTATATATAAGACAAATTATAGCCGTTGGGATCATTTAAGACAAATTTGGATCTGATTTAACAAAATCTGCTTTCTTGATTCTTGATCTCAAAATGTGATTCTGTTTGATCTTTGTAGAGATTGCGTCCTTCTTGAAATATAGCCGTTTCCATCTGAAAGGATAGCCAAGTCTATTTGAAGAGTAATTAATTCGTATTTATTTGAAGATAAAAATATCCGTTGCCTTTTGCCACATCAGCAGACGGGAGTTCTAGCTCAAGGTAATTGGACGGGCTCCAATTGGTAGACGAGCTTGCTAACTCAAGGTAATTGGACGAGCTCTAATTTGTAGACGAGCTTTATATATCATGTAAGTGGGCGGAGCTTCTAGGGCGTATCATTTAGTAGACGAGCTCTCCTTTTACATCAGTAGACGAGCTCTAATTTTTAATTAGTAGACGAGCCCTTCTTTTACATCAGTAGACGCGCGCTTCTTTTACATCAGTAGACGAGCTCTTCTTTTTCCATCAGTAGACGAGCTCTCCAAGTGTCACTATCAGTAGACGCGCGCTTCTTTTACATCACTAGACGCGCTCTTCTTTTACATCAGTAGACGCGCTCTTCTTTAGTAGACGCGTGCTTTCTGTTTTCCTCAGTGGACGAGCTCCCCTTTTACATCAGCAGACGCGATCATCTGATTTCTTAGTGGACGCGCTTCATGTGCCACGTCAGCAGACGAGCTCTTCTGTTTCTTCCAGTGGACGCGCTTCATGTGCCACATCAGCAGACGAGCTCTTCTGTTTCTTCCAGTGGACGCGTATTTGTTGTACTTCAGTGGACGCGCTCCAAATTGTACTTTAGTGGACGAGCTCTTTAGTTGTTCATTGGACTTCAGCTCTTTACTTTGTTGGACGTCATTCTTGGTTCACTTCATTGGACGAGCGCTTATATTTTCCCTGTGTTGGACGTGCGCTAGTTTTGCTTTGTTGGACGAGTGATATTGCATGCAACTTAACACGTAATGAGTACGTAGTCAGAATTAAAAATCTTATGCAAAATACACTTTGTTTGTCATACATCAAAACATAAATGAGGGCTTAGTCTTACAAATACAACCCGAAGGGTTTGTGGTTAATGGTCAGGAAAAGAAAGAGTGTTAATTGAAAAAAGTCATTGTATGGACTAGAACAAACTCATAAGAAATGATATCAAAAGTTTGATCAAGTTGTGCTAGCTAATTGATATAAAATAAATAAATCTGACAAGTGTATTTATAGTAAATTCCATGGTGGAAAAGGGGTCATGATTTGTTTATTTGTTGATGATATATATGTTGATGATATGTTAATATTTGGTACTGATCTAGATGAGGTAGAAGAAACTGAGAGGTTCTTATCTAGAAATTTTGACATGAAAGGCTTAGGGGTAGCTGATGTGATTCTAGGAATTAGAATAATAAGATATGGTTAAAAGGTATTATAGAAATTTAATCACTTTGATTGTCAACCTATCACTACTCCTTGTGATCATAGCATTAATTTAGTACCAAACAAAGGTAGTCTAGTAGCACAACTTGAATACTCAAAAGTAATTGATTGTTTAATGTATGCCATGACATGTACCCAGTCAAACATTGCATATGTTGTAGGTAGACGTAGGAATACAGGTAATCCAAGCAAAGACCATTGGCATGTTACCCAAAGAGTATTGAAATACTTGATGGGGACAATGAACTATAGTTTAAACTATAATGGGTATCCTTCGGTATTAGAAGGTTACCTGGATGCCGGTTGGTTGACTTATACAAGAAGATCATGCTTTAACAAGCAGTTTAGTCTTCACAATTGGTGGGGGTTCTATTTCTTGGGGTTTCAAGAAATAAGTCGTCATTGTCGGTTCCACCATGGCTGCAGAATTCATAGCATTGGCAATATTTAACAAAGAGATTAAATGGCTTAAAAATTTGTTATATGAGATACCAATTTTAATGGCGCCGGTATCCATACAATGGGATAGTCAGTAAACACTATCAAGAGCATATAGCCAGGTTTATAATGGAAAGTCCAGGAACATTGGGCTAAGACATAGTTATGTCGAGGAACTAATTGAAAATGGAGTAATATCCAAGGTCTTTATAAGACGGAAAGAAATCTTGCATCCTTTGACGAAAGGACTGACAAGTGATATGATGTGGAAAAACATCATTAGGGATGGGAATCAAGCCCATATCTACATGATCACCAATGGTGGAAACCCAACTCACACTTGAGTAGCATCAAGTCTTGAGTTCAATATGGCCAAAGTACACTATAAGAGTGATTGCAAGTAATTGACGAATAGATACATCCTAAGGTTTAAAAGTACTTGGATACCATAAGGACAAAAGGAAAAGGGTGAGCTTTTGCTCTTAATGGACCTATAGCATATATGTGCTGAGGTGCCCAACTTATGGGGGTGCTTTTGGTAAAGTCCACCTATATGAGAGTGAAGTGGGGTCGCTTCTTAGAGTTGGGTGATAAGCCTCTGGCTTATCTAGTTTTATGACTAGATGAACTAGGGTTTATGCGCCAATTAGTCGAGTTCACTCTCGTTTTCGCCCAAATTTTGCCTTGTTTTGTTCCCAAGTTGGACTTTGACTCGTTTTGCGTCTTTTGTGTAGTTTTTAGCTTATTTTGGATAGAATTATGCTTTTGGTTGCTTTTTGTGTTTTTAGGTCGATAAGTGAAGCTCCGGGAATCAAGGAAAGCCAAGAAATAGTGGAAATTGTAATTCTGGAGACACTCGCCCCGCGAGTGTATTCTCGCCTCGCGAGACTGAAGGTCAACAAAGCAGCAAAAGTCAACATTTCTGGATCGCCCCGCGAGAGACAGCTCGCCTCGCGAGAGCATGAAGACTTGGAAGTCAGAGACCATCACGGCATAGCCGTGATGAAGGTCACAGCCTAGAATTGAATACTCGCCCCGCGAAAGGTGTCTCGCCTCGCGAGTCCCTGAAGACCATGGAAGACAGAGACCATCACGGCTTAGCCGTGATGAATATCACGGCGGTGACAGATTAGGGTTTGAAGACTCGCCCCGCGAATACAAGATCGCCTCGCGAAAATCCAAAATTTGAAGCGCGCCAATACTAAATTTCGCGTCGCGAGAGTAAGCTCGCCCATGAGCGGTGGCGAAAACGGAATCCTTATTTAAAGGTCTCGGATCGGGATTGGATATCAAGTTGTTAGCCACAGATCAGAACTATAGTGCGAATCCTTGTTTCTGGAGTTGCGTCTCCCTTCTCTTTTCTTTTCTTCTTTTAGTTTATTATTATGGAGATTATTGCCGATTGTTTGTGCGTCGTCACGGGCATGAGGAACTAATCCCCTCGTCCGAGGGATCAATGAAGCCACCCATGGCAGTGTAGTGTTCATATGATGTATGTGTTTCTCCCCTCTTTTTAATTGATGTTTTCCGATTCTGATTTGAATGTTTGATCATATGTGTTGCGTGATTAATCAGTTAAACGTGTTTGAGGCCGAACGGCGAGTCGCGTTTTAGAACTTGAATTGGAATCATTAATCGAATAATGAGCACGACCGTGGATTTATTTGATTAGTGCAACCATTTAGGGAACAAGGTTTAATAGAATTCGAGATTAGGGTTATGAGACCGAATAAGTAATTAATCCAATCGTCGAACACGTCCTATTGAGCACGACAGTGGATATAGGAGAATTTGGGGGTCCCGGTTGACATTATAATTGAACTTAGGGAGGAATACATTATCACTTGGGTACTATACATGATTGGGTAGGTGGATTTGAGACCTTGGATACTTTAATTTCTGAATTTAATCACCTTAGTTTTAATCTATTTGTTACTTGAAATTGCGATCTATCTCTCTCTCTCACAACAGCTTTCTTCGCTTAACTAAACCTATCGAATTTCTCACGAATTGGTAGAATTGGTAGCCCAATCCTTGTGTTCGACCTCGGTAGACTCTTACCGTGTTTTTATTACTTGCGACGACCCGGTACACTTGCCAGAGTCACAACAAGTTTTTGGCGCCGTTGCCGGGGATTGGCACAACCAATTTTCCTAATTTTTAGGAAATTTGATTGATTGGTTAAGCGGTTTTTATTTTTATTTTTCTGTTATTTATTATTATTTCTCTACTTCTTTGATTCCACTTGGTCTTGCCGTGTTTTTGTATGCGAGGTACCATCTCACAAGAGGACTTGCTATTTGATTCGGAGATCACCAAGACTGAGAAGCGCTTAAGGAAGGAAGTCAGAGAAAGGAAGAGGCTTGAAGCGATAAATTTTGAGGACATGGCTGAAGAAAATCCTCCTCCTCCTCCTCCTCGTTACAAGCCTCTCTTCGAGTACGATCTACCCAGCTTGGGTGATTGTGACTCTTCTATTGTGAGGGGCAACCTGAACACAGACTCCTTCAGAGTTGAAGCATGTGTCACATTCCAGATCCGGGAGAATCAGTTTGATGGGAGTGGCAAACAGGACCCTCATAGACACATCACTCGCTTCCTTGAAGCCTGTGACTTACAGAAGACAAGAGGAGTCTCACAGGATGAGTTTCGTTTGCGACTTTTCCCTCTCTCTCTTAGGGATGTCGCTCGCGATTGGGTTGACAGCTTGGATAGGAACAGCATCAGAACTTGGGAGCAAATGGCACAGAAGTTCCTAACCAAATACTTTCCTCCTCAGAAGGCGGCACAAGCAATAATAGCAGTCACATCATTCAGGCAGACGGAGGATGAAACTTACAATGAAGCGTGGGAGAGGTACAATGGTTTATTGAGAAGATGTCCCTCTGCGTTCTTTGACCCGGTTTCCAAAGTACAGCACTTCTTTAATGGGTTGAGGGGACGCTATCAGATGAACTGTGATGCCGCAGCTGGCGGCTCTTTTTCCTACTTATCAGCTGAGGATGGATGGACATTGTTAGAGAAGATGTCATATAATGATTACAACCGTGGTAGGGAGACCTCAAGTGGAATCAGTTCTGGGACAATGGAAGCCATTTTAGAGCAAAACAGACTTTTGAAGATGCAGAATGAGGCTTTGTCAGAAACAAGAGGGTTAATGCGATACACGAGGGAATGCCTCCGGGTTGTGCAAATTGTAATGGAGATCATGACACTCAGATTTGCCCGCTAAATTTCCCTCAGGAACATGTGGACTCTTGCCACAACTTTTATGACACTGTGCCCCAGAATAACTATCAGAGGAGGAATGGACAAAATGACTACAATCAGAATCAGAATAGGGGGTACATGAGGAGAGACCATCCGGGTTTCACTTGGAGTAATGCTAATGGTGGTCTAGCCGGTCAACAACCTCCTCAGCAGAATTGGCAACAACCTCAGCAGGGTATAAGGCCGAACATTGGAATTCAGCAGTGCAATACCCAGCAGCTCTTCCGGGGCCTAATCGATTTGCAAATAACAGATGGTGGAAGACAAGCTGTGGGAGCTGGCTTTTGAGAAGTTGTCAACCTTTACAAGCACATCTTTTGAGAAGGTGAACACCGCCATTGACAAGTTGGCGACTCATACGAGATCGGCAATTCAGAATCTGGAGACACAAATAGCGCAGCTCGCGAAGCAACTTAATGAGCGTCTTCCAGGCACTCTCCCAGGTAATACCGAGAACAACCCCAAGGGACAATGCAATGTCATATCTACTAGAAGCGGAAGGGTGTTGGAACCTAACAGGGGTACAACTAGTTCTCAGGTTGACAAGGCCCCGGAACAACCACACATTGGGGAAGAGCAACCTGAAAAAGAAAAGTTGGCAAGCGACAAGGCACCGGAGCAAGGGGGAAGGCTGAAGCTTGTAGATGAAGAGTTCCGAAAGAAGAAATGGGTTGAACCCCAAGACCTCCCTCCTTACATGAAGGTACCGTATCCTGAACGATTGAAGAAGCCTCAACAGGATAAGCAGTTCAACAGATTCCTTGATGTATTCTGCAAACTCCAAATTAACATTCCATTTGCGGAAGCCTTAGAACAAATGCCATCATATGCTCGGTTTATGAAGGAACTTCTCACTAAGAAGCGGAGGATTGTGGATGAAGAAACGGTTGCTTTGATCGAGGAGTGTAGTGCCATTCTTCAACGGAAACTGCCTCCGAAGTTGAAGGATCCCGGTTCCTTCTCGATACCATGCACCATTGGGGGAATGACCTTCGGAAAGGCATTATGTGATCTAGGGGCAAGCATCAACTTGATGCCCCTCTCGATGATGAAGAGGCTGGGGATCAAAGAAGTAAAGGATACGCGAATGTCACTCCAACTGACCGATCGTTCTATCAAATATCCCTATGGAGTAGTCGAAGACTTGCTCGTGAAAGTTGACAAGTTCATATTCCCAGTGGACTTTGTGGTGCTCGATATGGATGAAGACGCTGAGATCCCTCTCATATTGGGTAGGCCCTTCTTGGCCACTGGGGGTGCCTTGATAGATGTGCGGCAAGGGAAACTCACTCTAAGGGTGCAAGATGATGAGGTAGTCTTCAATCTATTTGAAGCAATGAAGCACCCTGCAGAGAGGACAGAAGTGTATCGATTGGATATGGTGGATCCAACTGCCAAGGCAAGGGCAACTAGGGAAGCCCATGGTTCTTCACTTGCAAAAGTGTCGGTAAAAACCCATGATGGGGACAGTGAGGAAAAAGACCCTTTGGGGGATGAGGTCTATCTTGAGTGGCTACGAGACATGGAACCCATACCGAATCTCCCAGGGGAAGAATGTGCAAAGGAAGAGCTCAGCAGCAAGGGCAAGAAAAAGAAGGGTAAAGCACCAAGGTTGAAAGGTGACACAACCGTGGTGGTCAATGCAAACAATGAGTTGATCCCAAAAAAGACCATCACGGGGTGGAGAGTTCGTACTGATTATAGAAGGATGCTGGACTTAAATGAGTTGTCCGGGAACAGTAGGAGAGCTTATGAAAGGGCAAGAGCCTACAGAATATGGACTGAGGCATGGAATGGCAAGCAAGATCTACATCCGGATTAACCCTTAGGGGTGACTTGAGTCAGGCTCGGGACGTTAAACAAGCGCTACTTGGGAGGCAACCCAAGCTAGGTATCCTTTGGTTTTAGTTTCTGTTATTTTCGCGTATACAAAAAAAAAAAACTTGATTCGCCACGCGAATCCACATTGGCCGCGCGAGACAGAAGCCCTGAATCTCTGGGGTTGCTTACTTTTCTGTCTCGCGTCGCGAGGTCTACTTTCGCCTCGCGATTCTGGCCATCAGCATCTGTGGGAATTCCAGATTCTCCCCGCGAGATACTACTTGCCTCGCTATTCTGGAAAGTGTGAATAACAATTTTCCAGATTCGCCTCGCGAGTTATCTCTCGCCTCGCGAATCTGCACTTAAGGTCTTAAATTGCAGGAGTTCTTCCAGGATGCTATGCAACAGAAGGGAGGCCGTGAGACCAATATTGATGAGGAGGCAACCATGGAAATTTGATCAGAGAGTATTCTCTCATCTCCTCACTCTTGTTTGTTTTTGTTTTTAATTTTCGTTTTGTTTTTGCTTGTCACTCTTGAATAATTCGAGAAGATCAAGAGTTGTTGTATGAATGTCGTGTCGGCAAGCTTGTTGGTTTCTAATTAAATTGAGCGCAGATTGCATGAATTATTTTGATCATTGATGATTTCCCCCTAGGTTCTGAAAGTAGAAAAGTTGATCCCCACTTAAAAATTGAAAATTGAACTTTGAGATTTATTGTGATTACTTGATTTATGATAAGTTTGGGGTGAGGGGGTGCACACACTAGGAATCGTATCTCGGTCAAACAATTTGTAAACTGTCCAGGTGAGGATTTGAGCCTCCAACTTTGTTTTTGATTGTGTGAATCACTGTTAAGTTGCACTTTCCCGAATTTGCTTGAATCTCTTCATGGTTTGCATGTTTATGTGTTGCATCAAATGATTTAGGCAATTTTCTTTGAATTAACTACTTGGCCATAAATTGAACCAACCTTGATGAATGATCCCTAGTTAGCCACATTGAGCCTTGAAGCCTATTGTTCTTGATGACCTTACATTACAAGCCATTAACTCAGAAAAACCATGATTTTCCCCTATCCTAGGATTTAGGAGAGTATGGAATTTGAGCTTTGTGAGTATTGTTGTGGAACTAAGTTTGGGGTGGCTACAAGTTCATGAATCATAGTTAAGAAAAAGAAAAACGGAAGTAAGGGCCGAAGGCTTGAAAAAAAAAAAAAAGGTGATGAAAAGCATTGAATATGTGCCAAAAAGGGCAAAGAAAAATAAATATAAAAAGGAAGAGGTGTGTAGCCACCAAATGCAAGGGAGAGAATAATATGAGAGTGAATTCAATTGTTGTGATATTAGTTTCATGCTCTCATTAATCCTAGGGACTTAACCTCTATCCTTTGAATATCTTACCTTGAGCCAGGCCTCATTACAACCTTTAAAAGACCTTCTGATGTTGCATGCATGTTTTCGTGGGAACCATTTTTGAGATGAAAATCAAATTCATGGGAAGTGCTCTTGATAAGTGAAATTGAGTGAAAAAGTTGAAAGCCTAGACGAATTTGAGCGAATGAGTGAAATTTTACATACCCTTGTGAGGAAGGCAATTGTTTGAAATTGGTGATCTTCTTTTTGTGTGTGACTCTGAACCTCAACTTAGATTAATGATTGCATGAATGATGAAGTTCTCAAAAGTTTAAAGTAAATGAATGTGGGGATTACGTTAATATATGGGGGGAGATCATTAGAGAAAAACTGTTTTGAGTGTATGAAATTTGTGCGAAATCGATTGGTTCCATTAGGCTTGCCAAGTCTTGAGTCGTTTTTGAGTTTTAAGCTTGCTTGGGGACAAGCAAGGTTTAAGTTTGGGGTGTTTTGATAAGCCTCTGGCTTATCTAGTTTTATGACTAGATGAACTAGGGTTTATGCGCCAATTAGTCGAGTTCACTCTCGTTTTCGCCCAAATTTTGCCTTGTTTTGTTCCCAAGTTGGACTTTGACTCGTTTTGCGTCTTTTGTGTAGTTTTTAGCTTATTTTGGATAGAATTATGCTTTTGGTTGCTTTTTGTGTTTTTAGGTCGATAAGTGAAGCTCCGGGAGTCAAGGAAAGCCAAGAAATAGTGGAAATTGTAATTCTGGAGACACTCGCCCCGCGAGTGTATTCTCGCCTCGCGAGACTGAAGGTCAACAAAGCAGCAAAAGTCAACATTTCTGGATCGCCCCGCGAGAGACAGCTCGCCTCGCGAGAGCATGAAGACTTGGAAGTCAGAGACCATCACGGCATAGCCGTGATGAAGGTCACAGCCTAGAATTGAATACTCGCCCCGCGAAAGGTGTCTCGCCTCGCGAGTCCCTGAAGACCATGGAAGACAGAGACCATCACGGCTTAGCCGTGATGAATATCACGGCGGTGACAGATTAGGGTTTGAAGACTCGCCCCGCGAATACAAGATCGCCTCGCGAAAATCCAAAATTTGAAGCGCGCCAATACTAAATTTCGCGTCGCGAGAGTAAGCTCGCCCCGCGAGCTGGCGAGAAACAGAATCCTTATTTAAAGGCTGTCTCAGATCAGGATTGGATATCAAGTTGTTAGCCACAGATCAGAACTATAGTGCGAATCCTTGTTTCTGGAGTTGCGTCTCCCTTCTCTTTTCTTTTCTTCTTTTAGTTTATTATTATGGAGATTATTGCCGATTGTTTGTGCGTCGTCACGGGCATGAGGAACTAATCCCCTCGTCCGAGGGATCAATGAAGCCACCCATGGCAGTGTAGTGTTCATATGATGTATGTGTTTCTCCCCTCTTTTTAATTGATGTTTTCCGATTCTGATTTGAATGTTTGATCATATGTGTTGCGTGATTAATCAGTTAAACGTGTTTGAGGCCGAACGGCGAGTCGCGTTTTAGAACTTGAATTGGAATCATTAATCGAATAATGAGCACGACCGTGGATTTATTTGATTAGTGCAACCGTTTAGGGAACAAGGTTTAATAGAATTCGAGATTAGGGTTATGAGACCGAATAAGTAATTAATCCAATCGTCGAACACGTCCTATTGAGCACGACAGTGGATATAGGAGAATTTGGGGGTCCCGGTTGACATTATAATTGAACTTAGGGAGGAATACATTATCACTTGGGTACTATACATGATTGGGTAGGTGGATTTGAGACCTTGGATACTTTAATTTCTGAATTTAATCACCTTAGTTTTAATCTATTTGTTACTTGAAATTGCGATCTATCTCTCTCTCTCACAACAGCTTTCTTCGCTTAACTAAACCTATCGAATTTCTCACGAATTGGTAGAATTGGTAGCCCAATCCTTGTGTTCGACCTCGGTAGACTCTTACCGTGTTTTTATTACTTGCGACGACCCGGTACACTTGCCGGAGTCACAACATTGGGCTTGACTCTGTAAGCTCTCATGAAAAGGATACACGACACAAGGTCTTACCAAATGTGTCACACTACCACGTCGTTCAATGGTACCGAGATTTCATGTGTAAGTCATGCACGCTTGTTCTAATGACTATTTGGTTCAAAGCTTGTCTACCATTTTATTCGGGGATGAGTGAAACCCATGGCTTACTGAGTAAAGGTTCAAATCCCCAAGATACCTTTGTCTGAAAGCATGCGATTTCCAGAATAATGGGATTTGGATTTATTTTGAAAATGGTGGGGGATTGTGAGAGATTTTCAAAATTCACAAAGTTAAAGGTTATTGACGGTCAAATAAATAAGCATTATGATGTTAAGTTAACACAAGTTTGATATGTGGCATAGCGGTCACAATGCTTCCCATATTTCCTAGTGGACGCGAGTTTGATTCCTAAGCTTGTCAAATTTTGAGTTTTAAATGATGTTTTATTTTAAACGTTAATAATGTGCAAAACAGCACTAGGGTGGAATCGAACCCGGGTCTTTGAGTCAAGAGACATAGCCGCTGGCCACTAGGCCAACGGGTATCACATGTTAGTTTGTGAACTCTTACGTTACTTAACTGTTTAACTCGACCGTTGGTGGAACCTTTGAAGAGTTATTTTCTTTCACCAAGTGACATGAGTTGGTCTATAAATAAAACCATCTACATGCATTAAAACAGACGAAAAATCTCAAAATCTCTCAACCATCCTTCACTCCAAATCACATTCTTTTCTCCCTTGTGCGTAGAGAGAGTTAGGAAGGCTATTGTTCTGTAAACTGTCATTGACGATACGCTTGGTTTAGGGTATGCAAACCAAACCAAGGTTACTCCATTGTATCCTGAAGGGGATTCGCCGGTTTTACCTGTTGCATCCAATCTACGAGGAGAGATTGGTGGGGGCAAATCGAACCTAAAGTCTAGTGTTACTACACGCCTTGGAGATTGCACATTACCATTGTTTTCTTCTTCTTTGTTGCAGATCCATACCCCAATTTCTAACAAATTATTTAAGGCAAAATTAGTATGAAATCAGGAATACTTACTATATTAGTTAAGCAATTAAAAGAGACAGATTTTTATTTAAAAACTTTTTTTAACTAGTTTTTCTTTGTATGAAAAAGAAAAACTAGTTAAAAAGATTTTTCGTTGTTAAACAGCAGTCTTGATATATGGGTTGACTGAGTAAAAAAAATACGAGTTTACTATCTCTTATACTCCTTTATTAATAACTATAATTTACTTTTAAAAAAAATTAATTAACAAGATTTGATGTTGTTAACATCAAGTGAAGCATGACGGAGTCTCATATTTGATAGGTTGCAGGTTCAAGCCTTCATTAATCTCCTTAGAATGAGTTAAATATAAATTATTTTATAAATACTTATAGAACCTAAAGATTTTTCCTGTCTTGAACTGAGATACAATCTCCTCACTCTAAAGAATTCCTTCTGTAACGCCTATGACAATTCATCTTTACGTTCCCGTCAAAAAAAAAAAAAAATCATCTTACGTGCCACGTGATTTGGAATCGATGAGGGCTATGACCCGAGGATCCGGTTCAAAGTTCTTTACCCGTGGTGGGTCAGTCCAATGTCGAATCCGCACATTACCTTTTGGTTAATAGTAATAATAATAAAATTTTCTCTTGAGCATATTTCCTTCTTCTTTTTTTCAGTCACTCTGACGAGTAAGTTCATTATAATTAACTTATTTTTAGAATAATAAATTAAGAGTGTATTTATTCTTAAACAATACTATAAGAGTACATATATATTTATTTTTATTTTTATTTTTATTTTTATTTTATAAATAAGTTAACACTGTCGAGGCCATGGTTTAGGTGCATTGAATTTTGAAATGGAAAACTACAATACAACCCTGCATGACTGTGATGATAACGGTTAGGCGTCCTGAGCCATCTTCATCTCACAGTGGGCTACCACTACTCCCTTCAAAACCATACAAATTTTATTGATCCAATGCAAGGGCTTAATTTTAAGGAAAATATTTATTAAAAATCAAATAATAAAAATATTTAAAAAATTATAATTTCCTAATTTCTATTATATTAATACACTATTTTTCAATAAAAACCGATAAATATATCTCCAATGGGATTTTTTTTTTGGTTGGAAAAACTGTATTCTAAATCTGGAGTTTGTTAACTTTAGATAATGATTTCAACATTCTTATAATTAACAATACAAATAAATAAATAAAAAGTATCAATGCAACTATAAGTTGAAGTCTTTTTGTTTGGAGACACTGTAGTCTTAATTCAGAGCTTGACAGCTTGTTAATTATATATACATCCATAATTTCGACATCCTTATGGTTGACAATACAAAATAAAGGGAAAAAATAATATCAAAGCAACCATAAATTGAAGTGAAACAGAGATCTCCAATGAGAGTTCTTTTTGGATAAAATCACTGTGGTCTAAATATAGAGTTTTTAATTATATATATGCATCATGATTTCAACATTCATATAGTTGACAGAACAAACTTAAGAAAAGAAATGCAACCATAAGTTAAAGTCATTCAATAACACATAATTAACATTGTCGCATTAAAATCCTATAGCTCAAAAATGAATTTAGCATACCTCTCTTTTAGAGCTGTATATTGCAGCACTTGTATTTCAGACAATAAAAATGATGATTGTAGTTGAGAATAACAGCAGCAAGAGTAACAGAAGAGATAACAAAATGAATATGCAAAGCCAAGAACCAAGTCTGTCCCCCCAACAAACTCCCTTGTTGTATGTGGGATTTCCTTTACCAACCTTAAAATCTTCAAAGTATAAACTAATTCCAGGATCTCTCATCTTCACTTCACTATCATGCAACACTGAATTTGAGACACCCTGAACGTTGTTGTTTACATAAATGTTGATGCAACAACAATCTTTTTTTGGCTCACCCTTGGTGCTTCTGTTGCGCAAGTGCATGGTTGCACCCACGTTCTTTCCATCCAAGTTGATGTATTCAAACGAGCCATGCTTGGATTTTGAGTCCATGAGACAGTCATCACCAAAGAAAAGAGTGTGAGAATGAGGCACCTCTTCCTTCCATTTGGTGGTATGTATAATGTATGTGTGGAGATTTAATCAAATTTGATGACTTCTGCTTTTTCACCTTTTTATTTTAGATTACATGCAGAGGTTCCCTCCTGCTGAAAGAAACCCAATATTCTCCAGGAATGACTTGAAGGACACTCAAGTGGAAAGTAGAATCATCAAATCCTAAGCCAAGCTTTTCAAATACATTCTTGGTAATCAAATTCAATAAATAAAGATTTGGTTGTTTTTGAGTTGGTTAATAATGAGTCATCACTAACATTTTCAACAGCGTCATACCTTCCACCCACCTCAACCACTTGAACCATCCAAGTACCATTTAGTTCTTCAAAAGGTAAGCTATATATGGTACTAGAAAGTCAAGAGCATTATGGAAGCATAGGAAACATTTCAAGCTGAGTGCTGATTCAATATCATCTAGTATGTGATTTTCGTGGCAATCTATAAGGAAAAAATGCCATACAAACCTTGAGAGAATTGTATCATAAAAGCTAGTTGTTGTGGCTGGAGAACCCAACATCATATAAACCCTACATCAGAATCTCATACTTTCAATGTGGGGCACAAGTCCCATACCTGAAAATTGAATCGTAACATCCTACCATGCTTTGGTGCAGCCTAGGTGCCACAAGAGTTGGCTGTTAGTCCTTTGACTAGACCCGAGCGAATACGGCAATTGCGGCGATACCCCGTGTTGCTCATTTGCTGTCAAGGGACTTGGTTGAAAGTTCTAATACCAATTGATACGAATATTGGGAGAACCACACCACAAAACTAGCTGTTTTGGTTGGAGAGTCCAATGTCATAAACCCCACACCAGAATCCCATACTTCCTATGCATAACTTAAATTCTTAACTTACAATTAGATCCTAAAAAACCTTGCATTATTATATTGCAAAGGAGCGACTGATGATACAGTACCTATGAAGCACGAACACCTCTTCGAAAGTGTCGTGTCGCATGTCGGACACCGACACTTCACAGACACGCCTCCGACACGTGTCGATCATCCCTCTGCGGTGTCTCAATTAAAAAATATTTTTTTCGGCTCGAACACCTCTCAAACACTTCTCGGGCACGACTTGGACACTTCTCGGACACTCCTATCATAAAAAAATATTATTTTTTTTAAAAGCCAACTTAGAATTTTGAGATCATGGGTCACAAACCTAAATATTTTTTAAACAAATATTTACTAAAAAGGTCATGGATCACCAACCCCAAATTAGATCTTTTACTTTTTTAGACAAAAAACAAAATGATGCCTCTTAGCATTTTTTGTGAGGCTCATTACATAGGACCTAACTAGTCATTTTATAAAACATGATTCATTTTCTTATCTTGATATTATTTTTGTAAAAATTGCATTGTGAAATGACCCCTTAACCTTAGTATTCTTTCTGTGAGGGTCATTATGAAAATTGTAAAGCTTAACAATATATATATATATAAGCGGTGTCCCGATGTCCTATGTTTTGGACGTTAGCCGCTTCGCGGTGTCCGTGTCATGTCGTGTCGTGTCGCGGTGTCCGTATCAGAGTTAGAGTCGGTGCTTCATAGTACAGTACAAAACAATTAATTACAATTAATAATAATAAGAAAATTAATTAGCAAACTAGAAGAGACAATATAACCAACATAATTTTTTTTATTGGGGTAATCTGAGTTTACAATGGTCTAATTCTAATCTTTAGCTACAAGAAATTGTGAAATACACAGACTAGTTTTAACTCTACACTTTCCTAACTAAGCAAAATCCTAGTGCCTCATTCTACAAACTACTTTATTGCACATCATTGAGCCCATTTCTGCTTTCCTGTAATGATAGACCATCTTATTTTGTCTTACAGAGCATGCTAACCATGCATGAATTTCTCAATTTTGTTATTCAAGGGGAAGAATCAACAAATGATAACTTCAAACTAGAAACTATTTTTATCCCACTGGAGTGCTTGATTAATGAGGAGGCACGCACCTCAGTTCCTTCCTTTCTTGTCTCTGCATGCACCAAATGCAGAAATGGCAGCATGGGAGGCTTTCACTTACTGTTTCAACTTTCAACCCTTGAAATGTAATAAGCTCTAGCCACCACTAACTTTGAAGATTTTTGGAGATTCCATCTGTTTTAAAAATCTGGTATACCACTTGACCGTGATGAATACTCAGTCACCAACTTTAAAAACATGGATGACTTATCCTCTAATAGTCTTGAAGGAGTGTCAAACTCTGCAACTCGACCTGCAAAAGAATCAAAAGTTAGCTTCACAAGTTAGTTGAGAGAAAAAAAATATAAGACAGACATAAGAATAAGACACAAGTTAGTGTACGCACCATCACTGAGAACCAGAACTAGATCACTGTCGATAACAGTAGGAATGCGATGCGCAATGGTGCACACCGTGCAGTCTCTAAACTCGCTTCGAATAATCTTCTGGATAAGATTATCAGTGGCAGTATCAACTGATGCTGTTGCTTCATCAAGTACAAGTATTTTTGACTGCTTCAGTAGAGCTCGGCCTAGAGACACAAGTTGCCGCTGACCAACACTCCAATTATCTCCATTTTCTAGAACTGCAGGTTTCAAAATGTCTTAACATAGCTACTTATGACTCCAAACACTTTTTTCTTATATATATATATATAACGGGGAATCACTTTACACCAGTGTAAACAGGTTTTCATTTACATTCATCTTTAGCCGTTGATCTTATTTCCATCCAATGGTGTTTGTAATAAGATCAACAGTTAAAAATGAGTGTAAGTGAAAAATGGTTTACACTGTTGTAAACCGATCCTTCATCTATTTTGGGCTGCTTACCAGGTGCATCAAGCTTTTGCCCTTTCTCCTGGATAATCTCTCCAAGCTGAGACTTATGTAGTGCCTGTAAAAATTTATAATCCAACAATCACACAGTGCACAACCTTCTACTCAAATAGCTGTATTTTTCAAAAATCACGGACTACTGGAATGTTTTCACTTTTCATTTATATTATGAATTTTGCCTTAGGAGCAAATATATAAAACAGTTTACCCTTGTATTGTGTTTATTGGAGCTGGAAATTAATCATCTAATAAAAATAGTATTTATCAAAGTAAACAAACTTTCAAATTGGGAACTGAAATAACTTGCGTCATCATCAAAGTGAAGCTCTGCTTGGCTTTTTTTATGACACGAGAAAAGTTGAAATGAATATTTCATTGATCTGATTGAATCGTTGTACATGATTACATTATATATATAGCCTTAGCTTTACATTGAAGTATTGAATAACTGAATGGAGTAACTGCCTAACCGAAATCTAACTGATACATAATGATAGTGTGATTTTACATCATGTTTTCTATACGCTTTTGCATGCATTTTTCATATAGATTAGGCATTCTTTATTTTATTTTAGTTAGATTTTTCCTTGGAACGGATGAACCGGTTTCTTGGTGTTGTTTTGCAGGAATTAATGTAAAAATGCCCAGAAATTAGCCTTGATGGAGCTTGGATGAAACAGAGCTTGAAAAGAGAAGAAATTGAGCCAAGCAGGATTCTGGAGATTCGCCATGCGAGACTATATTCGCCTCGCGACCCTGAAGTTGACTGTTCCAGAAAATGGAAGTCTTTCTGGTTCGCCTCGCGAACCATATTTCGCCTCGCGAGTCTGGGGACCAGAAGCCATCACGCCCAGGCCCTGATGCTCCTCACGGGCGTAATTGAGAAGAACCTTTCGTTTTCGCCTCGCGAGAGTTCAATTCTCTGAAACAGCAGATTTTTAACATTCGCCTCGCGAGACATGTCTCGCCTCGCGAACGCGCGCAGAACTGATTGGTATAAGTTGCTGTTTTAGGGCAGAAAGGAGGAGTTTTTGAGTTTTTAGGGAACCCTTGGAGGAGGCACTTGGAGCTGCGGCTAGACTAGGGTTCCAACCCTAGTAGGGGATGTTTTCCTTGCTCTGGGAATGGAAGAAGATTGGAGGATTCTTCTATGAGTGTTCTTCATCTCTTCTCTCATTCTCTTTTGTATTCTCATTTTTCATGAGTAGTTAAATCCCTGTTGTTGGGGTTAGATGTAGCTTTTCTAAACTTGTTTGTATTTGATTTGGTTGTTTTAATGCAAGTCTCTATTTCTTTATGAGTATGTGATTCTGTGCTTAATGCTTTCCTTGGCTTAGCTACCCATAGGAATGATATGTTGCTTTGATAGACAATTGACAGATTGATGTTAAGGCATGCTCATGAATCATATGCCAAGTAGTTCAAGAATCTAGACATAGGTGTTGGCTGCTTGCAATCTTATAAGTCTTGACTTAATGCAAAATCTCAGGTTAATCCACCTAAGACATTAGGGTTTAATTTGGGGTTTTAGGCTCATTGCACCTAAGACATTAGGCTTGAGTATTTTAGAAAAGACTTGATTGTCATTATTGAATTAGAACTTGTGTTAGAAGCCGTTTCATTGCAATTAAGGGAGGATTAGTGTAGTCTAACCCTGACAATCTTAACCGCATTTCTTTTGTCTTCCAAGTGTTCGATAAAATTCCCAAAAGACCAAAAATATTTTATTTCCTTATTTTATGATCTTTTCATACCATAGTTTAGTCTAGATAGTTGTTGAGTTTATGAATTGGTAATTGGCAACCGATCCCTGTGGATACGATAACCGGTCTTACCACCGTATTACTTGTTTGCGACGAGGTGCACTTGCCTTTATTCTAAAAATACGCATCACATAACTGTACTAACTGTTAACTAACTTAACTATGTGAAATATTTTTTTAACATTTTGTTCTCCTTTTTTAGGTATCTTCTCCTCTCTCTAGTTCTTTCTTCCTCATTAAAAATAATAAATTTGGCTGTCAATACACAGCCGTAAAAAAACCTTAATATGATAGAATTTATATTGTTTTGCACTCATATATATAATAAATAAATTTCCTAGGCATTTAAAGACAACACAAACTGTGCAATTAAATACACAGAGCTATGCAAGTAATACTAACCTCCCAAATCTCTTTATCTGAGTGCTCCTCAAGAGGATCAAGATTGCCTCGAATGGTTCCTTCAAATAAGGTTGGATCTTGTGGTATGATACTGAGATGGCTTCTAAGGTCATGGAGGCCAATCTCTGAAATATTAATGTTGTCTATAAGGATACTCCCACTTGATGGTTCAATCAATCGAAATAATGCCTGAATCAAAGTGGATTTGCCACTGCCAGTACGTCCAACTATTCCAATCTTCTTCCCACCAGGAAATGTGCAGGATACTCCATGAAGCACCAAAGGAAGATTCTCCTTGTACCGGACCTTCAAGAGAGACAAGAGTATGGTTAACACAACTGGAGGTGCATGCATTAATCATTATTATGACACACAAAGGCATGTCACATGGCTAATAGCTTGGTTTATATACTAAATGTTGTACACCAAGCATAACATAAAATTCCACATCTCAAATAAACAAGAACCTAAGTCTTTTTCCACTAGATGGGGTCCGCTATATGGATCAAACCATGTCATTATGTTATATCATCTTAGAATTTGAGTTTGGGTCTAACTCAACCCAAAAAACTAGCTTGTAAGATGAGGATTGCATAAGCTTCATAAGCACTACTTAGGCCATATCTCTAGGCGATGTGGGACTAAACACACCCCTCATACTGCTGCGGGTAACCCAACAACCGATCTAGGATAGGCTCTGATACCATCTTATAACTTGGGTTTGGGCCTAACTCAACCCAAAAGCTAGCTTGTAAGGTGAGGATTGCCAAGCTTTATAAGCACTACTTAGGCCATATCTCTAGGCGATGTGGATTAAACACATGATGAGTGTGATTTCACCTCATATTTCCTTGTCATTTTGCATGCATTTTCATACAGTTTAGGCATATTTAATTTGATTTTTGTGAGTTTTTACCTTGGAACGGGTAAGGTGGTTTTGTGATGTTTGTGTGCAGGATTTGAAGATTAAAATGCTCAGGACCAGTTATGTTAGAGTTTGCATGAAGGCGGAGCTTGAAATACAAGAAAAATGAGCCAAACAGAGCTCATCACGACCTGGTCGTGATAGGCATCACCGCCATGATCGAGTAGGGCTGAAAAGAAAGAAGGTTAAACTCAGAACTGGTCACGACCAGGTCGTGATGGTCATCACGACCGTGACATGCAAACTGAACTAGACTCTCACAGGCAGAACTGATCACGGCTAGGCCGTGATGGTCATCATGGCCCGTAATGGGCCCGTGATGACCATCACGGCCATGACAGACCAAGCAGTGATACCATCTCCAAGTCAGGCCGTGACAGGCATCACGACCGTGACGCACAAAATCTGGGATTTTGATTCGTTTTTTTTTATCTGATTTATAATTGCTTTAATCCCAAGTTACCCTACATTATAAATAGGACTATTAGGCTCAAAAATAGGTATGACTTGGCTGCTACCAGTTGGCAAAAATTAGGATTTCTCTTCTTCTCAATTTCTTCTTTTCTCTTAGGATTTTTATGTTTTTGTTATTCAAGGCTGCTATGAATATGGCAATGTGTGAGTCGTTGTTTTTATTTCTAGGAATTGGGGCTATGCCCAAGACTCGTTTTATGTGATGAATTGACGTTTTGTTTCTTGTTAATTTCAATTTTTCTTTCGATTTGATTCCTATTGCTTGAATTACTTGTAAATTTGGTGGCCACTTATTTGCATGTCGTAGATACTCTAAGGACGAACTTAGAGGTGAACTTAGGTATCGGATCTATATGAATTGAACTTAGGACTTAAATCACGAGAGTTAGAAGCGGTCCTTCGAGGGTTCATTGAATTGTCACGAATCTTAATGGGTTCAATTTAAATACAATTACCACGAAAGTAGGGGTTGGTTTAATTGGACACGGTTCTTGTATCTCGAGAAGGAACATTAACTTATTTATGATAAATTTACCTTCAAAGCAATTTTGATAATTAACAAGAGGGGTAGTCAATTTAGTAGCATGAGCAGTCTTTTGGTAACCCAATTCCCGAAAATCTCTTTTAATTTGAAAATCTCCAAATTTGATTTGATTGCGATTTTATTTGATTACGTTTTAAATACTTGATTTGTTAGTTAATCTTATTTCAAAAAGCAAATCTTTTCCAAATCTTTTTTTCTTGTCTAGTTTAATTAATTTAATAATTAATTGTTATTTAAGATCACGGTCTCTGTGGGTTCGATCTTTTTATTACTTGACGACGAAGCCGTTCACTTACAGATTCATGCTATCAAGTTTTTGGCGCCGTTGCCGGGGACTGTGCTTTCTTGAATTTCAATTTAATTTTTAAATTGATTTTTCTGGACATTTTTTTTATTTATTTCTTTTTCTTTTTCTATAGCATCTATCTCTCTCTTGCAGGTATTTTTTTTCTTTTATGCGAAGATCCCAAAGTCTTGGAAATCTTATTGAAGTTGACCCCGAGATCGAAAGGACCTTTCATAGACGTAGGAGACTACAAAGACAAAGAGAGAGGGAGAGGTTGATTCTCATTCCACTCATGGCGAATCTACCGGATACCAAACCACTGAAGGACTAAGCAGCCCCAAATGCTAGGGGTTTGCGAACTGGGATTGCTAGGCCAGAAATTGAGGCAGAGAACTACACTATACCGCCTCAGTTAACTGGCATGATTAGGCAACATCAATTTGGAGGATTACCCTCGGAAGACCCGACTGATCATGTGGAGACATTCTTGGAATTCTGTGATGCAATAAGAATTCAAGGTGTCCCGATTGATGCTATTCGCTTGAGGTTATTCCCCTCCTCTCTGACTGGAAAGACAAGAGCTTGGTTGAAATCAGTGCCTGCTAATACTTTGTCAACATTGGACCAATTGGAGCAGGCATTCTTAGAAAAATTCTTTCCACCATCCAAGACTGCTTACCTACGAACTCAGATCACCGCTTCTTCCAAAAGGACGGAGAATACTTATCCGAAGCTTGGGATCGTTACAAAGGATTGCTAGAGTCTTGCCCACATCATGGGCTCGAGAGGTGCTTGTTAGTGCATACCTTCTACAACGGATTGGATTACTCTTCGAAGGTGTCACTTGACTCCGCAGCTGGTGGAGCCTTTATGAATAGACCACTGACTGAAGCGTTCAATATCATTGAAAACGTAGCCACCAACTATCATCAATGGGGTTCAGAAAGAGGTAATAACCCGAAAAACCTTTCGGAGGGTAAGTTTGAAATGAATAGTAATGATTTAATTATGTCTAAAGTTGACTCATTGAGTAAACGCTTTGATAAGCTTGAAAAGGCTAATGTGAGTTCAATAGGTGCTACTAATGTTGTTTGTGAGATTTGTGTAATGCAGGGACGTGACATAATGGAGTACCCACATGGTATCACTCCTGGATCCAGTGCTTCGGAGGAACAAGTGAACCCTTGTCACAATTTCTATGACACAAACCCGAAGTTGCCAAATTATGTTCCCCCAAATCCTTACAACCAAGGAAGGAAGAATAGTCCTTATCTCTCTTACGGGAACTACAACAACACGTTGAACCACGAATTCCAAGAAGGCCAAGGTAATAGGAAACCTGCATCGGGGCATCCTCAAGTACAAAAGTCTAAACTTGAGTCTCTTATGAAAAATTTTGTTGCTACTCAAACTAAGCAAAATGAAGAATTTAGGCAACAAGGTAGGGCAGTTAATGAGGCAATAAAAGAGTTAACATCTAAGATAGATAACTTGGCTATCCATAACAAGATGTTAGAAACTCAAATTGCCCAACAAGCGGGCAATTCAAATAGGCAAGCGGGTAAATTTCCTGGACAGCCTGAAGTGAATCCAAGTAATGAACAATGTAAAGCTGTGAGTTTGAGGAGTGGTAAGAAACTAGAGGATCCCGAGGCTAAAGGGGAGAGTGATAACAAGAGTGTAGATGAGGAGGGGGAACTTACCAAGACACAACCCTTAGAAGAGGAAGAACCTAGTGAAAAAGTGTCTAAGTATGTCCCTCCACCACCTTACCAACCCCCGATACCTTTCCCTCAAAGGTTGGCTAAGGCCAAGTTAGATAAGCAATTTGGGAAATTTCTAGAGGTCCTTGAGAAATTGTACATTAATGTACCCTTCACTGAGGCGTTGCAACAAATGCCCACATATGCTAAATTTCTTAAGGACATCTTGTCAAATAAGAGAAAGCTGGAGGATTACGAAACAGTAGCTTTAACTGAGGAGTGCAGTGCTTTAATTCAAAATAAATTGCCTCATAAATTGAAAGATCCAGGTAGTTTCTCTATTCCTTGCTTGATTGGTAACACTAGTTTTTATAAAGCTTTTTGTGATTTGGGGGCTAGTGTTAGTCTTATGCCCCTCTCTGTTTGCAAGAAGTTGGAGATGGGTGAACTAAAACCCACAACAATCTCCCTTCAATTGGCGGATCGGTCCGTCAAATTCCCTGTAGGCATCTTGGAGGATGTTCCTATTAGACTGGGTAAATTTTTTATTCTTGCGGATTTTGTGGTACTTGAAATGGAGGAGGATTTAGCTAAATCTATTAAACACCCTTCTTTTGAGGACTCTTGTTGCAAGGTTGACATAGTGCACCAAGCGGTGAAAGAAGAATCCACTCAAGCTTGTATTGATGATCCATTGGAGCTGTGCTTGATTGGTGGAGACTTAAGTGCCCATGGAGGAGAAGTAAAGGATTATGCCCGCCTCTTGGAGGCTAGTCCGGAAATTTCCCCTCACAAAGCAAGAAAAGAAAAACTTGAGTTGGAACAAAAGAATAAGATATGAAAGATGAAGAAGCTCCTAAGGTAGAACTAAAACCTCTTCCTTCCACATTGAGGTATGAATTTCTTGGTCCTAACTCTTCCTATCCGGTAATTGTGAATGCTAGCTTGAACGAGTTGGAAACTGAGAAATTGCTTAGTGAGCTTAGAATGCATAGATAGCTGATAGGATATACAATTGATGATATTAAAGGCATAAATCCTTCCTTTTGCATGCTTTTCATTTTAATGGGAAGATAAGCATAAACCATTCATTGAGCATCAATGTAGGTTGAACCCAAATATGAAAGAGGTGGTGAAGAAAGAAGTGCTTAAGTTCTTAGATGCGGGGGTTATTTATCCAATCTCCGATAGTGAGTGGGTTAGTCCGGTACATGTGGTTCCTAAGAAAGGAGGAATGACTGTTATTCAAAATGAAAATAATGAACTAATCCCTACTAGGACGGTAACCGGTTGGAGAATGTGCATTGATTATAGGAAGTTAAATAAGGCAACAAGAAAAGATCACTTCCCTCTCCCATTTATTGATCAAATGCTTGAAAGGTTAGCTAGGTATTCATACTTTAGTTACTTTGATGGTTATTCCGGTTTTCATCAAATTCCTATACATCCTAGTGATCAAGAAAAGACCACGTTTACTTGTCCCCATGGCACTTTTGCCTTTTGGTCTAAGTAATGCACTGGCTACTTTTCAATGGACAGAGGTTGAAGCACTACCTTGGAGAACATCCACTTGAATAGGAGGTTGCAATTTCCCTCCTCGATCCATCAACAAAGGATTGAAGGGAGTATGGTCAAGCTTAGGACCATAAATAAGCGCTTCTTGGGAGGCAACCCAAGCTTTCTTTCCCTTTTTAATTTGTTCTTGAATAATTTGAGAAGATTAAGAGAAGACATATCACAAATTAATGGATTTGCCAAGTATTTTTTCAGGTTAGGAAGGCATGAAGAGCAAAAAAGACTGATCACGGCCCAGCCGTGATATGCATCACGCCCGTGATGTAATGAGCCCAGTAAAAGCAGAATTTATCACAGACTGCCCGTAGTGAGGGTCACGGTCGTGATGATGCCCAGAAAGAAACCAGAACTGATCAAATAAAAACCTGCACCATGACCCGAACCGGTCACGCGCTGCTGTCCCAATTTTAGAATGCAAACACGCCCCTTCTCTGCTCAGACATGCAAAAACCCTCTCCTTCTACAACTTATCCTCTCTCAACCTCCATAGCCAACACTTCAACCACCACTCCTCACCCAATCTTTCACACAAACTTCTTCACCACATCCCTCCTACCCAACCACCATTCCTCATCTCCTACCCATCTTCTTCTTCCCCTCCCCACACTATCCATCAACTAAAAGCTTCAAAAGCTCACCTCTCCATGACACCCATGCCAAACAAACTTGGTTTCTTTCCTTCCTAGACCCAACCCAACAAAACCCACAAGCCAATTCCTTCAATCTTGGGCAAAAATCAAAAGTCCCAATTTTGAAACCCTAGCCCCAAAATTCGAAATTTGCAGAAAAATTACGAGAGGGAATTGTGCATTCTGGTGCTTTAGGATTCATTGGAGCAAATCATGGCAAGCAAGCGCCAAAGGGCAAGCGAAGCCTCACGCCCTCGTACAAGGCGAAGCAGGAATTTAGGTAACTCTTCTGACTCTGAAACTGATGAGCGTGGATATGGGATTATTTTCAAAAATAATGCTCAACAAGTTAGATTTAATATTTTGAAAAATAGGAAAATTGTCCAAACAAAATATCTTGATGATGCCTGCATAAACACTCTAGGGCTGACTGTTGACATAAACTGGATTTTGGAAAACATAGGGTGGAGCGAGTTTGCTTGCACCCGATACCCTACATTTGTTGGCCCTACTCTGGAGTTCTTGAGCTCCCTAGATGCGGAAATTCTGCAAGGGCCGCATTGCCTTGAGGGACGGATTACATTCCGGCTCTATAACCAAGATTTTGTGCTAACCATGGCTGAATTCAATGAAATTTTTGGTTTGCCTGTAGGGGGTGACAGGAGATACCCCTTGGGGTTTGGTGCACATGATTTCTGGTCGATAATTGATTATGACGGTAGGAGTTTTGATCCTAGAACATCCAAGTCCACAGCCCTCGTTAACCCAAGCTTAAGGTAATATGCATAGGGTCATAGCCAACACCTTGTTTGGCCGTGGAGAGAGTGACGGATCCGTCCGCCAGGGCGAGGTCTTTATACTTTGGGCCATGCTCCAACCTGAGGGAAATGTGGACACGGGGTCGTTTTTGGCTAGGCAAGAGCTCAAGTGGTACTATTGTCATCGGTGGCTTAATCACCACCATATGCCACCATTTTAACTTTGATTTGGATGGTTTTGAGCCCACCCCAGGACGGACACGTATTACCTTGCAGTCCTGTGAGGCCATGGGGATGATCGTCCAGGAGGATGACACCTACTCCCCGAAACACCCAGGGCGCAGGCACCCAATTCCTCTCCCAAACCCCGCACTCTTGGATATAAAAAATCCAGCAAATTGGAAACTGACAGTGGGAGAGGAGCCTGAGCCTATTGAGATACAAAAGCCGTTACGCCCGCCACCACCGGCTAGGCCATTTGGGCGCCCATCTTCTTCTTCCTCTGCAGGTACATCATCTGATGATCCTTATGTGCGGTTCTCGTCCACCTTTGATACTATTCTAGCAAACCAGGAGCGCATCATGGAGGAGCAGCGCGAGCAAAGAGCCATGATCCAGCAGCTCTATGACTGGCATCTAAGCCAGCACCCACCACCACCTCAGTGAGTTGTTCCATTTTTATTTTTATCCTCCCTCAGACTTAATTATTTATATTGGGGACAATTTAAGTTTTTAAGCTTGGGGTAGGGGTATTATTCTTATTTTTGCATTCTTGCATGTTGCATTCATATAGGCATAGTTTTGCATAATCACATGATTAGATTGCCCCTTGCTTAGAGTATGCATCCAACTGAGCCTATTGAGATACAAAAGCCGTTACGCCCGCCACCGCCGGCTAGGCCATCTGGGCGCCCATCTTCTTCTTCCTCTGCAGGTACATCATCTGATGATCCTTATGTGCGGTTCTCGTCCACCTTTGATACTATTCTAGCAAACCAGGAGCACATCATGGAGGAGCAGCGCGAGCAAAGAGCCATGATCCAGCAGCTCTATGACTGGCATCTAAGCCAGCACCCACCACCACCTCAGTGAGTTTTTCCATTTTTATTTTTATCCTCCCTCAGACTTAATTATTTATATTGGGGACAATTTAAGTTTTTAAGCTTGGGGTAGGGGTATTATTCTTATTTTTGCATTCTTGCATGTTGCATTCATATAGGCAAAGTTTTGCATAATCACATGATTAGATTGCCCCTTGCTTAGAGTATGCATCCAATTGTGAAAACTTTGTGCCAAATAAATTGAGACAGTGAATTTTTTAACCCAATTTTTTTTATTTATTCTTGTGATAGGCTAAAAATAAAATGCTTGAGATGATCCTTTGATGGTTGATAATTAGCATTGGTTCCTTGGATTTGTATTTCTCATTAATTTCAAACTACTAAATGTGAGATTTTTTAGCCTAAAAGGGGTACTCACTATAACTACCCCATTCTTTGTGATTGAGTGTTTTATTCCTCTTAGATTGTATGCTCTAGAACTTGACTTGAAACCGTTTCGAAACTTAAAAATTTTGAAAACATATTTGAAAATGATTGAGGCACTAGGTATTTTTCTGGCCTTCTGAGCTTTGACTGATTAAACGCTACCCCTTAGTTGCCCAGTTTTGAGCCTAAAAGAATAAAATGCTTTTCTTGGTACCTCAATTGATTTTGATGAATGATGCATGGTATGACACCTTTTAAAGTATTGCAAAAAGGACAAAAAGGTGGTTTGAAAAATAAATTGTGGGATGAAAAAAAGTTAGAAAAATATTTCTCTTAGGTTGAAAATCTCCCATTCTCCAAATAAAAAAATAAAAACAAAAAAAAATGGAGAAGGGGATGAGGAAAAAAAAAAGAAATAGAGAAAGAAAGAAATGTGGAAAAGTGGATTAAAGCCCAAATGTATTTTAGAAGGATTGTCATGCTTTGCATTGTTTGATATTTTGTTTGACCTTCTTGAATTTTCCTTTTCTTGATTTTCCCACCTAACGATTAATCCCATGACCCCATTACAACCAAAATAAAAGATCTCTCGATTCTTATGTGTTTTCATTAATAAAGTAGAGATTTGGTTAATAGTCAAGCTTATGGTAGAATACCTCCTTGAGGAAATTGAGTGAATTGTCATATACCCTTAAACACTTGAGTGGGGTGAGAAGAGTGCATGAATTAGTGAGAGGTATGAATTTAGGGAACCTAAGCTTCTAATTGGACTTGAAATTGATTGTCTCTTGGCTTCTTATTGGATATGTCTGTTACTTGGATTTATTACTCGGGTTCTTGGTTCACTGTCCATACTCTGATTGTTTATCTTTTCTGGCCTTAGTGATTGCTTGAGGACAAGCAAAATCTTAAGCTTGGGGTAGTTTATGAGTATGATTTCACCTCATATTTCCTTGTCATTTTGCATGCATTTTCATATAGTTTAGGCATATTTAATTTTATTTTTGTGAGTTTTTACCTTGGAACGGGTAAGGTGGTTTTGTGGTGTTTATGTGCAGGAATTGAAGATTAAAATGCTCAGGACCAGTTATGTTGGAGTTTGCATGAAGGCGGAGCTTAAAATACAAGAAAAATGAGCCAAACAGAGCCCATCACGACCATGATCGAGTAGGGCTGAAAAGAAAGAAGGTTAAACTCAGAACTGGTCACGGCCGTAACTTGCAAACTGAACCAGACTCTCACAGGCAGAACTAATCACGGTTAGGCCGTGATGACCACCATCACGGCCGTGACAGACCAAGCAGTGAAGCCATCTCCAAGTTAGAACCTGTCACGGGCAGTGAAGCCATCTCCAAGTCAGAACCTGTCACGGCCAGGCCGTGACAGGCATCACGGACGTGACGCGCAAAATATGGGATTTTGATTTATTTATTTTTTTCATCCCCTTCTCCATTTTTTTTGTTGTTTTAATTTTTTTTATCTTTTTATTTGGAGAAGGGGAGATTTTCAACCTAAGAAATATTTTTCTAACTTTTTTTCATCCCACAATTTATTTTTCAAACCACCTTTTTGCCATTTTTGCAATACTTTAAAAGGTGTCATACCATGCATCATTCATCAAAATCAATCAAGGTACCAAGAAAAACATTTTATTCTTTTAAGCTCAAACTGGGCAACGAAGGGGTAGCATTTAATCAGTCAAAGCTCAGAAGGCCAGAAAAATACCTAGTGCCTCAATCATTTTCAAATATGTTTTCAAAATTTTTAAGTTTCAAAACGATTTCAAGTCAAGTTCTAGAGCATACAATCCAAGAGGAATAAAACACTCAATCACAAAGAATGAGTAGTTTTAGTGAGTACCGCTTTTAGGCTCAAAAATCTCACATTTAGTAGTTTGAAATTAATGAGAAATACAAATCCAAGGATCCAATGCTAATTATCAACCATCAAAGGATCATCTCAAGCATTTTATTTTTAGCCTATCACAAGAATAAATAAAAAAAATTGGGTTAAAAAATTCACCGTCTCAATTTATTTGGCACAAAGTTTTCACAATTGGATGCATACTCTAAGCAAGTGGCAATCTAATCATGTGATTATGCAAAACTATTGATTATGCAAAACTATGTCTATATGAATGCCACATGCAAGAATGCAAAAATAAGAATAATACTCCTACCCCAAGCTTAAAAACTTACATTGTCCCCAATGTAAATAATTAAGTCTGAGGGAGGATAAAAATAAAAATGGAACAACTCACTGAGGTGGTGGTGGGTGCTGGCTTAGATGCCAGTCATAGAGCTGCTGGATCATGGCTCTTTGCTCGCGTTGCTCCTCCGTGATGCGCTCCTGGTTTGCTAGAATAGTATCAAAGGTGGACGAGAACCGCGCACAAGGATCATCAGATGATGTACCTGTAGAGGAAGAAGAAGATGGGCGCCCAGATGGCCTAGCCGGCGGTGGCGGGCGTAACGGCCTTTGTATCTCAATAGGCTCGGGCTCCTCTCCCACTGGCACTTTCCAATTTGCTGGATTTTTTATATCCAGGAGTGCGGGGTTTAGGAGAGGAATTGGGTGCCTGCGCCCTGGGTGTTTCAGGGAGTAGGTGTCATCCTCCTGGACGATCATCCCCATGGCCTCACAGGACTGCAAGGTAATACGTGTCCGTCCTGGGGCGGGCTCAAAACCATCCAAATCAAAGTTAAAATGATGGCATATGGTGGTGATTAAGCCACCGATGACAATAGTACCACTTGAGCTCTTGGCAACCTTTAAGAGGTGCCTAGCCAAAAACGACCCCGTGTCCACATTTCCCTCAGGGTGGAGCATGGCCCAAAGTATAAAGACCTCGTCCTGGCGGACGGATCCGTCACTCTCTCCACGGCCAAACAAGGTGTTAGCTATGACCCTATGCATATACCTTAAGCTTGGGTTAACGAGGGATGTGGACTTGGATGTCCTATGATCAAAACTCCTACCCTCATAATCAATTATTGACCAAAAATCATGTGCACCAAACCCCAAGGGGTATCTCCTGTCACCCCCTACAGGTAAATCAAAAATTTCATTGAATTCAGCTAGGGTTAGCACAAAATCTTGGTTAAAGAGCCGAAATGTAATCCGTCCCTCAAGGCAATGTGGCCCTTGCAGAATTTCCGCATCTAGGGAGCTCAAGAACTCCAGAGTAGGGCCAACAAATGCAGGGTATCGGGTGCAAGCAAACTCGCTCCACCCTATGTTTTCCAACATCCAGTTTATGTCAAGCCCTAGAGTGTCTATGCAGGCATCATCAAGATATTTTGTTTGGACAATTTTCCTATTTTTCAAAATATTAAATCTAACTTGTTGAGCATTATTTTTGAAAATAATCCCATATCCACGCTCATCATTTTCAGAATCAGAGTCAGAGTCAGAGTCAGAAGAGTTACTTAAGTTCCTGCTTCGGCCTTGTACGAAGGCGTAAGGCTTCTCTTGCCATTTGGCGCTTGCTTGCCATGATTTGCTCCAAAGAATCCTAAAGCACCAGAATGCACAATTCCCTCTTGTAATTTTTCTGCAAATTTCGAATTTAGGGGCTAGGGTTTCAAAATTGGGACTTTTTTTTATTTTTGCCCAAGATTGAAGGAATTGGCTTGTGGGTTTTGTTGGGTTGGGTCTAGGAAGGAAAGAAACCAAGTTTGTTTGGCATGAGTGTCATGGAGAGATGAGTTTTTGAAGCTTTTAGTTGATGGATATGGTGGATGGAGTGGGGAGAGGAAGAAGATGAGTAGGAGATGAGGAATGGTGGTTGGGTAGGAGGGATGTGGTGAAGAAGTTTGTGTGAAAGATTGGGAGAGGAGTGGTGGTTGAAGTGTTGGCTATGGAAGTTGAGAGAGGAGAGGGTTTTTGCGTGTTTGAGTAGAGAAGGGGCGTGTTTGCATTTTAAAACTGGGACAGCAGCGCATCACGGCCGTGACCATTGTCACAGCCAGGCCGTGACCGGTTCGGGTCATGGTGCAGGTTTTTATTACGGCCGTGATGGCTTGGAGGGTGGATGCTGCGGGTAACCCAACAACGGGTCTAGGATAGGCTTTGATACCATCTTATAATTTGGGTTTGGGCCTAACTCAATCCCAAAAGGTAGCTTGTAAGGTGAGGATTGCCCAAGCTTTATAAGCACAACTTAGGCCATATCTTTAGGCGATGTGGGACTAAACACACTTCATACTCAACACAATGAAGGTGCTGAAGGTTGCAATGAAGGCAACCCAAACTTGTCGCAATTAAGGCGGCTAGGGGCGAACCGCAATTAAGGCGGCTTTCCAACATATCATAAATCATGTCTTCAAAATTGCCATTTTAAGCTCTAAGTCCTTTTTAGTGGTTTCCCCTATTGATTTTTTTAGTCTCCTTCAACCTCTGGTTATTGAGCTATCCTCCATCTGATGTATTCTTCTTACGAGGGCTTTTAATGGTTCTGCTATCTTTTTGTTAACAAATGACTAAGAACATTTTTTTAAAAAATAGAATAAGCAAGGATTTCTTAGGAAAAAACAAAGACCAAAAACATAAATGTCAAACTCAGCTGGATACCTTCAAATCAATTATCCTGATTGTCCCATTGTCAGGCCATGAGGATGGAGGGCGAGAATCTTCAATAATTGCTGGTGCTTCACTAGGAATTTGGCTGTACTGATAAATTCTTTCAATAGATATAATTTTATTCTCAAGTTTGCAAAAGCTAAGTATCCACCGTGACAGGCGTGCATTTAAATTCAGGCCATAAGTCACAGCAAGTCCAGCCATGCCTATACAGAAAAAGTAATAGCAATAAGCAATAGAACATTGTCATTCATTCTGCAACTGGTGAAAATAAAAGTCCTCCAGTATTAGTGAACACAAGTTATCAAAACTAAGTACTTACTGGGGTCAATAGTTCCACGGGGAAAGCTCACAAGTAATACCATGCAGAAGGCAAATACAAAGGTTGACAGTAACTCCATCCGCAGGCAGAGCCACTCAATAGCTGCAAGACTGCAGAAGAATGGTCGTGCAAAACAATCAAGAAGATATAGGTTCCGCTTCATGAACCTTTTCTCTTGTCCAAAACCTCTGATGGTAGATGCTCCGGCAATTGATTCACCAAAAAGATGTATAATTGGAGACTTCTGGATGCTTACAATACGGACCAGTTCCCTTGAGGAAGCCATGTAGTATTTCTGCAATGGAATTGGTTGATGCTTACAACAACTCATGAAGAAGGTGATAGCCAAACATTATTAAAAAAGATTTGTAATTACCTGCATCCAAAAACAAGCAACAGCCGTTGGGATAACAAGGAGCCAAACTTGCCATGTTACTTCTGTCATTACACCTACAATACCAATTAGTTGTATTGTTGTTGAAGCAAAGCCACCAAGTCTAAAAGGAATGTCAAGATCCACAACACTTTGATCAATTGATACCTGGTGGGATACATACAGATGACACATTATTATTATCTACACTATGCACGATGCATGTAGAGACAAGTGAAAAAAGAATAAAAGAAAACTTACCCTATTCAAGATCCTTCCTGCTGGTGTGGAGTCAAAGAAAGACATTGGTGCATGGAAAACACTTGTGAGCATCTTCAAAAATAGCTTCTGTGCAGCTGCAAGACCAAATGTAGCCACCAGAACAGCCCTTACAAAAATAAACCATGAGCTACCAAATGCAAGGGCCATGTAAACAAGAAGAAGAACTGCAGGAGTTACTTTGGGCTGGTCTCCTTCTGTTTGAGGGTTAGCCCAAGCCATCCACCAATTACTAGCAATCTGAAGGAACTGAAATAATGCTTGTGCTATGATTATGAGTGGAATCAATACCCCTTTATATGCTGCTGCCATGTATGACAAGTACACTTTCATGCTCACTTTACCTCTAACCCTCTCCTCTTCTTGCACAAGCTGCTTTTTTCTCGACCGTTTTGCTTTCTTCTTCTCCTTAATTGCTTTTTGATCTGAAGCTGATGATCCCTCTTGCACTTCCTTTGCCAAAATGTCAATATCATTTGCTGAAGAAATGGATTTCTTCCTGGACATAACAGGTGCATCCAAGGATAAATTTTCATCCGAATCTTCAGAGGAGTGAGTAGGAATATCCATAGCCTCTATTGCTTCATGGTGAGCTGAAACTAGAGTTTTAAAATCTGTTCCTGCTTGCAAGAGATCATCATACTTTCCTGCCTGTATGATGCGGCCTTCTTTAAGAACCTTCAAAAAGAAAAATAAATCATCTTGATTTCATATCAACTGCAGGAGCATCCTCTGAAATTCTTTTAGAACTTAAAACTTTGTGAAAAGCAACAAAACAATTTCATATAACATGCTTAATGCATAAATACATGAATGTGCAAGACAAAGCCAAATAGCTATACCAGTATCATATCAGCAGCAGGAAGAAATTCAACTTGATGGGTCACAAAAATGACTGTTTTATCTGCTAGTGCTGTCAATATATACTCCTGCAATTCCACGTCATAGATTAAAGCCAAATTCAATTCATTCAAACTGTAAAATCAACTCTATGCTAAGGAAAACTAACCCTAAACAATTCTGACCCAGTGTGGGCATCAACTGCACTGAAGGGATCATCAAGGAGATAAATATCAGCATCTTGGTAGAGTGCTCGTGCAAGCTGAACCCGCTGTTTCTGGCCACCACTCAGGTTAATACCTCTATCACCAATAATTGTCTGATCACCATGTGAGAAAAGTTCCAGGTCCTTTTTCAATGAACAAGCATGAAGAACATTTTTATACTTGGCTTTGTCCATAGGACTTCCAAAGAGGATATTTTCTTCAATATTTCCTGTCTGTATCCATGCTGATTGGGAGACATATGCAGAAGAGCCACACACTCTTACCTGCAAAATAATCCAATACATCTTGTAAAAACTGTTACAAATCAGAAGAGGGATGAAAATACCAGTAGACAAATTTAAGATGATAAAGATGTAATTAAAAGCTTAAGTACATAAACATACTTCACCAGAAAGCTTAGGGATCTCTCCAAGGATGCAAGAAAGAAAACTTGATTTCCCGGAACCAACCATACCACAAACCGCCACACGCATTCCTCTTTCAACTTTAATATCAATCCCTGACAGAGTAGGCCTAGAGGAACAAGAAGGGTCCCAGCAGAAGGCACCATCCTTAATTTCTACAGAAATGTTAGAAATTCCTTGTGGCAAGACGAGAGTTGCATCTTCCGGCAGTTCTTCCTCCTGCAGGAAACCAGATATTCGATCAAGAGAAACTTTTGTCTGAGCCATAGTTGACACCAAGTCTGGGAAATTCCTCAAAGGTTCTTGGAGGATCCTGAAAGTAGCTAGAGCAGAAAGTACACCACCTGCAGTCAGCTGTCCACCCAACAATATGGAAGTAGCAAAAGTGACAGCTGAAACAAATATAGGGGAGCTCCAGAATATGAACGTTATGAAAGCCTGGGAATAGAGGGCTTTCCGAAGCCACTTGAACTCTACTCCACGCATTTCCTCCAATTTGATTCGATATCTGTCTTCCCAAGCTTGCAGCTTGAGAATCCTCATATTCCTCAGGCACTCAGATGTTTTTCTCATCCTTTCATCCTTAGCAGCCATTAATTTGTCTTGATAATCTTCTTGAATCCTAGCTATAGGAACAGTGACAGCAATGGAAATGATTGTAGCAATCAGTGTTGCAATAGAAGCAATCCCAACATTCTTATACAAAATTGCAAGGGCAAGAACAATCTGCAGAGGAAGCATCCACATGTCATGAAGATACCAAGAATAGTCCCCTACCCTCTGAACATCAACAGCCATGTAGTTAACAATCTCCCCACTTGTGTGACTTTGCTTGGCCAAGCTTGAGAGTCTGAGCCCCTTTCGATATACCATTGCTGTTAGAGCTGATCTAACATGCATACCCAAGATGTCCACTCCTAGATACCACTGCCGAGTTGTGAAGGTCTCCACAAGCTTTGCCACAAAGAATATCCCCCAAGGACATATCCCTCGTTAGGGAAAATCTCTTTACCACCCAAGTAATCAACAAAGTAACTAATCATGTATGGACCTACATATGAAACGAGAGTGTTCAAACCAGCAAAGATGGCATTCCAAGCTGCCTCTTTCCAGAATGACTTGAGAAGTGCCCATGCCAATGAAGGCTGCCTTGATCGATTTTCAGCCTTCACTCTCTCCCAATTATAATTCAAAACCTTATAATTGGTCTTTGCTCTATCTTTTTGAGCAACAAGAGGAATGTCTTTAAGATCAAGGGGTGTCTTTGCACCAATTGAAAGAAGAGGGTTCAGCCAAGACAAAGTGGCCAAGCTAAGAAGTCCAGCATCACTATAAGGAGTAACCTTGAGACACCCTGGTTCTTCTTCAACAAGCAATGGCTCTTGAATCTCGGAGTTCCTACAAACTTGTATACCAGTAACACCCCTAATTGCAACAATACACATGAAGGCTAAAGCAGGAGTGACAGCAAAATTTGCCACAACATGGGAACGTAGATGCTTATAACCTTCCACCCAAAACCCTCTCCCATCAGCATACAAAGTACACAAGCAAATAACAAATGACACAAACCACCAAACTCTCAACAAAAATGGAAACTTCTCAGACACCTTGAATTTGCAATGCAAAGCTGAGAAGCTTAATACCAACCAAGCTAAAACCTCCACAGCTGGCACAGAAAGAAAACACAAATCCACAGTCTTCTTCCCCTCACCCTTAGTCCCTCTCCTAATCAAAGCAGCCCCATCAAACCCCAACAACAAAACTTGCACCAATAGAACATAGAAACAAGACAATACTGACAACTTGAACCATGTACCGATTCGAATATCATGTATTTCTGCATCAACACGAGGACGAATTGGGCTGCCATTGCCCCCAGTATTATCCTTACTGAATCTAACAGTTCCCACACACAAAAATATCTTCCTTGCTGAGATAACAAAGAGAAACAGAAGAAGCAGAGTCAAGTTTGTGAAGATTGCAACAAGTTCCAATAAGGGCAATCCAAGGATCCCACTCAAAAGGGTATTAGAAGATCCTGAAGAAGAAGAAGGAGATGAAGGGGTTGAAGCTGAGATTTCATTGAGATATTGCGTTGCAGCCATTGATGAAAACATTGTATTGATGAAAACGAAGATTCAGAAGAGTGACACGGTGAGAGGCTAAACAAAGGAGATCGAAGAAGCGTGCAAGGAAACGCATTTCACCATGTGGGAGATGAAACGTGCATCTGGAGATAGATTCTGCGGAGGACACATTGCACATGAAAACAAAAACAGATTCTCAGAAACACGAAAAACGAAGAGAGAAAGATAAGAGCTTGCAGTTCCTAACAGTTGTATCTTCTTATCCAAGAACAGAAAAAGACAAAGGGTATCGCTAGGAATCAAAATCTGAATGAAAAAGATACAAAACAAAAAAAAACACTGACCAGGGTTGGTTTCTGAAATCGCTTGTGATCAAAGATGGAGATGAAATGATATATAGCTTCTTATCCACAAGCTCCAAATTTTCCACAACCCCAGATGATGATAAAGAGAAGGACAGCGATGATTGCGATGATGAGATGAGAAAGGGTAACAAGCCTCTTATATGAAGAAGAAGAAGCAATAACAATGTAGAAAAGAGACAGAGACAGAGATAGTGAGAGAGAGAGAGAGAGAGAGTTCAAGTTCAATCTCTCTCTTCTGCTCTGTTTTAATATTCTGTTATTATTAATTTTTTAAACTATGATACCATTTGTATTTTGGTATGTTGTTGGTAATTGGAAACATGGAAGTTCCGTGTGAGTGTCATAAACTTTGCAGCAAGTGCGCAAAAATAGAAGCTTTAGGTAAATGAAAGAAGAAAAAAAAAAGGTTTGATAAAAAAACAATAAAGGGTCTCAAATCTCAATACCCTTTTTTAAGCTTTGGTTAGGAGGTGGAAAAATTTTACCATATTTTATAGCCCTCTGGTTTGCAGAGATGGTATAAGGATGAGTGAAAGTGATGTAGTGTTGGCTTGCCTAATAGAATATTACATTTTTTTTTTTGACACAATAGAATATTACATGTTGATGCAAGGGATATTATTTTTTTAGCTTAATGTTAATGCAAGGCATATTTGTTCCCACGTGTGTGCCTATGCTGGTTGTTCATGACTGATGAGATCATGATATTGATAGGGATCTCATCATGCGTCCCACAAAGTAAATAATAGATTGAAATTGGATTGTCCATGCAAGCGAAGATTGGTTCGGTTTGGTAAGGATAAAACTCATAACCTATAAGATCGTGAGTTCGAATCCCACTATCAATATAAGGATCTCGTTGGTGGGTGGTCTATAAATATCTCTGTAAGCGCTATCCTAGTAAACCCCCGAGATCCAACTCACTTAAACTTTATGTAATAATAAAAAAAAAAAACTGGATTGTCCATCATTCATTCTATGTTAACCCTATTTGATAATAGTAAGTTTCGCATTATTTTCTGTACATGAATATTCTAATTTTTATATTCTCATTCTAACAAAATTTTGATTCTATTTACTTCAAATGTGACAAATGTGAGGTTGGGTGTTGTGAAGTCACAAGCATCTTACATTTCCTAATTAGAGAGGGAGGCGAAGGTGGCTTTGTTTGGTTTGATTACACTTGATGTGGTTGGTAGTAGTGGGGTTCATATGAATCAGATAAGAGGGCCGGGTGGTGGGTGTGATGCCATAATGATGATATCCTTTATGACGATTTGAAGCTCTCCAAACATGTTTATTACTAATGAAGAGCACTACAACCACAATGGGATCCTCTCCCTGGAGAGGATTTGAACCCCTACAATCACATCTCAACAAATGTACAGTGAATAAGGTTTAAAACTAAAAAAGAAACAACAAATAACCCTCATCATATTTCATTGATAATTGGGTTTTTTTTTATATGTTGTCCGGATTTGATTTCTATCATCATATGCATAAGAATAATAAAACTTACTTCGATTATCTCTATAGGAATTAGTCGATTATCGATATATTTCTTACAGACAAAAAAAAGGCTAAATTAGTGTTTTGGTCCCTTATATTTATTTTAGGTTTCATTGTGATCCCTTATATTTTTCTTGTTCCATTTTGGTCCCCCATGTTTCAACCGTTATCCTATTTTGGTGCCTTAGCCTATTTTGGTCCCTTCCCGGAGTTAGGCATCCGTCGTCAGTTGCCGGAAACCGCCACAGGAATCTCACGGGAATCTGGGTTTAGAGAGAGAAACCCTCATTTTCCTTTCTCTCTCTTCCTCCTCCTCCCTTCCTCCTTCTCTCTCTAACTTCGAGCTTCTTCCATGCTTGCCTAGGGTTTTATTTCTCTCTCTACATTCTTCACCTTTTTTGATGTTGAAGGAGGAGTGAAGGAAGAAGGAGGAAGAAGAGAGAGAAAAGTTAAAATGGAGTTTTCTCTCTCTAGCTAAACCCAGATTCCGACGACTGACGGCGGATACCTAATGTTGTCAGTGCAAAACTGATAGAAAGGACCAAAATAGGCTAACGGTGTAAAGATGTGGGACTAAAACAAAACGAAAAAAAAGATAAGTTACCAAAATAAAACATAAACTAAAAATAAGGGATCAGAACACTAATTTAGAAAGGAAAAAAAAAGTATATTACTGCTGTAGCTCTTTAAGTAAAAAATATATAAAGAAATATAACAACAATGCTTCAACCACAGTTTTTTAGCATATTTTTCTACGATAGGAAAAAAAAGTTTTTTTTAAATAAAAAAGTTAGAGTATATTTATTTTAACTTAGTTAGTATGTTAAAATTATGATATATTTTATTATTTTAAAAGTACATACAATATTATTTTTTTAGTTTAAAAATAATGTCAATTTAAATAAATTTTTTTCGACAGAATAAAAATATAAATATATAAAAACTTATTTGAAATCAACTGCAATGTTATTCATGATAATGATAACAGCTATGAGATGCCAAAACTCAAATGCATAACCAGATGGTGCGTCAGTGACGATGCCATTTGGTATTAGTGTACGTGGATGATGGATTATCTGGCTGCACCATTTATCTACTGTTGTCAGTTGTGATTGTTTCTGCAAGATGAAATTTTAGAGGAAATATTTTGATTTCATCCAAGATGTACACACATTTCAGTCATTCATGTCATATTATTTTCAGGGTAACACTCCACATTCATTCACCATTCGAAAGAAATATGCTACCGTAAAACAGAAATTGAGGAAACAATGAAATGTTGGTTCAAATGAAAGAGAAACATTCATGTCACGTTTTGGTGTTATACTTATAGTTCAGTATTTTGGTCTTATACAACTAAATACTATATCGAGAAAGAAATTTTTTTTAAAAGTTCTACATCAATAAGTTTATCGGTCTCTTCATGAAAATCTACATAGGGACCTAATTGAATTTTTTTATAAGTTCAAGGATCCAATTAAAAAAATTAATTTAGGGACCTACTTAAAAAATCTCAAATAGAGATCAATTGAATAATAAAAAATTATAAATATATATATTTTCTTGAAAAAGTAGAAGTTAAATTTGGTTTTCTGAACTTTTTATTTATTTTTATTTCTAATATTTTATGAATTTAAGAACATATTTAGTTGATAATTTCTTTTTCATTTTAGTGACCGACATTATTTTTCTCTCTCTCTTCCTCTATCGTAAGCCTGCATAGTGCATAGCATTATCGAAGGAGTAATTTTTTAACACAAAATTGGGTTCACCATATGGCGATCCTTTGTTTTTTTAATGTATTTTCGATATGCGTGTATATAAAGATGATAAAAAATAAGTGAGAGATTGAAAGAAACACATATGATATCACATACGATGTCTAAAATTTATGTTCAAATAACACAACTTAATCCGCATAGGAAAAGAAGGCTCTGGAGGAAAAAGATTCATCATCCATATCCGTCAAATTTATTCAAAATCCATAAATTCAACATAAATTTAGTTTTTTTCAAAAAAAAAATAATAGTTTCAAGACTTTAATATTCATTTTAACAACTTCAATTCAACATCCACTAAAGCGAAGCCCCAATCAACATCTAGAGGTGCACAACACAATTGAATTATAGATGTTAATCTATTACGAGGGTGTTTGGGAAAGATTGTTCTTGGGGAGTTTCAGTTTTTATTTTTATTTTTATAAAAAACTGTTTTGTAAAATGGAATTGATGTTTGGATCAATAGCTTAATATTCAAAAAAAAAACTTTTCTTTAGTAAAAAACGTTTTCAAAGAAGCTTGGGGGAGGACTATCTAATGGAAACGCTTTTTTCCTTCCCCCGCGCCGCACAAGTTGACCAACACAATAAATGCTGTGTCCACGAGTCAACGTTTTTTCTTATTTTTTCAATAAGTTTTTGTAGGGAGAAATAGATTATCTTAAAATCGTTTTTAAGCAAACATATCAAAACAAAAATAGATTCTTATTATAATCGATTTCACAATAATCAATTATTTGAAAACAGATTACCAACATAATCTCTTTTTTTTTTAACTTTCTCAAACACATTCTATGTATACTACATTAATCATCCACCTAAAAACATATAAAAAAATGAGTAAAAAAATTATTATACACTACAACATCACTGAGTTGAAGTAACAGTGCTACATAATTGAAAATGACGATTTCTTTTTAAATAAAAAAATGTTTGGTTTGACTTGATTAATACTTTTTATTTAATAATAATATATCCAATTTCCATGTTGATTAATTGGGTTAAATAAACATAACCTCGTCAATTCAGTCTTAAGTCCAATTTTAGAACATAATATTATTTACCAAAAAAAAAAAGAAAACAACTAACATATACGTGGATGAGAATCTTCTGTCCCATTTTGATGTATCACATCATGTTTCAATTAATACTATCTTACCATGTATTCTAGTTTTTTAATTTTAAATAAAATTTAACTTACAAGACAACATATTTTGGTTGGGACATGGTATGACACACTTAAATGAGACATGAGATCCTTATTCCATATACGCAGGGCTTGTTTTCACATTAGCAATAAAAAATGGGTTCATGAAAACGGCCAGACCCGGGTGATGAGCTAAAAGTTTTTATATGGAAACCAGGACCTACAATTGGAAATTATTGATGACTTAAAGAGAAACAATACTACTTCTTCAGATAAAAGAAGTCTCTTAAATGCTTAAAGCACATGGCTACATTGCAAAAGGAAGGACTTATGTATAGATGGAAGGGAAATGCTAACGAGTACTCTTAAGGAACCAAGAAAAGAAAGTTTGTATTGGGAATTGGGGTATTTAATATTTGGAGAAGTGAAATACTTAGTTTCTCAATAAAAACTTTTTTATGATTCCTTAACGAGCATGACCCTAGATGGAAAAAAAAATCACAATGAATGCAGTCATGTGAAAGCAATGGTTGATGCTGAAAAAGGGTTCATCTTATAAACTCCCAAGTAGAGCAGTGGCTTTATCTTGCAAAATCTGCCACGCTACATTGACATGCCTCTTTTCTGTCAATGGTGCTCCTACTGCAAAACGTAGGATGTAATCACCTGATAGAACCTGCACGTATTTGCTTATCATCAAGGGAAAGAAAATAGGTGACAAAAGATACAAAATTCTGAAGAAAACTTGTGCATACCGTGTGTGTTATGAAAACACTTCCTGTTGAATTTACCAAGTCGAGCAGATCATGATTTAATTTATTGCAATGATCTTCAGAGTTGGGAGGAGGCAAAAGCCGGAAACAAACTAAAGAGAATGTGCGGGGCGCAATGATCTGCGTGCATAATATGTTGCGATTTTTTCATGGCAAATGGAGAGAGTTATAACATAGAATGAGTAAATGACATAAGACATTCATAACTGGCATATTTTGACTTCAAAACAAATTATGTAAAGCAAAGTACCAGATTATATATATTTGTCCATGTGAGGCATCATGCAATTAAATTAGGAAATGAAGAATGAAGTCTTTCCTAGAAGGAAGAATACCTCAAATCTTGTATCCTGACTGACAAGCTCCTCAAAATAAGCAGCCAACTCAATATGGTTTCTTACGTGATTTCGCAGACCTTCCAATCCATAGAGACGCAACACCATCCACAATTTTAATGATCTGGAGCCCAGTGTAGGTCAATAAGCAATGTTATACATCTGCTGGTAATTATAGATCTTTTAAGTTTTATAGAAATTTTTATTAGTAAGAGATAATACTAAGGATTTAACAAAAAAGTTATGACATCTGAGGTTCTCATTACTTCTTAACGGGGAAGGGAAGAAAGAAAGAAACTGGTAGATATACAAATCTACGAAAAATCATGATCGCATACATATCCACAAATAAATACAAATATAAGGGGGTTAGGAGCCTATATGAATAATGCTAGTTTATGCATGCACGCATGTAGATATGCCTGTCTAAAAAATATTTCGAGTTTTGAGAGGAGGATATATTTGAATAACACACACAAACACGAAAATCTGGTATTCAAGAGCAATAACAAGTGTTTCTAAAGGAAAAGTTTCAGACACCTAAATCGGCGTCCAAGAGGAATTTGCCAATCTTTGTAATCTATGACCATGTTTCCTTGAGAGGCCTGCAAACTCAATAGCATAAGTAGACAATTAGACAAGGACTTAATACCAATAGCTGCAACATTTCAGATCACATTGTTCTTGTTTAAGAAATAAGTCCCACATTCCCACAAGATAAGACCTTTAATCCATGGACGGTAAAGAAACTAACTTATCAGCGATATAAATGAAAAAGAATTGGAAAATAAATTCCTCCAGGTTCATTTCTTGGTCATCCAATAAGTATTTAATTCTTATTACCCATTGAATTTGACAATCCTCACTGTAAGAGGAGGAAAAGAGGGAGGAAAGACATTGCAGGTCCTGAATTTTGTTTCTCCCTTTTATCTTTTCTTTTTCTTCTTTAATGGTTTACAATATAAGGCAATTCCATACTATCATATTAGAATATAACAAAATGTTATACCTTGATACATAATTACTTATTTATTTATCATTTGGATTCCTTCAAAGTGGAATACTCCTTTCTCTAGGACACAGTGAATAACCCTCATTCTTCAAATTTCTTTAGGTATAAAGAACCAACTTATAGATTTAATGATACTCAAATCCTTAATGCAATAGAAATTGACGATTGAAAATAAAAAGTAATCTTCATTGAATGGCATGATTAAAAGAAAAAGTAAAAAAAGACTCAAACCAAAAAACCATAAAAGCTCCAGAGAATGACAATAGTATATAATGCTCCAAGAAAAATAAACTAAGGAAGTTGATTCAAAGTTAGGAAACCTCTCACAATAAAACTTATATGCAAACCACAAGCATGCAAATAGAAACTTGCCTTATTTTTTAGAAATTCAGGATTTGTAGACAGTGACTGAATCAAAGCACTCCTGTCCTGTCATCAATTCATCATCAATTTCACCGATGTACATCTTGTTTATTTAGTAAACTGAAATGTTACAGATAAAGATGCAGAAGTGAAATTGAAAAAATGTGTATTATAGATACCTTGACCCAAAGCAGCGAACAGTCAAAGTTTGTCAGGAACCATTTATGCGCATTCATGTTAAATGAGTCTGCTTCTTCAACACCATCAATGTGGTGGCGGTACTCTGGGCATATACAAGCACTTCCAGCATAAGCAGCATCCACATGAAACCAAATTTTGTTGGTCTGCCAAGAAGACATGCATATATTAACAGATTGTACTACTCTCCAAGATAAATTTGAAAAACTTGTAAGACAGGTTTATGAAAGTCATAGCTAAAGTTATCTCGTTGAGTTTCTAACTTACTGCATAATCACTTCTGATTTTCATCTATCTAGTTGCCTTCCTAGTTTCCTATGAGTGACATACTTTTTTTTAATCCTTTTTTCCTTTATGTGTTAATATCCTCATTACAATGCATCAATGGTTACACTAACACTAGCAAGTAATCAATTTAATCAAATATATTTACCTTGCCAATTTTTCCCAATGCAGGCAGAGGATCAACAGCTGTTGATGAAGTGGTTCCAACCTGCATGTATAGATGCAGAGTGCATGTGGTTAATGCCAGAAACTTAATATCCACCACTGATAGACTCTAGAGTTACCTCAACTTGATGTAAAGATTCAGATACACCTCCATTCACCAACAAGGAATAAAAAACCAACATTAGTACCAACCGTAGAGTTTCAGTTGATAAAAGTCTACAATATTAATTATCCATCAGGCACCATTGTGAGTTAATATCTTTGTAAAAGTCAACATACATAATATTCAATATAAATCTCCTTGCATGCACAAATTAGGATACAAAAATAAAGATTGCATGAAACTAGGGTAATGTATCTGAAACCACACTCATTCCCAGCAACAACTAACAAAGACAAGCTCCTGATAACATGGAGAAGAATATACTATCCCTTGATCCAACAATTTGATGAGTTGAGCCATTTCTGATTTTAAAATTCAATAAATTAGTAAGCTAAAAATAAAAAAGAAGAAAGAAACTGAATGTAAAACACACATAGTTATAAACAAAGCTGGACAGTTAAGTCAAGTCAATGCATTGTTTAGCAATTTGAGTTTGAGACAAACTAATATCAGAAAGCCTTTAATTCTTACAGTAGCACATAAGAAAAAAGGTATAAGACCACTGGCAATGTCACTTGAAATTGCTTCAGAAAGCACATCAGGAGAAAGTGCATAATTTGTGGAAGAATCGGTTTTAAGCAACCTGCAAAGCTCTGGATTAAGTCCCCTATCTGCAATTAGAAGCAAAAACAAAAATTATAATTAATCATAAAAATGATATCATTGATAATAATGCAATCTTCAAGGATGAAACTAAGCAACACAAATGGGGACTCCCTTCCAAAATTTAAGGTTCAAACCTAAGACTCATCCCATGAATATAGAACAGCTTGATCACCACTTGTGTGATGGTGATCTCAAAGGATAAAAAAGTTTTTCTTTTTATTTTTATAAGAATACAGTAGAATATCAAAAGGCTAGATATCAGACTATCATCTGATAAGAATACTGTAGTAATACAGCCACAAGGTGATAAATAACGCAAAAATTTTTAATACAGAAGAATAGAATAGGACAGCTCCAACCATATATTAACTACTAATATGCAATAGGCTAGATAAATTTGAACTTTGTGATCATAGTTAGCATCAGATGCTTTCAAGTGAGACAGTAACAACAATATATTCAAAGCTTTAGTGCTAAAGACCAAGCTAATCAACCACTGCATTTTTATTTTGATGAGTCAAGAAAACAACTTAATTTCATCATTCTGTAAAATGTTTACGATACAACTATGATTATTGAATTAAAAGATAATCAGTTCCTTTCCATGGATAAGTAACCAAAACATATCAGAATCTAGATAATAAAATATTAAAAAAGTAAAACCTAAAAGGAATAATAATAAAAAATTAAAGAAAGAAAGGTTTAAGAAATGGTCAGTATTTAAAATAAGTTTGAAAGCAACGAACAATTGTAAACAAGAGCTGGCAAGGACAAAATAGTTGACTGCAAACTTGCCAGGGAGAGGGAGCAATAGGGAAACCCCTATAACATTAGAAGTATACTATGGCAAGAAGGCCCTTCTCATTTTTACGTCACTGAAGATACCTGGCAGGCTTTTTGTAAAGCAGAATGTGTTTGATCAGATGCATATGTCACTAGCTTAGGAAGTGCACTTCTTCCAACCCTCCTTAAGATCTTGTCACGGGCAGCCAACAAGACAACTAGTACAGCTTCACTTGCTGTTCCTTGTATAACTCCACCACCTTGCCCTGCAATAACACTTATAAAATCACATCCCATAGTTCGTAGGTTTGTATATGTTTGAGTTTCTACCAAATAAATTATTCATATGCCATTTTGGTTCAAATTTTTATCATCCATGAAATTCCATCAAGGTGCAGTTTAATGAAATCTCAAGAATGAGTTTGCAACCTCATCCAACCAAAATTTCACAATGCAAACTATCTGAAAGAGTTCTAATTCCTAAAATATGGAACTGTGCCATACTGCCATTTCTCTCCTTTTCTTTTCTTTTCTTTTCTTTTTATCCCATTGGCTACTAAAGGAAAGATAAGTATAAAGGACATAAGAAAAGTACACATAGAAGTCCATGTTATACTAAAGAAGAAATAGGCAACAGAAAGAGCGAGTCATATTCAGATATTCTAAATTTAAAACAAAAACAAATCACTAAGGAATGCAGGGAGCCAGAAGGAGGAAGTGTTAAGAAGTAAGAACTTCATCTAATTTTTTTTTTAAGCAAAAAGGCATGCAAATTGCATAGGCATGACAATAGAGGAGGAGATCCCAACTAGGTTGCTTAACTATAAATTATTTGCTTAATTATCAATTAAAACACCATTTGAAAACACTGCCTATTCTATTCCAGATACAAGACAGAACATAAATGTTCTTTCACTTGAGCTTAAAAGAATCGAAGACATAGTAGTGGGAACCAGAATTTCACATTGGACTAATTAAATTAAAATAAATACAACAATGCAGGACCTTACCAGTAGAATAGAAATCACGAGACAGATTAAGTGCCTTGGCAAGCCAGTCCAGAACAATGGTTTCAAGTTCAGTTGCAGCAGGAGAAGTTATCCAGCTGAAACCCACAATGTTAAGACCAGCACTGAGCATTTCTCCTAGAAATCCAGCAATGCTACTGTTGGAAGGGAAATATGCAAAATAATTTGGGCTTTGCCAATGTGTCACTCCTGGTAGTATCTTTTCCTGTACATCTACAATACAATATGACATATATATGTTTAAGCCATCTCTAGAAAAAATGTGTTTTTGTGTGAGAGAGGGGGATTAATAATACCATGCTAGCATCACTCATCATATGATATGATCCTATGACATACAAAATATGACAAAAAACAATAATAATTAAAAAAGTTGCATAAAAGAAAAAGTGAATTGAGAAACCCAAGTAAGAAATGTCACCATTCAAAACATGTTGCAATGAGTCAGGATAATTAGGTGCGGAATCTGGTAAAAGTTTCCCAAGATAACCTGGCTGCAATGGGGGAGAACCTTTAAGGAAACCGAACAGCATATTCACAGTGATTATGAGTAGTTACATGTATAACTATGATATATATTCTGACACACAGAAATCTGATTGACTTGTTGTTATAGAAACATAGCAAAGAAATAATTCTCTTATTTGGACATAAAAATGGGACAATAATTGCCAACTGGTTATTCAAAATCATGGTTAATTGGTTAATGGATACACGGTAACTCATTATCCATCCACTGTAATGACCAAAATTTTGTATATCAATAACTAAATTGTCAATTAATGAATTACTCCGTCTATACCTTTTAATCAGGTTCAATATGTCACTAACCACGATTTTGAATGTCGGTTAACATTGACAAGTTGTCGATTGTTTCCATCATTTTTATGTCCAAATAACATTTTTGCGAAGAAAAAAGGGAAGGAAAGAAGAAGGACCTGGACTTGGCTGAGAACAGGGAAATTTTCGATGGATTTGTAGTAATCGGCAATGAAATCAACCATCTTGTGAGCCTGCTCTCTCAGTTGCTCCGCATCCATGGGCCTCAACTCAATTCCTTCTTCTTCTTCCCTGTACATTTTCAATTACAACCACATATTAAAACATACAATTACAAAGAATGAGATGATAGTACTTGAGACACACACAAGAGTTTGATGCATTTTGTGACTCACTTTTGTTTCGAGTTATCCATCCCAATTCTCTTGTGGTCAGGTTGAGTATTGTACTTGTTTTCAGTTTAACTCTGCCTACTTATTTGTCGACACTCAATCACAAGTTCACAACAACGTAACATAGCAGTCCCATGCTTTTCATTTGGAGGTTTTAATCATTTGTTGAATAAAATCATGTGGTGTTCGCTTGGTATTCACAGACGTCAGACTGTATGAGACTATGAGGTATGTTTGGATTGGTGGGATTGGATGGAATGTAACAAAGGAACGGGGTGAGATGGAATAAAAAATCTATTCCATCGTTTGGATATTATATGATGGAATAAAATAAAATTATCATTCCATCATTTGAAAAGTGAATGAAATAAAATGAGTTATAATTTTTTTATTCTCATATTACCTTTACTTTAAAAACACAATATTTATTTATTATGTCTTTAATAAAGTTATTTTTAACCATGTAATTACTTCTTGACTTAAACTAAGGCTATAGAAAAATGTAAAAATAAAATAAAAATCTTAAAATAGTTTTTACAATTCAACAAACTCTTATTTAAAGCAACAAAACTTTTTAAAGTTAGTTTTTCAGGTCAACCTTTATTGCTTTTTTTTTTTAATCCGGAACATGCCACTAATGTCCTAAGTGATGCTTTTGATTACATATCTTTTCATATAATTTATGTTCCAACGATTATGGTCAAGGGATAGTTGCAGGAAAAATAGATAATAATCCAGAGTTTAACAAAAAGAACCAATTAACTAATATAACGTGTTTCTTCAAAGGGATGGATAGAGATGAGGTAATAGGACATACTGGAAAACAGAGAATCGATATACATACTGCACAGTTCCAATATGGGAATTTGATCATACGGCGATGTTATTAGGGGATGGGCAAATTAGTAGTTTAACAATTTTTTAAAGTATCAGATTTTTTGTTCCATCCCATTCCGTCCAAATTGGAGGGGAAGAAAAATAAGAGTAAGTGATGGAATGGGATGGAATGGGTTCTATTAGATTCCATTAGGTTTCATCCTTTAAAATGCAAACCAAACAATGGAACATGATTCCATCCCCTTCCATTTTGCTCCATTACATCCTATTCCACCAATCCAAACATATCCTGAGAGAGGAAATTTTTTCCGTCAACTAATGACGTGTTTGGACTCTGGAAAACATAGAATTGATTCTACTACCTCGTGTCAAACGATGTTCGGCTATAATCAGGCAAAATTGATTTTGGGTTTGGTTGAAAAATTTAGGGTCACGTTAACGAGTGTCCTTAAGGCACTCTTTAAGGAATCATAAGAAGTAAGTTTTTATTGGGAAACTAAGTATTTCACTTATTCAAACATTAAATACACAAATTCTCAATACAAACTTTCTTTTCTTGATTTCGTAACGTAGCATTTCCCAAAAATTTATATTAAGTTTTAGGTTAAGGTATTATTTTGGTTTTTATACTTAGCATTGATTTCCAATTTAGTCATCATACGTAAATTTTTATCAAATCAGTCCCTACGTATGACAATCATTTTCAATTCGGTCCTCGCCGTTAAGTGGTGTTAACGTCGTTATAACTTATATGATAGGGACCATATTGAAAATGATTGTCACATGTATGGACCATATTGAAAATTGTTGTCACGTGTAGGGACTGGATTTAATATTGTTTTTCAATTCAGTCCCTACACGTGACAATCATTTTCAATTTAGTCCCTATACTTTAACTCCAACAAACGACGTTATAACATCACTTAACGACAATGACTAAATTGAAAATGATTGTCATGTGTAGGGACTAATTTGATAAAAAAAATTACGTATAAGGACTAAATTGAAAATCAATGTCACATATAAGGACCAAAATATTACTTTAACCTAAGTTTTATATCAAACTTGTTTTTAGAGTAAAAATATTTGAACATAAATTATTTCACTTCGAAGTCAATTTTAACAAAATTAGTTTTACAAAATCAACTTTATGCATAAATACTTTTAAAAAACATTCACTCAAACAAGCACTAATTCACTTTCTCTTATTTCTTTATTATTATATTTTCAGCGTGCTTTGTCCTCACTCGCACGCTTCCTGGGAAAACTTCTCAGGAGGTCACTCATCCCAGAATTGCTCCAAGTCAAGCACGCTTAACTGTGGAGTTCTTAAGTGATGGGCTCCCGAAAAGAAGATGCATCTTATTAGTGTAGGTAGTATCAATCAATTCCTTTAAGCCTTCCTTGACTATACAGTCTCATACCTGGTCGGAATCCCTAAACTATGCAGTCACATACCTACACAGTCTCGGGAACCCTTTCATTCGGGTGTGTAATCGGTTCATTCATGTGTTCCTCCGTCTAGAAGCTTGCCAGGAGTCACTCCTTGTCCGTGTTATCTTTGCACCGGCGACCATTCTCCGCCCTCGTCGACACCAAAGTGTTACATATTTAATATCAGAATTTTAAAAATAATGTGTTATTCCAAATAGAAGAAATTTGAATTTCTTAAACATGTGGTCTCAAATTCGATATCTGGATTTATATGTATTATTAAAAAATTAATCTCTCACCTATTTAGGGAGATGATACTTTAGAAAAACAGAATAAATATCATAACTTGACATAGGTCGACTATAAAAATAAAGCATCGGTTGAATTGATCAATTTAGACGTTGATTTCAAGAATATAGTTGGAGAGCGAAAAAACTAAAAAAGAAATCCTAAAATTTATGTCATACTCTTCGGTTCGGACGGCAATATAGATCCTACCTATTGGATACTTACAAAAAATATCCATGATGTGTAGGATAAATACTTGGTTTATGAGTATGGGTGTGGGTGATTACTTGCAAACAAGAGAGGGTATGAGTGTGGGTACTCAAGTACCCAACCCACCCCACGTCCGCATACAAGTTCATGAACCGATTGTTTTGGATGTTTATTCTGATATTTATTCCTTTTTTGGATATGATGTTTTTATTTATTTTAAAGATCTTTGAATGATTTTTTAATATGTTTTTTTTTTCATAGGTAAATGTTAATATGTTAGTTGTTTTGTTAGACTTTCTCATTCACCAGGGTTTGAACATTGGACCTCAAATTCCTTCAACTCTTTATATTATTTGCTAAAACCAGTTGGGCTACCCAACCCCTTGAGTTATAATGTTCTTTTTGTTATTTAGTGTTTTTTCTTAATTAAAGTACGAGTAACTTGTAAGGGTAAGGGTACTTGGGTACCCAAATGGTACGGGTAGGGATAATAAAGTTGATACCCAGGGTACGGATCTTGATATTTTTATTAAGCGCGGGTATGGAGACATGTATTATAATAGTACTCTACGTAGATCCTACCCATTGTCATCCTTACTCCTTGGCCTTGCTACTTGATAAACTTTTATAATTATTTAAATGAATAATTAATAAATGCATTTAATATTGATATACAGTGAGGGTAAAGTCTTTTTATATAATCCACCTGTTATATATTATTGTATGTTTGGTTTTGAGATAATTATTGCAAGAGTGAAATATTTTTAATGATATGATAATATGCGATAAAACAACCGGACAGACCGCTTTTAAACTTTCTTTACATCAAAATTAAATGTTTATAATGAATTATTATGCGAGGGAAAATGAATCAATAAATGTATTCATTAATAACATCAAATATCATATAGACTATGGATGTGACTAACCGACTATGAAACGTTTACTTGGTAATGGGTAAATAAAAGTATATAGAAAGCTGTGTGGATCTTTTATTACAAAATAATATGATTTGGAAACATCCTATACATACGAAAAATTTGAATGGGGTTGTTAGCGGCGTTGGAAATTAAACATCTTGATTGATATGGCAAAGGTGAGGGCAAAAACTAGAGGGAATGCAACAAGCACAGCAGTAACCACTCCCAAGAAATCATGCTTGAAACCAAAGTAATTTCTTATAAACTCTTTCACTGTTGTACTTCCATCACTGGATTCAATGTCTTTACTTATATCTCCAAACTGTGATACCACCAATCCATACAAACTCCAAGCTACTGGATTGCACCAACTGTACCATCTCCACCACACTGGGATCCTCTGTAAGCCCATGCAAATAAAAATAAATAAATTGATCAATTATGCAATAATGTACTTGTATGCTTAGAAAGTAGGAATATTCAGTGCACTAATCTTCGTTGGGATATCACAACTTATAATTTATTAGAGTTTTTTCTGTTCGTATAAATGCTTTTATGTAAAAAAAAAAAAAAAGTTTGGATAAGCTTAAACCCCAAAAGCCGTTTTTAACTTATTTTGTGAAGTCAAATTTTTAGCTTATTGAAAAACCTTGTATCAAAGCTTATGCGAGATATTGTTTTGCATGTTTTTATAGATTTCAAAAACGCTTCTTCGAGTTTGTATCCAAATACTAAATAACTTAATTTAAAATGAGTTTATGACATAAAAACTTTTCATAAGTCCTTATATAAAGGTTTAAATAAGCTACTGATCCAAACAGATAAGGAAGCCAAAACTTACCGGTCGTGGTACTATGAATCCTGAGAAGAGATTCCATACTGTATAGAATGCAGTGGAAACTGTAGAGGAAATATGTTGGTTTGGGGTCACTGCCACTGACATCATGCCATAGTAGGTGTAGTATAGAAATGTGAAATACATGAAGAATAAGTACCACAAAATTTTAGTGACACTCCACTCAAAACCAATCATTGTATAAACTATAATGCCATAGACCACTGCTTGAAAAAGAACATATGGGAGCTCAATTAGAACCTGCCAGCCAATGATGAAGATTAGAAAAAAAATTAATCAATCACATAGGCAAATTATTTATACATGATGAAGTAAATTCTAATTCTAAATAAAGAAATGCTTGCCTGAGCAAAAGCATATGGCAAAGCTGAATACATTCCAGCAGCACTTTCCCTATAAAACACTGTTCTCTCAATAGCAACCACTGGTTGCACTGCATTAGCATTCTTAATACCAATAAGGAGAACAGCAGCATACATGGACCCCATGGCATTAAAAAGATCTTGTTGCTTTTCACTACAATAATTGATATCAAAATTTACTGTTAGATCAAATAGAAGTTATAGAACATAATATAGTTTGAAGCCACAATATTTCCTAGTTTCTGGTTTAATCTTACATTTTGGAGCCAAGGTTCCAAAACATGCTGCCAAGCACTATAGCCACAGCGATTGAGAAAAGAAATCTTATGGCAGTGTATAGAGGATTGCGCCAATAAGACCAATGTTGTTTCCACAAGCAAGCCATGCATTGGGTGAAAAGGGACCTTGAGTACTTTGAAGGAAAATATAAGTCCTTTGAGCCAGGAACTGGAGTACTCAATTCTGTAATAAGTGCCTTGTTTCTCCTGAAACAAAATGCCATACACTAGTTTTTATCAACAATCATTCCATACTATGAATAACATAATTTTCTTAGAACTTCTTTTTCCAGTTTTATAGTTTAATTAGACTCCATACAATTGAAAATACCTGTATAACTCTGAATTTTTGTACACTTGAGCAAAATCAATCCCCAATTCTATTTCTTTAGCTGAAGTCGTGACTTCTAACATCCATGTTGCTGGATTATAGCCATCTTTAATCCTATTGATACCTTGGATTCCCTTCAAGATAAAAATGTGCACAGATGATGATCTAAAGTGAAACATGCAATTAAATATTCTATAATTTTCATAGCATTTCTTTTTTCTACCTCAAAGTAACTAATCAAATTGGAAGAATGATGTCCAAGTGGCCCCACATATATCTCTTGCCCTCCTTGTTTCATTAGCAAAAGCTGCATTTCATTGGGAAAACAAGAGAGATTAGAAACTCAGTAATGGAAGAGAATAAATTAAAGTTACTACATTTCTTGATTATGCTTATTTCACCTCATCAAAAGATTCAAATATATCAATGCTTGGCTGATGGATGGTACAAACAACTGTTCTTCCAGTGTCTACTGTGTTCCTAACTGTTCTCATAACAATCGCAGCAGCTCTTGCATCTAGCCCAGAAGTTGGCTCATCCATGAATATTATACTAGGATTTGCCACCAACTCAACTGCAATAGTCAACCTTTTGCGCTGCTCTGTGGAGAGACCGCTAACACCAGGCAATCCAACTAAAGCATTCCTTAGTGGTTTCAGCTCCACAAGTTCCATGACTTCCTCAATGAACATCTATAACCAGTAGCAAGTTCCAAACTTAGTAACATTGACAAAACATGCTAGTGTTTTTATTTCCTACATAATAGTTCCATTTATGAATGATAAATAACACTAAATTTGGCACTTGTGCACTCATCTACTAAGAAAATTTACTTGTAAACTAATATATATGAATTTGTTGCCAGGTGCTAGAATATTCGAATAAGCCACACTGACACTTGGAAATGGAAGCAATATGACTCAATTGACTACTTCATAGCAATCTCAAGTGTTCAAAACAGTTGACATGTGTTATACTAAAAAAAAACCATGAAAGCCAAGAAAAGGATTAGGATTCAGATACCAACCTTCCTGGTTTCAGCATTGATGTCCGCGGACAATCGAAGCCATGCCGAATAGAGTAATGATTCATATACAGTAACATGAGGAGAGTGGATATCATTTTGCTCACAGTATCCAGAAATTCTTGCAAATGTTTCTTGCTTCTTTGGATACCCAGAAATTGTGATGTTTCCTCCGATATATCCGCCGGTCTTTCTACCAGCAAGTACATCCATCAGAGTTGTTTTGCCAGCACCAGTGACACCCATTAGAGCAGTGAGGACCCCAGGCCTAAATGCTCCATTGACACCCTTCAAAAGAACCAACTTATCCTCAAGAATACCCCGGTTCCTCATTTCCTGCAAATTTTAGTGACAAATTTTGTTTCACAAGAAATGCTATGAAAGTTGAATATAAATATTTTTTGTTTCTGCATTACCTGTGGCATGTCAACAGCATATGTTACTTCATCGAAGGTGATAGAATGTGACTCAAAAGGAAGAACCATTCCTCTTTTCCTGTTATGATTATTCTCCACAGCAGCTGCTTCTTGCCTTGTGGATAAAGAGCGAAGAGAGGTGCTTCCGCTCTTACTTTTGCCATCTTTCGCTGCAAAGTGGTTCCAGTGTTAAACATAAATGTAATGTGAAATGAAAATCAACTATTACTCTTGTAGACATTACTACAAGTTCAGTAGTTATGAGATGAAGTACCTCTATTTGAGTGATGAGAAGACAAGCTATTTTTTATGTGTTTCAACACATTTTTACTGCCACCATTCTGCTCACTGCTTTGTGTTTGCTCTGATCTTACAGTCTGATGCTTCCCAAGTGCTGCACAATCCAATTTTTTTTTTATATTTGTAAATAAGCGTTTTTTATTAAACATTTGAGGTGAAGAAACTTACGGTTCAAGTGAGTGAGAGCAAGGATGTAGCCAAAGTTGAAAAGTAATGTATATCCAACCAAAGCCCCAGCACCTATCCAATACCAGTATGACTGAATGAAGAACCCACGAGATTTCATAACTTCAATTCCTAGTGGTTCCGTTGAGTTAGGCAGAACCTTTCATGAGAAACATGTGAAAACATCAGATTATTTATATGATAAGAAAGACACAAAATGAACATATAGATTAGTTAAGAACATACATGTCTCCATCTCTTCCCAAGAAACTCATTATTTACGATGGCGTTCTGTCCATACATCATAGGTGACATCCAAAATCCCCACAGCCACCATTTTTTTATATAGTCTGCGGACATAAAGCAAAGAAAATATATGAGTACTGTTAGTGTAGAACATAATGTGGCAAAGACAGATTGTTTTGTCTTGTATCTATATGTGGTATGTGGTACCTTTTGAGAGGACAAAACCACCCATAGCAAAAAGGATGGACAATATAAAAGACCCCAATGTTAGAGCCACTGTCATTTCCCTACCAACTGCTGCAACAAATCTGAATAATGATGAAGCCATCTGGTTGACTAGTACAAGAATAAGGTATTGCCTAAAAAATCTGCATTAGATAGACACAAAAATGCACACCATTATTTTACTTGGTAGGATTCAAATAGAAAATGGGACAAGGGTGAATGGACCAATCCACAAGTTTGTGGGATATGCCTTAGAAACAAACTTAATTCTTTTACCTTCCAACTTCTGGATCAAAACCGATGACATAGTAGGTAAGAAAGACCCAAACACCAACTTCCATAAAAGTCATGGGAATTTTCAGAATCCATGCAGGAAGAGCATAGACCCATGAAGGGAAGAAGAGATGTTCCCTTTGCTTGTAGAAAACAGGAAGCCTTGATACCACCATGGAAAGCTCGGCTAATCCGTTGAACATGATCACAGTAACACCATAGAACAATGCACCAACATATATACCTCCATGAGTCACTGAATCTCGGTGCATCTGAGTCCGGAGAAAAATAGTCATGGCAATAATTGCCATTACAGCGAGCTAAAAGGAAGGGAAAGCCATTAGCAATGGATTTGAATAATGAACACATAGCATTAGATGATTAGACAATAGAGTGAAAATTTGAAATTTCCAAACATACTTGGCAAAGCTTGAAGGTGTAGACAAATGAATTGCGCTTCATAAGTAAATATTCTCTTGATAAGCAAGCCTTCAACAATTCCCATTTTCGAACTCCATACTTTTTGGTTGTCAAAGCAGCTGGGTGGCTCTTAGACTTGTCAAATTCAGTAGAAAGTTCACCACCAATGCTTCTTCCAACATGAAATGACTGAAATGCCTCAGCAAACTCTTTGGTTGTGACAAATGTATAAGGCTGATCTTTGTGTGCCCAGTACTGCTCTTGATCTTTCGTTGATGTCACCTATAAGTATAACATAATAATTTGCAGAGTCAAAAATTAAATTTGTTACATATATTATACACATAATTAAAGACATATAGACAATAATAACACTTACTTCTTGCAAAAAGTCTGCTACACCTTTCCTCTCGGGACATTTAAAACCCATTGATTCAAAAAATTCAAGCACATGTTGGCGGGGACCCTGATACACAATGTGGGTATCAGAGAGTAGAATAATGTCATCAAAAAGATTGTAAGTCTCTGGTGCTGGCTGCAGGAGCGAGATAACTGCGGTTCCTTGGAGAATGTGGACATATTGCTTGAGTGAATTCACAATTTGATAAGTTGTCGAGCTATCCAAACCAGTAGATATTTCATCCATGAAAAGAGCTTTAGATGGCCCAACCAGCATCTCTCCTGTATTTATAGATTTATAATCAATTTATTGAGGTTATTAAAGTACATGACATACTTCAAGATTGAAATCAGTTACTTTTACCTGTTGTAACACGTTTCCTTTGTCCACCGGAGATACCTCTTAACATTGCATTTCCTACAACAGTATCAGCACAGATCTCTAGCCCCAAAATCTGCAAATGTATAGCAAAGAAACAAGAGACTTTAGAACAAAATATTTTAATGAATTCAAGATGATCAGATATGGTTTTGAAGGCATAATAAATTTTACCCTCAGAACATAGTCTGTAATCAAATTTGTCTTCTGGCCTTCATTTGCTACAGCCTGAGCATTATGAGACAACTTAGTCATTTCTATTTGTCGGGAAAAGAAATAGATGATGCACTCAATTTGAAGATAAAAATTTGAAATCAGTAGAAAGGAGAAGTAAAAGAAGAATGGAATCTCCAAAATCAAACAAGCTAGTATGATATTACAATTGTTAAGTTGTCTCTTTGGTTTCAAAGGCTGACTTTTATTCAACAATATGCTAAAAGATGCAAGTCAAACCACAATGGCCTCTATATTACCTTCATGTATACATCAATATCTGAATCAGGCATGATATTTGCCTCCTTTTCTCTTCTGGACAATTCTGCTAGCAAGTCTGTAGAATGATAATAGTATATATTACACATAGCCAAAAATTAATTTTCAATATGGAAGTTGATGAAACTATATATAAGCAAAAGGCAATCTTGTAGATTTACCATAACGACCCCCAACTCCTTGGCATCTTGCTGAGAAGGCCAAGGTTTCTCTGACAGTCATTTCTCCAATATGAAGATCATCTTGACTGACATAGGCAGCAGTTCTCTGGGGTACAAACTCATTCATCTCATGTCCATTGTAAGTCACCTTTCCAGATAACTGATCACTACCAAGTCACACTTTATTAGCTAGAGATCCAAAATTGAAAAATAGAGCAAACATAGTTTCAAAAAAAATTAATAATATTCTTTCATGTCTTAACCTTTAATTTTGAATCAAGTTTTCCAGCCAAGGCCAACAGGAGTGTGGTTTTTCCAGAACTTGGAGGGCCCAAAAGCAATGTCATTCTGGATAGGAGCAAATGGAAAGATCCTACTTAATTATGGTCTTATCTTCAAAAGAATATATATCAATAAGTAGAACAGTATTTGCATTAACCTGGCAGGCTTGATTATTCCACTAACATCTTGGAGAATATTTATAAGTTGTCTTCTACTTGGAAGTACATGAAGAGAGTGCAACAGGCCCTTTAATTTTTGTTTTCAAAACATAAAAAACAAATTGGTAAGTTAGAATCTCCTTCTGTAAGATCATATAATAATTTTTCCTATATATCTATGAACCTTGGTACATCACTTACCTCCACTATATTAACCATGAAGTTTGTGAAGGTAGGCAAAGATCTGCTTCCTACATGAGCTTCTGCTTCAATGTTCAAGTGCTCATATCGAACCTCTATTGTAGGAAGATCAATTCCAACTCTGATAACATACAAAAAGGAAGACCAAGAAAACGAGAAGCCATTAGTGCAACTAAAAACCAAGATCAAAGATCAATGAGAGTGAGGATTCTCACCTATCAATACGATTCCTGAGCTTCAACAAGAACTTCTCATTGTCCTCTTCAGCAATCTTCACTAGTCTTTCAAGCAATGCTTTTCTTTCTTGCAACCCAAGTTTGTGTATATCTATCTCATTGGCTTTCCCTTCAGGTGAAGTCAACAAGCCTTTCTTCAAACGTGCAACCGTAGGAAGTTTCTGAATGGCAGCCCATTTGAGAGCTTCTTCGTCATCTTCTTCATGGTGGAAAGAGTTGGAGAATATTTCTGCATCACTGTTCCTCCAAATTGATGAACTACCAATCCTGAAACTACTCACCACACCACCCTCCATGCCACAAACACAAAGTTATAATCTTTATGCAACTCTAGCTAAATCTCAATTGAAACCAGTGATTATTTCCCGGAAACAAATGCAAATCATGAGAAAAAATAATTAGTGAAATTACAAGTGAGAAGGGTGTATACGTGCTACTAAGTGAAATTATTAGGATATATATAGAGAGAAGGGTGTATATTATTACAAGTCAGGTAACGCAACTCATGCAGCTATTGGATGGGTGATAGTGATATCATTGATTATGTCTTATGAAATTTCACACTAACAATTTTTAAAAAATAAAATAAAATTGTTGACAGTAAGCACAACTCCAGTTAATAGGCCACTGGAAAATGTTAGTCTATTAAATTCTTTACATATTTCTTTTTTTAGATTTAAATATTAATTATTTATCATCTATCAATTGTTATTTCTTTACCAAAAAAAATATATTCTTTACCAAAATAAATATTCTTTACCAAAAAAATCTATCAATTGTTATTTTCAAAGCAAAGTTGAATATTTTGTTTAAATCTTAATATATCTGTTCACAGTTTACGCTGTTCTCATGTGTTATTTTTATCACATGCGTGTGATGAATAAAATATACCCTAAACTTTAAAAAAATTTAATTGGATCATTCAACACATAGTAAATTTATAATTGGGTAGTTCATACACTTTTATATTAGGGTTTTGTTATTGAGTATTCTCTAAGTGATTCATTCACTCATCATTTGTGGATCCCTAAATATTTTAGAGCTCTAACGAAAAAATATATGAGTGATTTAATTACAAACTTTCTACATGTCTGAAATCCAATTACAAACTTTTAAAGTTCAAGAACCTATTTAAAATTTTACAAATAATTCACGAACATCCATATTTGTAGGGTGTATATTATTACAAGTGAGGTAACACAACTCATGCAGCTATTGGATGGGTGATAGTGATATCATTGATTATGTCTTATGAAATTTCATACTAACAATTTTAAAAAAATAAAATAAAATTGTTGACAGTAAACACAACTCCAGTTAATAGGCCACTGGAAAATGTTAGTCTATTAAATTCTTTACATATTTCTTTTTTAGATTTAAATATTAATTATTTATCATCTATCCATTGTTATTTCTTTACCAAAAAAATATATATTCTTTACCAAAATAAATATTCTTTACCAAAAAAAATCTATTGTTATTTTCAAAGCAAAATTGAATATTTTGTTTAAATCTTAATATTTCTGTTTACAGTTTACACTGTGCCTTCATGTGTTAATTTTATCACGTGCGTGTGATGAATAAAATATACCCTAAACTTTTAAAAAAATTAATTGGATCATTGAACACATAGTAAATTTATAATTGGATTATTCATACACTTTTATATTAGGATTTTGTTATTGAGTATTCTTTAAGTGATTCACCCACTCATCATTTGTGAGTCCCTAAATATTTTAGAGCTCTAACAAAACTCTAACGAAAAAAATATATGAGTGATCTAATTACAAATTTTATACATGTCTTAAATCTAATTACAAATTTTTAAAGTTCAAGAACCTATTTAAAATTTTTCAAATAATTCAGCAACATACATGTTTGAAAGGTGTATATTATTACAAGTGAGGTAACACAACTCATGCAGCTATTGGATGGGTGCAGCTATTGGATGGGTGATATGTTGGAAAACTGTATGAGAGAAACTTAAAGATGAAAACCATCATCCAAACAAGACAAGCCATGTTCTATCATCAAGAATAGAAAATGAAAGACAATAGCGGAAGCGTGCATCAATTCATGGAAAATATGATTGAGAAACTTCTGGTTCTTGGTCTTCCAAGTCAACATGCACAATTCTTCTTAAACCATAAAGAGCCTCTCCTTTCTAACGATGGGTGTTAGAAAAGAAAAATTGGTTGCATATGACTTGGGGACCATAACCTTTTATAATGAGTCCATGCCCTTTCATGAAAAGTGATGTCCTTTCGAATTCAAACTCTTTCATGAAGAGTCATGACTGTCCACACATTTCTTATCTCTAATTTTGCCCATCATAAAAATAGAAATAAGACCTTATGGCATCTACACAATAATTTTCATAACAATTATGTCCTTAGCCATAAACCTTACTTGAATTAGATCACTTTAATTTGACTAATTAAAAAATAATGGCCCTAACACATTTAAACATTACAAGTGTGACCCAAAAATTTCTAAAATCTCCCACTGGTCACATATGTATGCTTATAAATGTGTTATACTTTATGAGCTCCAAATTTGCCATTATAAACCATGGACATATCCCTATCCCGTCCATTAGTTATATCAATATATAGAACCAAAGCGGCTTTCGTTATATCAATCATAACTAAATCCATCAATGATCACTAATATTAACACAACCAAATGACATAGATTAATCATGAAATGTGTAGCATGAAAATCACATGAAGGTGATCTGTACATGTCGATTTTCAAATGGTCCTACTTTACTCTTTAATGAGATCAATACTCAGAGTGAAAACCAAACCAAAAACTGTATTCTGTAGAAAATAATCATAAAGTATATCTTCCTTAGAAAAGTATCCAAATACAAACTCTCACTGAACAAATGTATCGTCTAGTGATACAACACCCATTCGAGCAATATGCTCGTGAAAGACCTTGGGTGGTAAACCTTAGTAATTGGATCCACAACTATGGAGTTTGTCCTAACATGCTTTATAGACATCTGTCACTCTGAACTCTTTCCACATCAATAAGGAACTTAATGTCACTGCTAACTTATGGTCACAAAATAACTGTAGTGGTCTTTCAATAAATCTAAAATCCATAACCCAGTGACAAAATTCCGCAACCTTATCACATAATTTGAATGCCTTATAACCATAGATAAACATAACCTGATGTAGACTGTATTGGCATCCAACAAAATCAGAATCAGAATACTCAATGATCTCTAACTGATCTGATTTTCCTTATGTGAGCACATAGTTCTTTGTTCTCTATTGAATAAATTATAACCTGTTTGGCTGCTTTCTAACAATTTATTCCTAGATTGCTTAAGTATCTGCCTAATACTTAACAATGTACGCTATGTCCGAATGAATATGGACTTGGGCATACATTATGCTTCCTACAACTGATGCATAGGAATCTCCTGCATCTCCCGAATCTTAAGATTTATTTTGGGCACTGATTGAGACTAAATTTGTCTCCCTTAGCGATCGAGGCATCACTTGATTGACAGTCTTGCATGCCAAACCATTTGAGCAATTTATTGATATAGCTCTTTTGTGACAATCCTAGAGTACTCCAAGATTGGGCTCAGTGTATCTGGATCCCTAATACAAAGGAGACGTCACCATATTTCATCTCGAAATTATCAATAGAAATCTATTGGTTTCGTGCAACATGCCTATATCATTAGTCCCAAGTAGTATGTCATCAACATACAATAACAGGAAAATATTCTTACTCCCACTGAATTTGTGTTGCACACAAATACTAACAACATTCATCTCAAAATTGAATGAGAGAATTACCTGATAGAACTTGTGGCATCACTAACGAGACGATTATTTTAGCCCACAGATGGATTATGTCAATTTTCAAACCGTGTTCTTTGTGTCTCCCAACACAAAGTTTTACGGCTGCACCATATATATTGTTTCGTCAATGTTGTCATTGAGAAACATCATCTTGACATCCATTTGATGAAGCTCCAAATCCTAAAGTGCAACAAGGGTCCCGATTGTCCTAAAAGAGTCCTTCAATGAAACCGGAGAGAAAGTCTCTTTATAGTCAATCCCTTTATTTTGAGTATGGTCCTTGGCTACAAGACGGGCCTTATACCTCTCCACATTACCTTTGTAATCCCTTTGGTCTTAAATATACATTTGCAACCAATGAGTTTCACACCTTTTGGTAATAGGAGAAGTTCCCAAACCTTATTGTCTTGTATGAACTCATACTCCTCATTTATTGCTTCAATCCACTTTTCTAAGTTGGAACCTTGCATGACTTGACGAAAATTGATTGGATCATTTTCCATCATACCATCATTTTCCTCATATTTCTGAAGAAATACTATGTAGTCAACTGGAATATCATTTCTTCTTTCTCTAGTGGATCGTTGCAAAGACACTTACTCTTGAAGCACTAGTTCTTGAGGATCTTGAATTTGTTCTTCTGGAACAACTAACTCATCTTGAATGGGAGTTTGAACAGCAATGTCATTTAGAGGTTCCGGACTTGCTTCATCAAAAGCAACTTTATGAATCTATTCTGGAATTGAAACCAATTCTTCCTCAAAGACAAAGTCTCTAACCTTATTTCTCCCGCCAAACTCAATATCCTCAAAGAACGTGGCAGTTCCCGTCTCAAAAATTGTCTTTAATTTGGGATCGTAAAACTTATAGCCCCTGGATTGTTCAGAATAGCCAATAAAGTAGCTGCTCACTGTTCGGGGATCCAATTTCCTTTCATTTGGCCTATAAGGCCTTGCCTCAGCTGGACATCCCCATACATGAAGGTGATTTAGACTAGGCTTTCTACCTGTCCAAAGCTCATAGGGTATTTTGGCAGCTGCCTTAGTTGGCACTCTGTTCAAAATGTAAGCTGCAGTCTTCAATGCCTCTCCCCAGAGTGACTCCGGTAAATTAAAGTAGAATGACATAGCATACTCCTTACCATATCCTTAAGAGTCCGGTTTCGTCTTTCAGCTACACCATTCATGCTAGGTGACCCCGGCATGGTGTACTGTGGGACGATCCCACATTCCTGAAGGTATTTGGTAAATGGTCCCGGACGTTGTTCACCTGATCCGTCATACCTACCGTAATATTCACCTCCACGGTCAGATTTGACACTCTTAATTCTTTTATCGAGTTGATTTTCAACTTCAGCCTTAAATGATTTGAACACGTCCAAAGATTGAGACTTTTCATGTATAAGAAATAGGTACGCATATCTGGAATAATCGTCTATGAATGATATAAAGTATTGTTGACCATTCCAAGATGGTGTTGGAAATGGCCCACAAATGTCCGTATGTATCAATTCTAAGACATCTGTAGCTCTATATGCTCCCAATTTCTTTTGTTTGGTCTGTTTGCCCTTAATGCACTCAACACAGACATTAAAGTCTGTAAAGTCAATGGAATCAAGGATCCCATTTGACACAAGTCGTTCAACTCTATTTCTAGAGATGTGACCTAGACGCTTGTGCCACAACGCTCCTGAATTTGCAATGTCAACTTTGCACTTAGTACCACATGATTCCACATTCAAGTTTTCATTATAGGAAACAATTGTGTCAAGCAAATATAGATTGTCATACACCATAAGAGTACCAGTTCCAACAACATTTGAATTAATAGATAAACTGAATTGATTGTTTCCAAATGAACAATGATAACCAAATTTGTCCAAACAAGAAACAGAAACTAAATTCCGTCTAAAGGATGGTACAACAAAAGTATCCATTAAATCCAAATAATAACCAGTACTTAATGACAACCTAAAATGCCCTATTGCCTCTACTTCTACCGATTTGCCATCTCCCACATAAATGCGTCTTTCAGCATCAGTTGGTCTTCGGTAACTCAGGCAACCCTCAGAACAGACCAAAGTCAGGAACATACCTTTCTTTTCACGCCAGGCATGATACTTGGTACATTCCTTCTTGACATCTCCAGTCACGCCACAAAAGAAGCAACCGTTGTCACCCTTATTTTGCTTCTTTTGTGTTGAACCCTTAGCAGCTTCATTCTTAGTATCCTTATGTTTCCTCTTTTTGCCCTTGTACTTCATAGAAATCAAGCTTTGAAGGAGTGTGCTTGTTTCTGCCTTATCACTTTTGGCAAAGCGTTTATTAATTTCGGCAAGGAATTCTTTGGCACTTGTTATCTTTTCAGATATAGCACCCCTAAATGCCTCCGGAATGCCGCGCTTAATGATCATGAGACTCATACGATTGGAGCGTTCCCACTTCTCATAACTTTTGCTCTCTTGGGAGATACCTGAGTCCGTAAGAGAAGAGGGCTGCTCCATCCTTAGTGCAAGGTCAAGATCCATGCAGCCCAGAACAATTAAAATGTTCTCTTTCCAATCCTTAAAGTTTGTACCATTAAGATCAGGAACCGAATTTAGGTTAGCAGATATAGTAACAATAGTAGCTAAAGAGAGAACAAATAAATATCATAAATATTCTCACATCATAACCAAAATTCAATCATCAATAAATTCAAATAATGGCATACCCCATCTCAAGATACCTAGTGCAACATTAATATCAAGTCTTTGGACAGTAATATTAACTGCTAGTGGTACTCTTGTTGTAATGATCAAACATTGACAATAATGTATGTCAAATAATAAACCCTTCTTTGGACTGATTTGTCATTCACATCTACAACCTTATAATCATCACATGTTTACCATCACAGGTGTGCATGTAATCCGGCCAAATATTAACCTTCCTTTGGGCCGATTAATACTCGCATGGATACACATACACACTAACATTCAACATTTCTCATGAGAAATCTACACAAGAGAGGTCACTTTGGTGACTTCTTGCTTCAATTGATTCACTTAAAATGTCAAATAATTTCATAATCCAAAATATAACCAATTATTTGAATTTTGGTTGAAAACTTAATCCAAAATTTAATTTAATTTATTTCTAGAAAAGGACTGTATCAAAACTGTGTGCATTATTGTTACAAATGAGAAAATTTTGTTTCTCTCCTTATTGCAACAAAGTGCATCGTCTTAAAAGTCTTTAAGAAAATTGTTTGGAGACTGATTATCAATATTTCACTTGTAGCCTGGTGGTCAGCCATCGTGCCTAATACTGCATGTCTCAAGTTCAAATCCCATGTTTGTTACTTTTGTTTTATTTTCTAGAAAAAGAAGTTATAAAAATATTACTGAAATTGCAGTTGTGGATTCGTGGATTCGAACACAAGCCAACCTCGAAAAGGTACACCCGCTCATACCACCAAGACAACCCTTGCATAGTGGTAGACACTTACGAACTTTAAATCTTTAACATATAAATGAAAACGGCGTTTCATAAATAATTCAAAGTTCCAATATGGGAATCGAACCGGTGCCCAATGATTCGAAAATAATAACGGACAAGCCGTCATCACCCCTACCGAATCTACCACTGTCCTCATACAATAACTAATTTATCTGTGAATGGAAAACCACACCACTAATTCATGATAATCAATGCTCATGAAGAAAATTAACATCAAATTCCATAAGCATTTAAATTATCAATTGCAACTAAAACTTAGAAAACCAAATCCGAATAGTTTAGTATGGATAAGACATGAATTCAATATTCAATAATATCCATCTTCAATAAAATTGTATCCATATTTGTTCTTAAAATTTGACATTTTAACAATTTAAACCATCAAATTAAGAACAAATAATCATTCATAAAACAAAATTTTCTCAATGATTCAACATAAACTTGTGGCTCTGATACCACTTGTTGGAAAACTGTATGAGAGAAACTTAAAGATGAAAAACATCATCCAAACAAGACAAGTCATGTTCAATCATCAAGAATAGAAAATGAAAGACAATAGCGGAAGCGTACCCGAATTCATGGAAAATATGATGGAGAAACTTCTGGTTCTTGGTCTTCCAAGTCAACATGCACAATTCTTCTTAAACCATAAAGAGCCTCTCCTTTCTAACGATGGGTGTTAGAAAAGAAAAATTGGTTGCATATGACTTGGGGACCATAACCTTTTATAATGAGTCCATGCCCTTTCATGAAAAGTGATGTCCTTTCGAATTCAAACTCTTTCATGAAGAGTCATGACTGTCCACACATTTCTTATCTCTAATTTTGCCCATCATAAAAATAGAAATAAGACCTTATGGTATCTACACAATAATTTTCATAACAATTATGTCCTTAGCCATAAACCTTACTTGAATTAGATCACTTTAATTTGACTAATTAAAGAATAATGGCCCTAACACATTTAAACATTACAAGTGTGACCCAAAAATTTCTAACATGATAGTGATATCATTGATTATGTCACTAGTACAATAAGTGCTTTTTACGTCAGTTAAAATCGATTTTTTACGTCAGAATACTGACTGACGTAAATACAGCTGACGTTAAAAGTTAAAATTTTAACGTCAGTTGAGAACTGACGTTAAATATAACACTATTAATGTCGGTTCTTTAACACAATTGACGTTAACTTTGTCAAAATTAACGTCAGTTCTTTAACAAAACTAACGTTAATTTTGTTAAAACTAACGTCAATTGTTATAAAGAACTGACGTTAAAGGTCTTAATTTTAACGTCAGTTGTAATAAACAACTGACGTTAATATTGTACTGTATATTTTATAAAATACTATTAACGTCAGTTGTATGATACAACTGACGTTAATAGTATTTTTTTTTAAAATTCAGTTTTAAAATATCACTCCCCTCAGCTATCCCTGCATTCAGTAAATATCCCAGTAACACAGAATATCACACACATTACAGAATTGCAAAGGAAAAATGGAACAATGATCCATATGTATGCCTGTTCAGAAACAATATATATTTATTAACATAGGTTATAACTCAAATAAATACAGAAATATAAATAAAAATAAATGTATACTAAGTTTAAACTACCTATATCAATATCCCTTCGTGATGATCATCACTGAGTGGCATGTACATCGTCCACCTGTGTCTCCTCGATTATAGTAGGCATGTTTGTTGAAAAATAAGGAGTCTCAGGAATATCAAGATTTGAATCTTCATTTTCATCACTACCATTATACATGCTTTTTCCTTGGAGAACCACGGACAACCTTTTGTTAGAAGGATCGGTGATGTAGAACACTTGTTTTGCTTGGGAAGCCATTATGAAAGGCTCATTTATATGACCTAACTTGTTGAGGTCTACCAATGTGAACCCCAATTCGTCGGTTTGTACACCACCGTTACTATCAACCCACTTACATTTAAATACCGCACACCGTAAGCTTAGTGTAATCGAGCACCCAAATATCTTCAATATATCCAAAGTAAGGTCTCGATCTTCAGAACGGGTTTTGTGTCCTTTGCACTAGAGAAGTGCATTGCTTCGCCACGATCATAACCCCACTATTTTGCATGGTACTCTTGTTATCTTGTTCCTTTGTATAAAAGGAAAAGTTATTTATGTCGTATCCGCTCCAACATATGACGTTGAAGCTAGGCCCACGTGCTAGCCATCTTACGTCATCGAAGCGATACTACCATCCTTAAGCATTTCTTCCTTGAACCATGGTAAGAAAGTCTTGTTATGCTTGTTCAACAACCACCTTTCACTCATTCGAGGGTTTTCTTGATTGACTTTTCTTTTATGTTCAAATAAGAAAAGGCTGAACACATTCGATGTTGTTCAATACATACAAATGTGCTTGAAGCACTTCCTCCCGATCCTTCCTATTAATTCTTAAGCCATGTGTACCCTTACCTTGACATCTAATCTCATCAATCTCGAGGCTTAGGAACCCCTATAGGATCCGTGTTATGAAGGTAGTCCGAACAAAACTCAATAGCTTCTTCTGCAACATACCTTTGAACAATAGATGCTTCCGGACGATGAGGATTCTTCACATACCCTTTCAAGATCTTCATGTAGCGCTCAACTAGGTACATCCATCTCAGAAAAACCGGCCCACATAATCTAATCTCCCTCACCAAATGAACAATTAAGTGAACCATTATGTCGAAAAAGGAAGGAGGAAAATACATCTCCAATTGGCACAAGATTGTAGCAGCCTCAACTTCCAAGTCATCCAACATACGGGGGTCAACGACTTTGCTACATATAGAATTGAAGAATGAGCACAACCGAGTAATGGCATGTCTCACATTTTTTGGAGCAATACCACGAATAGCAACGGGTAGAAGTTGTTGCATCAAGATGTGACAATCATGAGACTTCAAGCCAACCAATTTAAGATCACTAGAGACAAGCCTCTTCATATTTGAAGAGTAACCATGTGGAACTTTGATACCCTGAAGACACCCGCAGAAACTTTGTCTCTCTTTTTTTGACAAAGTATGACATGCTGGCGGCAAATAAGTCCGCTTACCATCCTCAACAACTGGAGCCAACTGCTCTCGTATACCCATAGCAACGAGGTCGAGACGAGCATTCACACCATCATTTGTCTTGCCCTGAATGTTGAGAAGCGTCCCGATCACACTATCACACACATTTTTCTCCACATGCATCACATCAATGCAAAGAATCGACATCAAGCTTGCGCCCGAGATGGAAGATCAAAGAATATCGACCTCTTCTTCCATATGTTTTTCTCAGCAGACTTTACCTTTCTTTTTGGACTTGCCGAATATAACATCGATGTCCTTTACCCCTCGATAAACCTGCTCTCCAATTAAGGCCGCCGCGCTTCTTCCGTCTCTTGGCATCCATTAAAAGCTTTTTTCATCTTACGATATGGGTGATCACGTCTAAGAAATCTCCGATGCCCAAGGTAAACCGTCTTCTTTCCATGATGCAACTGAGTGTAGCATGTGCCTTCTTCACATATAGGGCATGCTTTATGCCCCTTGACATTGTACCCGGACAAGTTACCGTATGCTGGAAAGTCGTTGATGGTGCAAAATAACATGGCACGAAGCTTGAAAGTCTCATGAGAATACCCATCAACTACATCAACACCTTCCACCCACAGCGTTTTCAAGTCTTCAATCAAGGGACCTAGATAAACATCTAAGTCATTTCCCGGTTGCTTTGGGCCCGAAATCATCATAGACAACATCATGTATTTGCGCTTCATGCACAACCAAGGGGGCATGTTGTAAATTACCAACAGAACAGGTCATGAACTATGAATACTACTCATGTTACCATAAGGATTCATTCCATCCGTAGCAAGTCCAAGCCTTAGGTTTCTTGGCTCATCGGCGAAATCCGGAAACATAGTATCGATATTCTTCCATTGAATAGAATCAGCAGGATGACGAACCTTTCCATCACGTTTCCTCTCATCATTATGCCATCTAAGATTCTTCGCATCTTTCGCATTGGCAAACAATCGCTTGAACCTTGGAATTATTGGAAGATACCACAACACCTTCGCAGGAGGACCCTTTTTTCTCACATCATCAAGATCAGCATCATCATCACCACCCTTCACTTTGTATCGTGATAACCCACATTTGGGGCAATCGTGATTGTCTTCATGAGCACCGGTGTACAATATGCAATCATTGGGGCATGCGTGTATCTTCTTATACTCCATACCCATAGGACACAATACCTTCTTGGCCTTATAGTTACGGTCAGGCAATGTGTTGTCCTCCGGAAGCAAGTCTTTCAACACTTCAAGCAATTCCGTGAAGCTTTTATTGGTCCAACCATTTCTCGCCTTCACACAAACCAATTTTAGCACCGCCGACAACCGTGTATGAGTAGTACACCCTGGATATAAAGGCTTATCCGCATCACCGCACAACCTATCATACACATGAGCTCGATGAAAAGATTCTTGTCCAATATCACGGATCATGTCCTCTACTCGATCATCCTCCATATCTACGTCAACGTCCTCACTTTGGGAGACACTCGCCGTACTACTCAACAACACATCACCATGCCATATCCATGTTGTATAACTCAAGCAAATCCCTTCACAAATCAAATGAGTACGTATATCCTTCACCGTACATTTCCTCGTATTCAAACACTTGACACAAGGACAACAGAACATTCCATTACTATTAGGAACATTCCTTTGAGCAAATTCTATAAATTCTCCCACCCCCTTCAAATACTCAGCACTAGTACGCTTACAAAACATCCAACTACGATCCATAACTAGATAAGTCCTGTAGATATACAAAACATATATCCAATATAAGGACAATACGGGAGATTGAAAACTATAGTTTTTGAAGATTGCCAAGCACTGGTCACGGCCTGACAGTGATGTCCATCATGACCGTAACGTGCCAACTGAACCAGACCATGCCATCACAGGCAGAACTGATCACGGCCTAGCCGTGATGAGCATCACGACCGTGACAGATCAACCAGCAGAGCAACATGCACTCAAAACCAAAAATAGAGACGTACATTCCAAACAACTCAAACTCACGGTTTCAAGTTTCAACTACTGAGACTACAGTTTCAACATACACTCAAAACCAAAAATACAAAAATGTGCCCTAAATACTCACCAGAAATAGGTGCTCGCGTGGTGGTAGGGAGGGGAGCTCGAGTGGTGGTCAACGTTTGATGTGGTTACTGAGAGCAGAGGGACAAGGAGAGTTAGTGCACGGGAAGGGGAAAGAGAGATGTCAAGTTATTGCAAAGAATGAATGGAAAGACAGAGTTAGGGTTAATAGTGTACCTCACGGTGGTGGCGAAGAATCCCTCGCGGTGGTTGCGGTGGAGATGAGCTCGCGATTAGGGTTCTGTGCTGGGTGAGAGTGAGAGTGAGGGTTGAGAGTGATCTAGGGTTGAGCGTGATGAAAAGAGAAAAGAGACGTACGTACAGAGCGAAGTGCAGAAGGCGCGCGGGTGTAAACGTTATAATCAAAAACCAAAAATAAAACAACATTTAACGTCAGTTGTATTAAACAACTGACGTTAAAAGTAATTGTTTAACGTCAGTTGTATTAAAAAACTGATGTTAAATATTAATATATATTTTTTTAAAAACACTTTTAACGTCAGTTGTTGAATACAACTGACGTTAAAAGTGTTGTGTAAAAATCATTCTCTATATAAAGTATCATTCTTCTGTATCAGTCTGTAATACTGCCTCTTATTTTCCTCTATATTTCTATTCCTTCACAAAATGGCTCTGAAAACTTTGTTATTTCTTCCTATACCTAGACTTAAAGGTCTCTGTCTTAATGGTCAAAAATCTTCTGAGGTTGTGTAAATCACATTACATGGATGGTAAAGTTGAGTAAATCACGTAATGTGATTCCCTCACTTTATTTCATCCCAGTCATCCCTTTCACTCTACTTTGGCTGCAAGTGACTGTGGATACGAGATGATGCATCAAGGAATTCCAGTGAAGGAGGTGATGCAACGATCCCTTTCACTTTGATTAATCACGATGCATCATGGAATTCAAGTGAGGGAGGAGATGCATCCATTTGAATTTCTAAGGACAGGACTGAGAAGAAAATGATGTTGAAGCAGAAACTTTTTTATATTTTAGGGCTATGTTGCAGAAATTTTTTATCTTTTAATCATGTAATTAATTGTAACTTATGAACGCTTCAATGAGATACATATATAACTTGTTTTATGTTAAGTGTTTATTTATCTTAATTTGCACAAGAATTTGTTTACTAATTCAAGCTAATTAATTAAGATTAAAAATAAACTTGTTTAAACAAAAAAGTTTAGAAATAAATTGCACTATAGATGTGGATTGACCAGTGTTAAGAGTGACAACAGGGCATTTCAGATAGGGATATAGGATTATTTACGTCAGCTATTTATTTAACTGAAGTAAAAATCACACTTTTAACGTCAATTGTATAAACAACAGACGTTAAAAATAAATATTTTTTATTTTAAAAACACTTTTAACTTCAGTTTTATTCAACAACTGACGTTAAAAGTGTATAAGTTTCTGCAAAAACATTCATTCCTTTGACTACTCTGCTACTTACCCATTGACCTGTGTTAAGAGTGACAACAGGGCATTTGAGATAGGGATAGAGGATTATTTACGTCATTGTTTATTTAGTCAAGTAAAAATCACACTTTTAACGTCAGTTGTATAAACAACTGACGTTAAAAATAAATATTTTTTATTTTAAAAACACTTTTAACGTCAGTTTTATTCAACAACTGACGTTAAAAGTGTATAAGTTTCTGCAAAAGCATTCATTCCTTTGACTAACTGCTACTTAATTACCCATTACTGCTGTGCTACTTACCCATTCACATTGTAACCTATAATCCTCTTTATGAGCACTAAGTTTATACCTAGACTTAAAGGTCTATTTCTTCCTATTCCTTCGGGCGTTTTCTTTTCTGCACGTTTATAATATATGACTGTCAACTCCCAATGCGCCTTGGAACCTAATGCTCTTAATGATCAATTTAATTTTTTAGCAACTTACGACGCCTAGTAACTTCATCCCCTACTCCTATAAATAGCTTCCTTCCTTCCTTTAATTTTTCTGCTTCACAATATGGCTCTGCCATGGAGATTAACTTCATCACTCTTTCTTCCTATACCTAGACTTAAAGGTCTCTGTCTTAATGGTCAAACAACTTGAGGTTGTGTAAATCACATTACATGGGTGATAAGGGTGTGTAAATCACATTATGTGAATTGCACACATTATCATCCTTCCGGAGAATCAGCAGCTACAGTTCCAAAACCTCAGCTTTGGAACCAAGTGACTGTTCCAAGAATATTGCTGAAACAGATCGAGTGCACCCTTCACTCTGCTTTGGCTCCAAAGTGACTGTGGATTCACATGGAGCATCAAGGACTTCAAGTAAGGGAGGAGATGCATCCGTTGGAGTTTCTGAGGACACGACTAAGAAGAAAATGATGTTGAAGCAGAAACTTTTTTATATTTTAGTGCTATCTTGCGGAAATTTTTTATCTTTTAATCATGTAATTGTAACTTATGAATCGCTTCAATGAGATACGATTTGATTATACATATAACTTGTTTTATGTTAAGTGTTTATTTATTTTAATTTGCACAAGAATTTGTTTACTAATTCAAGCTAATTAATTAAGATTAAAAATAAACTTTTTAAAAAAAAAAGATTAGAAATAAACTGCACTATATATGGAGTGATGATCTGCGTTAAGAGTGACAACAGGGAGATGACAACGAAAGAAAGATAGGAATGAGTTGATTATTTACGTCAGTTATTTATTTAACTGAAGTAAAAATCACACTTTTAACGTCAGTTGTATAAACAACTGACGTTAAAAGTGTTAATAATCACTTTTAACGTCAGTTCATTAAACAACTGACGCAAATAGTGATTTAATATTTACAAAACTGCCACCGCCTCATTTTTAACGTCAAACATATGGTCAACTGACGTAAAACGTTCCGGTATATTACATTATTTCCACTAGTGTGTCTTATGACACTACTACAGAAAAGGGCTTCGGTAGCACTTTTTTTTGGCCTTTAGTAGCGCTTCAAAGCGCTATCTATTCACCCGCTACTGAAGGTGGGAGAGATTCAATAGCGCTTAAAAAAGCGCTACTGAAAGTATGAATAGGTAGCGCTTCCTTGATAAAGCGCTGTCTAAAGTTGGTAATAAACAATCTATTACATACTTTAGACAGCGCTTTCTCAAGGAAGCGTTGTCCTAAGTTTGCAATAGACAGCGCTTTCTCAAGGAAGCGCTATTTATTTGTCACTTTAGGCAGCGTTTTTTCAAGAAAGCGCTACTGAAAGTAGGAATAGGTAGCGCTTCCTTGAGAAAGCGCTGTCTAAAGTTCGTAATAAGGCATAACTTTAGACAACGTTTTTTCAAGAAAACGCTACCTATTCCCTTTTTTTTTTAAATAATTATTTACATTGTTTTTCTATATTTCTCACATGCACTCAGCAAAACTAAGACATTAAATAGTTTATCCATCCCATTGCACTTAACAAAACTCAACAAACCATACTTTTACATTCAAAAGCTTATATACAATATTTTTTTTTGGATAAGCTAAAAGTATATTGATTAAAGGGTACAAGGGGTACCCCAACCCGTATACAATAATAACCCAACAACATAAGGAAGAACCACTGTAACTAAAATGCTACACTCCAAATTGCCCAGCATTGCCATTACAACGTTGTTATCATGACTGAAAGTACTAAAACTAGCACCATGAAGAGCTATAATCCTTTAAGGGGCATCATTCAACCGTTCAGGCCACTTAGGCATGTATGTAAGAGCAGATTTCCTATACTTTGGATCTGGAACCACAACACAAGTACGAAGTGGAGTGTACCATGCTGAATCTGCTTCAATGCTGTCATCACATTTTGGTGGATAGGTGTCTCTAGGCAGCTTATCATAGCAATTATTATCTTTAGACATCTGCCATACAGCAATGTCATCCTTTTTATTGTACAATTTGAAGCACATTGAAGTAAGCAAATCCCGCAACTTCTCATAATCTGATCTTTGCTCTTCCACAGTTGTGTTCCATCCGCGCCACCTACGCTCATAGTTTACCGGTGGACCGGACAAAATCAAAAATCCTCCAGGACGAAGATACGGTGTATTTCAAGGAGATAAATTCCACCTAAAAGCAGAAAGAGATTAGCAGCAAGAGATAAACAAAAATGTTGGAAAACATGGTAGAGGAGAGAAATGAGAGAATACACAAACTGAGATGTTACCGAATGGTGCAAACTGTAAAGTATGTGATATAGGCCTAAATAGGTGCAAACTGTAAAGTAGTGTGGGAGATCCAGGGAGCATACCATGAAGCTGAGGCTATCAAGGCTGAAAATCCAGTCTCAACTGTTCCCTCGTGACTGTACTTGCATGCTACTAGCTATATAAAATGGTGCATCACCACCCAGATAAATCATCTTTTCATATAACAACCTTTTGGTGCATTGGTAACTATTAAAGTGTCTTTGCAAGTATATCATGAATTTGGGTTCATATCTCATAATTAGCAGTACAAAGCAGCTAAATATGAACAATGAAAGGAGGAAGCTGTTGAGAACCAAGAAATAAAATTCTTATACTTCTCTCGGATTAAAAAAGTAATTATTTATTACATTGTTGGCTATAGTCATCAGAATTTTATTCACATGGAAACAAAAAGAAATATCATTCCAAGAACAAAAAACTACAACTGTTGGAAGTCCCAAATGCTGTGAAGTTACAAACATCAGTAAGGGAAGGCAGCAACAATTTACAGGTATAGAATTTTTATGCCTCAAACTGTACCAGATCACATAGTTTCTATGTTACTAAATGATGCCATGCCAATATAAACAAACTCAGAAGCAAATTATTTTTGGATTTGGTTCTACTTGCCATTATACGGGTGTGCTTTGATATGAGGGACCCTATTGCATTCATGCATTGATACTACTTCCTGCACAGTCTTTGAATTTCTTCTTTGACCAAGTCCATCTTCTACAAGCTAAATGTTGAGAGACAAAAATGAGACTTGCATATAAGTAAAACTCACATGGAGACTTGAAGTGAGAAGTGACCACTGACCATGTATAATCTAAGACTGTCGGAAATATTATTAGCTTAAAACATTATTAAATGTGTTTCATGACCTATAAAAATTCAATGAATGTACATTCACAACTACAGACATACCTCATGCTTCTGATGCAAGGATCCAGGTCTATTCTCCTTCAAGCCCTACAATAGAATAATAGGAACTAAACCATGCATTAGTAGGGATGCAGTACATACTAAAACAATCCTAGGTTGTCATAAGAATGCTGAGAGATGAACCTTAGAAATTGGCTGCTTCTTTGATGGTGATTTTGTAGTTTTCTTGACTTCAGAAGCAAGGGAAATCTGCAGACAATTGTTATCTACCACATAACTTTGATGGGCAATAGGATCCATCAGCATCAAGCAGGAGATCTGTGACACTGGCTGTTGAACATGCTGCAGCTAGTGAGAGATATGACAAAATCTGATGCAAAGAAAAAACTCAATATCATTAGTGCATAATTGCAATATAGCAACAATGAGTACTTGAAGACATTTAGTCATAATAAATTGCACATACCATGTCTCCTAAGTGAGGCATATGCACAGACAGAAACCAAGAAAGGATAAACTTCAAGACTTGTCAATACACCATTTCAAACTTGAATGATCCGCATATACCAAAATCTTTACATTACTATAGGTTTTAGATGATAAACTTGATATTTAAACAAACTCTTCACAAAAAAGTAAGTCATGTTATCACAATTAAGTGAAATGCTGGAGCTTTTAGGCCAGCACCTTGGTCATCATACCAACACTACCACATTACATGTAAAATTAAGTAACATGGCTAACAAAATTAGAAAAAGAAATGCTAAAGTGAAGAATGTAAAAACAATGTTGGCAACTTTGTATTATACCCAATTAACCAAAGGTTCTGTTCAGCAAAAACATGAAAAAGAAAAATAATTGGTTCTCACTTCTACTAATAATTCCAAATTGTACTGCCATTCAGGAGCTTTCAATCCAGCAACTTGGTAATAGGCTACATCAATGTAATTTCTCCTTACCAATAAATGATATATAAACTTTCTATGACCAAAAATCATAAACCTTATAGTATTTAATGTTTTCAATAACCATCCTTACAGTGGCATAAAAGCAATTTCAATGGTTGTCTAACTGCATTATTTTGCCTATAACCTGAGCACTGTTGATTACTGGCCCGGTCTTGAGAGAGTGGAAACAATGGACTGCAGCACACTAACTTTGAGTCCCCCATTTCAAAATTTACATATCAAACAATAAAATAGAATGATTAAAGAGGCGAAATGCACTTACAGAGAAATAAAGGAAAGGAACAGAAGAATTGCAATAATGGGTTGTTGTATTGATCGAAAAAACGGAGAATTTGTAGCGACGATGAGTTAGTGAGAGAATGAAGAAATGGAGGCAAAATTGGAATTGTGCAAAGTGAAAACCCTAGACGATGAGTGAAGAAGATGGTGGGGCGACGGGGTTCGACGCAGGACAGCGATCGGACGCGAGCGGTGGGTGGCGGTGCAACTGGACAGGCGAACCAGACGCGGTCTTCTCCTCCTTGCGTTGGCGAGCGGTGGACGGAGCTCCCTAAGTGGCGGTGGTCTGTGCAGGGGTGAAGGAGGAGAGAAATGGAGTTGAGAGATAAATGAGAGGACAATGGGTTTTCTGTTGAGGGTGTGAGAGTCGCAGGAGCTAGGGAGAGGGAGATGGTCGCGTGAAATTTTCGAGAGTAAGGTGTGGGAGGAACAAATATTTTTAGGGTAATGAATAGATAGCGCTTCTTCAAACAAGCTCTATCTATTAATTCCAAAAGGATAACGCTTTCTTTAGGAAGCACTATCTATTCCTACCAAACAACTTTTAGTAGCGCTTCCTTGGGGAAACGTTGTCTTAGGCTATATCTAAGATAGCGCTTCCTTAAGGAAGCGCTACTAAATGTCTTCCGCCTCTCTTTTAATAGCGTTTCGGTTAGAAACGCTATTAAATGTGTACTACTAAAACCCTTTTCTGTAGTAGTGTGAAAACACAAAAAATTGACGACAGCAAACACAACTCCAGTTAATAGGCAGGTCACTGGAAAATGTTAATCTAGTCAATTCTTTACATATTTCTTTTTTTAGATTTAAATATTAATTATTTATCATCTAAAAATTATTATTTCTTTACAAAAAAATTCTTTACCCAAAAAAAAAATATTTTTTTACCAAAAAAATATATTCTTTACCAAAAAAATCTATCAATTCTTATTTTGAAAACAAAATTGAATATTTTGTTTAAATCTTAATATTTCTGTTTACACTATGCCTTCATGTGTTATTTTTATCACGTGTGATGAATAAAATATAGGTTTAATAATTGGTACTTGAATTATTTGAGAATTTCAAATAAGTCCCTAAATTTTAAAAATTTATAATTGGATCATTAAACACATAGTAAATTTGTAATTAGGTCCTTCGTACACTTTTATGTTAGGGTTTTGTTAAGTATTATGTAAATGATCCACCCACTTTGTGGATCCCTAAAATTTTTAGAGTTTTAACAAAACCCTAACGAAAAAGTATATAAGTGATCTAATTACAAAATTTCTATGTGTTTGGGGACCTTACAAACTTTTAAAATTCAGGAACGTATTTAAATTTTTCCAAATAGTTCATGAATCAACAGATTAATTAAACCTAAAATAATACAACCACATATACATTTGAACACCTGAAAATCGTGGTTAATAATGTTCAGAATCATGATTAATTGCGTTCAGTGGATGATTAATGAGTAACGACGTGACACTGATGTGCTGATCCGGCAAGTGTATCGGATTCGTTGCCAAGTAATAAAAAGATCGATCCCACAGGGACCATGATCTCAAACCACAACTAATTATTAAATCGATAAAATTGGACTGTATAAAAAAGAGGATTTTGAAAAGGTTTTGATTTTTGAAATAAGAATCAAGTGACAATCAAATTTAATATCGCAATTAAACAAAACAGGAAAGTAATTCAAATTGGGGGTTTTCAAATTCAAAAGGAAATCCTAGGAATTGGGTTATCAACAAGATTGTTTAAGTTACTAAATTGACTACCCCTTGTTAATTATCTAAATTGCTTTGAAGGTGAATTTATCCTAAATAATTTAATGCTCCCTCTCAGGTTACAAAAACCGTGCCCAATTAATCCAACCCCTACTCTCGTGGTAGTTGAATTTAGATCGAACCCTTTAAGTTTTGTGACAATTCGTTAATCCTCGAAGGACCGCTTCTAACTCTCATGATTTAAGTCCTAAGTCTGATTCTATAGATCCGATACCTAAGTTCACCGCTAGGTTCCTCCTTACAATATCTACGACACGCAAATAAGTGGCCACCGAATTTACGAGTAATTAAAACAATAGAAATCAAATCTAAAGCAAAATCGAAATTAACAAAGGTAAAACATCAATTCATAACATAAATCATATCTTGGGCATAGCCCTAGTCCCTAGAAATAAAGCTACTACTCAAGCATTGTCATGGTGATGACAAGCTTGGTTAACAAAAACATGAAATAAAAAATAAGAGAAGAGAAGAAGAAGAAGAGAGATCCTAAAAATTTGCATAAGTCGTAGCAGCGCAAAAGTCTCCAAAGTCTCTGCCTAATTGCCCTGTTTATAGATTAGGATAATTTGAATCCCAATCAAACACAAATTCAGATAAAATCAGTTTCTTCAGATCCAAATATTGCGCGTCACGGCCGTGACGGATTCTGCCTTGGGTGTTGCTTCACTGATTGGCCTGTCACGGCCGTGACCACCATCACGGCTAGGCCGTGATCAGTTCTGCCTGTGAGGGTCTGGTTCAGCTGACATGTCACGGCCGTGATGGGCATCACGGCCAGGCCGTGACCAGTTCTGACTTTAGCCTTCTTTATTTTCAGTTTTGCTCAATCATGGCCGTGATGGCTGTCACGGCTATGCCGTGATGGGCTCTGTTTGGCTCATTTTCTTCACTTTTCAAGCCTCATCTTCATGCAAGCTCCATCATGGCTAATCTTGAGCATTTTGATCCTTAATTCCTGTACAACAACACCACAAAATCGTCTTACCCGTTCCAAGGTAAAAACTAACCAAAATCAAATTAAAAATGCCTAAACTACATGAAAATGCATGTAATATGATAAGCAAATATAAGGTGAAATCACACTCATCAAACCACCCCAAGCTTAAGATTTTGCTTGTCCTCAAGCAATCACTAAGGCCAGACAAGATAAACAATCAGAGCATGGATAGTGAACCAAGAACCCGAGTAACTAATCCAAGTGACAGGCATTTTCAAATAAGATACCAAGAGACAATCAATTTCAAGTCCAATTAGAAGCTTAGGTTTCATAAATTCATATTCTCACTGATTCGGGCACTCTTCTCACCTCACTCAAGTGTTTAAGGATATATGACAATTCGCTCAATTTCTTCAAGGAAGATATTCTACCATAAGCTTGACTATTAACCAAATCTCTACTTTATTAATGAAAACACAAAAGAATCAAGAGGTCTTTTATTTTGGTTGTAATGGGGCCATGGGATTAATTGTTAGGTGGGAAAATCAAGAAAAGGAAATTTCAAGAAGGCTAAAATACCTTCTAAAATACAAAGCATGACAACCTTCTAAAATACCTTTTTTGTGTTTTAGTTCACTTTTCCACCTTTCTTTCTTTCTTTATTTTATTTTATTTTATTTCTCACTTTCTTTTTATCATCCCTTTCTCCATTTTTTTGTTTATTTTATTTTATTTATTTGGAGAAGGGGGGTTTTCAATTCAAGAGAAATATTTTTCTAATTTTCTCATTCCACAATTTTATTTTTCAAACTACCTTTATACCCTTTTTGCAATACATTAAAAGGTGTCATACCAAGCATTATTCATCAAAATAAATCAAGGTACCAAGAAAAGTATTTTATTCTTTTAGGTTCAAATTTGGGCAACTAAGGGGTAGCATTTAATCAATCAAAGCTCGGAAGGCCAGGAAAATACCTAGTGCCTCAATCATTTTCAAATATGGTTTCAAAAAAAAACTTTAAGTTTCAAAACAGTTTCAAGTCAAGTTCTAGAGAATACAATCCAAGAGGAATAAAACATTCTATGACAAAGGATGGGGTAGATTTAGTGAGTACCCCTTTTAAGCGTCAAAAATCTCACATTTAGTAGTTCAAAAATCAGTGAGAAATATAAATCTAAGGAACCACATGCTAATTATCAACTATCAAAAGATCATCTCAAGCGTTTTTAATTTTAGCCTTATCACAAGAATAACAAATTGAGTTCAAAAATTCACTATCTCAGTTTATTTGGCACCAAGTTCTCACAATTGGATGCATACTCTAAGAAAAGGGACAATCTAATCATGTGATCATGCAAAACTATGCCTATATGAATGCAACATGAAAAATGCAAAAATGCAAAAAATTGCAAAAATACCCGTACCCCAAGCTTAAAAACTTATATTGTCCCCAATGTACATAATCAAGTCGGAGAGAGGAGAAAAATGGAACAACTCACCGAGGTGGTAGAGGATGCTGGCTCACATGCCAGTCAAAGAGATGCTGGAAAATGTGTCATGGCCGTGATGCTCATCACGGCTAGGCCGTGATCAATTTTGGTCTATAGGAGCTGGCCTGTTACGGCCGTGAATTCCATCATAACCTGAAAATACTTGGCAAATCCATCAATTAGTTCTTTCTTTTCTTATCTTCTCAAATTATTCAAAAACAAAATTCAAAAACAAATGGAAAAGGGAAAGAAAACTTGGGTTGCCTCCCAAGAAGCGCTTATTTATGGTCTTAAGCTTGACCATACTTCTTTCAATCAACCGGGGTCGGCTGGGCCTAGAAGTGCAAGAACACTTCTCTTCCATAGAAGTCCTTCAAAGAGCCGATTTTGCTCATATGGCCAATTGCGCTTTCGCTTTGCTCTTTTCACTCTGAGTTTCATGGCCTTACTCCCTCCCGATGGAAGTTTTGTTTCCACATGATGAGCAACTCCAACTTCATCACCATTTGGTGCATCATTTGTCTTGCAAAGATTCGGAGTCGCTTCCATGTTAAGCTCTTCCTTCACCTCTGGAGACATTATATCGATCCTGCACACATGACTCTCAAAAGGAGGGTTGTTATATGAGTTAGTCAAATCAAAATCTATCATACCTTCCTCTACATTCAGAGAGAGTTTGCCATTCTTTACATATATTATCTCTCTAGCTGTGGCCAAGAACGGCCTTCCTAGAATGATGGGGAATTTAGAATTCCCGTTCATATCCAACACCATGAAATCGGTAGGAATGAAAAATTTCCCTACTCTTATAGGAACATTCTCTAGTATGCCTAGAGGAGTTTTAGTTGAGTCATCCGCAAATTGTAAAGAGAATTTGGATGGACTCAATTCCTTGGTTCCTAACCTCTCCAAGATAGTAAGCGGCATCAAGCTCGCACTAGCCCCTAAGTCACATAAGGCTTGGTCTATTTTCACTTCTCCAATTGAGCAAGCAATAGAGAAACTACCTGGATCTTTTAGTTTAGGAGGCATATTAGTTTTTATCATGACATTGTGCTCCTCAATTAAGCTCTTAGTTTTATTTCTACTTGCTTTCTCTTGACCAACCATTGTGGGAAAGGTATTGGGGGTTGGTAAGGTGGTGGAGGGACATACTTTGGCTCTATCTGTTCATCTTCGCTCATGTCCTCCTCACATTCCACATCCTTTTCAACCACCCCAAGCTTATCATCCCTCGAGTATATGGCATTACAATGTTCATTGGGATTAACTTCGGTTTGTCCCGGAAACGTACCCTTAGGTCTAGAATATGTATTAGCTTGTTGGGCAATCTGAGTTTCTAACATCTTATTATGGATGACTAAGTTATCTACCTTAGATGCTAACTCTTTTATTGCCTCATTGACTGCCCTACCTTATTGCCTAAACTCTTCATTTTGTTTTGTTTGAGTTTCAACAAAACTTTCCAAAAGAGACTCAAGTTTAGACTTTTGTACCTGAGGATACCCCGATGCGAGTTTCTTATTACCTTGGCCTTCTTGGAATTCATGGTTCAGTGTGTTGCTGTAGTTCCCATAGGAGATGTAAGGGTTGTTCTTCCTTCCTTGGTTGTAAGAATTTGGGGGAATATAGCTTGGCAACTTCGGGTTCGTGTCGTAGAAGTTGTGACAAGAGTTCACTTGTTCCCCCGAAGCACCGAATCTATGAGCAATACCACGTGGGCACTCCATTATGTCATGTCCCTGCATTCCACAAATCTCACAAACAATATTAGTATCACCTATTGAACTCACATTAGCCTTTTCAAGCTGATCAAAGTGTTTATTCAGTGAGTCAATTATAGACATAATAAGATCAGTGCTATTCATTTCAAACTTACCCTCCGAAATCTTTTTCGGGTTATTACCTCTTTCTGAACCCCATTGGTGGTAGTTGGTGGCCACGTTTTCAATGATGTTGAATGCCTCAGTCAGAGGCTTATTCATAAAGGCTCCACCAGTTGCGGAGTCAAGTGACACCTTCGAAGAGTAATTCAATCCGTTGTAGAAGGTGTGCACTAACAACCACCTCTCGAGTCCATGATGTGGGCAAGACTCCAGCAATCCCTTGTAGCGATCCCAAGCTTCCGATAAGCATTCTCCGTCCTTTTGGAAGAAGTCGGTGATCTGGGTTCGTAGGTAAGCCGTCTTGGATGGAAGGAAGAATTTCTCCAAGAATGCCTGCTCCAGTTGGTCCCAAGTCGACAAGGTATTAGCGGGCACTTGCTTCAGCCAAGCTTTTGCCTTTCCAGTAAGAGATGAGGGGAATAACCTCAAGCGTATAACATTGACCGGGGCACCATGAATCCTAATTGCATCAGTGAACTCCAAAAATGTCTCCACATGATCGGTCAGGTCCTCCAAGGGCAATCCTCCGAATTGATGTTGCCTAATCATGCTAATTAGCATAGGCAGTATAGTGTAGTTCTCCGCCTCGATCTCTGGCCTAGCAATCCCAGTTCGCAGACCCCTAGCATTTGGGGCTGTGTAGTCCTTCAGTGGTTTGGTATCCGGTAGATTCGTCATGAGTGGAATGGGAATCAACCTTTCCCTCTCTCTTTGTAGTCTCTTACGTCTATGAAAGGTCCTTTCGATTTCGGAGTCAACCTCAATAAGGCTTCCAAGACTTAGTGATCTTTGCATAAAAGAGAAAAACACAGAGAGATGGATACTCTAGGAAGGAAGAGATAAATGAAAAAAGAAAAAAAAATAACAAAAAACAATTAAAAAGAAAAAGAAAAAGTCCAGAAAAATCAATTTAAAAATTAAATTGAGATTCAAGAAAGCACAGTCCCCGACAACGGCTCCAAAAACTTGGTGCTGATCCGGGAAGTGTACCGGATTCGTTGCCAAGTAATAAAAAGATCGATCCCACAGGAACCGTGATCTCAAACCACAACTAATTATTAAATCGATAAAACTGGACTGTATAAAAAAGAGGATTTTGAAAAGGTTTTGATTTTTGAAATAAGAATCAAGTAACAATCAAATTTAATATCGCAATTAAACCAAACCGGAAAGCAATTCAAATTGGGGGTTTTCAAATTAAAAAGGAATTCCTAGGAATTGGGTTACCAACAAGATTGTTTATGTTACTAAATTGACTACCCCTTGTTAATTATCTAAATTGCTTTGAAGGTGAATTTATCCTAAATAAGTTAATGCTACCTCTCGGGTTACAAAAATCGTGCCCAATTAATCCAACACCTACTCTCGTGGTAGTTGAATTTAGATAGAACCCTTTAAGTTTTGTGACAATTCGTTAATCCTTGAAGGACCGCTTCTAACTCTCATGATTTAAGTCCTAAGTCTGATTCTATAGATCCGATACCTAAGTTCACCGCTAGGTTCCTCCTTAGAATATCTACGACACGCAAATAAGTGGTCAATGATAAGTGTGATTTCACCTCATATTTGCTTATCATATTGCATGCATTTTCATATAGTTTAGGCATTTTTAATTTGATTTTGGTTAGTTTTTACCTTGGAACGGGTAAGGCGGTTTTGTGGTGTTGTTGCGCAGGAATTAAAGATTAAATGCTCAGGATCAACCAGGATGGAGCTTGCATGAAGATGGGGCTTGAAAAATGAAGAAAATGAGCCAAACAGAGCCCATCACGGCCTAGCCGTGACAGCCATCAGGGCCATGATCGAGCAAAACTGAAAAGAAAGAAGGCTAAAGTGAGAGCTGGTCACGGCCAGCCCGTGATGTCCATCACGACCGTTACATGTCAGCTGAACCAGACCCTCACAGGCAGAACTGATCACGGCCTAGCCGTGATGGTGGTCACGGCCGTGACAGACCAATCAGTGAAGCAACGCCCAAGGCAGAATCCGTCACGGCCTGACCGTGATGGACATCACGGTCGTGACGCTGTTAGACTAAAATATAGGCAAGTATACCTAGTCAAACAAGTAATACGGTGGTGAGACCGGTTATCGTATCCACAGGGATCGGTTGCCAATTACCAATTCACAAATCAAACAACTATCTAGACTAAACTATAAATCAAGAGAAATCAAAACAGATAAATAAAAGCAATAAAATGTTTTTTGTCTTTTTGGGAACTTTTAACAAACACTTGGAGTGCAGAAAGGGGTGTTGGGATTAAATTTCACCAAACCTTAGCCTCATGCAATACCAAGACTAGATACCTCCCATTCATGCTTCAAATATTAAAATCAACCCACGAAATTACTCAAGCCCTGATTCCTCAGATGACAAGAGCCTAAATCCACTAATAGACCCTAATTCCTTAGGTGGCCTAGATTAATGAATTTGCATTAAGAATAGGGATTACGCGATTACTAATAAACCAAACTCCATTCCTAGATGCAATGTTTACTAGGTGATTAATTCCAGATCAAGAATTGATAAGAACGTCCCCATTGCAAATCAAATCTTAAAATCAGTTTATGGGTAGCTAAACCATAAAAAACATTAAGCGTAGGAATTAAACATTAATACGAAGGCATGAACACAAATTAATCAATCATGGAAAATACATAATATTCAGTTTGGTTACATCTAATCCCAACAACAAGGATTTAGCTACTCATAGAGAAATCCAAAACTAAAACAGTAGGGACAAAGGAAAGAAGAAGGGAAAGAAGAAACTCCATTGGGAGCTTTTCCCAGCCGTCGGCCTCCTTTGATTCTAGGGTTCCAGTCCTCCTCAATCGCTAGCCTCCAAGGTCTTCCTAGGGTGAAAGTGCTCCTAGGGTAAAAGTCCCTCTTTTTCTGTCTGGAAGAATCCCATAATGTCCCCTTTTTTCTGTCTGCTGCGCTCCTGTTTATAGAGTGGCCGCGCATCACGACCGTGATGGCCATCACGGCCAGGCTGTGACGTGTTCCGGAATGGGTGCGCTTTCAATTTTGGAGCATCACGACCGTGATGCTCATCACGGCTAGGCTGTGATCAGTTTTGCCTGGCCTGTCACGGCCGTGATGACCATCACGTCTAGGCCGTGACAGCTTCTGACTTTTACCTTCAATCTTCTTAGTTTTCTTGATCATGGACGTGATGGTCATCATGGCCAGGCCGTGATGGGCTCTGTTTGGCTCATTTTCTTCACCTTTCAAGCTCTATCTTCGTCCAAGCTCCATCATGACTAATTCTGAGCATTTTTTCATTAATTCCTGCAAAACAACACCACAAGACCGCCTTACCCGTTCCAAAGTAAAAACTAACTAAAATCAATTTAAATATGCCTAAACTATATGAAAAATGCATGAAAAAAATGTACATGAATTGTGATGTAAAATCACACTATCAGACGCGCAATATTTGGATCTGAAGAAACTGATTTGATCTGAATTTATGTTTGATTAGGATTCAAATTTCCCCTAATCTATAAATATAGCAATTAGGTAGATACTTTGGAGACTTTTGCGCTGCTACCCCTTAGGCAAATTTTTAGGATCTATCTTCTTCTTCTTCTTCTCTTCTCTTATTTTTATTTCATGTTTCTGTTAACCAAGCTTGTCATCACCATGGTAATGCTTGAGTAGTAGCTTTATTTCTAGGGATTGGGGCTATGCCCAAGATCTGATTTATGTTATGAATTGATGTTTTACCTTAGTTAATTTCGATTTTGCTTTAGATCTGATTTCTATTGTTTTAATTACTCGTAAATTCGGTGGCCACTTATTTGCGTGTCGTAGATATTCTAAGGAGGAACGTAGCGGTGAACTTAGGTATCGGATCTATAGAATCAGACTTAGGACTTAAATCACGAGAGTTAGAAGCGGTCCTTCGAGGATTAACAAATTGTCACAAAACTTAAAGGGTTCGATCTAAACTCAACTACCACGAGAGTAGGGGTTGGTTTAATTTGGCACGGTTTTTGTAACCCGAGAGGGAGCATTAACTTATTTAGGATAAATTCGCCTTCAAAGCAATTTAGATAATTAACAAGGGGTACTCAATTTAGTAACATAAACAATCTTGTTGGTAACCCAATTTGTAACGTCCCTCGTCACATTAGTTGCCCAAATTAATTTTCTATGAAAACCTTTAAAATATTTGGATTAAATAACCGAATCATATAATTCTTTTTTTTTCACAATGAATTTAAGTCTGCGTGTATCTCGTATTTTCAAAATAATTAAATAAAGTAATAGTATTAAATGAACCATTATATCCAAATAAAATAAAGACTCATAAATATTAATTAATAAAATCCACATAATCCTTTTACAATTGTTTTTGTCTCAAAACACGGCATCTAATAAACCCAAAATAAATAAATAAATTATAACTAATATCTTCAAGACTCTCTCAGAACGCCGCATCATGTATCTCTTCACCTGTAAACTCTAAAAGACAACACCACTAATGAGATTTATAATCCCAGTAAGTAAACACAGTTCTAAAAGGTTTTCGAAAAGATGTTGCTTTCAGCCGGCGCAGTAACCGGAAAAACTGTCCATGGTACCCGCTAATTTTCCAAAATAATGTTCATTAAAAAAATACATTTAATTGCAACAATCATATAACGACATCATAATCAAACATCATATATTAATTAAACAAAATAATCACACATCACACAACAACACAATCCTCAAGTGGCTCGGAAACCCCACTTTGTGTTGGTTTCTTGCCCAATTCGGTGACTCGAGGACCTCATTAAATTGGTTTATTGCCCCTTGTCTGCGGTGACTCGGGAACCTCGTTCTAGAATTGATTCTTTGCCACCCTCTTTATGGTGACCCGAGAACCTCGTTCTAGAGTTGATTCCTTGCCCCCATGGTGACTCGGGAATCTCGTTCTAGAATTGATTCCTTGCCACCCTCTTTATGGTGACCCGAGAACTTCGTCCTAGAGTTGATTCCTTGCCCCCATGGTGACTCGGGAATCCCATTTTAGAATTGACTCCTTGCCCATATGGTGACCCGAGAACCTCGTAATTAAATTGGTTCCTTGCCTCCCATTAACGGTGACCCGAGAGCCTCGTTTACAAAATGGATTCCTTGCCCCATATCTTATTTTTCGACATCCCATTAAATGGTGATGTTACAAGTCAATGCCCCATTCTTAGGCGGTACATCAACAAATTCCACACATCATGCATATACCCATTCATCCATATTCCGAAGCATAAAACCATCAATCACAATTGACAAACTTTTTAAAGCATATAACCACTACAATTCCATATCATCATATAAACAACTCATAAATATCAAAATAACCTCAATACATAACATCATGTCGCATGCTTTATTATTCATAAAGTCCATATCAAAACAATACTAAGGCATCACATATCACAAAAATCATATCAGACAATAATATCACTCAACATGTGAATATTCACTCTCATAATAATTAATAACCAATAAAACAACAAAATTATTTTGAAGAAAAAACCCTAAATAATTACTCTTAATTTCATAATCAAACACCCTTTAAAATTATATACTATGGAAGTTTAAGAAAATGGGTGTTTATTTACTTTTTGTGACCTCCAAAAAGCTCTGACAACTATCTAGGAGAAACATTAGTGCCTCACAAAAAAATCTTTCTCCTTTTTGCTAATATATTTTATCCGCTTGACTCCCAACTAAGCACCACAAAAGCTCCTCAATGCCCTTGTTCTTGTTCGGCGGCGCTAACTGGCTAACCATGTCCAATAGGTTTTCTAATTCTAACTCTTAGATATATTTAAATATTTATAAGTATCAAAATTTGGGAATTGAATTGTATTTCTATTGATCAATGATGCAGAAATATATACAAGTTCCTAGCATCTACGTTAGGAAACAACAGATGTTTCCTTAATTTGAAATCCCTTGATTTTAGGGATTGACTAATTACAAAATTAAATCTCCTTAATTTGAAATCCCTTGATTTTAGGGATTGACTAATTACAAAATTAAATAGAGATTCTAATTCTAAAAGGTAAAAGATACAATATAAACATTCCTAAAATATCACACAACACAGATTCTCACAATAAGGTTTAAAAGTTGAAACCCATCCCTCACTTCAATTCTACCCGGTGGCCCATATTTATTTACTTCTTAGAAGCCCGAGTAACTTCTCATATCCAACATTTATTATGAAACCTCATTATTATTATTTTAAAAAGAGAACACGCTGCCCCTGTGAGTGGAATTTGGCTAAAGCTCAGTTTCTCAACATTGAAAACAATGTGGTTACGTGAATAGCACATTGAAATAGACAACTATAAACAAGAGAAGGGGGGTTGAATTGTGTTTATCAGAATTTAAGAAAAGCTGAAATCTTTTCGCAAACAGAAAGCTAGCTTTGGACGAGTGGAAGAATACAGGATGGACGGGTGACTATTGCACACACACCACTTGACAGATGCAAGAAAAACTAAAGCAATTAAAGAGTTTAAGGGAAGAGAGATTGACACGGTGATTTATCCTGATTCACTCTTCAAATCAAAGAGCTACGTCCAGTCCTTGGCAGCACCAAGATTTATCCACTATAACTGATAAGGTTACAGACTCAAGTATTATTTGCACACCTAGCCTCTTCAGGCTCAAGACAAGTATTGTTTTCACACCTAGCCTCTTCAGGCTCACTTGGGTTTGTTTGAGAGATTTGGTTTGTAATAAATACAATTTCTCACAGGCAGATCTTTCACTAACACTCAGAGAGTGGTTTAAATGTAAGGCTCGGGAAAGTCTGCGTAATAATTTCAAAATGATTGAAGAATAAAGAATAAAAGAATGAAGAAATAAATGCTCAGAGTAGTGGCGTTTTTAATGCAATGTGTATATTATTTCTTCATCTTCAATGGCTTCTGTATTTATGGTCTTCAAGAATTCAGGATCCGTTAGAGACATCCTCTCAGATGTTGGCTTCAAGTAGAACTTCATTAATTACAATAGAGTCGTTCTGAGTAGTCATTAATGCAATAGAGTCGTTCTGGGCAGCCATTAATGCAATAGAGTCATTGGTTGTATTCTAACATGAAGGATCATGGCTTTATTCATCGTGCTACAGCCATATCAAAGTTGAGCAGAGAGCTTTTTGAACTTTGCTGAGTACACTTCCCTTTTGTGTAAGGACCAGAGGTACTAGGGAATAAAGCACGTTGGAAGCATTCTTTAACTGGTCTTTGGTTCTGATTATCCAAGGTTGCTTGAGAGAGTAGCTTCTGACTTTTCTTGATAATCGTGAAACTGAGTAGGAGAGAAGGCTTCAAGTCTCTTTATGGTTCTTGAACCAAGATTCTGATAATCCTTAAAGAATTCGCGATCATAAGATAAGTGCTTCCATCTTCAAAATAATCACGTCTATCTAGTCATTTGAGTTTTCATTCGGGCTAGTAGACGAGCTCCATATTAAGGACTCAGCAAGTCCAAAGACTAGTGGACGAGCGCTTCTGTCACCTTTAGTGGACGAGCACTTCTGTTACTTTTAGTGGACGAGAGCTTCTGTCACCTTTAGTGGACGAGAGCTTCTGTCACCTTTAGTGGACGAGAGCCTCTGTTAGTCCGGTGGACGAGAGTCTCGGTTATTTTACTGGAAGAGAGTCTCAGTTACTCTGGTGGACGAGAGTCTCAGTCACTCTACTGTACGAGAGTCTCAGTTAGTCTGCTGGACGAGAGTCTCAGTCACTCTACTGGACGAGAATCTCTTGTTCTTCAGTGGAAGGATACATTCTGACCTTAATGGACGAGCTCCATCTGCTTCCTTAATGGACGAGCTACATATGCCACGTTATTGGATGGACCATTTTGATACCTCACTGGACGGTCTTTTCTGATACTTTGAGTAGACGCGGCCTTCTGATACTTTTTGGTGGACGCGGCCTTCTGATATTTTTATTAGATGCGGCCTTCTAATACTTTTTAGTAGACGCGGCCTTCTGATATTTTTATTGGACGCGGGTTTCTTTCTCTTGTGTTTTGGACGTGCGCTACAAACACTACAGTGTTGGACGTCTGCTTGTTACACTTTGTTGGATGTCTGCTTGTTTCACTTTGTTGGACGTCTGATTTTTACACTTTGTTGATTGTTACACTTTGTTGGACGTCTGCTTGTTTCACTTTGTTGGACGTCTGATTCTATTTTTTTATTAATCTGCACACTCAATAGATAGGTTAGCAACCAATAGGAAGGTTAATTAAATCATTAACCAATGTTTATTTTTCATCAAAACTTAAGGAAATGTATATCAAACATTTTAGAGATTTAACACACATCACCTAGGTTTCTTAGTTTTTTTTTTTAAACTTTATGTTTCTTTTATAAATTATTAAATAATTCTAATTAACTTTTATACTAATAATTTTCTACAATAAACTTCATAATAACTTAATCTTTTTATTAAAAAGATTATATTAAATTATATTGAAATTTTAGGATGTTACACAATTCCTAGGAATTCCTTTTGAATTTGAAAACCCCCAATTTGAATTGCTTTCCTGTTTTGTTTAATTGCGATATTAAATTTGATTGTTACTTGATTCTTATTTCAAAAATCAAAATCTTTTCAAATCCTTTTTTATATAGTCCAGTTTTATCGATTTAATAATTACTTGTAGTTTGAGATCACGGCCCCTGTGGGATCAATCTTTTTATTACTTGGCAACGAATCCGGTACACTTACCGGAATCTAGCACATCAAGTTTTTGGCGCCGTTGCCGGGGACTGTGTTTTCTTGAATCTCAATTTAATTTTTAAATTGCTTTTTCTGGACTTCTTCTTTTTCTTTTTTATTGTTTTTTGTTAAAAAAATTCTCATTTATCTCTTTTCCTTCTAGAGTATCTATCTCTCTGTGTTTTTCTCTTTTATACAAAGATCCCTAAGCATTGAAAGCCTTATTGAGGTTGACCCCGAAATCGAGAGGACCTTTCATAGACGTAGGAGACTACAAAGAGAGAGAGAGAGGTTGATTCTCATTCCACTCATGCCGAATCTACCGGATACGAGGCCATTGAAGGACTACGCAGCCCCAAATGCGAGGGGTTTGCGAACTGGGATTGCTAGGTCAGAGATCGAGGCGGAGAACTACACTATACCGCCTATGCTAATGAGCATGATTAGGCAACATCAATTCGGATGATTGCCCTCGGAGGACCCGACTGATCATGTGGAGACATTCTTGGAGTTCACCGACGCAATTAGGATTCATGGTGCCTCGGTCAATGCTACGCTTGAGGTTATTCCCCTCCTCTCTTACTGGAAAGGCAAAAGCTTGGCTGGAGCAAGTGTCCGCTAATACCTTGACGACTTGGGACCAACTGGAGCAGGCATTCTTGGAGAAATTCTTCCCTCCATCCAAGACGGCTTACCTATAAACTCAGATCACCGGCTTCTTCCAAAAGGACGGAGAATGCTTATCCGAAGCTTGGGATCGCTACAAGGGATTGCTAGAGTCATGGCCACATCATGGACTCGAGAGGTGGTTATTAGTGCACACCTTCTACAATGGATTGGACTACTCTTCGAAGGTGTCACTTGACTCAGCAGCTGGCGGAGCATTTATGAATAGGCCTCTGACCGAAGCATTCAATATCATTGAAAACGTAGCCACCAACTACCATCAATGGGGCTCGGAACGAGGTAATAACCCGAAAAAGATTTCAGGGGGGTAAGTTTGAAATGAATAGCAATGATCTCATTATGTCTAAAATTGACTCACTCAATAAACGTTTTGATCAGCTTGAAAAGGCTAATGTGAGTTCAATAGGTGCTACTAACATTGTTTGTGAGATTTGTGAAATGCAGGGACATGACATAATGGAGTGCCCATAAGGTATTGCCCATGGATCCGGTGCTTCGGGGGAACAAGTGAACTCTTGTCACAACTTCTACGACACGAACCCGAAGTTACCGAACTATGCTCCCCCAAATCCTTACAACCAAGGAAGGAAGAATAGCCCTTACCTCTCGTACGGGAACTACAGCAACACGCTGAACCACGAATTCCAGGAAGGCCAAGGTAATAGGAAACCCGCATCGGGGTATCCTCGGGCACAAAAGTCTAAACTTGAGTCTCTCTTGGAAAACTTTGTTGAAACTCAAACAAAGCAAAATGAAGAGTTTAGGCAACAAGGTAAGGCAGTCAATGAGGCAATAAAAGAGTTAGCATCTAAGGTAGATAACTTAGCCATCCATAATAAGATGTTAGAAACTCAGATTGCCCAACAAGCTATTACATACTCTAGACCTAAGGGTACGTTTCCGGGACAACCCGAAGTTAACCCCAATGAATATTGTAGTGCTATATACTTAAGGGATAATAAGCTTGGGGTAGTTGAGAAGGATGTGGAATGTGAGGAGGACATGAGTTAAGATGAAGAGATAGAGCCAAAGTATGTCCCTCCTCTACCTTACCAACCCCCAATACCTTTCCCACAAAGATTGGTTGTTGCTGAATTGGCAAGTGCGCCAAATCGTACAAGTAATAATAATGAGAGTAGAGTATCGTTTCCAACGAGGATTGTGATCAAGTATCAATGACAACTAAGCAATCGATATTTGAACGAATAAAGCTCATATTTCCAACAAGTAACTGAAAGGTGGAATTAAGTGTTGTCACAAAGGTAATTGAATGAGATTTTCTTTTATCAAACAATCAATGAAATGGAAAAAATTAACAAGTAGGAAGAATCAAGTATTTAAGACGGTTAGGAATCGGAATCACCCAATCTTCACTTAATGTAGCTCATAGAACCCTAACATTCAATTCAATTCATTCAATTGACATTCAAGTCACTAATTTAGATTTATCCCTAATTCCTTAGGTGATAATCCTTTGTTATTAATTATGAGCCCTAATTCCTTAGGTGAATCAAAATTGGCACAAGCAGTAAGCACAAGACTTATAGGAAATGCATTGCAATGAAGTTCTATTCCTAGAATCAACCTCACAGTGGTAATCTATTCCAGTTCTAGCATGAACACACATTTTCCAATTATGCATTCTTACATAAAATCAATTTCATGAATGGCCAGTTCAGGAAAAGCATTAAACATTGAAGAGATTACTCAATTTGAACGAATTTGAATTGAACTCGGAGTTAGAACAAACTTACATCAAGATTTGATTGAATTCATCCTATCCTAACCTAGGAAATTTAGAAACTCATAACTACAAGCTAAAATCTAGAAGAAATAGATGAGAATTGAGGTAGAGAAGCCATGGATTCTTCAATTCTCTCTTCCAAAAGCTCTTGAACACCCAGACTTTAGAACTCTCTCAGAGAACACATATTCAGAATTAGAGAAAATGGTCCCAAAAGTCCCTTTTCAACTGCAGAAACACGAATTTATAGGTTCTCGGCTCGTCCCCCAGCGCTAGGCTCCCCTGGCCTGTGCTGGACGCCCCTGAAAACTCAGAAACACTGCTCTTTGTCTGCTGCTGGTGCTTCATCAGCGCTGGGCGCCCCATACTGGCGCTGGGCGCTGGTACATGCCCTGCATCTTGCAGTTTTCTTTTGTTTCTGTCCGGGTTGAGCGCTGGGCTACTATTCCTGCGTACTTTCAACATATTTGAGTATATTTTTAATATAAAAGGATCAAAACTCTAATCCAACTTTATTCATATCAAAGTATGTATTTTCCTATCACTTTTCCTATGATTTCTAAGATTATTTACGAATTCTTCCCTAATTACACTTCCAAACTTAACATAAATTGCACATTCATCATTGGTCAAGAGAAAGCAAGTAGAAATAGAAACTAAGAGCTTAATTGAGGAGCACAATGTCATGATAAAAACTAATATGCCTCCTAAACTAAAAGATCCAGGTAGTTTCTCTATTGATTGCTCAATTGGAGAAGTGAAAATAGACCAAGCCTTATGTGACTTAGGGGCTAGTACAAGCTTGATGTCGCTTACTATCTTGGAGAGGTTAGGAGCTGAGAAATTGAGTCCATCCAAATTCTCTTTACAATTTGCAGATGGCTCAACTAAAACTCCTCTAGGTATACTAGAGAATGTACCCGTAAAGGTAGGGAAATTTTTCATTCCTACCAACTTCATGGTGTTGGATATGAGCAGGAATTCTAAATTCCCTATCATTCTTGGAAGGCCATTCTTGGCCACAGCTGGGGCGATAATAGACGTAAAGAATAACAAACTCTCTCTGAATGTAGAGGAAGGTAGGGTAGATTTTGATTTGACTAACTCATATAACAACCGTCCTTTTGAGAGTCATGTGTGCAGGATCGATATAATGTCTCCAGAGGTGAAGGAAGAGCTCAACATGGAAGCAACTCCGAAGCTTTCCAAGACAAATGATGCACCAAAGGGTGATGAAGTTGGAGTTGTTCATCATGTGGAAACAAAACTTCCGCCGGGAGGGAGTAAGGCCATGAAACTCAGAGTGAAAAGAGCAAAGCGAAAGCACAATTGGTCATATGAGCAAAATCGGCTCTTTGAAGGACTTCCATGGAAGAGAAGTGTTCTTGCACTTCTAGGCCCAACCGACCCCGGTTGATTGAAAGAAGTATGGTCAAGCTTAAGACCGTAAATAAGCGCTTCTTGGGAGGCAACCTGGGTTTTCTTTCCCTTTTCCATTTGTTTTTGAATTGTGTTTTTGAATAATTTGAGAAGATAAGAAAAGAAAGATCACTAATTGATGGATTTGCCAAGTATTTTCAGGTTATGAAGGAAGGAAGAGCAAAAAAAGGCAAGGACAAATAAAGTCAGAAATCATCACGCCCAGGCCGTGACACATTTTCCAGCATCTCTTTGACCGGCATGTGAGCCAGCACCCTCTACCACCTCGGTGAGTTGTTCCATTTTTCTCCTCTCTCCGACTTGATTATTTACATTGGGTACAATGTAAGTTTTTAAGCTTGGGGTAGGGGTATTTTTGCAATTTTTTACATTTTAGCATTTTTCATGTTGCATTCATATTGTCGTAGTTTTACATGATCACATGATTAGATTGCCCCTTTGCTTAGAGTATGGATCCAATTGTGAGAACTTGGTGCCAAATAAATTGAGATAGTGAATTTTTGAACCCAATCTTTTATTCTTGTGATAAGGCTAAAAATAAAAAAAACGCTTTAGATGATCTTTTGATAGTTGATAATTAGCATGTGGTTCCTTAGATTTGTATTTCTCACTGATTTTGGAACTACTAAATGTGAGATTTTTGAGCCTAAAAGGGGTACTCACTAAATCTACCCCATCCTTTGTGATAGAGTGTTTTATTCCTCTTGGATTGTATTATCTAGAACTTCACTTGAAACCGTTTTGAAACTTAAAATTTTTTGAAAACGTATTTGAAAATGATTGAGGCACTAGGTATTTTTTTTCAGCCTTCTGAGCTTTGATTGATTAAATGCTACCCCTTATTTGCCCAATTTTGAGCCTAAAAGAATAAAATACTTTTCTTGGTACCTTAATTTATTTTGATGAATAATGCTTGGTATGACACCTTTTAAAGTATTGCAAAAGGGTAAAAAGGTAGTTTGAAAAATAAAATTGTGGGATAAGAAAGTTAGAAAAATATTTCTCTTGAATTGAAAATCTCCCCTTCTCCAAATAAATAAAATGAAATGAAAAGAAAAAAATGGAGAAGGGGGTGACAAAAAGAAAGTGAGAAATAAAATAAAAAGAAAGAAAGAAAGGTGAAAAAATGAATCAAAGCCCAAAAAAGGTATTTTAGAAGGTTTTCATGCTTTGTATTGTTTGAAAAAAAAATTAGCCTTCTTGAAATTTCCTTTTCTTGATTTCCCCACCTAACAATTAATCTCATGGCCCCATTACAACCAAAATAAAATACCTCTTGATTCTTTTGTGTTTTCATTAATAAAGTAGAGATTTGGTTAATAGTCAAGCTTTTGGTAGAATACCTTCCTTGAGGAAATGAAGCAAATTGTCATACATCCTTAAACACTTAAGTGAGGTGAGAAGAGTGCCCGAATCAGTGAGAATATGAATTTAGGAAACCTAAGCTTCTAATTGGACTTGAAATTGATTGTCTCTTGGTTTCTTATTTGAAAATGCCTATCACTTGGATTAGTTACTCGGATTCTTGGTTCACTATCCATGCTCTTATTGTTTATCTTGTCTGTTCTTAGTGATTGCTTGAGGACAAGCAAAATCTTAAGCTTGGGGTGGTTTGATGAGTGTGATTTCACCTCATATTTGCTTATCATATTGCATGCATTTTCATATAGTTTAGGCACTTTTAATTTGATTTTGGTTAGTTTTTACCTTGGAACGGGTAAGGCGGTTTTGTGGTGTTGTTGTGCAGGAATTAAGGATTAAATGTTCAGGATCAACCAGGATGGAGCTTGCATGAAGATGGGGCTTGAAAAGTGAAGAAAATGAGCCAAACAGAGCCCATCACGGCCCAGCCGTGACAGACATCAGGGCCATGATCGAGCAAAACTGAAAATAAAGAAGGCTAAAGTCAGAACTGGTCACGGCCAGTCCGTGATGTCCATCACGGCCGTGACATGTCAGCTGAACCAGACCCTCACAGGCAGAACTGATCATGGCCTAGCCATGATGGTCGTCACGGCCATGACAAACCAATCAGTGAAGCAAAGCCCAAGGCAGAATCCGTCACGGCCTGGCCGTGATGACCATCACGACCGTGACGCGCAATATTTGGATCTGAAGAAACTGATTTGATCTGAATTTATGTTTGATTGGGATTAAAATTTCCCCTAATCTATAAATATGGCAATTAGGCAAAGACTACTAGGACTTTTATGTTGCTACCCCTTAGGCAAATTTTTAGGATCTATCTTCTTCTTCTTCTTCTTCTTCTTCTTCTTCTTCTTCTCTTCTCTTATTTTTATTTCATGTTTTGTTAAACAAGCTTGTCATCACCATGGTAATGCTTGAGTAGTAGCTTTATTTCTAGGGATTGGGGCTATGCCCAAGATCTGATTTATGTTATGAATTGATGTTTTACCTTAGTTAATTTTGATTTTGCGTTAGATCTGATTTCTATTGTTTTAATTACTCGTAAATTCGGTGGCCACTTATTTGCGTGTCGTAGATATTCTAAGGAGGAACCTAGCGGTGAAATTAGGTATCGGATCTATAGAATCAGACTTAGGACTTAAATCACGAGAGTTAGAAGCGATCTTTCGAGGATTAACGAATTGTCACAAAACTTAAAAGGTTCGATCTAAACTCAACTACCACGAGAGTAGGGGTTGGTTTAATTGGGCACGGTTTTTGTAACCCTAGAGGGAGCATTAACTTATTTAGGATAAATTCGCCTTCAAAGCAATTTAGATAATTAACAAGGGGTACTCAATTTAGTAACATAAACAATCTTTTTGGTAACCCAATTCCTAGGAATTCCTTTTGAATTTGAAAACCCCCAATTTGAATTGCTTTCCTGTTTTGTTTAATTGCGATATTAAATTTGATTGTTACTTGATTCTTATTTCAAAAATCAAAACCTTTTCAAATCCTTTTTTATATAGTCCAGTTTTATCGATTTAATAATTAGTTCTAGTTTGAGATCACGGTCCCTGTGGGATCGATCTTTTTATTACTTGGCAACGAATCCGGTACACTCGCCAGAATCTAGCACATCAGCCACCAAATTTACAAGTAATTAAAACAATAGAAATCAGATCTAAAGCAAAATTGAAATTAACAAAGGTAAAACATTAATTCATAACAAAAATCAGATCTTGGGCATAGCCCTAATCCCTAGAAATAAAGCTACTACTCAAGCATTGCCATAGTGATGACAAGCTTGGTTAACAAAAACATAAAATAAAAAATAAGAGAAGAGAAGAAGAAGAAGAAGAAGAAGAAGAAGAAGAAGAAGAAGAAGAAGAAGAAGAAGAAGAAGAAGAAGAAGAAGAAGAAGAAGAGAGATCCTAAAAATTTGCCTAAGTGGTAGCAGCGCAAAGTCTCCAAAGTCTCTGCCTAATTGCCCTATTTATAGATTAGGGTAATTTGAATCCCAATCAAACACAAATTCAGATAAAATCAGTTTCTTCAGATCCAAATATTGCGCGTTACGGCCGTGATAGCCATCACGGCCAGGCCGTGACGGATTATGCCTTGGGCGTTGCTTCACTGATTGTCCTGTCACAGCCGTGACCACCATCACGGCTAGACCGTGATCAGTTCTGCCTGTGAGGGTCTGGTTCAGCTGACATGTCACGGCCGTGATGGGCATCACGGCCAGGTCGTGACCAGTTCTGACTTTAGCCTTCTTTCTTTTCAGTTTTGCTAGATCATGGCTGTGATGGCTGTCACGGCTAGGCCGTCATGGGCTCTGTTTGGCTCATTTTCTTCACTTTTCAAGTCCCATCTTCATGCAAACTCCACCATGGCTAATCCTGAGCATTTTGATCCTTAATTCCTGCACAACAACACCACAAAACCGCCTTACCCGTTCCAAGGTAAAAACTAACCAAAATCAAATTAAAAATGCCTAAACTACATGAAAATGCATGCAATATGATAAGCAAATATGAGGTGAAATCACATTCATCAGACACCCAACTATCACGCATGTTATAAAGCATAAAAGATAAAGATAAAACATAAAACATATGTCCTTTAATAAAAAGGTTCATGGGTAGAAAGGTCCCACATGAACTAAATCAACAGAACGCAGAAATAAAAACCAGGTTTAAAAGAATTGAAAGAAACATAACATGAAACTAAGGCAAACATAACCCAACCCCGATGTCACATATAGAGCTGGTAAATCGTTCTGAAATAAAATCCTCGAAATACAACTGAAAACTGGCATAAAACTAAACAACTGAAACTGGAAATCCTAACTTAAGAATCGCGGCTCCTCAAAGTCACTCCTCTCCTGCCTGCTCCCCGTCCTCTGCATAAAACGATACATGCCAAACAGAAAACAGAGAAACGAGGAGTGAGAAAACATATAATCATAACGGCATGGAGATAGGAATAAGATTATCATACATCATCGCATAGCAACATACATATACACATATAAACATCATAAACTAACCAAGTATGCTATGCGGTGCAATGCAACACTACTCCGCTACTCCATTATGCATGTGGATCCAACTAACTCGGGATGAACGACTTCGGAGTTACATATCCGTATTGGTCATAGAAGCACCAACACCGGCAGTCCACCGAACCTCGGGTGAACCCCATGGATAGCCAACGCATCAAACCGTGGATGCCTCATCACGGGGGCACATGGTCACCAAACCTTGGGTAACCTACCGTGGATGGCCAGATCACCGTACTCTCGGGCGATCTCCCCTATGTCAAACGTCCCCCTCAACCATCAACTCCAATGCTCTATGCATGGGCACAACAACAAACAACAACCACCTTCTTTGCTTGGGCCAAAAAGCTCCAAAGACTTCAACATCAACATGCTTGGGCCAATAAGCACTCAAGACTTAACATCATCATCATAATCAACACCTTAGACCCAATCGGGTTCAAGGTCCCCTTGGTCAAAAAGCACCAAGGTACAACTCATCAACACCTCGACCAATAAGCATCAAGGCCACCTTGGCCAATAAGCACCAAAGCTAACAACGTGCGGTAACCCAACGGATACCGGCTTAACCATCTCATCATCTTTAAATGCCTATATTAATCTTTAATTAAGTTATCTAACCTTCATCATTCAATTGGTGTATTATCATATCATTACTGGGGACATTTGGGGTTATAACCCCTTTAAAACCTTTAATATTGGATTCTGGTCAGAGGGGTGAGCACGGGCCATCTTCCAAAATTCAAACTGGAGCACGGACGTGCTCCCTGTTTAGCTCGGTCGTGCTCCTGGGCTAGCCGTACTGTTCTGGGCAGATTCAAACTTGTTATTTTTAGTCAAAACTCCCTAAACTCTCTGTTAATCCATTGGCATAAATCTCACCTTTATTAACAGTCCATGTTTTATAACCAACTTTGGGGAATTAAATCCTTTAATCTTTGTTTACTAAGAGCCCTATTTTGACCAATTTTGGGTCTCTTTAAACATATTGGCTTTAAGTCACAACCATTCAACCAACGGGTATAAACATACCAAATCAACCAACAAACATGGCATAACAATCATACCAATGTAACCAACTTTATCATGGCATAATCATCCATATCAACAACCAATTAAACATGGCATTAACATATCAACGAGGCATACTTGATTGGCATACCAATTATTCATATAAACATATCAACAAACACATAATAGGCATTTATCACAAATAGGCATGTTACAAATATAGCATTTATCATAACAAACAACTATGGGGTTGGGAACCCCTCATCGTACACTACCCGTTGCCTAATGATTATACTATCATTCTCCCCATACCTGGTATGAAGATTCCAACCAACGAAAGCCAACTGGCAACCCAAACGAAGAACCAACGCGTTTCCCTCAAGCGGCTTGATTAGATTTCGAAGCCTTGGTCAAACAAAAGGTTAACCAATTAGTTTCCCAAACAAAAAACAAGAAAGGAAACTAAAGAGGGAAAGAACCATAACCTTCTATGATTGGCACAGACCAACTAAGATCTCCCAAAACTAGAGCAAGAACACCAAGGGCATCAAAGGGGTTCAAGGGGAGGAAGAGAGAAGAGGTTTTTGCCCCACAAAAGCTGCCCAAAGTTCCAAAATAGGGTTTGGCTCGTAACCCTCACGAAACTGCTTTATTTATAGACTCTGATACCTGAGCATGACCTTGCTCCTTATTGAGCACGGGGCATTGAAAGAATGCATTGCGAGACCACCTAGATGATCGATTTTGGCAAAACAATAGAAATAAGACTTCTATAATTCTCTTAGCTTTCCAACACCACAAAGATCACCTCGATCGGACATTTAGAACTCAAGATATGATCAAAACAGTGAAACAGGTTACTAGGACTCTAAAAGAGTTGAACCTTTCTAAAGCTAAACTTTCTCAAACATGAACTTAGACATCAAAAACAACCTAACAAGCATATGCAAACATATATATAATATATATAAATGCATTAAACTTATTTATGAAAAATGGGCTGTTATAAGCGACACATTGTTATATTCATTAACTATTCACTGAATGTAATTAACCACATATTTGAATTGTATTAATTATCCAATGTCCATTCGAATAATTCAACCGCTTGTTTGGTAAAGAGCTGAAACACTGGGTACAAAATCCAATTGGAAATAATTGATTCCTGGTAGGCAAAATTGAGTTTTCTGGAAGCAAAAATTTTTAGCTTTTCCATTAAAAATAATTGATTTTAGATGTAGGACCTACAAAATTCTACATATTTACACATCAAAAGTGACTTTACTTTATCATCCAAACAAAATTAATTTTTCTAAACCTATTTTTAAAATATTGTACCAAATACAAATCAATTTTTTTTAACCTTGATTCTTTCAAAATCAATTCTTTCAAAATCAATTCTATCAAAATCTAAAACAAAGTGACCCTAGTAACTGCTATCTAATAGAGGAATTTTGGTGAAATTAGTGGCCGACAAAATTTCATCAGCAGTGATCTCATCTGATTGACTCACTAAAAATAAACACCAAATCACCAAACGTAATTCGTTACGTCAAACGTAACTATTAACAGCCCCTTCACAAATAGGTATGGACAAATTGAATCTGCCATTCTCTATTCTTTCATCTGCAAATTCTGGAGACCAAGCGGTTTCTATGCTGGTTAAGACCAATTTCTATTTTTGTCAGCCCTACTTTTTTACACTAACATATACTGCGTTCGATTTATAAAATTTGCTTATATTCGTGTGATAGTTCAACCTTATTAAGAAGTTATTTAATGACCTCATCAATAACACTTATTAAGACGTGTTTGATTTAAAGGAGGGATTTTAATTAGATAATGTGTTTGGTTGAGAGGAGGGAAGGGGGGAAATAATATTTTCATATTTGGTTTAGGAGGGAAGGGAAGGGATTTTAAAACAACTTTATTTTTAAACCTTTATAATTATTTATTTAAGGTTTAATTATTTTGTAGGTCCCCAAACTATTTGGGAATTTTCAATTAGGTCCCTAAACTAAATTTTTTTTCAATTGGGTCCCTGATCTTATAATTTTTTTTAATCAGGTCCCTACTGTTATCCTTCCGTCAGTCCACTTTTTATTTGCTGACATGGCATGTTGACAAGGAACTGTCTCCCTAATTTTTCAGTTGTTACTCCATTGCTGCTTCTATACATTGAAAATAATAGTTGTCTCCATATCAAATCTGCAAAGTCTAATGATTTTGTCTTTCCTACCATTATTTAATACAAGTGGTCCAAAATAGTGGCATGATACAATGAATAAAAAACCAATTCAAAGTTAAAAAACATATTAATAGCACCAAAGACAAAACGTGTGGTGTGGTCCCAATACATATGGACAAATAACATCATGTTTGATACATATAGTGAATAGTTAAGCATTCCATCAATAAACCAAAATGTTAAAGTGAAAGCACCAAAACGTGTGGTCTCATTATGGCCACATTACATAGTCTATATTAATAAGGATGCCCACATTATATTGTGCTCCCAGTATCCAAAAAACCAAAAAGTCCACACAAGTTCTTCACTGGGTGTTTGGTGGTGGCTGAGGAGTCTTGGTGCCCTTTGTTGGTAGCTTTGGTCTTGGCTGAGATGATGCACCTCTCCCTTGTCCTCTCCCTATTCCTCCTCTACCTCTTCCTTGAGTTGCAGTTCCTCCACCTCTTCCTGTGGCTGTAGATCCGGTTGTTTGCTGTGCAGATTCGAAGGTAGGTGGTGCAGATCCAGTGCTGGGTGGTGCAAATTCGGATGGTGCAGCTGGTGGTGGTTGTTTGCAGGTGGCCTTGTTGTGACCAACTTGCTTGCACCTCCTACATTTCATAACTGTCCCAGTTTTCCTAAGCCTTGACTAACCTGGTGTTTCATCCGCTTCCCTTCTTCTTAACTTCCTAGGCCTTCCAGGTTTGACTCTGAACAATGGGGGCAGGATCTTGTCCATGTTTGTTGTTGGCCATAGATTTTCTCCATTTATTGGGTTCACCACTGGGCCATAGCAAGCCATATAGGCTGCAGGTGTGTAGAAGTTACTTATGTAGTCCTTTGCATTATCACCCTTCCAAAAAATGGCACTGCAAGCATGCTTGCAAGGCAAACTAGTGAGTTCCCAAAACCTGTAAAAGGGGTCAAAGTATGGTAAATCGGTGCATTTTAGAATTAGTGCAACTCAGATTTAGTGCATATCAGCCACTATATTTGCATATCAGTTTTAGTGCCTATGAGTTTTAGTGCATATCAGCAAAGTTACATCATTTTTAAAGTGCTTATTAGTGATAGTGTGCAACAAAGTATGCAGCAAAGTGATTGTGAGTGTGTGCGTGTGCAGCAAAGTGTGCAGCTTATTACCTGCAGGTGCAACTTCCACTTTGCAAATAAATGACAAACTTCTCAGACATGTTCCTAAAAGCATGTGCCACCTCAAATTTAAATTCACAAGCCCACTTAGCCGTCCAGTTTCTGGACTGAATCACCTCTGCATCCAATCTCTTCTTAGGTTTTGGCAAGATCTCCCCCTTGTACTTCTCACCCTTAGATCTCTTCTCAACGAACCTTGTCATCCAATAACATATAATCCACTCTAACATTGTGAGAATAGGCTTGTCTCTAGCCTCTAGTATTCGCCCATTGAAGGCTTCAGAGATATTGTTCATCAACATGTCACTTTTGCAGTAAAATGAGAAGTGTGACCTAGTCCACAGTTCAGGCTTCAATGCTACCATCTTATCATAACATTCCTTCTTAACCTTCTCTAACTGTTTCATTTTTCTCTCCCAGTCTTGAACATATGTTGCCTTTGCAATACTCATGATCAAATCTCTTAGAGCCGAACCTCCACCAAATTGCTTCTTACAATTGGCATATAGGTGTCGAAGACAAAACCTGTGCTCTACTCCAGGTATCATCTCCTCAAATACTTGGACAAGTCCCTGCAATCAGTAGGTAGTAGTGTCATATTAGTGTAAGTGCAATGTCATTATAAGTGAAGTGTGTTACCTTTTGTTGGTCAGAAATCCATACATATCGCCTTTGTCCCAAATCTTGCAGCAAGAGTGATATGAACCATCCCCATAAGTCTTTTGTCTCGGCTTCCACGGCTGCAACAGCAATGGGGAAATAATTGTCATTTGGATCCCTTCCTACAGCAACCAACAATTTTTGTCCATAAGAACCCTTTAAATGACATCCATCAACACCAATAATTGGCCTACAGGCAGCCAAAAAACCCTGCTTAACAGCATCTATGCACATGTAAAGTCTTTGAAATCGAGGCTCGTGCAACAAAGAAGGTCGGTCCACCATCACTTTGAGTGTAGATCCCGGGTTCTTATTTAAAACCTCCTCACAATAATCCCATACTCTTCCATACTGATGAACAGCTTCTCCCTCAAGTTTCTGAATTGCTTTTCTCCTTGCCCAATAGGCCTTAGTAACAGAAATCTCAGCCAAATATTTTTCCTTCACATCTTGGATAACATGCGCAAGTTTCTTTTTCTCATCCAATCTCATCGTGGTAGACAATTTACCAGCAACCCAATCTGAAGAAGCAAAATAACCTTTAAAGGTTCTCCCGCATGTATGTACTCCATCTGAAATTTCACCATCATGAGGGATTGAGGAAATAGCAGCAATGGGTTTTGAAATTTTGGCTAAAAAAATGGGCTCTGCATGTTCTAGTTGTTCATTCAAATGCTCAACACCTTTAAAGTAGTCCTCATGCTCACAATCATCGGCACTATCATCAAGTCTAACAACCACACCACCGTCACTACTATCATCCTCTTGATTATCACCGTCATTTTCATCTCCAGTCGGCACATAGTCGGGATCATTTGATGTGAGTTCAATCCCATTACCTTCCCTAAAACCATCGACTACAAATATCTCCACTTGTTTCAAACTTGTACTCAACACAAACTCAGCCATTGCAATACAATCTAAATCTGACTTCAGTTCCTTCAACCCGTTATTCATATATCTACCTGGCTCCAAATACCAAGCCTTGACATACCCCTTGTACCCTAACTCCTTCAGTATAGCAGTAATTTCTTGTAGAGACCAATGGTCCAAATCAAACTCCAATCCTTTCTTGGTCTTACCACCTAAGTATTCATTGCCAAATCTTTCATTCAAAAACCGACCCCCATGGTGTAGTTCAACTTCAAATTTTGGGTCTGCCATTTCTGCATATGACAGAGAAGAAAACCAGGGTTTAAAACAAAACCATCACAGAGAAGAAAGCAGGGTTTAAAACAAAAGAAGAAGGCATCACAATTCATCACAGAGAAGAATATAACAACATCATCTCGGATTAGACCGATAAAAAACTAAACCCTAACAGGAAAACTGATACAAAACTAAACCATTAACTTCAAAGATGATACAAAACTAAACCCCAAAAAAGAACTTAACAGCTTACCTTCTCTCGCTGTCGCTGGTAGCAGAAGCAGACCGCGCCGCCTGAAAGAAGAAGCAGGAGCACCGCGTGAGAGAACAGAAGTGAACGGTGAATGAAGAACAGAACGGAACGGTGAATGAAGAACGGAAATCGTGAGTGTGAAAATGGAATGGAAGGCAAAACTGCAGAAGGAATGCCAAACGGAAATTGTGAGTGTGAAGAATGGAATGGAAAGCAGAAGGATCATCAGTGTGACGAATGGAATGGAAGGCAGAAGGAATGCCAAACGTAAATCGTGAGGAATTAGGGAAGGCAGAGCAGAAGGCAGAAGGTTTGGAAGGCAGAAGGCAGAAGGTTTGGAAGGCAGAAGGTTTGGGTCAGCGAAAGAAGAAAAGAGCAAAAGGAATTAGGGATTTGAAGGATTAGGGACAAAATAGGAAGAAATGAATAAATAGGGTTACAAATGAGGTGGCAAAAGAAGTCCAGCATGGAAGGTATCAAGCATATTCCTTTAAAGGTAACAGTGGACTAACGGATTTAGAGTTGTAGGGACCTGATTAAAAAAAAATATAAGATCAGGGACCCAATTGAAAAAAAATTTAGTTTAGGGACCTAATTGAAAATTCCCAAAAAGTTTGGGGACCTACAGAATAATTAAACCTTTATTTAATGGTTAAAGTAATATTTTGGTCCCTATACATTATACGAATTCTCGATTTGGTCCCTATACATAAAAAATTATTAAAATGGTCCCTATACGTACAAAAAGTCTCCATTTGGTCTCTGCCGTACAAAATTTTAGGGACTGATTTGATAATTTTTTGCTAGTGTAGGGACCAAACGGATAACGTATATGGACCAAATAGAGACTTTCTGTATGTATATGGACCATTTTAATAATTTTTTATATATAGGGATCAAATCGAGAATTCGTCTCATGTATAGGGACCAAAATATTACTTTAACCTTATTTAAAAATAGATAAGTGGAGATATTTTAGTCAATACATAGTAAATGTTTTAAAATCTCTCTCCTCCCCTTCAAATCCCCCATTATTGGAGGGGAGCCAAAACTCACTTAAGGAGAAATTTTGCTCCCCTCCCCTCCCCTCACCTCCATTCCCCTGCAACCAAACATTACCTTAGAGTCGGACAATGAGTTTTAGCTTAAAAATTTTTATTAGAAAATGTGCACAAATAATTTTGATACCCTTGTCAGTTATTTATAATTTATAATAGAAAATTCTTTATTGATTATATACTTATACTCTATACATTGATTTTTTTATAATAAACAATTCTTTAAATATTTTATTCATATATCTTGTAAATAAATGTTAATTAGTGATAAATATATTAATCACTTATATTAAATAAACTCGATATATGATTAAAAACTTAATCTAATATAAAGAATAAATTATACTCAATAACTTTTAACTTTATCAAAATAACAGTAAATCCCAATCTGACTATGAAATATACTCAGGGACGGACCCATAAATTTAGATTAGTGGGAGCAAAAAAAATTGTTTAAAAATATTATTATAGAAAGATATTATAAATAATTAAATATACAAGCAATAAAAAAACTATATAAAATAAACAATATATAATGTTGGTTGGTCTCAATGTAAAACCTAACCGATAAATGATAAATAATTCATTAAGTAAAAGATAGAAGATTATAAAATTAAATTTCACTCTCACCTTTTATCAAAAAAAAAAACACTCTCTTCTTAATTATACTCAATGTCTCTCACATAATATGCATAATATCATGATTAAAAAAAACACAAAATACCTATATTTTTACAAATTACAGTTGTCTTCTATGCATTTTTAAATTATAATTTCACTCTCACCAAATTCACTATTACACCCAATTGAAATGTTGTATGATTTTTTTATTTTCAATGCTATAAAAAATATATCTGTGTGTATATAACTAAACAATTACTCTATCATTGGTATCTCATACAATTGTATATTTTATTCTTCACAAATAAGTGATAATAGTTTATCATGTGAGAGTAATATATAATTTTTTATGGGGGCAAAAATAAATTACTAGATATATTATATGGGAAAAAAAATTACTTAATGGGGCAAGTGCCCCCATCCCACTACAAATAGGTCCGTCCCCGAATATACTTCATCCTAATATTGACTAACTATTCACTTACATTGTTAAATTACTAAAATATAAAATAAAATTATTTATAATAAGTTATTTTGTATTTATATACTAAAAATGTTTTTTTACAAGAATATATACTACAACCCATCACCAGGATTCGAATCCTGATATATGATTAAAGGGTCAAAGCAACTAGCCACTTGAACCACATATTGTGGGTAAAATAATTTTAAATTTAGATAATGAAATATATAATTTGAAAGTGTTATAAAAAAAGGATTATAATTCATGTAAGTATTTATTTTTTTACAAGTGCATTTTTTTTACACTCTAACAATTGTGCATTTATTATGTGACAAAGGAATTTTTCATTTTTTTAAAGTTATTTAGCTCAACACTTCCAAATAAATATCATACTTTAAATTATTTCTAATTTTTTTTATTTTTAATAAATTTTAAAATACTCATACAATACATGGAATACTTTAAAATTAAATAATTTTTTTTAATATCGAATAATTGATGAATCGGAAAGATTTATTATTTACTGTCTATTTTATTTATCATATGATAATTGATCTGATGGTGTATATCACACGACTTGTACAAACATCACATACAAGTTATATATGAATATATTTTTTTGATATCAAATGAGAGACACCGTATTTTTTATATATGTATATATATATAAAATGATAAAAAGTTGACGATGGATAGAAATAAATATATATGATATTATATTCGTTGTCTAAAATTTTATATTCAAATAACATAACTCGTAGATGACTTTTCAAACCAAACAATATAATAAATACATTCCAAGTTGATTAATAAAAAGGTAGATATTTAGGATCTCATTGACGAGAAAATTTTATATCAATAAATAATCAAACAACGTTACATTCTATAGTAAATAAAAGAATAATACTTTATTATAAATAGCTGTAAAAAAAGTTTTATTATAAATTTGTATATCTAATCTATAATCTATAATACATACAAATTAAAATGTTTCGAAAACCAACCTAGGGAAAGTTTTTGTATTAAAGTAATATATATTGTCAGTGTAAAAAGTTTTATACCGACATCCACTAATTTTTTTAACATGTTTTTATTTTAATAATTAAGAGAAGAAAATAACAATCATGTTGATTTGCTAATATTATATTGGATGTCTGTGTAAAAGTCATATACACTAATAATAAATAGAAACTAAATTCAAAGTTTTACACATGTCAACTTATGACAACGTCTCACAGAAAATAGGACACATGTCATTCTCTCAATACATAAGACCCATATTTCGAAAAGAAAATAATTCAAAAATTCTCAACATATATAAATTATTGAAGAAATTGAAACTATATTGAATATTATCAATCAGTATAAATTTTAAAATGACAATAATCAAAACAACTTAAAATTTAAAATAATTTAATTGAAATGTCATTAATCAAAATAAATAAATTTCAAAAATATATTCACGTTCAAAAGGATGTTATTAACCATTCAAATCAAATCAATTTAAAATATTATTAATATTTGTTTAAATGAATGTTAAGAAGGACATTGATAAATGAATATTAATAATATTTTTTTAACATAATACTTTATTTTTCTTTATCAATGAATATTATAAATTCTGAATTTAAATATTGTTAATAAATTACTTCTTAAGACAAAAATTTAAATATTATTAATATTTATTTACTGTAATGTTAAGAAGAAAATTATGACATTGATAAATGAATATAATTAATATTTGTTTATCATAATACTTTAATTTTCTTTATCAACGAATATTATAAATTCTGAATTTAAATATTATTAATAAATTACTTCTTAAAACGATATTAAAGCAAATATTTATTAAATTTAGAAAAAATGAAATTTTAATAAATTTTAAACAAATATTAATAAACCAAAATTAGTAAAATTAAAATTTGAATTTTTTTCATAAAAACCGATGTAATTTACTTTAATTATATTGAAAGCTATTCAAGTTTCAAATTTTCCTCAAATCATGTCCTTTATATCATTATGGCATTAATTATAGTGAATTCTCTTCCCACTTGCTGATTTTTTATCTGCCTCTGGTTCTGAAACGCCCTGCTATACCGCATGACTCCCTAGCTTGTCCGTTGTCATATCTCCAGCACGACTATGACCGTCCTGTGGAGTCCCTACTGCAGATCTTCCCACGATCGCGCACGAATCCTTGTAGTCAAGTTATGCGAAGGTGGTTATCGTCTCTACTTGGGGGTTTCTCTTCGAGGTGTCTTGTCTAGAGAAGCTTGTGCGGCGTTCAGATCTCTTGCTCTTTGTTTCGCGCGCAACTACTTTGCCTCCGCAACGAATCTTCATGGATTTGCTCCGTGGTTCGCTGGTCGCTGAAGGGTCTGGTTTTTGATAGGTTCCTTTCTGTTTTGTGCAATGACATGTCCTTGGACGTTCCTCAATCTAGAATCTCCTTCTTCCTCGCCTTTTCCACATCGAAAAACTTTTGTTCAGCCTTTAAATGGTTCATTTGACATCCAGGTTAGTCAGCTTCCTCAACTGTGCGTGAAGGGAGACTTTGTCTCTATCAAAATATCTGAGGATGAATATCAAAGAGGGTTGAAAGGTTGCAACAGCAACCTTCATGGCCGCTTGTTGTTGTCGAAGGGTGATATCCCTGTAAGGATCTCTGACTTAGTGATAAACTTTCAAAATTATGGAAGCCTTTGAGTCAATGGAGAATGATTCGATTAGGAAAGGGGTTTTATGGATTCGGTTTTGCTTCTCAAAAGTATCTGCATAATGTTTTGGCTGTTGGGGCTTTGAACCTTCAACCAGGGCTATTGCGTCTTTTTCAGTGGTCTCCGGATTTTATTCCTAACAAGTAGAAACAATCCCATGCTCAATGCTGGATTAGAATTCATGACTTGCCGTAGGAATATTAGCGCTCGAAATTGTTGTTTGAGATTGCATGCGGTTTAGGTATTCCAATAAGTTTGGATGAAGCAACCCGTACTAGAGCGTATGGTCACTATGCTCGAGTTTTAGTGGATGTTGATCTAACGGGGAAATTGCTCAGGAGATTATGGTTGAACGTGAAGGTTTTGCATTTTCTGTCAGTATAGAATATGAGAAACTTCATTCTTTCTGTTCTCATCGTAAATCAATTGGGTATTTGGTCAAGACTTGTAAACAAATTGTCAAGGAAAATGAGGTGCATATTGATCCGCCATTGGTGCATGTCATGACCCGAATTTCGTAGCCATGACCGATCGAAAGAGAAAGTTTCATCTTTCCCCTTCACAGCCTCACAAGCATACACAAATTCGTCTCATCCAAAGTAAAATATTATACTCATTACTTATACAAGAAATATAATACATCAGAGTAACTAACAACACAAATAATTACAAAGTCCTTCTTAAATAAAAAAAACTAAGGGTACAACCCCTTAAGCTATCCACATGGCATCCAAGGCTTCCGACGACTTCACAAATACCTGCACCTGAAATGTTAAACGTGGGGTGAGTCCACTGACTCAGTGAGGGAGTTTCCCCCAATCACATGCAGACATGCAAGCTTAGAATAAAACAATAGCGCACTCTCACACAAGCACACACTCATATCCATGCATAATCCATCTCAACATGATGAAAACCAAGAATGATGTACAATCTAAGGCCAAATTGATTTTTGATGAAAATTTTATTTTCATTAGTAATGAAACAGTTGACTTGTTTTTGGCTGTATCTTGAGCTACGGATCTCCGATTGATGCATTCTTTAGTACGTTGGAAATCTAAGGAAATTTTCTACAAAAGTATTCCATGCCTCTTGACCAGATTCGACTTCTATCATGGTGAAAATAATGGTGGCAGTTATGAACGAATTTTTACACGAGTTTGTTAGTCTTGTTGGGAGGGAATCTTTTGGCTTGCATGCCTAAAGTAACTCCTTTTTAGTTATGAGTCATTTTATTATTTGGTTTAAGTAAGAGAGTTAATATTAGGCAGTCACTTAATTGTTTGTAGTAAAAGCATCTATTACACCAATTAGTGGTTTAGTTATGTGAGTTATTAAGGGGGTTATGGTATTTTTTTTGTAAGCCAAGAGTTGGCGGCCCCACTACTATTTGTACATGCCCCAAACATGATGAATAACAACTCTGAGCTCATTTTGGATTAAATCCATTTTTGTGAGAATTTTGTTCTCTTTGGTTCTTGGTTGAGCCACCCTTGTTCTTATCAAGAATCCAAGATTCTTATGACAAACTTCACTTGGCTTATCAATTCCATTTGGAATTGTGGCGCCTCCCTTCCATTCCTAATCTTATCCATTTTTGTATTCATCTTTTTCTATAATTTTGGTTGGTCACTCAAGGATAGATCCGAAAATCTACATGCTCGTTTTTAGGATCATATCACAACACCACATCAATAATACATAGCAACATTCATTTAGTAAACACAACTCAAAAGGACATCTCGTCCATTCCTAGAGTACTTATGGAATGCCTTGCACTTGATATGAGTCAACTAAGGAGCATGGACCAAGAAGCACTACATGGACTTAGTGAACCTAGGACAAGAGCTAGAACCAAGAAACCCCAACAAGCTCTTAATCACATGGTGGCAATTTTGATAGAAGCAAGGACAAGATCAAGACCAAATGGAATGGAGCCCAAGTTGGCGACTTATCTTATCCAACTAGAAGACCCATGAAGATGATGATGTTGGGCACACACACTTTTTAGTCCATTTACTTGTTTTATTACAATTCAATAAAGTGTAATGGATTATGTGCGGATACAATTTTGGGTTACTTTGTTTGTTTTCCATGAGAGTGGGCTATACTAAGTCTTGCATGATGATCAAGCTCACTTCCCATGTGTTAGACGAATTTCATGTCTTAGTTGGGAGGGAATCTTTGGCTTGCATGCCAAGAGTAACTCCTTTAAGTTATTAGTCTTTTATGGTTTTATTTAAATAAGGGAGGTTACACTTTTAATTTGAGAAATAAGTGTAGCAGCCACATAATGGTGGAAAGAGAGTATTAACTCACCATTTAGTGGCATGGTTAAGCTTAATTATTAGGTGGGGGTTATGGAATCTTAGGAAAACAAGGCAAGCCAAAAGTGGGCAGCCATGGAACCTATATGTAACACACCATTTTCATGATGAATAATAACTTTGAGTTCAATTTTGGATTAAAATCCATTTGTGAGAGAATTGTCGCTTGGGTTCTTAGTTAAGCCAAATCATTCTTATCAAGAATCCAAGATTCTTGTGCCGAACTTCATTTGGCTTATCAAACTCATGTTTGTGGTGCCATCCATCTCTAATCTTCTTCCACTTTCTTATTTTCTACATCCTTGGAATTGAACTCAAAAATGATGCTTAATTATATTTCGTAAAAATTCAACCTAAGATCATTAAAAAGGTAACCTATCCATTTGGTTGTCATCAGCGGTTCATTTAATTCTCATATCCAAGTCCCTCACAAGGGATCAATATATTTCTCAAGTGTACATATTACATTTCATACTAACATCTAGTCTTTGGGTATCCTAAGAGGTGGGTTCTCTGAGGACCTCCTGCCCCGACGATTTTAATTTCGTACCCTGGAGATACCGTACCCTCCGACCAACATCAACATCCCTCCTCAACGCACGGGGTATCTAATAGGGTCTCCTCGTCTCCGACGGTGATATTTATATACCGGATCCTCCCGCTCCCCGGTCGGTCTACCCAAAGATTCACAAATAATACTTGGCAATCCATTGCACAAGTATTACCACGTCTGGCCAGACGATGTTATTAGCAATCCTCGACCAAATCCAAACAAAAATTGGGAATACTATAGAGGTCCATAAATTCTAAAATTTTAGCCACATCAAGACATGCATATATACTTTCAAATAAAACTAGTCTAACATAAAAAGAAGGTCTATAACTCCATATATAAATTTTTAAGTAAAGATTGTATTAGTACATCCGAGATAGACAATACTCTATTTTCCAGGTTAAATTGTTTCCTCCTCGGGTTTCCTTAAATCACGAAATTTTACCACAAACTACATTAAGATTTTAGTATTCAAATGCAATAAGTTTCATCTCAACACGAATTTTATAACTCAATATATAATTTTCGGAATAGGGGTTGTCACGATAATTTCGGCCAGCAGTAGCCCTGTTTTCAAAAATTAACTGAGAATATATCAGGTTTCCAAAAATCATGAAATTTATATACTATATAAATATGGATGTTAGCTTTCCAACGAGACCAATTTCATCTCAATCCAATATCTATAACTCAAGTTACAATTTTTTTATTACATATATGTCAGAATTTCATACCAAAACCGAGATTCCCCTAAGAAAACATCAAACCTCAAGCTATATCAATGGAGTTTCCTCACCCCCAATGTCTAGGGTTCAACCAAACAGGTATAACAACTCACCAATAACATATCTTTATCTTTATGTGTGTAAAAGTAATAGTCATTGGGGGCATTTTTTCCCTCCAAAAAACAATCCCTTTTGGTAATTTTAGTTAAATAATCTAATTTAATATATTTTTAAATGGATAAATTAATATCTGTGTTATTTATAAGACAAGTGGATTTTAATTGTTCTGATGCAGCCACAATTGTCAATAGCGGTAATCGATAAATGAATAAATCGTTGCTTTATTTACATCAGGCGTACATGACTTTTGAACTCCCCAAGCATGTTGAAATTTAAATTAGATGCATTAATTTCAGTTTCTTGAAACAAATTGAAATAGGGTGCATTAATTGCATGTGAGGCACCTTGAAAAAGGATCCGAGAGGTTGCTTTACTATCTCTTCCCCTGCTTTGCAAAAAGGATCTCATGTCACATTGAGTATACTTTTCTTCAATTCTTCTTCAACATTCTATTTATAGTGTGAGTTTTTTTTTTTTTTTTTTTGTAATTTTGAATCAGGCCAATCTTCTATTGGTTTTGTGATAGCAGCCAAGACACTAACTTAGTTGGGCCTGCTTCTATTGGACTTAATGGGCCAAACAATGTTGAACCACCACCTCCCCCAAATGAGAGTCCTAGAAGGAACCTGAGAAGGCCACGAGGCTGGGATGATTACACCCACTAAAAGCAAGGAAAGTTGGCACCCGTAGCTTTAGGAGTTTGTTATTCCATAAGGATGAGCTGTCCATTAATCATAGAATCTGTTATTTACTTTTTTGCTATGTTGCATTTCCCTTTTGCTGTATTGCATTTTCGTACTAGCCTGGGACATAATTGCCAGCTTTTGGATAGATTCCTTTTTTTCAAATTCTCACGATTGTATGAAGCTCTATATATGAGAACTGTGAATGAAATAGAAACGTTAGAGAATTATTCAGAGAAAAATAGTCTACTTCCCTCGTAATTTCTGTGATATATAGTGAGTCCCTATCATCTGGTGCTTTCATAGAGTTAACCATGTCTTCCAACGCCGCCTGTCTTGATCGTCTTGAGGAGCAAGTCGCCTCCATCAACCACTCCCAAGCCAACTTCGACACAAAACTAGACACCATCATCACCAAATTAGCCATCCTCGAAAACAATCATTCCACCTCTGAGGATGACACCTCTAGCCAACCCGATCCTCCTCCTACAAAGCACCTCATGAAGCTCGATATCCCCTACTTCGACGACACCGACGCCATGGGGTGGATTTTTAAGATAACTCAGTTCTTCGACTACCACGGCACCCCCGACGACGAGCGGATCCGAATCACTTCCTTCACCTCAACGGCTCGGCTCTTGGATGGTACCAGTGGATGTTCAAGAATGGCATGATTACCTCGTGGACAGGTCTGTTGGAGGCATTGGTGTTGGGAATTTGCGTATAAAACAAAAGAAACGCAGCGGAAAAATTCCCATCGAAGGATCCTTGCGAATGGTCATGATTCATGATTCGAAAGTTTACCTCTTGAAGCGATGGCTATTTGTTGAAATTCGTCTATCACGAACACCGCACGAACGGTGTCTCTAGAGGTATCCACACGAGCGGATTCCGTGAGCGTCCAACGTCACGAACCGAAGCGTCTCTGTCTCACAGTGCTAGCTTCAAAACCGAGACTTTGTTGTTCACACTTACTCTCTTTTGTGCGGCTAGGTTATCAACCGTGTGGGCACAACAACTTAAGTGGTCTACTTATAGTATCACCTCCTTAAGTGAGTTAGTGAGCAACATTTGACCTAAACCCATCTACTATGCGCTAGGCCCAATAGGAAAGTCCAACTTTCTTTTAATGCTTCTTTTAATCTGCTCTTTTGTGTGTGACCTTATAGGTTCCCAATACGTTAGCAGTAATATTAAATCCCATTTAATATTACAAACAAATGAGCTGTATCTAGCAATACATCATTGCTACCTAAGTAGTGAGAAAGTCGGTGATTTTGACGAAACCTTTTCGTGACAAATATTCATGTGCATTGTTATCCCTTTGTCCATATATCTATATTGAACACAAGGCATAGAATGTGTCACCCTTGTATGGTTCAATATCATGTTCCCTGATACCCGAGTAGACTTAACAACAAATGAGGTCAATATCTCATATTGACTCATTTCAGCACGGCCATGCATCTTACAGTCTCACTCTATCAGGGGGCCCACAGATATTACTCCTGTTATGTAGGAGGGACAAATTCCATCTAGGTCACTCACATCCCTCTGCATGGCTCGTGGTATGCCCAATGATCGTCTTTATAATCATCCTATTACAGATGATGTTTGACGATATTAAAGCACACGACTCCTCATGTAGGGATCGTAGTGATTTCAGGTCGAAGGATTACATACACCATTGTCACTATGAGAACTACTTATGACACTCACATAACGCTCCATGTAGTGTTCTCATGGTGGGTCAATCCAGTACATCATTACCTTAATGCGTACCTATGTGGCAACTCGATATCTCATATCTATGACCCGTGAGATGTGGTCATCGATCCGCACACATAATAGTCTCAATTGTATTATTATTGTCCTTATTAATAAAATACTTGACTACGGATATTTAAGAATAGGATTTCATTGTTCAATAGTGTCTCACGATCAAGTCATATACTTGATATTCTATTGAACAGAAATTTCTATTCTAAGGACTTTATTATGTTTAAACAAGTAACACAATAAACTGGAATGCCTCATATCATATATATATATATGAAATAGCAAGATACAAATGTAAGTCTAAAGAAATACATTGGCCTCTAGGGCTTACACCAACAATCTCCCACTAGCACTAGAGCCAATCAGGCATCAATCTAATGCCCATCGATCTAGTGTGACCTTCATGCTTCTGTTGAGCAAGAGGTTTCGTAAGTGGGTCAGCAACGTTATCAAGTGTTGGTACTCTGCATATCTTCACATCTCCTCTATCGATAATCTCTCGAATGAGATGGAAGCGCCTAAGTATATGTTTGGATCGCTGATGAGATCTAGGTTCCTTAGCTTGTGCAATGGCCCCATTGTTATCACAATAGAGATCAATGGGGTCCACAATACCAGGAACCGTACCAAGCTCATTAATGAACTTCCCGATCCAAACAGCCTCCTTTTGCTGCATTGGAGGCAGCAATATACTCAACCTCCGTAGTAGAATCGCAAGAATCGTCTCCCGCTTCGAACTTTTCCAGCTCACACCCCGCCATCCAGGCAGAACACATAACCAGATTGCGATCTGGAATCATCCTTATCGGTGCCTGGAAGCTAGCATCGGTGTAACCTATTACATCAAGCTCTTCCTCACCTCCATATACCAAGAACGAATCCTTAGTTCTTCTCAAGTACTTAAGGATGCTCTTGACAAGCAGACATGATGACTTTCACCGAGATCGATCGGTACTGCTCGTTATGCTTAAAGCATACGATACATCTGGTCGAGTACATAACATAGCATACATGATAGATCCAATTGCGGATGCATATGGAATCTTACTCATGCGATCCCTTTCTTCTTGAGTGGAAGGGGATTGTGCCTTTGATAGGCATATACCATGTGACATAGGCAAGAGTCCTTTCTTGGATTCATGCATGTTAAAGCGTCTCAACACTTTGTCTATGTATGTACTCTGACTTAGGCCAAGCAATTTCAGCGATCTATCCCTATAGATCCTGATTCCCAATACATAGGTAGCCTCACCCAAATCTTTCATAGAGAAGCAATTCCCTAACCATGTCTTTACATTTTGTAGTGTAGGGATGTCATTTCCAATGAGTAATATGTCATCTACATATAACACCAGAAAAACAACAATGCTCCCACTAACCTTCTTGTAGACACAAGGTTCATCTTCATTTTTGATGAATCCGCATCTGTCTTACAAAGCATCATCAAAACGAAGGTTCCAACTTCTGGAAGCTTGCTTCAATCCATAGATTGACCGCTGCAATTTACATACCTTTCGGGCATCCTCTGAAATGTCAAAGCCTTCAGGTTATGTCATGTACACATCCTCAAGAAGCTTTCCATTAAGGAAGGCAGTTTTGACATCCATCTGCCATATCTCATAATCATGGTATGCAGCGATAGCAAGTAAGATCCGGACGGATTTAAGCATCGCAACAGGTGAAAAGGTCTCATCATAGTCGACACCATGAATTTGCTTGAAACCCTTAGCGACCAATCGCGCCTTAAAGGTGTGTACCTTACCATCCATGTCAGTTTTCTTTTTGAAAACCCACTTGCACCCTATAGGTTTTACCCCTTCGGGTGGCTCTACCAAGGTCCATACCTGGTTGGTGTACATGGAATCCATCTCAGATTTCATGGCCTCAAGCCACTTCTCAGATTCTGGGCCGTAATGGCCTCCCTGGTAGGTCACAGGCTCATCTTGATCCATGAGCAATACATCACCTTGTGGAGTCATGAGAAATCCATATCTCTCAGCTGGTGACGTATCCTGTTAGACCTACGCTGGTCTTGTGCTCTTTGGAGCGGGTTGTTCCTCCACAAGATTCTCGTGAAGGTTGCTCCCTGTTCCACCAATGGTAGGTCACTACTCTATGATTCTTGAATTTCTTCAAGTTCTATCTTCCTCCCACTGGTTCCTATGGAGATAAACTCCTTTTCTAGGAATACACCCAATCAGTGCGACAAACACTTTGCCTTCGGAAGGATTATAGAAATAGTATCCCTTGGTTTCTTTGGGATACCCCACAAAGAAGCATTTATCAGATTTGGGATCAAGCTTATTAGAAACTTGACGTTTTACATATGCTTCACAACCCCAAATCTTCATAAAAGACATTTGGGTCGTCTACCAGTCCATATCTCATATGGTGTCTTTTCTACCGTTTTGGATGGAACACGGTTAAGTGTAAAAAAAAGCTGTCAATAGAGCATATCCCCAAAAGGAGTTTGGAAGGTTTGCATGACTCATCATAGACCGAACCATGTCCAACAAGGTTCGATTTCTCCTCTCGTAAAACACCATTCCATTGTGGTGTTCCAGGTGGAGTGAGTTGAGATAAAATCCCACACTCTCTCAGATGATCATCAAACTCTAGGCTCAAATATTCACCACCTCGATCTGATCGAAGAGCTTTAATATTTTTACCAAGTTGGTTTTGTACCTCATTTTTGAATTCCTTGAACTTTTCAAAGGATTCCGATTTATGTTTCATAAGATACACAAATCCATATCTACTGAAATCATCAGGTAATGTGATGAAGTACTGAAAACCACCTCTAGCTAATGTGTTTAGGGTTCCGCATACATCGCTATGTATAAGACCCAAAAGATCGTTGGCTCTTTCACCTTGCCGGTGAATGGAGCTTTAGTCATCTATCCCAATAAACAAGACTCATATATCTCATATGATTCATAATCAAATGAGTCCAAGAGTCCATCTTTATGGAGCTTCGAAATGCGCTTCTCATTTATATGGCCTAAACGACAATGCCAAAGATAAGACGGGTTCAACTCATTTGGTTTGATCCTCTTAGTATTTACGTTATAGATGGGCACTTCAAGATCAAGGACATAAAGTCCATTACTCATGTGTGCACTAGCATAGAAAATATCATCCAAATAAATAGAACAACTTTTGTTCTTTATTATAAAAGAAAAACCAATCTTGTCCAAACAAGAAATGGAAATGATATTCCTGCTAATTGCAGGCACAAAATAACAGTTCTCTAATCTGAATAGTAAGCCCAGTGGGTAAAGTCAATACATAAGTCCCTACGGCTAAAGCAGCAACCTTTGCTCCATTTCCAACTCGTAGGTCGACTTCGCCCTTTGCCAATGGTCTACTCCTGTTTAGATCCTGCACATTTGTACAAATGTGAGAACCACATCCGGTATCTAATACCCATGATGCAGAAGTAGATAAATTGACTTCTATAACAAACATACCGAAGTGGAAGTCTCACTTCCTTCTTCTTCTTGCTTTCTTCCAGGTATTTTGGGCAGTTCCTCTTGCTTGCTTGCTCTTGGTAGAGCAGCTTGAGGTGCACGATCATATCGTACGCCTCCATGGTCTCATGTTGCTTTTGCAGCTCGGAGGTCATGGCGGCAAGCATAAGACAGACCCAACGTCTAAGGCGTCATCCCGATGCTTCTTATAAGCATCCTCTCATCACCCTAGGAGCACTTGAAGCCGGTGGCTTCTCGAGAATAGGCTCCTCAAGAACATACAGCTTTTTCTCATGTTTGAGGACAATCCTCAAGTTTCTGTACCAGTCCAGAAAATTCGTTCCGGATAGTTTGTCCTTCTCAAGGACGGATCGCAATGACAGGTTACTTGATGTGTTTGATGCCATGGTAATCTACAGAGATAAATATGCAAAGTATAAGTATCATGCCATGAAGTTATTTAATAAGGTCTTTAATTAAATACGCCTCCCACTATTTTACTCAAAACAATGACCCTCATCATTGATTTGGAAAATCCCGTTGGAAGATTTTCTAGTGGGCCAAGATCCATATTTCACCTAGCTTTAAGTCAGCTTTGGTTGATCACCCAAAATTCGGTTATTTAGGTAGGAAACACTTTCCGATTGCATCTCATGCAACTCTTGGATAGTTGGGTGAATAACTCTTATTCTAATCCATCACATGGACTAAAGCCCAACTTATGAGCCTCTAAGCCTTTCAATCCTATTGAAGTTGGCTTAGTTAAGTCAGACCCAATGGATAGCAGAGTTGAACATTACATTTGTCCCATCGCGCCTTACTATTATAGATAAAGGTACCCCGCTTTGGCGGACCCACACTTAATCGATAGTAGTCTTGACGAGTGCCATGCATCGGAAGGCCTTTAAATGTGACTTAATATTTCCTTTTGAAGGATTTGATTAAAACTTGATCTCATCATTTGTTAAACTCTTTAACTTACTATTTTCATACATGCATCTCATACATATATTAGTTAAACATCTTTTAACATACTATATACATACATGCATCTCATACATATATAAGGTAAATAAATGTGATATGGTTATGGCCCCTAACGCATTGATTCTCCCAAGCCAATGAGAGAATCTAAACTAAAACCTAGGAGCGTCCAAGCTTCTCCAAGCAAGATCTCCCACGTGATAGCGTCTTCTTGTCTCCATCATTACATTACATAAACAGAAACCTCATTTTACATATGAGGGGAGTGAGATGAGAAAAGAAGATACATATGGAATATAAGAGAAAGGCACGGCACGCAGGCCGTATTTCAAAATATAAACCAAAAGGTAAAAGGACTAAGGCCATAACCATTCACCATACATCACCAAATAAATAGTAACAACCAATAATAACACATAATCATTATTATTATTAATTTCATAAATTAGAGATTTCAAAATCTGAATTTTGAAAACATAACATATATATATAATAAATCACATTTATTATAATAGATGTTACTATAAATCATATTTATTGCAATTGTTGTTACCACAAATCACATTTATTGTAATTGACATAAATCACATTTATTCAATTAACATAAATCACATTTATTGTAACAAATCACATTTATTGTAATTGATATAAATCACATTTCAAAATCTGAATTTTGAAACCATAACATATATATAATAAATCACATTTATTATAATTGATGTTACTATAAATCACATTTATTGTGATTGATATAAATCACATTTCAAAATCTGAATTTTGAAACCGTAACATATATATAATAAATCACATTTATTATAATTGATGTTACTATAAATCACATTTATTGTGATTGATATAATTATTAAATGGTGACATAAAATTTCAAAATTTGAATTTCAAATTACACACTACGCAGAGGTAGCACGGGGTCCCGCTGGAAATTCGAAATTCGAAGTGTGCCTCGCTTCCTTGGTGGCTAGGGCGTCAACCTTTCAACCCTAAAACCGCAAGGCCCGTGAACACTTCACGTTGCAAGGAACGACGGCTACAGTTTCAACACTTGGAACCTCAGCCGCAACAACATGAACTTTTCATGTCTAAAACCCCTTAACGCCGCCAACACAGAACTGAAAACAATCATGTTTAACATCAACATTTGATGCCATCGCAGAACATAACAAGGATTCAGAACCAATGTACATATCGCATATATACACAAACATGCAATAGACATATATATATCATATACATACGAAAATCACAGAAACAAGGTTTCACAAACCAGATGCAAACGATTTTCAAAAACAATTTTCAGAAAACGATTCACATTACAAACATGTTATCATACATAACAGATAAACCACGTAATAGAATCATGGTTTCGCAAGCGGCTCTGATACCACTGTTGGGAATTTGCGTATAAAACAAAAGAAACGCAACGGAAAAATTCCCATCGAAGGATCCTTGCGAATGGTCATGATTCATGATTCGAAAGTTTACCTCTTGAAGCGATGGCTATTTGTTGAAATTCGTCTATCACGAACACCGCACGAACGGTGTCTCTAGAGGTATCCACACGAGCGGATTCCGTGAGCGTCCAACGTCACGAACCGAAGCGTCTCTGTCTCACAGTGCTAGCTTCAAAACCGAGACTTTGTTGTTCACACTTACTCTCTTTTGTGCGGTTAGGTTATCAACCGTGTGGGCACAACAACTTAAGTGGTCTACTTATAGTATCACCTCCTTAAGTGAGTTAGTGAGCAACATTTGACCTAAACCCATCTACTATGCGCTAGGCCCAATAGGAAAGTCCAACTTTCTTTTAATGCTTCTTTTAATCTGCTCTTTTGTGTGTGACCCTATAGGTTCCCAATACGTTAGCAGTAATATTAAATCCCATTTAATATTACAAACAGTGAGCGGTATCTAGCAATACATCACTGCTACCTAAGTAGTGAGAAAGTCAGTGATTTGACGAAACCTTTCTGTGACAAATATTCATGTGCATTGTTATCCCTTTGTCCATATATCTATATTGAACACAAGGCATAGAATGTGTCACCCTTGTATGGTTCAATATCATGTTCCCTGATACCCGAGTAGACTTAACAACAAATGAGGTCAATATCTCATATTGACTCATTTCAAAGACGGCCATGCATCTTACGGTCTCACTCTATCGGGGGCCCACAGATATTACTCCTGTTATGTAGGAGGGACAAATTCCATCTAGGTCACTCACATCCCTCTCGCATGGCTCGTGGTATGCCCAATGATCGTCTTTATAATCATCCTATTACAGATGACGTTTGACGATATTAAAGCACACGACTCCTCATGTAGGGATCGTAGTGATTTCCGTGTCGAAGGATTACATACACCATTGTCACTATGAGAACTACTTACGACACTCACATAACGCTCCATGTAGTGTTCTCATGGTGGGTCAATCCAATACATCATTACCTTAATGCGTACCTATGTGGCAACTCGATATCTCATATCTATGACCCGTGAGATGTGGTCATCAGTCTGCACACATAATAGTCTCAATTGTATTATTATTGTCCTTATTAATAAAATACTTGACTACGGATATTTAAGAATAGGATTTCATTGTTCAATAGTGTCTCACGATCAAGTCATATACTTGATATTCTATTGAACAGAAATTTCTATTCTAAGGACTTTATTATGTTTAAACAAGTAACACAATAAACTGGAATGCCTCATATCATATATATATATGAAATAGCAAGATACAAATGTAAGTCTAAAGAAATACATTGGCCTCTAGGGCTTACACCAACAATTGGAACTTCGTTTTGCACCATCATACTACGATGACCCAAAGGGTGCCCTCTTCAAACTCACTCAGCGAGGCTCTGTTAATGACTACCTCTCTAATTTTGAACACCTGGCCAATCGCATCGTGGGTCTTCAACCGTCATTCCTGCTCAGCTACTTTATTTCGGGTCTCACCACCGACATCCGCCGCGAGGTACAAGCTCTCCAACCCCTCACTTTAATCCAAGCCGTCGCCCTTGCCAAACTCCAAGAAGACAAACTCAGTGATTCCAAACACCCCAACCGCCCAAAACCCTTTAACGCCGCCCTTGCCAAACCCACATACACATATGCCTCTTCCTCTGCCCAAATAACCACCGCCCCACTATTACCCACCCCAAGAACCACCTTCAAGTGTTTGACCCCGACAGAAATGGCGGCCCGCTGCGAGAAAAAATTGTGCTACAGTTGCGATGAAAGGTACACCCCCACACACAAATGCAAATCCCGTTGCTTCCTCATCATTGTCGAGGAAGATGAGAACCTGGATCTGGAACTTCCAACCGACTCCACCCCTGACCTACCTCCGAACGCCGACACCACCAACGGCGTCGCTCCTGCGCAGATCAGCTTCAATGCCTTGAACGGTCATTTGGTCCCTGAGACCTTGCACGTGACTGGGAAAGTTGGTGGCCATGAAGTTATCATACTAATAGATGGGGGAAGCACCCACAATTTTGTGCAGGACAAGATGGTCTGCTTCCTCCAACTTCCGGTCCAACCCACCACACCACTACATGTCATGGTTGGAAATGGTCACGAACTCACTTGTAACCAAGTTGCCGAAATGTCCAGGTTTCAATCCAAAATCATTTATTTTTGGTGGACCTCTTTGTTATGCAAATTGGTGGAGCAGACCTGGTATTTGGAGTAGAATGGCTAAAGAAATTGGGTCCTGTTCTACCAAATTATAACTCCCTAACCATGTCATTCACAAAAAATGGCAAGCCCATTGAACTAAAGGGCCACTCTAGACTAGGCCCAACCCGAGATTTCACACCAGCAAGTGAAGCGTTTGCTTCAGACTCATAGGGGTGCTGCCTTCTTCCATATCCAATTGGGCCATGCATTGGACCTCTCTTGCTCGACCCAAATGACCTACTCCACTCATTCCCTCATCCCTGACCTAGTTGCGCCTCTCCTCACCCAATTCTCCTTAGTTTTCCACAAACCAACCTCTCTACCTCCCCCTAGAACCACCGACCACACCATCCATCTCCATCCAAATGCCACCCCCGTAAATGTTCGACCCTACCGGTACCCGTACTTTCAAAAATAGGAAATTGAGCATCAGGTAGAGGAAATGCTAGCTACCGGTAGGATTCAACCAAGTCGAAGTCCGTTTTCTTCTCCGGTCTTACTCGTCAAGAAAAAGGACGGAACTTGGCACTTCTGCGTCGACTACCGGGCTCTGAACTCCATTACAGTGAAGGATCGCTTCCCCATCCCAACGATAGATGAGCTACTTGACGAGTTGGGAGGAGTTAGCTGGTTTTCTAAGCTCGACCTCACCCAAGGGTTTCACCAAATTCTAATGAAGCCCGGTGACATACCCAAGACGGCGTTTCGTACACATCAAGGCCATTACGAGTACCGGATAATGCCGTTCAGTCTCTGTAATGCTCCCTCAACTTTCCAAGCTACCATGAATGACCTCTTAAAACCATTCCTCCGCCGTTTTGTTCTTGTATTTTTCGACGATATACTGGTTTGCAGTAATCGACTTGAGCAACACGTACATCACCTGGAACTGGTATTTCAGAAGTTAAGGGAAGGACAATTATACCTCAAACAATCCAAGTGTGAATTTCGCCAACATAAGATTGAGTATCTCGGTCATATCGTGTCGGTTAACGGTGTCAAGCCTGAACCAACAAAAATCCAAGCTATGCAAGACTGGCCGGTCCTGAATTCCCTTTGCTCCTTGAGAGGGTTCTTGGGGCTCATCGGTTTCTACCGAAGGTTCATTCAGGGCTATGCTAAAATTACTGCTCCGCTTACACTCTTATTGCGCAAAGGCCAGTTCAATTGGAATCCTGATGCTCAAGTGGCGTTTGCCGCCCTCAAGTCCGCCATGTCCACTACCCCGGTACTCGCCCTCCCTGATTTCTCTAAACCATTTATTATCAAAACCGATGCCTCTGGTTCTAGTTTAGGTGCAGTTCTATTACGGCTGGTCATCCAATTTCTTATTTCAGTAAACAATTTTGTCCCAAGCTTTTGCGGTCTTCAACCTATGTCAGAGAGCTTCACGCTATCACTGCAGCTATGAAATGCTGGAGACAATACCTGGTTGGTCACCCATTCATTATCATGACTGATCATAAAAGTCTTAAGGAGCTCATGAGTCAAAATGTGCAAACACCAGAACAAGAAATCTACCTTGCAAAGCTCCTAGGATATGATTATTGCATTCAATACAAAGCAGGAAGGCACAACATAGTGGCCGACGCATTGTCTCGTGTCCATGACCAAGGTGCTGAAGCAAGTTGGATCTTGTCCATTCCACACTTCAAGTTCTTAGAGGATCTAAAGAGGGAATTACAGCTCTGTGATGATTTTGTGGCCCTTCAACAACAAGTGCAGCAACACCCAGAAAACTTTCCACACTACAAGCTCTGTTCTGGTCTGTTATTATACAAAAACTGCATTTGGATTAATAGAGGTAACTTCTTCATACCCTTGTTGCTGACTGAATTTCATAAATCTCCCTTTGGAGGACATATGGGAGTTGCTTCGCCTCATGGAAAGCTTCTATTGGCCTACAATGAAAAATGATGTGTTGATGAGTGTGATTTTACCTCATTTTTCATGTACATTTCTGCATGCATTTGCATATAGTTTAGGCATATTTAGTGTTGATTTTGTATAATTTTTCCTTTGGAACGGATGAGGTGGTTTCTGTGTGTTGTTTTGCAGAAATTGGAGAAAAACTGTGCATATTTGGCTATAATGAAGCTTGGATGGATTAGAGCCTTAAAAGTCAAGAAAATGAGCTAAACAGAGCCCATCACGGCCTAGCCGTGATGCCCGTCACGGCCATGATCGGGTAAAACTGAAAAGGCAGAAAAGCTGAAAACAGAGTCTGTCACGGCCTAGCCGTGATGTACATCACGGCCGTGACCCAAAACCATCACAAGTCAGAGACCATCACGGCTTGGCCGTGATGGAGATCACGGCCATGGAATGGATGCTCGCGACGCGAGCAATGTCTCGCCACGCGAGAGACCTAAAATGCCAAATGTTCCAGAAACAGAAAGCGTCACGGCCTGGCCGTGATCGACATCACGGCCGTGACGGGCGACGGACCTATAAATAAACCTGCACTGAACAGAATTAGGGATCGGCACTTGGAGGCAGGCTGAGGCTGGCGGCTGGAGAGGGTTTTTACCCAAAAAGGGGGGTGTTTTCTCTGCTCTTGGATGGGGAGAAAATGGAGGAAGCTTGTCTATGAGTGTTCTCCATCCCTTTTCTCATTCTGTTTTGTATTTCCTTTTATCATGAGTAGTTAAATCCCCATTGTTGGGGTTAGATGTAACTTTTCTGAACTTGTTGTATTTGATTTGGTGTTTAATGCAAGTCTCTATTTCCTTATGAGTATGTGATTCTGTTCTTAATGCTTCCCTTGGATTAGCTACCCATAGGAATGATATGTTGCCTTGATAGATGACTGGAAGGTTGGTGTTAAGGCATGCTCATGAATCATATGCCAAGTTGTTCAAGAATCTAGACATAGGTGTTGAATGCTTGCAATCTTATAAGTCTTGACTTAATGCAAAATCACAAATTAATCCACCTAAGACATTAGGGTTTGATTTGGGGTTTTAGGCTCAATGCACCTAAGACATTAGGCTTGAGTATTTTAGAAAAGGCTTGATTGACATAATTGAATTAGGACTTGTGTTAGAAGCCATTTCATTGCAACTGAGGGAGGATTAGTGTAGTCTAACCCTGACAATTCTAGCCACATCCCTGTTTGCATACCAAGTGTTTGAGAAAATTCCAAAAAGACAAAAATATTTTGTTTCTTTATTTTCTGTTTAATCTCTCATACTTTATTTTAGTCTAGATAGTTGTTAAGCTTGCGAATTGGTAATTGACAACCAATCCGTGTGGATACGATAACCGGTCTCACCACCGTATTACTTGATTGCGACGAGGTGCACTTGCCTTTATATTTCTAAAAATCACGCATCAAGTTTTTGGCGCCGTTGTCGGGGATTGGCTTTGTCAATATCATTAGTAACAAATGAGACAACTAGTTTAGACATTTTTTTTATTTTATTTTTCTGTATATAACTGATATTTTTCTTTTGTTAGTTTTGTATATATTTGAATTTTTGTTTCTTTGATCTTGGGCTTAATTGTCTGTGAGGTGAAAATTGGTTTGGCAGGATCATGAACTATAATTATTATCAGCCATCTGATGCAGAATTGGAGATATCTGAGTTGCAGTTGCGGATAGATATGCTGCAATTAGCCATAAACATCCAACAAGTGAGTAATGAGCTGTCAAGGGCACAAATCTCTCCTCCACCAATGGTAGGTTGTTCTGAATGGGGAAATCAATTTCCCAACACTTCCACTCCATGGTGGGGGAACCCTCCAAACAATACTTTGATGGATGAAGGGGAACATTGGGAATCTTCCACACCTTGGTATGATGAGCCATCCCCATTGGAAGTTGCTTGGGAGAACTTCAAATCCGCATTCCCAGTCGAGGTTGAGCAACCTATCCCGGATAGTCAACCTCACTTAGAGGCTGTTTTGGAGAACTTCATGGCAACAACAATGGAAGAATTAAAAAAAAAGAAGATACTATTCGAAGTCTCGGGGTACGTATTGAGGAACTCTCTAACCTACTATCCGAAATGCCAAATGGGAACTTGATGGATGATGATGAAGATGATGCAATGATGGATGAGGAGGAAGAAGAAGAAGTGGGAGCAACCGAGTCAAGAAGTGAAGACCCTGTTTTGGAGAACATAGTTGCACCATTCCCCATTGAACCCTTGACTAAGGAGCCTGAAAGGAAGAGGCAATTGGAGGACATCTATTTCACCATGCTTGGAGATGATGAAAAACTTTTGGAATTAGATGGTGCTATTGGTTCTTATGCATGTGTGGAATGTGATGGGAGAAACACTTGTGTGGTTTGTGCGGAGATTTCTGCATATTTGGAAGGTGATGGATTTGGCAATGCTTGAGAGTGAAGATTGTACTGAAGTTGCAACAGCACCAATGATCCTCTCGAATTGTTTGCCACCTCACATTTTAAAGCAGTCAACAATGGAGTTCATGCCTCTACCTGAGGTTGAACCCCATTTTTATTGGGAAGATTTTGTGGATGAAGGGGTCAATTTTGACCCAAGAGGGAGTGAGAAATTCAACACATTTGGTGAGGTCACCATGATTTTCAAGAGCTCACTCCCATATTTATGCTGCAAACCGTGGGATCCGATTGAAGGATCTTACATGGTTAGCATTCCTTGGTCCTTATACCACAGGTTATGGGATCCAGGTGGATGCTTCTTAATAAGTCAAGCTAGTGACGTTAAAGAAGCGCTTATTGGGAGGCAACCCAACTTTTCTTAACCCTTTTCTTTAGTTAATTTTGTTTTTGCTTTAACCTCTTGAATAATTTGAGAAGCTCAAGAGGTTTGTTAATAATTTTGTTAAGTGTCTTCAGATTTTGAATAAAGGAAGGAGAAAAAGAGCAGGGAGAAACAAAGCCAACAAGCATGTGAGCCAACACCCGCTACCGCCTCGGTAAGCCGTTCCAATTTTTTTGTTTATTTTATTTTTCTTCTCCCCTCTCCAACTTGATTGTTTACATTGGGGACAATGTAAATCTTTAAGCTTGGGGTAGGGGTAATCTTTTTTTTTTTTGCTTGCATTGTAAATATTGCATTCATATAGGCTTGAGTTTGCATGATCACATGATTCGGTTACCCCTGCTTAGATTGAGCTTATGATTGTGAGAACTAAGTGCCAATTAAATTGTGATAGTGGATTTTTGAACCCAATTCTGTTTATTCTTGTGATATGGCTGCAAATGAATATGCTTGAGATGATCTTGGATAGTTGATGATTAGCATATGTTTCTATAGACTTGTGTTTTTCACTGGTTCTTGAACTGATAAATGTGAGCTTTTGAGCCATTAGGGGGTACTCACTAAATCTGCCCCCATTCTTTGTGTAGAGTGTTATTCCTCTCGGTTTGTTTTCTCTAGAACTTGACTTAAAACCATTTTAAAGCTTAAAATTTTTTGGAAACATTTTTGAAAATGATTGAGGCAATAGGTATTCTTCGGGCCTTCTGAGCTTTGAATGTGTAAATGCTACCCTTAGTTGCCCAATTTTGAGCCTGAATGAATAAAATGCTTTTATTGGTACCCTGAAATGTTTTGATAAATATGTTTGACAAGGGACCTTCTAAAGTATTACAAAAGGGTAAAAAGGTAGTTGAAAGTTTGGGACAAGAATCAGAAAAAAAATAATTCTTTTGAGTTGAAAAATCTCCCCTCTCCAATTATAAAAAAAAAAAAAAAAAAGAGAAAAGAAAAGAAAAGAAAAATATAAAGAGATGGGGATGACAAAAAAAAAAAAAGAGAAGTGAAAAATAAAAGAAAAAGAAAGAAAAGAAAGGTGGAAAAATGTATTGAAAACCCAAGAAGGTATTTTAGAAGGTGTCTTGTGTTGAAATGTTTGATACTTGGTTTAGCCTTTTGAAATATCCCTTTTCTTGTTATCCCCACCTAAAGATTAATCCCATGGCCACGTTACAACCAAATAAAGACCTCCTGATTCTTAGGTGTTTTCATAAATAAAGTGGAGATTTGGTTGATAGTAAAGCATATGGTAGGAATCATTCCTTGAGGAAAATGGAGCGAATTGTTATATATACTTGAACACTTGAGTGAGTGAGGCAAGAAAGAGAGCCAAGCAAATAAACAAGCTTGGGGTGAGCTTCAAGTGAGCAAGAGTGCCCGAATCAGTGAGAATGTGAGTCTAGGAATCTTAAGCCCCTAATTGGACTTGAATTGATTGTCTCTTGCTGAAATAATTGAATGCACATTACTTGGATCATTTTTCTCGTGTTCTTAGTTCACTATCCATGCTTTGACTGTTTATCTCTTCTGGCCTTAGTTTTTGCTTGAGGACAAGCAAAGTCTTAAGCTTGGGGTGATTTGATGAGTGTGATTTTTCCTCATTTTTCATGTACATTTCTGCATGCATTTGCATATAGTTTAGGCATATTTAGTGTTGATTTTGTATAATTTTTCCCTTTGGAACGGATGAGGTGGTTTCTGTGTGTTGTTTTGCAGAAATTGGAGAAAAACTGTGCATATTTGGCTATAATGAAGCTTGGATGGATTAGAGCCTTAAAAGTCAAGAAAATGAGCTAAACAGAGCCCATCACGGCCTAGCCGTGATGCCCGTCACGGCCATGATCGGGTAAAAGCGAAAAAGCGAGAAAAAGCTGAAAGGAGTGCATCACGGCCTAGCCGTGATGTACATCACGGCCGTGACCCAAAACCATCACAAGTCAGAGACCATCACGGCTTGGCCGTGATGGAGATCACGGCCATGGAATGGATGCTCGCGACGCGAGCAATGTCTCGCCACGCGAGAGACCTAAAATGCCAAATGTTCCAGAAACAGAAAGCGTCACGGCCTGGCCGTGATCGACATCACGGCCGTGACGGGCGACGGACCTATAAATAAACCTGCACTGAACAGAATTAGGGATCGGCACTTGGAGGCAGGCTGAGGCTGGCGGCTGGAGAGGGTTTTTACCCAAAAAGGGGGGTGTTTTCTCTGCTCTTGGATGGGGAGAAAATGGAGGAAGCTTGTCTATGAGTGTTCTCCATCCCTTTTCTCATTCTGTTTTGTATTTCCTTTTATCATGAGTAGTTAAATCCCCATTGTTGGGGTTAGATGTAACTTTTCTGAACTTGTTGTATTTGATTTGGTGTTTAATGCAAGTCTCTATTTCCTTATGAGTATGTGATTCTGTTCTTAATGCTTCCCTTGGATTAGCTACCCATAGGAATGATATGTTGCCTTGATAGATGACTGGAAGGTTGGTGTTAAGGCATGCTCATGAATCATATGCCAAGTTGTTCAAGAATCTAGACATAGGTGTTGAATGCTTGCAATCTTATAAGTCTTGACTTAATGCAAAATCACAAATTAATCCACCTAAGACATTAGGGTTTGATTTGGGGTTTTAGGCTCAATGCACCTAAGACATTAGGCTTGAGTATTTTAGAAAAGGCTTGATTGACATAATTGAATTAGGACTTGTGTTAGAAGCCATTTCATTGCAACTGAGGGAGGATTAGTGTAGTCTAACCCTGACAATTCTAGCCACATCCCTGTTTGCATACCAAGTGTTTGAGAAAATTCCAAAAAGACAAAAATATTTTGTTTCTTTATTTTCTGTTTAATCTCTCATACTTTATTTTAGTCTAGATAGTTGTTAAGCTTGCGAATTGGTAATTGACAACCAATCCCTGTGGATACGATAACCGGTCTCACCACCGTATTACTTGATTGCGACGAGGTGCACTTGCCTTTATATTTCTAAAAATCACGCATCATGTGTACAAATTTATACTGGAATGCCGTGATTGTCAACACACTGAGTATGTCACCAAGAAATCCGTGGAACTCCTCCAATCGATTCCGATTCCCTCCAATTCATGGGAAGACTTGTCTCTGGACTTCATCATAGAGCTCCCACCTTACCATGGATTCACAGTCAACTTGGTTGTTGTGGACCGTTTTTCCAAGGGAGCCCATTTCTGTATGCTACCTGCACACTTCACCGCCTTCAACGTAACTCAACTCTTTTTGGATATGGTTTGCAAACTCCATGGTTTTCCAAAGAGCCTCACTTTCGATAGGGACCCGGTATTCATGAGCAATTTCTGGAAGGAGCTATTTAGGTTGAATGGCACTAAGCTTTGAATGAGCACCTCCTACCATCCGCAAATCGATGGCCAAACCGACGTACTAAACAGACTTTTGGAGCAATACTTGCGAGCTTTTATGCACAACCAACCTTCCCAATGGGGCAAATTCCTTATGTAACACCCGGGTGCCGACAAGGGCGGGGAGTGGTCGCCGGTGCAAGAAGGCACGGACAAGGAGCGGCTCCTGGCAGGCTTCTAGGCGGAGGGACACATGAATGAACCGATTACACACCCGAATGAGAGGGATCTTGAGACTGTGTAGGTATGGGACTATACAGTTGAGGAATACTTATATGAATTGATTGGTACTACCTATACCAACAAGATGCATCTTCTTTTCGGGAGCCCATCACTTAAGAACTCCACAGTTAAGCGTGCTTGACTTGGAGCAATTCTGGGATGGGTGATCTCCTTGGAAGTTTTTTAAGGAAGCGTGTGAATGAGGACAAAGCACGCTGAAAAGACCCGTGTTGGTCTGTGGGGACAGTCGTCAATCCATAGAGCAGTCAAGGATGTTACAAATGGTATCAGAGTGACACCTCTCCCAGTACGGTGTGGTTTGGGGACGAACCAAGTGGAAGCTGGTGGGCATGTAACACCCGGGTGCCGACAAGGGCGGGGAGTGGTCGCCGGTGCAAGAAGGCATGGACAAGGAGCGGCTCTTTGCAGGCTTCTAGGCGGAGGGACACATGAATGAACCGATTACACAACCGAATGAGAGGGATCCTGAGACTGTGTAGGTATGGGACTATACAGTTGAGGAAGGCTTATATGAATTGATTGGTACTACCTATACCAACAAGATGCATCTTCTTTTCGGGAACCCATCACTTAAGAACTCCACAGTTAAGCGTGCTTGACTTGGAGCAATTCTGGGATGGGTGACCTCCTGGGAAGTTTTTCCAGGAAGCGTGTGAGTGAGGACAAAGCATGCTGAAAAGACCCGTGTTGGTCTGTGGGGACAGTCGTCAATCCATAGAGCAGTCAAGGATGTTACACCTTAGCCTTTCCGAATGGTCCTCCAACACCGCACAGCACTCCGCTACAAGGCTTACTCCCTTTCAGGTAACCTATGGCAAACCACCCCCCAATATTCCCTCCTACCTCGCGGGAACCGCTTCTGTGGAAGTAGTGGGTTCTCTTTTATCAACTAGAGAGTAACTTTTTCAATTCCTTAGGCGGAAATTACTCAAGGCGCAAGCACGAATGAAGGACTCAGCTGATTGTCATCGCAGACCTATCCAGTATCAAGTTGGTGATTGGGTGTATGTGAAGCTATGCCCTTATAGACAAACCTCAGTCTCTGGCACTCAATGTAGCAAGATTGGTAAGCGTTACTATGGTCCTTACCAAATTACTGAAACGATTGGTCCCGTTGCTTATCGGTTGGCCTTACCTCCATCTTCCAAAATTCACCCGGTATTCCACTGCTCCTTACTTAAACTTTACCACGGTTCCATCCCTCCCCAACAGGATCTCCCCCTAATTTTGCTAGATGATAAACCTATGGTTACACCCCTGTCCATCTTGGACTCTAAATGGGACTCTACCTCAACCCCGCCAAAGAAATTGATCCTTGTCCAATGAGCTTGTTTACCACCTAAGGAAACTTCATGGGAGGATTGGAAGGCTTTGCAAGATTCTTACCACCTTGAGGACAAGGTGATTCTCAAAGGGAATGGGAATGATAGCAGCCAAGACACTAACTTAGTTGGGCATGCTTCTATTGGACTCAATGGGCCAAACAATGTTGAACCACCACCTCCCCCAAATGAGAGGCCTAGAAGGAACCTGAGAAGGGCACAAGGCTGGGATGATTACACCCACTAAAAGCAAGGAAATTTGCCACCCGTAGCTTTAGGAGTTTGCTATTCCATAAGGATGAGCTGTCCATTAATCATAGGATCTGTTATTTACATTTTTGCTATGTTGCATTTCCCTTTTGCTGTATTGCATTTTTGTACTAGCCTAGGACAGAATTGCCAACTTTTGGATAGATTCCTTTATTTCAAATTCTCATGACTGTATGAAGCTCTAAATATGAGAACAGTGAATGAAATAGAAACGTCAGAGAATTATTCAGAGAAAAATAGTCTACTCCCTTCTTAATTTCTGTGATATATAGTGAGTCCCTATCATTTTGGTGGTGGTTGTTGTACTGCTATTTTCGTGTCTAGCCTTTATCGTGGTTGTTGTGTTGGTAACAGCTCACTCCTATTGGTTATGCAGAGGAGTAAATAGGCTACAGTGTTGGGAGGGACCTCTTAATGGCTTTACTTGATTCAAATAACTTGGCAATATGTATTTATTTGATTTTGTGTTGTGTTTTCCACCTGCATAGGGATGGAGTTTTATCATACGAGGATGTTTTGCGAGTATACATGCAGTTGTAATGGAGGAAGTTGGTTGGTTTGTTGAGTGCTTTATGATCTGGGTGGATTTTTGCACACCTATGCAATGCACGGGGGATTTAACGGGATGGGAATGATAAGTAGTTGCTTCTTAAGTTTGTTTTTATAGAAAGATAACACACTTGCAATCAGTTTAATCTAATGAATGTCATAATGTTTTTAAAAATAATAATGACACATTTTTATAAAAAGTTTGTTTTGTGATTTATTTTGTGTAAAATTGTGTGGACGAGACCGATTTGAATATTTGGGTTATGAGGAGTTGGTTCCTGTTTGGTTTGACGGGGAGATAGCATAGCCACAACTTTTTTTTGGTAGCAACATTGATGCAATCGGTTTAATCTTATACATATCATAATATTTTTTAAAATTTTTAGGACCCATCCTTAAAAATTGTGTTTTATGATTTATTTTTGTCTGTAGATTTACGTAGGTATAACCAATTAGATTTTACATTTGGGTTTCAGGAGTTTCTTCAATGTATGCTTTGGCAAAGAGATAATAAGTTTAATCTAATACACATAATAATAGTTTTTAAATTTCTTAAGACCCCTTTCATTAAAATTGTTTCTGTATCAAAAAAATACAAAATGGTTTCATATTTATGATATTTCTATTGTAGTTAAAACAAGATGGAACCGCTCCGACTGGCTATATTAATTTTTCTTTACGAGACATGTGAATATCAATTGGTATATGTAAACACTAAATGATTTAATAAATTTTTGACTAAAGGCCCTATTTGGTCCCTGAGAAAAACACTAGGGTCTGAAATAGTCCCTATCCAAAAAAAACTATCCATTTAGTCCTTAACAATGTGTTTACCTGGACAGGTTAGTCCATCTGTGAGTTGACCACCTTTGATCGCAGGTTACCAGCTTACGTGGCCCACGTTTTTGTTGACTTGTCAGTATCCATTTCTCAAGGGGCTGAAGGGGTGGTCTCTGCAAAACGCATCCCGCTCAGTTTCGTTCACATTTTCTCTGGTAAGAAAGACCACACGAAGGAGAAGAAGTGAAGCAGTTCGCGTCTTCCAACTAGCTCAAGGGTGAAGAATCGCTTGAATCAATCCGATTTCTGAAGGTAATGTTTCTTATTCTTCCCTAATCTCTGTGCTTTTGGGTTTTTCGTGTTTGAAATGTGGAGAATCGAGTGTTAGGGTTTAGGGTTTGTGTTATTGCTGATTTTGACTTTCTCATGCATGGGTGGGTCTGATGTTTCTGTTATTGGGAATGGGGGGTTTAGGGATTTATTGAAAAGTGCTTTTTGGAACAACATTTTAATGATGCAAACAAACCCCATTGTGGAGGAGCTGCGATGTTATCTGATGAGGAGGCATAGTGGCCACATGAGGGTGTTGGGGTCATACAAAGGAAAAATACCACCAGTACAGCAGAGGAAGATAGAAAAATTGAAGCTTGAGAGCAATAAGTGGACACCTACTCGGACAGGTGACCCAGACAATGAGAAGTTTGAAGTTCAGAGATATGGGTCAAAGGTTGGAGTGAGCTTGAGTCAGCAGACATGCACATGCAACCACTGGCAGCTAACTGGCATGCCTTGTGCTCATGCCATAGCAGCTATAGCCTACAAGAATGAGTGTCCTGAGGATTATGTGCATCAATGGCTAACAATGGAAGCCTTTAATGCAACATATGAGCATTGGATCCACCCAATTCTTAGCAAAGAATTTTGGTTAGAAACCGACCACCCAAAACCCGAACCACCAAAACTGAAGAGGCCTATTGGTAGGCCAAAGAAGCACAGAAGAAAGGATGTTGCATCTGAAGAAGCTCCAGGCAGCCAACAAAACAAAGTTAGAAAAAGGTATGAAGTCAGGTGCTTTAAGTGTGGAGAAGCTGGACATTATGAGAAGACTTGCAAGGGACCAGCTAGACCAGAAGTTGCTAGGAAAAGGCGTCCAAAGAAGCCTATAGAAAACGCAGCACAAGACGAGGTGCCATTGACAGAATCACAGCCTCAGGAAGAAAATACAACACAGGTAACTAGGTGTACAAAGTTTTGGGTTGTATTCATGTGTATTTTTCTTATGACATTTATTTTGTTTCAGACTCGGGAACCAGTTGAAGGAAACCAACAACCCATTCAAGGAACGCATACTACAGACTCTGCAATTCCACAAGAGACTAATCTATCTCATATGAATTTTGTAAGGGACCATTTTGGCCCACTAAACATTTTGATAGGGATTAATTTGGTCCACGATATTTATATGTTCAAAATTCCTCACTGGTTTGATCTGTATGATTTCAGGAAATGAGTGATCTGAGTACACCACCGCTGCCACCAGCTATAAGGCCAACACCTATCAGGCCACGTGGGACAGTTAGACCACATTTAACTCCACCTCCTTTCACCCCAAGTCCTTCATCAGCAGTGGGAATACAATCAATACGCCCACCACCACCTCCAGTTAGGCCATACAGAGCTCCAACATATGCTCAGGGTGAGGGAACTGTGTCAAATGAGACATTGGCAGCAGCAAGTAGTGGGACTGCAGAGAGGCTATTCAAGTTCATTCCAACACCTGGATACAAACCACCACCACCACTGCAAGATAATGGCAAGAAGAAAAAATGAGGAGTGAAGTGACAATGCAGAAGGAATTGAGCAGCAGATTGAATACATTTGGACATTTGGTCCTTTTTTTGAGTCTTCAGTAGTTTACTAGGTTATATGTTCTAGTTATTTATGACAATGTTTTGTGTTTTATCTTGTTGTTTGGTACATTATAAGATTATTTTGACAATGACAGGATATATTTGTAATGAATTGACAATGCATATGAATGAAAAGTACATTTTTGAGTTATTTTGTTGGTGTTATTTACCTTTCACCTCTTTTACAACTTTGATTAGAAAAACAGAAATTTCCATTTCATTATAAAAGCCAAAAGGCATGGATTACAAAACTTTTTCACCCAAATATTACAACCACATACTAACCTAACTTTCCATGACATTTACACTACTTCCATACATAAAATATCATAACCATAACAACAAAAACCAAGACAACCCCTATCACAACTCCAAATGATCTTTGGAGATAAATAATATCTTTGGATATAAGCAACATCTTGACTTGCATTTCATTCATCTTTACTTTCATCTCGTTTATTTCCATCTCCGTCTGAGGAATTCTCCCATCTCCATCTCCTTAAGTCTCTCTTGTTTCATTTGCGACTCATATACATCCACCCACACAAATGTGCCACAATGTGGTTTCTTCTCCTGCAACCAAAACCAGCAATAATGTAAAGATGACAGGCCAACCAATATGGAACTAAAGTAAGAGATTCATTACCTTATATAAAGGGCAGCCATAGAAGGGTCCGTTTGGGTTCTTCAATGTTCTTGAAGTGTTGATGACACAGGGTCTCTTACAAATGCAACGTGGAGGAGGGAACTTTGGGGTTACAATGCTTGAGGAAGCACTCCAACTATAGTCACGGCTGGACATATTGTTAGACGCCCAACTCATTTCGATGCTGGTCCAACAATGGAAGGGGGGCGAAATAGAAATTAGGGATTTAGTAAGAATTGATGAGGGAAAGGGTGCACAGTGACGAGGGTAGCAATCGGATAGGCGAAGGAGAAGAAGAATGTTTATAATGGCGAGGGAGGACAAGTCCTAGGGTTTCACATAGTGAAACATCGAAGCTGGAGAAAGAATTAGGGGAGTTGGGAAGAGGAACGACATGCGTTTTGGGTGTCTAAAATGGTGGCAGCTCCTTGAGAAATGGGTATTGACAAGTCAGCAAAAACATGAGCCACGTAAGCTGGTAACCTGTGATCAAAGGTGGTCAACTCACATATGGACTAACCTGTCCTGGTAAACACATTGTTAATGACTAAATGGATAATTTTTTTTGGATAGAGACTATTTCAGACTCGAGTGTTTTTCTCAGGGACCAAATTGGGCTTTTAGTCTTTTTTTTTTTTTTTTTTTGACATGATAAATGATTTGATATTGAACCTAAAAATCACACAAAAATATAAGTAAGATTAAAATATTTTATTATTAGGGGAATTATAGTGTCTTCCATTTAGGTTTGAGTTAATTAACATAATATAGGCATATAAGCAATGTAGCATATAATAGCATAGGGCGAAGTGGTGGTTAGTGCAAGTAACATAATTGAGAAAAAGAATGGAGGAAGAGGAAGGTGATATATACTCAGACTCAGGTGTGAGAGCTCAATTCCCTCTTTCTTTCGGGAAGCAGTCAAAGTCTGAAACACCCCTCGAAGCCATTCACAACGCCACTCGTCGTACTACTTCTTCCAATAATCCCAATGAAAAAGATCTTCCTTCTCTCTCTTCCTCTTCCAAGGAATGGCTCCATTCCCTCCGCTCCTCCAAAAACCCTACCCCTCCCCCTGATCCCGATGACGTCATCGTGGGACCCCCTCCCCCGCCGCCGCCAGGATCCGATGACGACGACGACGGCGAGATGATTGGCCCCCCGCCACCACCACCTGCTTCCAATTTGAGCTCCGATGAGGATTCCGATGAAGAAGAGGTCGGCAAACGCTTCCGGATTCCCCTCACTAATGAGATTGTCCTCAAGGGCCACACCAAGGTTTCTCTTTCTCTCTCTATATAATTTTCCTCAATCAAAATTATATTTTTATATTGCAAATAAAAATCTAAATGCTAGGTTTCTTTTGCCTCTAGAATTTTAAACCTAAACGATTTACACATTTTTTCTATTATCTCAGATGATCGAAGAGGGTTAATTCATAGTGTTTATAACTTTTGACTTTCGTTTAAGGTGTGGCATTGTGGCAGCAATTATTATTATTTTCTCTAAAATACACAATTGCAGATAACATACTATGCTTCAAAAACTCAGCTCCCTCACCTAATCAAATCGTGCAAAATACTGTTAATTTAACCTCTCTTGCATATGCGTAAGATTCCCTTGTAAAGAGTCTATATGCATGATTTGGTAAGTTTAAGAAGTTGAGTTGCTAAGTTTTGAACCACTGGTTTTGTGCAATTGACCTTATTAATGAACTGCTGCTACCTACCATAGTTACCGGGTTCTCTTAGTTGCGGACCACATGCTGAATTCGTATCATGTGCCGGGTTAACTTTAAAGAACGTATTGTAATTATAATGTATAAAGTGACGAACTGCACACTGAATGAACTGCACTCCATTCCCGTAATGTGCACCCGGTATGGTTGCTACAGTTTTGTGGTTCATATCCAAATCCAAATGCGAAGAAAAAGAAATCACTTGAAGCTGTAATATATGAACGAAGAATGACAATTGGGCAATTTATTGGCAGGTTGTGTCAGCTCTTGCTGTGGATCACACTGGTTCCAGAGTACTTTCTGGAAGTTACGACTATACGGTGCGTATGTATGACTTTCAAGGAATGAATTCTCGTTTGCAATCATTTCGACAACTGGAGCCATCTGAAGGTCATCAAGTTCGCACTCTAAGCTGGAGTCCAACAGCAGATCGCTTTTTGTGTGTGACTGGATCAGCTCAAGCAAAGGTAGCACATGCCACCATCCTCGGTTAAATTCTTTTATGCTTTAGTGTCTTCTCCATGAACCATGCCTTTCTTACTTTTGTCACAGATTTATGATCGCGATGGGCTTACTCTGGGAGAGTTTATGAAGGGAGACATGTATATTCGTGATTTAAAGAATACCAAGGGCCACATATCTGGATTGACATGTGGAGAGTGGCATCCAAAAACTAAAGAGACAATTTTAACATCATCAGAGGACGGGTCCCTACGTATATGGGATGTAAATGACTTCAAAAGTCAGAAGCAGGTTTCAAAAATTTTAGCTTACACCTGTTCTTCCTCCATCATAAAATGTTCGCTCTAGACTAGTCCCACGCATCGGTGTATCTGTATGCGTAGTCATTTTCTATCTTTAATTGGGGGAAGCAGTGTTATCAAATAGCGGCCATGGCGGCGCCATGGCGGATTGCGGTGGCGGATTTTTGCCTAACCGCTATGGCCAATTTGTGAAGGATGGCGGCGCCATGGCGTTTTATGGCGGCTTGAAATGGCGGATTTTTAGCCTTCCGCAATGTTCCGCCATCCGCCATCGATAACATTGGGGGGAAGACAACCTTTCAAACTGAAGTTTTTGCGAAATTCATATATTTATTAATATGTGCAGATGCTTGGATTTTTTTAAAAATAAAAACCTAAACTTTCCATAGAAAAGTGGCTGAAAGCATCTGTTACGTCAGATGTTGCTTGTAGAATTATAAGCTGCTACTTCGCATAAGGTTGTAAAGAAGTTATTGGCATTGTCTATATAAATACCCCTATTTTTGCTCTGGTTTATTACTTCATGGTAAAGAAAATTTTATAGGTTAATTTATGACCAAGTACTAAATTTTGATGAATTACTCCTTTCCTCGTTATTAGCTTATTATATCTATTTATTTGCCTTCTCTGTGGACAAAAGTTGGTTATGAAACTCAGTTCCGCCCTAAATTTTCCTTTTCCATCCAACCCAATAATGCGAAAAGAATATGCATGCGTGTGTTTGGGTTGGCACGTGCATGGAATAAACATTCATGATTATTGTGATAGTAATGAGGATTGAAATTTCTCTAATTCTCCAAATGTGTCCTTTTTCCACTCAATGATACTGAAAGAATACGCAACTGCACATTTGGATTTCACATGTATGGAAGTTTTTATCTACCTCTGCTCTGGATGGAGTTGTGATAATTTATGCTATAAAATATATTTATTGAAGTTATGCTACTATCGTTCAATGGTTAGGTCATTAAACCAAAGCTCGCGAGACCTGGAAGAGTTCCTGTCACTACATGTGCATGGGATCGTGATGGTAAATGCATTGCTGGTGGTATAGGAGATGGTTCTATACAGGTACCTGTATTTCTTTACCGACTTTACTGGGTAATAAAGTCAATATCTGTATGCTGCTTTTAAGCTTGAAATAACATCAAGTTTTCCTTATATTGCTTGGAATGGTCAATTAACTTTCACAGGTTTGGAATATTAAGCCTGGATGGGGGAGTAGGCCAGACGTACATATTGAAAAAGGTCATTCAGATGATATTACTTGTCTGAAATTTTCTAGTGATGGGAAAATGTTGTTGTCAAGAAGCTTTGATTGTTCATTGAAGGTAAATAAATGATCACATCTTTGAAATCATACCTTGTAGTTTGTTGCTGTTTGGTTTCTTTATTAGGCAATACACTTATCTAATCTTTCTGAATTCTCCTAATTGATAAATGAATTATGTCTCAGGTTTGGGATTTGCGCAAAACGAAGGAAGCTTTAAAGGTATTTGAGGATCTTCCAAATAACTATGGACAAACAAATATTACCTTCAGTCCTGATGAGCAACTCTTTTTGACCGGAACATCTGTTGAGAGGGAGAGCTCGACTGGAGGTTTATTGTGCTTCTTTGATAGAGTAAACCTTCAGCTTGTGTCAAGAGTTGGCTTATCCCCCACATGTAGTGTTGTTCAGTGTTCTTGGCATCCTAAACTAAATCAGGTAACATAATGTCAGTTATGTTACTCGTAACAATTTTCGCGTGTTATCTTACATGCTTATAATGCTTCTTGAACATCTTTTGATTTGTATAGATCTTTGCAACTGTTGGTGATAAAAGCCAAGGAGGGACTCACATACTATATGATCCAACCCTCAGTGAAAGAGGAGCTCTTGTTTGTGTTGCACGTGCACCAAGGAGAAAATCAATTGATGATTTTGAGGCAAAACCTGTAGTTCACAATCCTCACGCTTTACCACTATTTAGAGATCAGCCTAGCCGTAAGCGTCAGCGAGAAAAAATATTAAAGGATCCATTGAAGTCCCATAAGCCTGAACTTCCCATGACAGGACCTGGCTTTGGTGGACGAGTTGGTACAACTCAAGGAAGCTTACTGACCCAGTATCTTCTCAAGGTATTTTTGTTTTGTGTGCATTTCTTTCTTATCATTTTTCTTGACTTTCTTATTTTCGTGCTATGGAATATGACAGTGAAAGGTACTTTGGAATATGACTTTCCTATTTTCATCCTATTTTCATGTAATTGCAGCAAGGGGGTATGATTAAGGAGACATGGATGGAGGAAGATCCAAGGGAGGCTATCCTGAAATATGCTGATGCTGCAGCAAAGGATCCAAAGTTCATTGCTCCAGCATATGCAGAAACCCAACCTGAGCCAGTTTTTGCAAAATCAGATTCTGAGGATGAAGAGAAATGATTGAAATATTGAATTATGAAGTTATAATTGGCTGATAGCACAGGATGGTCACCGCAGAGGACATTAATGGCAGGTCAGAGTGACTCGGAAGTAGGTACTTTATCCTAACTCGTAGGAGCATTCTCCACATGGGAATCAGACTACTTACCCTTCCCGCAAAGTTTCTTTTCTTTAATCCGCTTAGAATGATAATGTTGAAATTGCTAGCTCTACTTTGTTTTAGCAATCTTCTTGTGGTGGTGTATTAATATCTGTACATTCTGTTATGTAATATTGAATTTTGAAAATTATTCAAATGCTACCTTTTGCACTAATAATTTTTTGAATATATTAATTTGTGTTGAATATTTCCTATCGTGAAGAAGTTGGCATGCCATGGATAATGGCGGGATTAAGCCGTTTGAAACTGTGAAAATATGAAGTAAATGTAAAAAAGGGCAAAATGATGTGAAAATATCATAATGGTTGTGAATCAGACATCTCACTCTACCCTCCAAACATAGCCCAAGTAAAAATCTCTGTCAATTCCCTTGTGATACCAAATAAGGATAACTGTTTAATGCTAGCAACACACCATCTGTTACACTCTTTTGGACACACCCTTTACTGTTGGTCTAACTCACCACCTTCTAACCTCTTTACCTGTTAACTAGGTTATTAAAATTTAATTATTTTCTAAAAACAAACAATTCTTTCTTTTTAATCTTCTGACGCTCTATCTTCCTCGCATCATCGTGAGCTCGGCCTGCTCCTTTGCCAGATTAATGCGATAGGAAAAAGAGAAAATTGAAAGAACATAACTCAAAGGTTTATTTCATCCTGGCCAAATTAAGTTAATAAATAGAAAAGCTCATTTTTCTGCTACTTTTTGTGAAAGAAAAAGAAGAATACCAATAACAAATTTGAAGTCCCAAGTAGTAATTCTTGTTTGCGTATCAAAAACCAATCATCCTGATAAGTCGCAGAAAGGGCACAAAGGATGGAAGTTGGGGGGGGGGGGGACTCCCTAATGGTAGATATTCCTCCACCATCTATTTGGCAGACCTTGCAGACAATGGATGAAAATGAGCATCTCGTTTTGCAAGAAACCCTTTGATGGTCTTCATCCAAGTTGCAGCGGAGAATGGTGGTGAAACGGAAGATGTGAGCGACTCCGGCCGGCTGGCTGTTGACGGTGGCTGTTTGGCTTTCCCGGTGTGTGCTGGGTTGGACTTGGGGAGAAGGGATTTGGTAAAGAGGGGGAAGAAAGGGATGGATATATATTTTTTTTTTTAGTAACCTGATAAAGAGGTAACAAGTTAAGAGACAGGAAGATGGACCAATGAGAAAGAGAGTATCCAAAAGAATGTGATTGAGGGCGTGTCCCTGGCATTCCTCATCTAAATGTCTTGATATCAACAAGACACGTGATCAAGGATTAATAAACTGATATTAATATAGTTGATAATGTGTCAAAATTAGGTGCAAGTGAAAAGTCTGATGTTATTTCATGCCAAGGTTGCCCATTGCCCAAAGTTTCTTTGTTGCCTAGCTATATATAAAAACGTGCAACACGTGAGTCTCGTTATACACGTTCGTGCATCTTAACAATATAAACATCTTCGTTACGCATCATTCTTTTCATCCAATACAAAACAATATAAGCAAGGCTTTTCTTTCGGGCACTTGAAAATCAAAAGTACAGTAAATCAAATTTAACAAGATAATACTTTCAACTTCTTAGCCTATTATTATTAAATAATTACTGTCCATGAGCATTAGGTCAAAGCTTTGACCAGAGCAATGAATGTCTACGGCTTTTTTGCCATTTTCCACTGCATGATTTTTCACTCAAAGTTTATTCAACAGCCATTGATCGTTCGAACTAGTATATCGTCATCTACAACAAGTGCTGTTAATTCTGTGGCTACGTCTTGAGGTGCCATTAGGCCTTTGCCTTTGTTTTGGGCTTCCATAACTTTACACGTCTCTTCTCCACTTATGTTGCACAAAATTAATAAATAAAAATAAAAAATAAGTTTATTTTCTTCTCTGGGAAAGAGAGATATATAATCTTGATAAACGTGTTTCTAGTTCAGTGCAAGAACTCTATTTTCTTGGTTTCTCCCTGATTCTGAGACTAAAACACTAAATAAGAATGTAAATTCCAAGATGAAGATAAATACTATTCGCTAAATACTAGGGGAAGAGTGAAGAGGGATGAATATATAGCTAGCTAGTTGGAATGCTATATAAAATTATCCTTCTCATGTGGCTGGTTAAGTAAGACATGACATAAGATTGAAAGCAAAAGGAAAAGAAGGAAGTTAGAACTTAGAAGTGTCATTGGAATTTGACCAAAAATCTCAAAATGTGAGGGAGAGTGATATTTTTCTAAAATGTAGGTGATTCCTCTCTTGAATGAATTTGTAGGGTGTTCCGTCCAAATATCTCGGATATGAGATACTCGGCTGAACGAGGATTAGTGGGGTGTTTTTGGATTGTGCTTGACAGAATGTGGATTCTGCTCATACGTATCCAAAAGGGAATCAAAGCAAACGTAGTTCTGAATGAGGGGTAAGCCCCCTATTTATAGTGATCTCTCATGATCAAGCTCCGAAATAAGCAGAGGAATATTTGGATCAGATCGCGATCATGGGGAGAGATATCCGGAGCCTGATTATCCGGAGTGACATTATGGCTAGCGAGATATTCGGCCCAGTTAGCTGCGGATGGATAGCTTGGGGCCGAGGTACCTTCGTGCGTGGCCTGTCATGGAAAGGGGCCGAGTAGTTATCCTCGGGTGTCAGGTGTGCTGACATGTCCTCGGCTTCGGAGGAGTTTGGGCAAAGGCCCATTCGTGGGGGTAAGCTCGGTTGGTCCAGTGTATAGACGAGTTCTCGGTCTTACATTCTCGGCCGGTACACAAGCCCCCCGAGCTCCGAGCTTGAACAAGCGAAGGAGCTGATAAGTATGAAACCGAGCTTATTCTTCAGCTATGCAGTTATCCACATTCTCAGCTGTCGTTTCAATCAAGTCTTCTCTCTCTGTCAGAGGAAGCAATTATTCCCCTATTACTTCTACGGCACGCCATAGACAAGAAACCCTAGAGTTCCGCACCCATTTAATGGGGGGAAAATCAAAAGTCGCGCCCTTTTTGGGCCCGATGGACGATGGGCTTCCAATCGCAGGCTATAAATATCTCCTCTGGCGCCAACTCCCTCCTACTTTGCTTACCCTTCTTTGCCATTCACCCTCGTCTTCCAAGTTTCTGCCATTATCTCTCTGCTTGTCATCCTCCAGGTACGCTCCGTTTCTTCCTTTCCTTCGTGCTTCTAAGCTCTATTTCTGGTTACCAGATATGAGTTCATCTGTGTCTTCTGAGTCGAATACCTCGCCTCTAGTTGAGCGCGAAGTTTCCCCAATTGGGGGATCCCTTTCTGTTTCTTCTGTTCCTTCACGGGAACTGAGCGTCGGGGAGGCGGAACCGTCCTCCTCCGGGTCGTCTTCGACTGACTCAGATTCTTCCGAGTCTGATTCTCCTAGGTCTGGTTCTCCTCCTCCCAGAGTGTCCAAACCCGCCGCTCGCAAACAACGCCCTAGGGTTCCAAAAGACCCCATTCCCGATATTACCCTTCCTGGGTATACCTGGGTTAAAGGGGAGGTTGGGACCTTTTTTTCCGACTACCAAACTCCCGATTCAATTGTCCAGCTTCGGTCCCATATTAATATCTCGGCCTCTAGAGACGAGTCCGAGTTTATTTGTTCTCCGTGCTCGGGCACCGAGTGTGTCTTTCTAAGGGCTCGTCCTTCCGAGCCCCCCTTTACATATATGTACAAAACACTTTTTGAGAAGCTGCATGTGTCTCTTCCTTTTACTGAGTTTGAGTGCGACGTTCTGAGAACCATGAACGTCGCACCTACTCAGCTTCACCCTAACAGCTGGGCTTTTATGAAAGCCTTTCAGATTCTATGTAAATACATAAGGATAGAGCCCACCACTCCAAAATTTTTGTACTTTTATCAAACCAGATTTGGCGAGAAAAAGGGATGGGTATCCCTTAATGGGTTGAACCGAAGAGGTCTTCTTAGTTTATACGCATCGTCGTATAAAGACTTCAAGGTTGGCTTCTTCCGAGTTCGCCCTTCAAGTTCTCATACCTCCCACTTTTTTGACGAGAATAAATATGCCAAGTTTCCTTTATACTGGCAATCCTCTCCCACAAAATTCATCGGCTTCGAGTATCATTCCCTGCCGGCCGAGGATAGGCGGGATATAGATGTACTAGAAAATCTTCCTCGGTCCCTCCATTGTGCACGCCTTCTGAAACTCCCCTTCTCCTCCACCCCAAGGTCCGACCTTAAAAGTAAGTGCTCGGCTTTTTAGTTTCTTAAGTATTTTCTGCATGTGTTGTTATACTAACAACTCTTTATTTTTGACAGTCATCATGGGAAAATTCGACTTTTCAAAGCTTGTCAAGGCTGGTGTTGGTAAAGAGGGTCCGGGTCCCTCTTCAACCGAGAAGAAGCAGAAAAGACCTCCTCCCATCAAGGCTTCTGCAAAGGGGGCTTCGTCATCCGCCCCTCAAAAAAGGAAGAGGGCAGAGGTTGAAATGGTCGCCGAAGATTCTCCCCTTCCTGGCCCAAGCTCCCCTCGCCCTACTACTCAGGGGACGCAAATCGCGGAGCGAGAACAGCCACCTTCTGCCCCCCTCGAGCCAAAATGGTACAACGCTACCCTGAAGGCAGGGACTTCGTCTCTCTGGGGTGAAGACTTCAACCCCTCCTCCTCTTTCGACTCGAGCCTCTTAAAAGCCGCTGATCTTCGGTTTATCAAGCAGCAGGGGGCCCGATCTAGCATGGAGGCCCTCTCGGTCTACTGCCTTCGTCTTTGCAGCTTTGGCTCGTTTTCAGAGCCGAGAGGTGACGGAGACCGAGAGGAAGTCTCAACAATTGGAGTCCGAGTTTGCTTCTATTGAGAGGTTGAAGGGGGATCTTTCCGGATTTCCTCCAAGAACGAACGCCTAACTACCACCATTTCTTGACATTAACACTCGAAACTCCGAGCTGGATTCTCGGGCAAAATCGGCCGAGGCAGCGGCGAGTTCGGGTTGAAGAAGACAAGGCTCGTGCTGAGGAAAAGCTCAAAGAGGCTCGGGACCGAGATTGATCGGCTCAAGGCTGCCTTGGAGGCTGAGATCCAGGCTAAGATGCTTGCTCGAGGAGGACGTAAAGGAGGCCACCAGCTGCATTGTCATCGAGCACGGAAAGGTTTTGACAAAGCCATTGCCCAGCTGAGGTTCTAGTTCCCGGCATCGACCTTTCGGGGGCCGATGTGAACATGGAGGTGGTGAATGGGGAACTTGTTCCCATTATTCCCGAGGGGGAGGAAGAGGTGGACGTGGTGGGGGACTCTCCCGAAGGTCACATAGAGACCGAGGAAAGCCATAGGGGGAGTAGTTGTTGTAGTTTTTTGTTTTTTGTCCATCCTTTGTCTTGGGCTCATGCCCTTGTAACTCGACATTATTGAATGAATATCATTATCATTTTGCTGATTCTTTGTTGTGTTTGGCTTGTTGATCAAATCTTCGGCTAAGGCCAAAACACTCTACCGTCCAAAATGGACGGTGGTTGTTACACGAGAAGCACGTGTTTTACATTTTGCGTTGTCATGCATTAAATGCTTTGGAAACCGTAATGGGTTCATGCAATCGCTGCCTTTTGCTTAGTTTCGAGGTTTGTTTTCCCAACAAACTTTCACGCATGCTACTTCCTTCCTTGCTTATAAATAGGGTCCTTCTGCTGCCTCACTTGTTCATCCCTCGTCCTTTTCCATCAGCCAAGTTCGTTTCTTACTTCTCTTCCACCCGAGTAGTTCTATGCTAGCGTCAGAGGTTTACGTTCCCCTCTCCCAATTAACATCCTTTTTTGGGTTTCACATCCGCCAAAAAGGATGTAAGTGGGAGACGGGATCCAGAATTCCTCGATCCTTGAAGAAGGATGTTAACTGGGAGAATAATAATCTTCGGGAGACGGGATCCAGAATTCCTCGATCCTTGAAGAAGGATGTTAACTGGGAGAATAATAATCTTCGGGAGTCGAGAAAGGGGTAGAGGCCGTCTACTCCCTGAGTTGGCCGAGCACCTCATCATCCAGCTTTCTCAGGGGGAAGTGACTACAGCCTCCCTTAAGAGAGAGTGGTGGCGCTTGATTAGGGGGATTGGGGACCGTCCGGAGTTGCTCCTACTCTGACTGGGGGGACTATTGTCCCGCCGAGCGGCCCTTATTTTCAATTTCGGCTTTCGACTTCAGCGTTGTGCTCGGTCCCTTGAATGTACTTTTCTAAGTGTCAAACTCGGCTTTATTTTTGCCTTGCGCATTGTACTCAGTTTTCTTGAATGTACTTTTCCAGTGTCAAACTCGGCTTTATTTTTGTTTTGCGCATTGTACTCGGTTTCCTTAATAAAATAATGGCTCGTACTCGGCCTTTCCGAATTTTGTTATTTGCTCATATTCGGCTTCAATAATTTCGCGGCTTAAATTCAGCGTCAATAGCTTAATAACTCGGATTCGGCTAATAAGATCATGCTTAACCTTTAGATTTAACTTTATGGCTCGTACTCGGCCACCAGGCTCAAACTTGGCCTTTAGAATATAATCGGCTCGGACTCGACCGCTAGGCTCAAACTTGGCCGTTAGAATATAATTGGCTCGGACTCGGCCACCAGGCTCAAACTTGGCCTTTAGAAGATAACCGACTCGAACTCGGCCGTTAGGCTCAAACTTGGCCTTTAGAATGTAATTGGCTCGGACTCGGCCATTGGCTCGTACTCGGCCACCAGGCTCAAACTTGGCCTTTAGAAGATAACCGGCTCGAACTCGGCCGTTGGCTCGTACTCGGCCACCAGGCTCAAACTTGGCCTTTAGAAGATAACCGGCTCGAACTCGGCCGTTGGCTCGTACTCGGCCACCAGGCTCAAACTTGACCTTTAGAAGATAATCGGCTCGAACTCGGCCGCTAGGCTCAAACTTGGCCTTTAGAATGTAATTGGCTCGGACTCGGCCATTGGCTCGTACTCGGCCACCAGGCTCAAACTTGGCCTTTAGAAGATAATCGGCTCGAACTCGGCCGCTAGGCTCAAACTTGACCTTTAGAATGTAATTGGCTCGGACTCGGCCCTTGGCTCGTACTCGGCCACCAGGCTCAAACTTGGCCTTTAGAAGATAACCGGCTCGAACTCGGCCGTTGGCTCGTACTCGGCCACCAGGCTCAAACTTGGCCTTTAGAAGATAATCGGCTCGAACTCGGCCGCTAGGCTCAAACTTGGCCTTTAGAATGTAATTGGCTCGGACTCGGCCACCAGGCTCAAACTTGGCCTTTAGAAGATAACCAGCTCGAACTCGGCCGTTAGGCTCAAACTTGGCCTTTAGAATGTAATTGGCTCGGACTCGGCCATTGGCTCGTACTCGGCCACCAGGCTCAAACTTGGCCTTTAGAAGATAACCGGCTCGAACTCGACCGTTAGGCTCAAACTTGGCCTTTAGAATGTAATTGGCTCGGACTCGGCCATTGGCTCGTACTCGGCCACCAGGCTCAAACTTGACCTTTAGAAGATAACCGGCTCGAACTCGGCCGTTGGCTCAAACTTGGCCTTTAGAATGTAATTGGCTCGGACTCGGCCATTGGCTCGTACTCGGCCGTTAGGCTCAAACTTGGCCTTTAGAAGATAACCGGCTCGAACTCGGCCGTTGGCTCGTACTCGGCCACCAGGCTCAAACTTGGCCTTAAGAAGATAACCGGCTCGAACTCGGCCGTTGGCTCGTACTCGGCCACCAGAATAAGATGCCTGCAAAATAAATACTTTGGCAAAACAAGAGAAAATAAAACCATATTCATAATAAATTTTGTTTTTTATTGAATGGAGTCCGCGGTGTGCCTCGTTAAAACCTCCCCGGTCAAAACCCATTTTGGGAAAAAATACCGAGGTAGGAAGTACAGCACCCGACTATATACATCAGCTGTAATAAAACTTTAAATGAGAAGCATTCCAAGTCCTCGGGATAGGATTTCCTGACAATTCTTCTAACCTATATGCCCCGTTCCCCAGGTTTTCAGCTACTCGGAATGGCCCTCCACAGTTTGCCGCTAACTTGCCTTCCGTGCGGTCCTTCCTCGCTTCCCCTTTTATTCTCAGTACTAAGTCTCCGCGCAGAAAACTCCTTGGCCTCACCCTTGAATTATACCTTCTAGTGGCTCTCTGTTTGCAGGCTTCTTCTCTGATTCTGGCTTCCTCCCTAACTTCTTCTATCAAGTCAAGTTCGATCCTCAGATTGCTCTCATTGTCGTTCGGCTCGTGTTGCACACGTCGGAAAGATGGTTCACCAACCTCTACTGGGATCATGGCGTCGGTTCCGTACGTCAGCCTGAAGGGTGTTTCTTGAGTGGTAGATTGAGGCGTACAGTGGTAGGCCCAGAGGATACTCGGTAACTCTTCTGCCCAAGCTCCTTTGGATCTTCCTACTCTTTTCTTCAGTTCCCCGAGGATGACCTTGTTAGCTGCTTCGGCCTGCCCATTGGTTTGGGGGTGCTCAACGGATGTAACTTGGTGCTTAATACCGAGGTTGTCATAGAATTCCCGTAGCGTCTTATCCACAAATTGTCTTCCGTTGTCAGTGACGATTGCAAAGGGAATTCCGTGCCTACAAATAAGGCTCTTCCACACAAATTTCTGCACTTTCTCGGCGGTAATCTTGGCCAAAGGCTCTGCTTCGATCCATTTGGTGAAGTAGTCCACCGCTACCAGTAGGAATTTGACTTGGCCTTTGGCTACAGGGAAAGGTCCCAGTATGTCCATTCCCCACATAGCGAACGGCCAAGGCGAGTTTAATGTGTGAAGTCCTTCAGGGGGGGTATGATTTACATTGGAAAATCTTTGGCACTCATCACACCGCTTCGTCCACTCCATGCAATCAGCTCTGATGGTAGGCCAATAGTACCCTGCTCGGACTACCTTGGAGGCCATTGATCTGCCTCCACCGTGAAAACCACAGATTCCTCGGTGAACCTCTTCCATGACATACTTGGATTGTGCCCTCGTCAGACATTTTAGCAATGGCGCCGAGAATCCTCGCTTATACAACTCCCCGGCGATTATGGTAAAGTGACTTGCCCTGAGCCTGACTTTCCTGGCTTCGGCCTGATCCGAGGGTAGAGTTTCTGAGGATAAGTACTCCCATATGGGTGTCATCCATTCTCGGTCAACCAACTCGTTGGCCATCACTTCTTCCGTCCCAATGCTCGGTTCATTGAGGGTTTCTTGAATAACCGTTCTATGGTGTCCCGGCTTCTTTGTGCTGGCTAGCTTAGACAGCAAATCAGCCCGAGTGTTTTCTTCCCGGGGAATGTGCTCAATAGTGAATTTTTCAAAGCCGGAGATTAATTGGTTGACCTTACACAAATATCTGGTGAGCTGAGGTTCCTTCGCCAGATAGCCTCCGGATATTTGTCCGGTGACTAGTTGTGAATCACTCCGGCACTTAACAGCCTTTGCCCCCATTTCATTCGCCAGCCTTAGTCCCGCTATCAAAGCTTCATACTCGGCTTGATTGTTCGAGGTTTTGAATTCGAACTTTAACGATTGCTCCAAGATCAGATCTCCCGGTCCTTCCCGGAATTACCCCGCTCCCACGCCCGACATTCGAGGATCCATCCACGTACAAATTCCACCATATATCCTCGGCTCTCGGGCTGTGGATGGAGCTCGGCTATGAAGTCGGAGAGGCATTGTGATTTCAGAGGTCCTCTCATTTCGTATTTCAAGCCAAACTCGGACAATTCTACTGACCAAGCAATCATACGCCCCGCCAATTCGGGCTTTTTGAGTATCTGTTTAATCGGGTGATCCGTTTTAACAATCACTTGGTGACTCTGAAAGTACGGGCGCAACCGCCGAGCTGCGGTTACCAAGGCTAAGACCAGCTTCTCAATGACTTGATACCGAGTTTCGGCATCATGAAGCACCATACTGATGAAGTATACTGGCATTTGGGCTTTCTCTCCCTCTTGTACGATGACTGCGCTGATAGCATTCTCGGAGGCTGACAGATACAGATACAATTCCTTCCCAGGGATGGGTCTTGTTAATATCGGCGGGGAGGACAGAAAGTCCTTGAAGTCGACAAAGGCCTTCTCGCAGTCCTCGGTCCACTTGAAGGTTTGGGGCTTCTTCAGCAGTTTGAAGAAAGGCCGAGCTTTCTCTGCGGATTTGGGTAGGAACCGAGATAATGATGCAAGCCGTCCTGCCAATCTTTGTACTTCTTTAACGTTCTGCGGGCTTCTCATCTCAATTACGGCCCGGCACTTATCGGGATTGGCCTCAATTCCCCGGTGCGTAAGCATAAAGCCGAGGAATTTACCCCCCTGGACACCGAAAACACACTTCTCCGGGTTCAGCCTCATGTTGTACCTTCTCAGCTGCTGAAATATTTCTTCCAGATCTATAGGGTGGTGGCTGGGGTCATCGGATTTCACCACCATGTCATCCACATCTACTTCCATGGTTCTGCCAATTTGCTTCTCAAATACCCAGTCCATAAGTCTCTGATACGTAGCTCCCGCATTCTTCAGCCCAAACGGCATTACTCTGTAGCAGTAATTTGACCCCTCAGTAATGAAGGCTGTTTTCTCCTCATCCGGGGGGCACATTCGAATTTGGTTGTACCCGGAGTATGCATCCAAGAAGCTTAGAATTTTGTATCCGGAAGCCCTGTCAACCAGCCTGTCAATACTCGGCAAAGGATAAGAGTCTTTTGGGCAAGCTCTGTTCAGATCCGTGTAATCAGTGCACATGCGCCACTTGCCGTTTGCTTTTTTGACGAGAACGACGTTGGCCAGCCATGTGGTGTATTCTACTTCTCGGATAAAGTTGGCCTTGACCAACTTCGCTGTCTCCTCTTCCACTACTTTTCTCCTTTCTTCACCTAATCTCCTCTTTCTCTGGGCCACTGGCTTCGCCTCGGACAGATTGCCAATTTATGGCATAAGAAGTTGGGATCGATTCCGGCATGTCGAGGTGGTCCAGGCGAATAGATCGGCATTTCTGCGCAAAGACTTGCTTTATTTCTTCTTTCAAAGTAGGCTCAAGGTGATCACCGAGTTTAGTGCACTTTGTTCAGCCGCGCACCGAGTTGGAATTTCTCTAACTCCTCGATAGGTTGTGGACGTTGTTCCTGCATGTCCATCCCGGGATCCAGTTCAACGGAGTTTCTTGAATTCACCGCCTTGTCCTTCCTCCCTGTCTAGGGTTTCTCTTTGGTGCGGGTTTAAGTTTGCTCACCCGCAAACTATCAAGATAGCACTTGTCTTGCCATCCTACGATCTGCTCGGACAGCCACTATGTCCCCCGAGCTGGAAGGGAACTTCATCGTGAGGTGGGGAGTAGAGACCACAGCCCCCAACTCGTTCAAGGGACGGTCTTCCGATCGAGGATATTATACGATATAACAAAGATTAACTAGCACATACGACCATGATGGTCTTAGAAGCTCGCCATCGCCAAAAGTAGTCAAGAGGTCAATATATCCCCGAGTATCAACTCTGCTCCCCTGCGAAGCCAACGAGCTTCTTTGTAAATGACGGCTGAATTGATTTCTCCGGGATCCCGAAGCTTCAAACGTTGAGTAATACAATATATCCGCGGAGCTCCCCTGATCGACGAGGGTTCTTTTGACCGAGAAGTTGACCAACTATACGGTGATCACCATGGGGTCATCCTGGTTGGGATCTACTCCCACAAAATCTTCATCGGAAAAGATAATAGGTGGGGAACTTCGGGAGGCTTGCCGATATCCGAGTTGACGGCTCGGATGGCCCGCAGATGTCTTCTCCGAGCTGAACTTGTTGTGCCTCCCCCCGCGAACCCTCCTGAGATGGTGTTTATCACCCCCCGGATGACATTATCCTCTTCCCGTCTTTCATTCTGCCTTTCTCTGGTCTCTGCTCTCTCATCAGTTCGTCGATCGCCGCCCCTCCTCAGGCTTGATCACCCTCTCTCCTTCTGTTTCCACCGCGCCTCTCCTTGTTGTTGTTGTTTCTTCGGACAAAGTTGTTGAGGTGGCCAGCTGAACCAACTCTTCAATTTTATCCCGTAGGACCCAAAGCACTCCTCGGTGGTATGGCCATAGTTGCGGTGATACCGACAATGCTTACAGCGATCTGCGTTTGGGGTGTGGCCACGATTTGGGAGCTGCGAAGTTCCACACATGACGCTTCCTCGAACACCCGAGCCCGATTTGTATTGAGGGGAGTATAATGCTCATACTTCGGTCCCTCTGGAAATGCTCGTAGGGCCTTTAAATCTCGGCTTATCACCCCCCCTCCTCCTCTTGTCTTTACCTTCTACTTTGTCGGCATCATCGGTCCGATCCCTTTTCTTGGACTCCTCCACCTCCTCCATATCGATGAAACCCGCAGCTTTTCTTCTCGGTTCGTCCATGTCGTTTGGTGGTTTTCGAGCCAAGTGCCTAGCAAAAGGGCCGGGTCTCAACCGGTCGAGGATGGTGTGTAGTGCAACATCGGACTTGAGATTGGGGATGAGTACCGCCTCCTTGCTGAATCGACCATGAAGTTGCGCAGGATTCATTCTTCTCTTGCCTGAAGTTCACCAGGTGAGGCCGAGGTTTTTTGGTGGGCTCGGCTCGTGGCAACCGAGCGCTGAACTTAGCCACGAATGTATCAAAAGAGTCCACCGAGGCTGGGGGTAGCTGGGTGTACCAAGTCAACGCTGCCTCCTTCAGTGTGGTTGGGAAGACTTTGCACATGACAGCGTCGTCATCCGTAAAAAGGTACATCTGCGTGGTGAAGGCGTCCAAGTGGAGCTCGGGGTCTGAGGTGCCATCATATTTGTCAATGTTGATGGGCTTGTAGTTGGCTGGCAAGGGGACCCCCATGATATCGTTCGTGAAAGGATGCCTCGGCTTCCGCAGGCTGGCCTTGTCATTAAGTCTGTTTGTTTGGAGTGAAAATTATGGGGCCTGCCTAGGGAATCCCTCTTCCTCTGCTCGGTTGTTGTGGTGGGAAGCCCGGAGGTGAGGACCCCCTTCCCTATACAAGTTTCTGGACCCCTCAATCTCGGGAGGTCGGCGCTCTCTTTCATGTGAGGAAGAGACCGACCTTTCCCTGCTCTGCTCTCTCTCACGACGGCCATTCTGCCGGCGGATTTCTTCGTTCTCCCTTCTCAGCGCTGCAACCTGCGCGAGAAGCTCCTGAACCACGGGATTGTCAGTCATTCCTGCTGGGCCTACGGATTGTTCTCCATTATCCCCGTTAACTCCGTTGTTGGCATTCCTTGGCTCCTCCCTCCTGCAGTTTCCGCTCCTCGTCCTCACCATTTTGTGTGGTATGGGAAAATATTTGCTTCGATTCCCACAGACGGCGCCAAATGTTCCATCCAAATATCTCGGATATGAGATACTCGGCTGAACGAGGATTAGTGGGGTGTTTTTGGATTGTGCTTGACAGAATGTGGATTCTGCTCCTACGTATCCAAAAGGGAATCAAAGCAAACGTAGTTCTGAATGAGGGGTAAGCCCCCTATTTATAGTGATCTCTCAGGATCAAGCTCCGAAATAAGCGGAGGAATATTTGGATCAGATCGCGATCATGGGGAGAGATATCCGGAGCTTGATTATCCGGAGTGACATTATGGCTAGCGAGATATTCGGCCCAGTTAGCTGCGGATGGATAGCTTGGGGCCGAGGTACCTTCGTGCGTGGCCTATCATGGAAAGGGGCCGAGTAGTTATCCTCGGGTGTCAGGTGTGCTGACATGTCCTCGGCTTCGGAGGAGTTTGGGCAAAGGCCCATTCGTGGGGGTAAGCTCGGTTGGTCCAGTGTATAGACGAGTTCTCGGTCTTACATTCTCGGCCGGTACATAGGGCATCTTTTTTTTTTTTTTTATGTAAGAGACAAAAGCTGACAATACAATAAACAATTAAGTAAATTATGCACAACAAAGTTTAAAACTGAGTTTAAATTGAAAAAATAAAATTAGCATCTTGGTTTATTAGATGAACTCAAATGTGTTTGGTTGCTGATAAGACCTTCTTATCAAAATGGACCAACAGGATGCAGAGCAATGGAATTCCAGAGGAAGAGTGTTTCCTTTTATATGCTTGTGGTAGCTACATATATCAGTTATCACACTGGATCCACTTGCAGTTTAGAGCTGTACTACACTACAACCAATTACCAAACCAACTAACTGGTTTCCTCTTTTATTTGTTACTAACCAACTCAATTGTCTAACCCTTCCCGATTACAACTGCTGGTTACTTTGTTGGAAAACATGCAGAGAAATGAAAAACTAAAATCTGCACAATGATGGAAAAGTGTGTACAGTAGTACACCAAGCCAATCTCATGACTTAAGCAATAGAAAATATAAATAACTAACTTGCTTATTCAATAAACTAATTTATGCATTTATATTTTTTTTTTATAAAAATATTTTTAGTAGATGGTCAAGTCTTTAATTAATTAGTCTGGGAGTGCTTGGTGTTGAAAATAGATTCTTTACAAGCTGGATGCAATAGTTTGAAGAAAATAAGAGAAATACGTGATATGCATGTCTAAAAACTTGGTTCTTCAGTACACTATGTCTAAACTTAGTTAACCAAATAAATAAATAAAATAAAAATAGTTAAGACAATAGTTTTTTTTTGGGTTGTGTTCAATGCTGTAAACCTCTTTAATATATTAAATACAAAGACAAGAACATCATCAGGAGTATACATCTGATAGCTACAGTTCTTGTCTTCAATAAGAGAAGCAAATAAGATGAAACCACTGATTCAGAGTAACATAGGCAAGTAGATATGTACAATATCTACATAACACTGAATTTACTAATGAATCAAACAGATGAAGAATTTGCCTTTGTAGCCCCAAATGCAGGTTTCTGTGCTAGTTCAACCTCTTCACTATACTCATATGCCAATCCACCATGGCTGGTTAAATCCAATCCAGCCATCTCCTCTTCAGGTGGGGTTCTCAATAGATTCAGTTTGTGCAACACAAAGAACACAATCCCCATGGTAACACTCACCCAAGCTATGATGGACAAAATCTGCATAACATGTGCTGCAAGGAGCTTTCCACCCCCTCCCATGAACAGCCCATAAGGCCTATCAGGGAACCCAGGGTAGATCTCATTTACATATTGTTTCTTGGCAAATAATGCAGTGAAGATTATCCCCCATGTGCCACAACCCCCATGAAGTTGTGCAGCCTCAAGTGGATCATCATACTTGAATTTCTCTGCTAGAATGTTGCATCCAATGAGCACCCAAGCAGCCACAAACCCACATATGATAGCAGCCCAAGGGTCCACAAAAGCACACCCTGCAGTGATTGCAGCAAACCCACCAAGCAAACCATTGCAAACATCTGTGACATTCCAATGCCCAGTTTGGATGCGTTTGCCAAAGAGGGTTGTCAGTGCTGCTGTGCATCCAGCAAGAGTTGTGGTCACTGCAGTCCTCCCCACAGCACTCCATTGTCCATAGTAAGAGCCACTGTTATCTCCATAGGTCTTCAATATGTTAAGAAATGAGCCAGGGTTGAATCCATACCAACCGAACCACAACAAGAATGTTCCCAAAACAACCAATGTACCACTATGTCCTCTCATTGGGACAGGTCTTCCTGCATGATCAAACCTTCCAATTCTAGGGCCTTCAATGAAAGCACCCCAGAAGCCAGCAACAGCTCCAACCAAGTGAACAACACCTGAACCAGCAAAATCAATGACCCCAGTTCCAAATAACAAGTTTTCTGTCCTTGCAGGACTACCCCAACCATCAGGAGACCAAAACCAATGTGCCACAATAGGGTACACCAAACCAGTCAAGAATGATGAGTAAATCAAATATGCAACAAACTGTGTCCTCTCTGCAATGGAACCACTTGTGATCCCAGCTGCAGCAATGGCAAAAGCCCATTGATAAAGGAAGTATCCATAATCAAAAGTCTGTGAAGGGAACTTGTCAAGGCCCAAAAAGTGCTTCCCAATGAAACCATTTGAAGGGGTACCAAATGCCAATGCAAAACCAAAGATGTAAAAGAAGATGCCACCGGTTGCAGCATCAAGAACATTGGTGAGCATGATGTTCATGGTGTTCTTGGCACGGACAGAACCAGCACACAGCATGGCAAAGCCAAGCTGCATGGCAAAGACAAGGTATGCAGAGAAGAGAAGGTAGGTGTTGTCAATGGCATAGGTGGTGTCAACAAACTTGTTTGAAATGGCATCAAAGCGTTGGCATATGAATTCAGCTGCGGCGGAGGCATTGGTGGTGTTGCCAAGAAGGGTGTGGAGGTCAGAGGCGGAGCATGAGAACGCAGCCATGGTGGTTGGTGGTGCCCGACCACCTTGTATGAGAGGGTGTAGTGTTTGTGGCTAGCAAAGAACAATGTTGTCATGCAATTGCATTTATAATGGTTTGTTGAATAGTTCTTAGTGTCTATTTTGGAATTGACATTACAAATTTAGCAAATAAGAAACGTATGTCTAAATTTTAACTCATCAGTTGACTGCTAACCTGGCACGTATGTTTTTGCTCCTGTAATTCTCATATTATAACTGTCGCACATGACACATTTTTTGTGAGTTTAGTATTCATACATTCCGGATGTAAAGTTTAATTATTGATTTACAATATAAAAAGTATTGATACTAATAATGCGTACCAAATCCTATTTTTATATAGTATGAGTATATGTAAAGTGTCAAAGTCTCTTGAGTATATGAGGAAAAAAATCATTTATAATAACTTTGACAATCCCTTTTGTGAGTTGGTTGTCGGAGTGGACTTAGGTCAATTATTCTTAAATGATATCAATGTCTACCACAATGTTGAATCACCCATAAATGTTCATTCCTGCCAATTTCACCATGTCCAAATTCTAGCATCTCGGCATGAGGAGGGTATTGAATATCAATTTTCAACTCATTCATGTAAATAATATATCGGTGTCTCACTAGTTATCAAATCAGATTAGAAAAAAAAACATTATTCATACATATGAAAACATAATATGGGAGCTATAAGATATTATTATTATTATTATTATTATTAACATAAAAATGAGGACAATATATGTTATTCCTTTACTTTTTTTAAAATACGTATATACAAATAAAATAAAAAGTAAGTAATAGAAAGAAATATATAATAAAAAATATGATATTCAAAATTTAATATTAGACACAAGAGGTAGTCAATACTTAAAAATTTTGGAAAGATAACAATTTAGTGCAATATGATAAAATTTTCCACTTTTAGTTTGTATATTGACTGGTTAAGTATCGGAATGCAAAGAAATCAAATTTTAGAATATTTTACCGAAAATCACAACTTTTAAATTTTCAATATATTAAATATATCAAATTTTGATACAAATTTTTTATTTTTAATTCATTAATCAGAAAATAGTTAGTATTTGCCTTTAAATAATTTCTATTTTATTTCAAACTTAGAAATAGATGATATGCAATCAGTCAACATCACAACAAGCCTGAAGAGAGTGGAATTGGTGCGGCTAAGCAGGTTTCAACAACCTACAATAGGCCAGGGTTAGGGTAACTCAAGATTCGTTTAACTGCCTCCCAGTGACTGGGAGAGGAATTTATTTCATTAATTAATAAGGTAGTTTATCGAGGGTACTGTACTTGAATGCTCCAAAATTAGAAGTCAGAAGACTGCTACTGCGATATATACTTGCATAAAATATCATAAATGATATTTGTACACATGAATTTTTAGGTACCTGCAACACCTGTTTAACAAGGTTCAAAATCGTGATTAACGAAGCATACAATTTGATTAATAGATACATCAAGATTGAGTAACTCATTAATCATCCACTGAACTTCATTAACCAAGATTTTTTACGTTATTAACCAAGTTGTCTATTACTTAACAAAACTTTGAATTGGTAATAAATTACCCAATCTTGATTAATAATATACAAAATCTTGATTATTAAAGTTTAATGAATGATTAATGAGTTACGCCAACCAAACTCAATACCATTTCTGTAAAATATCATTTCTGTAAAATATTGTACTCTAAACATAATATAGAATTATAGATGATGAGAAAAGAATGACATTTCATGAATCATACTCCACAATTTCTAATGGATGTCTTTCATCTCACAGTTAGCATATGTGCTTTGGGGATCAGCAAAGCGGTGAATTTTTACTTTTTTTTGGGACGTAACACTGGAGAAACTCTTTCTTAGAAAATGATATATACAATTTTAAAAAAAAGTTAAATAGACACCTTAAATAAATGCGCTGAGATTAATTGAATCTGAAATGGAGATAGTAAGAACAAAATAATGCTTATCAACTACATTGTTTCACTCACTAGCCACTTCTTATGTACGCATTTAGTCCTACAGACCTAGACCTAAGACTCTAAGCTCAAAGACTGAGTGTTTGATAATTGGAACTTGTCAGCATCAATTAGGAACAACATCTAACATGCATTTCAGAGCAGTGAGCAAGAAGACTGAAGAAAACAGCAGAACTCTTGGCTCATCAACTTGAATCATTGAGAACATTACCAAACTAGGCAAAAGACAGACCATTCCAGGAGTCATCAAAATCAACTAAAAACATCCCCGGATCGATTGTGCTAAGATCAGGAGATGGTATCTTCATTTCAGATGCCAAAGCATTATCTGCTACAACTGGAACTGAATCTTGTTCATCGAAAAGACATTGCATGATATCATCAACTGACCTTAGGTTAGTGCTTCCAGTAAACTGGGTACCAGACCCTTTGACATTAGGTGGTTGGTTTATAGATCTTGAGCTTTGAAGATAAGAAATTCTTTGATTTGTATTCTCAGCCCAACCTGAGTGAATATCTGCCTTTCTTGCTGATCCACTCTCATCATGAGGTTTCTGTTGCCAACCATCTTGCCTTGTAATTCCACCTTCCATAATATTTGGAAGAGCATTTTCATTTTGACTTCCAATATGATGCTCATTCAAATGCTGATTTCTATTTAGGTGAGACACATAACTTGAAGGAGCACCATTACCCTGACTACAAGATCCATAAAAATTCTGGCTATTGTTTGACCCGCGATATGCTTGGGTTTCATAAGCAGTAGTATACTTGTTGACATGGCTCAGGGTAGCCACTTCGGAGCTTGATCGTGGTTGCAATACATTTTTGGGGACCCAAACATCGTTCTGTCCATCAGTTCTGTTATTTGAAAATCCTGTTGCAGTGTGATATCTGCCATATTGCCATGCTGGATTGACATTATTGCTGAAGCCAGATGAACCATGAGTAGAATGGTCCGCTGTGAGGGCGCCCCCAATGCTGCCTACCATCTTGGACATCATATGAGAACCAAGGAACTGAGGTTCTAAACCAATAGCGCTACGTCCTCGATCCCTTTGGATGCCATGATTACGTACACCTAGCAACTGCCTTGGAAAGGAGTGAGACAGGTATCGGTTTCTCGCCAAAGTAGATCCTGACTCCTGACATCTACCATGGTTTGCATCATGGGGAATTGTAAAATTGGAGGGTGTGGAGCATTCAGGGATGGTATTTGGCCAGAAGACCTGATTCGGTAAGCTAGAAATTGGTGAAGAGCATGGACGCATTATAGTTGGCTCAAAGGCCTGGTTTTGAGGTATGAGATTCGGCGAGGAGAATGTATGCATTGCACTTGACCTCGTCGTCTGATTAAATAGCATGGAATTTGCAGGCGAACACCGAATATCAAGGGGCAGAATATGGTTATATTGTAGATTCCCAATATCTTGCAAAGTACCATAATTGGTTGAAGCTGGTAATGGAGCAGTTTTGTCCAACTTGAAATTTTTCCTCAGTATTTTCCACATCTCAGATTTATCAGTTGCATGACAATGATCGGTACTTGAAAGGCCAGAGCCCCACTTCAGGCACGGTGCTTTGGAGTCACAGACATAACAGTGGCACTGCATGTCACCAAAAACAGAAATCAGGGTGATAGAAGGATTATATAGAATAGAATAAAAAGTAACATAGGAAACAATTATAATTAAACCAGCTAATGCATAAGCATAAGTGCTAAATTTTGAGATAGCCCAGAGTTGTGAATTATGATCTTTACCTGATCACAGTGTCTCTCGTGGGGGGTGGAAGAAAAAGGGAAATTGCCACAAAGATGCCGGGGATGAGGATAGTCTCTGCATGCAATCTGCAAATAGAAACCAAAAATGAACCTCCACATATAAAATGCTACAGATACATCTTAAATCATAAGAAAATAAAGTACAAAAATTGTAACTTTGAGTAAACAAAGTCGTGCATGAAAACCACAGAAAATCTAGGGAAGAAATTCATAAAATAAAAATAAAATACAATGAACAAATAGCAAAAAGTAATGTTGCACTAAAAGCAAATGCCTCAACTAATGCCTTATAGCCCAGTATAAGACTTCAAAAAGTTATGTAACTTCAATAGAAATCATCAGTAACCATGCTGAGCTCGCAACACAACATAGAGAATCCTCTCAGCTTATCTGTTTTTCCAAATACTCTGGATTGAGTTAGCAACATTTACCCATACCATGTAAGGTCTCAATCAGGATGAGCAAGTGTAATTTCAATCTTTGAAAATGAATCCATTCAAAAGGTACATAGACCAGGATTCAAGTCTTCTGCCATCTCAAACTCGCTCATATCAGTCATCTTAACTCCCCCCCTCCCCCCCAATGTGGCAATTTATTGTCCTGCAAGGAACTTCCTTCCATGAGGCTAAACTTGGCAGTAGTGCACCTTTTATGCCAGTCAAATACATCTATAGTTCAAAAGATACAACTTTCAATCTCCCATTCAAGTTGACACAGGATTGATTCTAGGTCTACAAACAAGCTCATCAGATTCCTTTGTCAGTCCATGAAGCCCAGCCCACACCCAATCCACCCCCAAAGCATTAAAGTAAGGGGGAAAATGCTAATAGAAAAAAGAAAAAAGAAGAATTTGTTAAGGTAAAGTATTAAAAAACAATTACATGCGTGAGAGTTAACACTATAATTAATGTAATTCCAAAAAGGAATTCTATAAACGTCCTGATGCTTCACAAAAATGGTAGGACACAACCATTGTTACAGTTTCATGACTAGTACATCAATTTTCGAAAATTAAAAACTAATATAATTTTTATTTACAATTTTAGAAACGAAAATGATGGTTTTCTCAATAGAATAGAATTCCCAGAGGCAGTAGTAGCAATACCTGACCCTTCTCCCCAACAACAAGCAACTCGTCCGACCCAGTTGCCACATTGTCCACTTCGGATACGAGGTTGTCGGGGTCACCATCCAGAATTACACAATCATCATCATCACCTTCTTCTTCTTTTTCTTCATTCACGGTTGGCATCGAAGTTGATATTACTGAACAACACTTTGATGATGACTTGGGTTGTTCAGGTTGATTCACCACAACAACCTCGTTTGTTTGTTCTTCATCGAACACCCCGAGAAACTCTTTTACCCACTCGTACTCAATCACCTTCCTTTTCCTTCCCTCTCTCTTCTCTTCTTCTTCTCCTTCGTCAGAGCTTATATCCAACACAAATGCAGTGCCCTCCATACCAATACCAAAAAAGATTATAACTTTGAATTAAACAAATAATGGGCTTCCCTGAAACCTTAAAAAGATGAAGTTTTCTTGGAGCAACTTGGTAGTGGGGTTATCGAAATTCTCTCACTACACAAATTTGAAAGTAATTAAAAATGGAAAAATAATTCAATAAATAAGCACAGATTCGGAAATGGTAAAAACAGAGATACGTCTTTTGCAGAGACGCTTTGCAAGTGGGCGCACCACGCTGTCATGTTACAGAGATTGGGAGTGGATAAGTTTTGAACTTGTAGTGTAAGTTTGGAGGATAAAAACAAAAAGGTCAAATAATATAAAAATGGAAAAATAATTAATTCATTTAATGTTTTGACGGTTTTATTTTATATATTTAATGGTTGCATTTATTATTCTTTTTTTCAAAAAGGAAATTGAGGGTTGAGGGGTTCCGGAGGTAATTTCGGTTTCATTTTTGGCAATATAAAAGACAATAAGATCTAGTTTGGTGGTCAGGATAGGATAGGGACGGATAGGATAAGAGAGCATGATAGGAGTATGATATGATATGAGCATGATAAACTGTTATCATATCCGACGTTTGGTGTCATGGGATAACCAACCTGGATAACATTATAATTTTAAATGCAATTTTAAAATTTTTGTTTTTGTTCTGAATGTTTTCCTATTTTATTAGAGTTTTTTATAATTTTTATTTTTTAAGATTATATAAAAAGACAAAATTGTCCTTGTGATAAAATTACATATAATATTTTGAATTTTAAAATATTGTTTAGCTTAAATTAATTTTATTATAATTTTAAATAATCATTTTTAGTTTTTACTTTACATATAGTTAAATTATTAGAATATTTTTTTATTTATTTTTTATTTTTCTAAATAATGTGAAGTAGCAAAATTAGCCTCGTGACAAAATAAAAATAATTTTTAAATTAATTATTAATATTTTTATTACTTTATGTTTTATTATACATTTTTTGATAACCGTATTATATTTTATTATACTTTAATTATTTTATATATAAAATATTTTTATAATTTATTATACTATAAATAATCTTATCATATCCTGTTGAGTTCTAACCCAGCTCCCTCCTCAGGATAGAATTTTAACTAGGTGAACAGGATAGGATGGGTGTTAGGATTGGTTTATCCTATCCTGCTGGCTCACCAAATAATAGTTTCAGACATGATATGATAGATTATCATATCCCGTCTCTCTTATCCTGACCACCAAACGAGCCCTAATAAGAGAGGGTAGCGCTTGCGTCAAAAAAAAAGGAAGAAAGAAACGGTAGCGGTGTGCTAACAAGTACTGGTACAGGACGTGTTTCAGTCAAAAAAAAAAATAATAATAATAATAATAATAATAAACAAAGTAGGTGGAAGTAGGCCAGGCCGCCCGACAGGGGTCTATGGCCTGGCCTATTTAATAAAAAGGTCAGGTAAAGGCTTTTTCAAAAACCTTTTTAGATAAATAGGCCATGCTTGAGCTTCAGAAAAAGCCTACGAAGTCTGATAGGCCGGCCTGATTAGCATTACTTTTAAATAAGTATTAAATATATATAATATATAATAATAATCAAATGAGACTAAACATATAGTAGAAAGATAGAAAAAACCTAATCAGACTAAACCCTGAGTTAGAAACTCTGCTTCACTAATCACTAGTTCACTCGTTCTTCTTCATTCCTCACTCCAGATGGCGCCAAGCTCTGCCTCACCGGTCGCCAGCCGTGCTCTGCCTCACCAGTCGTCGGCCGCCATGTTCGGTCGTAGCTTCGTTCACTTCGTTCGTTCGCCTCGTTCGTTGCTTCCTCCTTGTTTGGTCATCGCTTCATCATCGCTTCACCGTCGTTTCGTTGTCCCTTGTCAGGTCGCTTCGTTCATTCGCCTCGTTCGTTGCTTCCTCCTCGTTCGGTCATCGCTTCGCTGTCGTTTCGCCGTCCCTCGTCAGGTAAACCTTTGTACCTTTGATCTCAATGAAGTTGGTTCTGATGATATGGATGTTTCTGTAAATGCTATGTCTACTACACCAATTCCTGTTGTCTCTGTTTCAAAGCCTGCACAGACTTCTGGGTTGCCAACGACCCCTTTGCAGTTTGAGGGGACACTTGGATGGAAAGGATCAGCGCTGCCACCAGTGCCTTTCGCCCAGCATCATCTTGTAAAAATTTTGATACTGAGAAGAATGTTTCTGTTTGTGGGAGCTCTGATAATTCCAAGCAGAGGCAGGGTTGCCTTGATATTGATCTGAATGGGGATGATGGATTTATTGGAGGTGTGGAGAAGAGCATGCTAGATACATTCTCTTTTAACATCATTTGTTTCTTTAGTCTAATGGCTTGCTCAGACATGTTTAATCTGTAGTTTATAAGCATCTTATTTAAGCAGACACCCGTTAATCTTCAATTACCATGACAGTCATTCATACATAAAAATGTGGTGCAAATTTTATAATTGTTAACTGAGGTGGTTTGATGTTGCCTTTTGCTAAATATTTCAAGAGTAAATGCTAGTTTCTGATTACTTGAGGTTAAAGAACACACATTGGTATGGAATATGCTTAATGCCGATGGTATGCATTATTATTTTTTAGGCCAATGGTACAATCTGATGTCTGCATTCTATCTTACAGGTCCACAAAATGTCTTCTCCATTTGGGGGCAGCAATGAAACAATTTCATCTACTCCTGCTTGTACTAATGAGGTGAGTGAACGTGCACCAACAAATTCAAGTCAACCAGAAGAAAACACACAATGATATGAAAAAGACAAAGATCAAGTAGCTAAAGAGGTTGTCATTAAGATGAAGAGGCAGAAAACGTCAGTTGTATGGAAAGATTTTGATGAGGTTGAAATTGTTGGAGGTGCAAGGAAAGCTGTTTGCAGATTTTGTAAAGATAAATTCGCTACTGGTGGGAAAGGGTCTAACACTAGCCATCTTAAGAGACACTCCGAGAATTGCTTGCAAAGGAGGTTGCAAATGGCTCAAGAAAAGAAGCAAACAGTCATTCCATTTCAGCCTTCTAATCCAGGTAATCCATTTGTGAGTTCTAGTGTTAGATACTCTAATGAGAAGATGAGAGAAATAATTGCCACTGCTATTATGGTTCATGAACGTCCTTTTAGTATTGTTGAGGATGAGGTTTGGATGTGGGCTTTCCAATATGCAAACCCGGATTTTCAAAAAGTTGGTCGTAAAACTGCTAGAAATGATTGTTTAGCAATATACGAGGCGGAGAAGAAAAATTTGAAGTCGTTGTTGAAAAGTGTGAGTAAGATTAGTTTAACAACAGATATGTGGAAATCAAGCCATCAAGTAGCAGAATATATGGTTATAACTGGCCATTTCATTGACGTACTGTGGAAACTTCAAAAAAGAGTGTTGAGTTTTGTGAAAGTGCCTGCTCCAAGACGTGGAAATGATGTAGCTGATGCAATTTTTAAATGTTTAAAAGCTTGGGGAATTGAAAATAAGTTTTTCGGTATCTGTTGATAATGTTGCTTATAACGATGCATGCCTGAGAAATCTTAAGGAGAACTTGTCTCTTGGTAATAAGTTATTCCTTGGTGGTGCCTTGTTTCATGTTAGATGTTGTGCACACATACTAAATTTGCTAGTGCAAGATGGACTTAGTAAGATCAAGGATATCATTTTCAACATTCGTGAAAGTGTGAAGTATATTAACTATAATGATGCAAGGCTAAAGTCTTTTTGTGATGTTGTTGAGCAGAAAGGGTTGAAAGATAGGAAGGTTATCATTGATTGTCCAACAAGATGGAATTCAACATTTCATATGTTATCAACTGCTTTAAAATTTAAGATTGTTTTTACTTCTTATAAGGAAAGAGAGCCGCACTATGATTATGCACCCTCACTTGAAAGTTGGGACAAAGTTGAGAAAGTTTGTAAACTTCTTGAGGTGTTTGATCTAGCTACTCATGTGATCTCAGGTAGTGAGTATCCTACTGCTAATTTGTATCTTGCTGAAGTTTGGAGGGTGAAACAAGTGATTGACAATGCGGCTGAGGATCGAGATCTCTTCATGAGAGAATCGGCATCTCCAATGAAAATAAAGTTTGACAAGTATTGGGGGGAATGTAATTTGCTTATGGTGATTGCTAGTGTTTTGGATCCCAGGTGCAAATTTCACATTGTTGACATATGGTTTCCCTTGATATATAAGCCTGACGAAGTAGCAAAAGAGAATATAAAGAAGGTACGAAGTTCATTGGAAGAGTTATATGATGAGTATGTGTGTCTAAGTCTGGAAGAGTCATCCTCAACAGAAGGAAATAATGGTGGCAACAATCCAACATCTTCCACTGAGCCTAAATCTTGAGTCATAACTAGATTTGACCAAATTATGAGCATTGTGCGTGAGAAGGAAGCAATTCCTCCAATGAAATCAGAATTACAAGCTTACTTTGATGAAGGCGTTTATATTCCTGATGGTAATAACCCTTTTAGTGCCTTGGAGTGGTGGAGGAGTAACAGCCTAAAATACAAGATTTTGTCAAAGATGGCTGCTGATATACTAGCCATTCCAATCTCAGTCGTGGCTTCAGAGTCTACATTTAGTGCTGGAGGTAGAGTTATTGATGAATATCGTTCTAAATTAAATGAGGAATCTATTGAGGCACTCATTTGTGGTGGGGATTGGCTTCGTCATAAGTTTAATTTGAAGAGAAAGTTAAAGGTTAGAACTTTTGCATTGTGACATGTGTTATTTCTTATATTTGTTAACATAATTATTTTAGTCTAATGACATGAATTGTTTTATTATTTTGAAGGTGAATGAAGGACGTGAAGAGATTACCTTGAAGATTTGATGTGTTTGCTACTTGTTGCATTTGTTATTGTTTTGTGTTTTTGTTATAGACCTTGAATATCTATTGGTTGTATTTTGTATTTTATGGCCCGAGGCCTATTTGACTATGGTTGTATTTTGATTTTATGGCCTGAGGCCTATTTGTTATGGTAGTATTTTGTATTTTATGGCCTGAGGTCAACTTGCTACAATTTTGTGTTTTTGTCATAGACCTTGAATATCTAGTGGTTGAATTTTGTATTTTATGGCCTGAGGCCTATTTAATCATTGCCTTATTTGCTTCGGCCTATTTAGCACCAGGCTTGTGGCCTTATTAAGGCCTTCACAATAAATAGGCCTTTAAAAAAGCTTTCAGGCCAGGCTAGGCTTTTAAAAAGGCCGGGCCTTAAAAAAAGCCTATGTCAGGTAATAGGTCAGGCTTAGACTTGATATTTTTGAAACAGGCCAGGCCTATTTAGCTAAAGCATGGCCTGACCTACTTCCACCCCTAAAAGTACAGGACGTTTTGGTTCCTGAAATGTTAATTATATCTTCTGAAATCTATTTTTTTTTAAATAGAGTTTTTAACTTTTATTCATTACTTTTATTATTTAAAAATTTAAAATTTATTAAAAATTTATGTATAAATTTTTAAAAAAATTATGTATCTATTTTGTTTTTTTTTGTTTGCAAAATAAAAGTTTAGATAAGTTGGATCCCAGAGGCTCACCATGATACTTACAGATTACCCATCAACGATGTCCTTACATCGACATCATTGACTAGTGACCACCTCCACGTAGCAGCCATTAGATGGAGGGCATAATTACCACTCCCTCTAGACCTAATTATAAAAAAAAAATCGTACTTATTAAGAAAATTAGTTAAGTTAATTTAACTATCTTGATTTATGTAAAAAAAAAAAGAATTAATTGTCTAGGGAATATGCAATGCTTTTGGAAAAGTAAATGGAGAATTGGTTTGATTGGTTAATTTTCTTGATTTTTGCAATACTAACATTTAATAGTGTTGACTTAATTGATTTTTGTTTATATTTGAGTCCAAAAAATGTAGCTACTTTTTACTTTTATTTAGGTCCAGAGGGAGCATGTCATTTTATTTCTTTAGTAGAATAGGAAGGTTAATGTTAGAATGGTTTGTTTTCTTGGGCTGGTTTCACAGATTGTATTGGAGGGTATAGGATCAACTTATTGGTTCAACCATGTAGCAAATTTTGGTTCTTGGTTGAACAATTAAGGGTCTATTTGTTTTGTTTCCAGATTCCTGTTTTTATTTTTTGTTTTCAAAAATAATTACAAAACTGACATTTTGTTTTCAATCGGTTTCTTGTTTTCAAAGATTTGTACATAAAACACTAAAAATATAAAAATGTTGTTTTCGGTGTTTCCTGTACAAAATTTTGAAAATAGGAAACGAAATGAAAATAAGGTGACAGTTTTATAATTATTTCTGAAAATATGAAATGAAACCAGAAAATCGGAAACAAAGAAAAAAGGCCCTAATTTGTCCCCTTTTAAATTTCTGGTTCTTTTATTTGGGTAGAGTATCCCTAGTGCTCTATTTAATGCAATTCAACTTATTAAAAAAAAAGATGTTTTTTTTTTAAACATGGGTCAGAGTGAAATTTGGGTTTTTTTTATATAAGCCTATTCCTATCAAATTGGTTGATTGATTATCATGTAAAATCAATTTTATGAAATTTTCTATTAAAGAGGTTAATTGCAAATATTGAAAATTGTGATTTTGACATGCTCAAAATATGAAACCAAATAGAGGACAATTATAAGGTATAAAACTTATTTGATTAGATATTAAAAATATTAAAATTTTATGATTTTAATATTAATGTTTTTATCTTCATATGTTTGATAATAATTATAATAGTTACGATTATTGATTTTTTAGGAAATGGATTGCTCCCATTGGTCCAAGGTCCTAGATCCGTCACTAATTATGAGTCTTATCCTTATCAAGTGGATCAACTTCAATATATTATTTTATTTTTCATTAAATAAATCAGTTTTTAATAAAATAATATTTCTTTTTTTTTTCAACAAGGTCCAAAGAGGACTCCTTAGCATTTTTCAACAAGAAAATCCTAAAAGTTGGAATAACGAAACTCGTGTGTGTGAGAGAGAGAGAGAGAAACCGGTTGCACCCGTCTCCACTTCAACAAGTTCGTGGTTGTTGGTTAGCTCATTACAAACACACGTCACTGATGTGCGCAATATGGACTGGAATATGAAAAGTTTTGGGTTCCTATCAAGCCCAATGGATTTGGGCTATGATTCACCGACCGCACTTGCCTGCAAGTTGATACCAAAGGCTTGGTCTATCATAGAATTTGAAGTTTATGATGATTTTGATATTCAATGAATACAGACAAAAAAAAACAATAATAGAAGCATCCAAGAACATGCATAGTTCATGGCCTGCCAACTTGGAATGCAAGTGATACATATAATTCACGACGACAAATGATTATTTCCAATTTTGACACATTTTCAATTTCTTTGAAGGTGTATTGTAAATGTAATGTGATGGCTGCCCATCTACCCATGGCCTTGGAGTCCTATCTCCCACGTTGATTAAAAGAAGAAGAAAAGAAATCATGTCTCTCCTAGCCACAAGGTTGAATTGAATGCCCCGTGAGAAATGGTGGATCAGTTGACTTGACTATCTTCTAATGAAGAAGGGTTGAAAATATTGCACATTAAAAAATGGTGAGAAGGACAATAATAAAATTTAGAGTAATTTTTTCAACCCTATGCAAACATTACCTTATGTATCTTCTACCGAATCACGTTTAAAAACAAAATCAATTTTCCTTTATAACAATTAAATACTTTTATTTTTATTAAAATCAAGTTTGATTGAGAGCAAACACACTCTACATCATGGGACCAAACATGCATATAATAAGTGTCTTGTAATATGCTTGTGATGATGTATCTCTTATGGTTTTCGGACATCCTCCATCTTCATTATCTCTTATTATTACTCTAAAATTGTTTAGTTTTAATGTATTATTTTTATTTTTTTTTATACGCAAATATTAGTAGTTATCATATATCATTAGAATTGAAGTCGTATGCATTGTCAGCATGAAAAGTTTTATATTAACATTCGAGTTTAATTTGTATGCATTATTGGTATAAAGTTTTTTATACTATGAACCAATCACAAATCATGGTATGAATAATGTTTAAGGTGATTTGGATAAGAATCAAAGATTTTCAATGACATGACGATTTGTTGTTGATTGACAGTGTAGAAAACATTTACAATGACAATGTATATCAATTTTCTCTTAACATTTACTAACATTTTGACGTGTATACTTTTATTTTAAGAGTTTAATTTTTATACACTGCCAGTATAATGATTTTTACACTGACAACCAATCAGAAATCACGAAATTGATGAATTTTAAGGTGGTTAGGATAATAATCAAAGATTTGTAATGGTATGTTAATTTCTGATTGGTTGACAATGTAAAAAAACTTTACACTGTTAATGTATACTGTATACCAATTAAATCTTTATTTTAATATCTAATAAAGAGAAATAACAATAATACTGATTCATCAAGATATTATTGGATATCACTATAAAAATCTTCTACACTAAGATTAAATAGAAATTGATCTCATATTATTATGTGTAATTTTTTTTATGATTATTCATTATCGTAAGAGTAAAAAAATTAAAGATATTATATTATGTGCTTCAATGGCAGTGTAAAAATTACAATGCCGTGTATCAAAACTAAATTTTTTTTAAAAAATTATTTATTATAAAATAAAATTCATGTAAAAATAGTAAAAATAAACAAATTAAAACATAAGATAACGTGTTATTAGAAAAATAATGATAAAATTCGGGGGAGCAAATGTTTCTGCCGGAGGAAGGCGGGCAGTTCGCATGTGGAGCTCCGCAGCCGCAGGGACAGGGCTGGGCAGTTGGCCACACTCCGCATCCTTTGCGGGCCACCGCCCCAAGTCTGGTGTTCATCACCTTTTGTTATTTGATTTTTTTTGTTTTATTTAAACTCAGTGTATTCCAACGCTGACAACGAATGATTATCTTTTGTTATTCGATTATTTTCAATAAACAATAATTAAATAAAACAAAACAAAAATTGGTATCCTTTTGTCAATATAAAACTTTGGCTTAAATAAGTTTTTGGTCCTTAAAATGTCATCATTTTTTGGTTTTAGTCATTATACTATTTTTTCGTAGATTTGCATCCCCGCATTGTTCAAAGGTAAGGAAATGATCCCCACCATCAACCCGCCTCCGTTTTCTGCGGACGTGGCTAACGGAATGCCACATCAGCAATGTCACGTCATATACGTGGCGTTAGGTTTGCCACGTTAGCAGGGATTATTTCCAAAAAAATTGAAAATACATGAATGAAATCCTAAGACAGAATTTATAGAGACTAAAACCAAAATTTGTGAACTTTGAAGAGACTAAAAACTTACTTTAACTAGAATAGACGAGTTAGTCCTTTAACACAACTTTGCCATAAAAATTTAACCTTTTTGTTAACATCAAAATTTAAGAGATTATTTAACCAAAATCACTTTGGTTCCAACAAATTTGAGACCTATGGCTCTAATATATAACTTGTTTCTATTTTCTAGCCAAGTTTTGTCTTAGTTTAAATCGTCAAATTCCTTCTTCTGGTATGATTTTTAGTACAGGGATACCAAGCTAATTTCCTTTTCCTGCACGACTTGCTATGAAATTTGGCAAGAAAATAGAAATAAATTCATACATTATGGACCACATGGTTAAAATTACTAAATTCCTTCATTTTGTATGATATATCTAGTACTGAATGGTACAGAGGTAATTTCTTATTTTTGTCTGACTTGCTCCAAAATTTGGCTAGAAAATAGAAAGAAATCATACATTAGGGCCACAAGTTTCAAATTGACAAATCCCTTCATCTAGTATGATTTCTAGTACTTAAGAGTATCAAGATAATTTCTTATTCCAGTTTGATTGCTCTGAGATTTGACTAGAAAATAGAAGAAACAAAAAATCATACATTCGAGACACGAGAACAAATTTGTCAAATTCATTTTCTGGTATAATTTCTAGTATTTGGGGATATCGAGGTGGTTTTCTGTCCCTGTACGAGATGGTCTGAAAAAAGGCCTCAAAATAGTTTTTAGTCCCTCCAAAGTTCACAAATTTTGGTTTTAGTCCTTATAAATTTTGTATTAGGATTTCGTCCGTGTATTTTCAATTTTTTTTGGAAATAATCCTTGTTGACGTGGTAAACTTAACGCCACGTGGATGACGTGACATTGCTGATGTGGCATTCTGTTACCCACGTCAGCAGAAAACGGAGACAGGTTGACGGTGGGGACCATTTCCTTAACTTTGAACAATGTGGGGATGCAAATCTTTGAAAAAATAGTACAAGGACTAAAGTCAAAAAATAGGAACTTTTCAGAGACCAAAAACTTATTTAAGCCTAAAACTTTTTACATTGTCAACCAATCAAAATATCACATTATGGATGACTTTTAAGATAGTTAGGATAAGATTCAAACATAATTGATGATGTGTCAATTTCTGATTAATTAACAATGTAAAAAATCTTTACTCTGACAGTACACACCAATTAAATCCCAAAAAGAAATAAGTAAACCACTTGATTTAATATACAATACATTTTTTTTTTGGTTCGGGACCCACCTTAATTAGTCGTCGAGTGGGTCCACGAGAATATCCTCACGACTTAGACGTTTCGGGCCCGTTATGAGACTAATATCCGGTTCGGCTGATCGAGCATGATTTTTACTCATTGGTTCTCAACCTCTCAATAGGGGTGATTACACAAGGATTCGAACTCAGTTTTTCCAGGTTCTCCTCCTTATGGGGACAAGTTGCTTCCACTCAACCCAGTGGCGGACGCACATACACCCCAGGGTGTGCATGTGCCCCCACTCAAATTCATAGAAAAATTATGAATACCCTATATTCTTTTATTTTGCTACCCATAGTTGATATATTTGCACTCATGTCATTATCTTCTTTCTTTCTTATACAACAACACTTCACCTAGGGGTGAGCGTGGGACGGGTTGGGATGGGTTATGCTTGTCCGTTACTTGGCCCTAAATATTGATAGGGCCAAATATTTAAACCCGAACCCGTCCCTAGACTCGAAGGAACCCGGTCATATGCTGGTTGGTTTAAGACCAGGTCTAAACGGGATGAGACCAGGTTGACCCAGATTTAAATAGATTCTTTGTAAACAAAATTTCTTTGAGTGGGAAAATGTTAATCTTTTTTATAAGGCAAAATATAAGCAAAAGATGCTATCTAAAAGTCATCAATTGATCCAAAATTAGATGTTAATACTTTGCTAGATGCTTCCTTGATGCTCATGTTGCCAAACTCATATTGTTAAAAACAAAATACTCTCATTAAACAAGATTCTTTCAATATCATAAAAGCCACAAAATGCTTCCTAAAAGCCACCAATTGGGCTAGTGTGAGACATGAGATGTGAGAGTAGAAGTTTAGTAATTTACATCATACTTCTTTCTTAGTGACCGCGCGTGAAACGTATTCTAGGGAGGGATAAAAGCATATTTTTATTATATAGGACGGGTTGGGTAACCCGAAGAACCCGGACCCGTCCCTAACCCGATGCCGGGTCACAAAGTGGGACACGAGTTCGTGCCTTCTCTTCTGCGGGTTAGGGTCAGACCCGGCCCGAGGGACGAGTTCTAAGGCCGAACCGGGTTTTGCACACCCCTAACTTCACCTTTCTTTGTTTAAAAATACTAGCAACACACTTTTTTTAACGTTATCTCTAAAACACTATTTACCATCGAATGAATTTCATGTGGGTCCTACTGGTTAGAGCGAGTCCCACATAAAATTCATAGTCCCACGTGAAATTCATCCAATAACAAAAAAAAAAAATTGAAGAGAGTATTGAAAAGAGTATATTGACAGCATTGCTCTTCTTTCTTTCGTCTCAAACCTGAAATTACGTAGAGGACAATTATGAGTTTTGTAATTTATTTTAACATTCATGTCTTTGTCTTCATAGGTATGATAATATTATTACTCCCTCCGGTCCACAATATAAGAAACAAACGATTCCTTTTTTTGTCCAAATATAAGAAACATGGATCAATTTTCACATATATTAAATGCTAATTTCCAATATTGCCCTTATTAATTATTGTCATTAATCATAGGCCATCAGAATATTAACTAAAACTAGAATGAGTGTTTTTGGAAATTTATATGAGTATTAATTACAATTAACTCATTCCAATACATTTCATTGGTCTGTGTGTTTTAGGGTTTTTTTTCTTATATTGTGGACCGGAGAGAATATTAATTTTTCGGTAAATAAATTGTCCCCACTGACTCAGGGTCTTGGATCCGTCAGTCGCCACTGACTCAACCAACATCCTATTGGTACATTAAATTATTTCTTACCCAACAATAATTGATTATAGTAAAAGTAAAATGCAACATACAAGTTTAGTCTCATAGAAATTAATTTTTTTAAATGAAATTTTAATTTTATTAAAAAATTTAATCAATACCTTAGTACTCCATTATAAAATAATTAAAGGATCATGCTCACCAATATCTTAAGACATTAATTAAGGAAACTAAAAAAAAAAATTTACATTAACAAATTAAGTTTATTACACTTTACAATATTTTCATTTTTTTAGATTCTTAACTTGAGTGAAAGTAATCAAGAGGACGTTCCGACTTCTTTGATTGCTTGCGTATGGCACGCGCCAAAATGAAAGGGGTAGGCACAACTTTGAAGTTTTCTGACACGTCTGACTTTCTATTACATGTATCAACTTTTTGAACGGTCTTGTTAATGAGTGTTCTTAGAGTATTGGTTAAGGAATACACAAAAAAAAATTTACATTGGAAAACTAAGTTTAACAATTTTCAACATCCTAAATACACTATTTTCTATATAAAATTTTCATTATTGATTCCTTAAACAGTGCCCTAAGGGCATTTGTTAGCATTCTCTACTGTTCAATTCACATTACTTTTAGATTAAAGGCTCGTATTTAAGCAAAATTCAACAAACTCAGCTCTATTCAATGTTAGTATTATGAAAATCAAGAAAATTAACCAATCCAACCAATTCTCCTTTTACTTTTCCAATATCATTGCATACTCTCGAGACAATTAAAGGGTAGTTTAGTCATTATAACTCATTTTTAGATAAATCAAGACAATTAAACTAAATTAACTAATTTCCTTAATAAGTATGGATTAGTTCGTCTGAGAAAAAAAAAACTTATCCAATAGTCCATAAGAATGACAAAAGAGAGACATTTTAGTTTTTCCCTTTGTTTCTATCATGAACACGTTGTTAGAGTTGCTAATGTGTATAGTTAATGTGCTAGAACCCTGGCCTGCATGCAGAATAGGCCATGAGAACTATTATGCATTTGCCCAATAAAGTCTCCAACTATGATTTAAGTAACCTAAATTACTCACCGACTATTTCTAACAAGGGACAAATTAGTCTCTACATGTTTCAAGCAAAACACCACATGCATCAGATGTAACATACTAGATGCACTAATACAAGTCACATGGACAAGTTTAACGGACATCTGGACACACTAACGACACACATCAGCATTCTGATGGTGTGCGAAGGGATTAACATGTCACTCTTTTGTCATTCTTAAAGACTATTCGATGAGCTTATTTTTAGGGACGAAAAAGTGATATCTAAAACATTGTCTGTGATTAAAATGAGCTTTTAATCTTACTTTTTTAAGGATAGATAACATGCAGTCTCCTTTTGATATATCACATTCGTCTATTTCTCTAGGACAAAAAGTTGTTCCTTGATTAAGTGAGTAACAAATTCTCTTCGTTTTGTTATGTCCTTCATCTATTTTTTAATACTATCAACCATTTTTGCAATCAAACATGGAACAAGTTGTGTTATTCATTGTTGTCCCTTATTGTATAGCAAATCAAAGAAACCCTTAGAATTCAAATATTTGTGACTTGGGTGCTGAAAACAACACAAGGATGGTTTCTCCGATAATAGTTGCTTATGCTGTAGATGGTAGCGACAACGATAATGAGACCCACCGGGACCGACCCAACATATATTGAGGCCTAAAGCGAGTGCAATGAGGTCTTCTTAAAACTAATGAAAATAATATTCTATTTGAAATTTATTTTTATTGTAAATTTTATATTTTTAAAGTGAAATTACTGTGGATGATGTAAATATTTGTTATATATGTACATGCAATCACACTTAAAAGAGGGACACAAAATATATTGTAAATAATTAACAAATACAAAAGAAATATATTTTGAGTTTGAGACTTTTTTAAAGATTTAAAATCCTTACAAATTTTAAAAACAAAAAAAAATATCCGAGAGCCTAAAGTTGCTACTTTAGCAGCTTTCCCGTAACTAGCCATCAGACCCACCCTAGAGAACCTTGTGAAAGGTTTAGGGAAGAAGGTCTAAGAGTTTGTGACATTTTTTTTTCCAGATTTTACAAGCTATTTTTTATTTTATTTTATTTATTGTAATTATATAATTGGTTGTGCTCAACAATGAGATCTTTTAGGTTTGTATTCATACAAGAGTTTCTCCGACCAAACATTCCCTCAAAGTTATTGTCGGTATAGCATTTGCATACCTACCTACCTAAATAGTGGGTCAAAGATTCCCACACAGTTTTTTTTTTTGAAAGGGATTCCCACAAAGTTATCGATATAGCATTTTTGTATTACATGCATGTCCTGTTTCGACATCGTAACTTATATGAAGAAAATGCATTGTTTTTTTAAAAGACCTACGAATAGTTTAGCAAGTATTTGACTTTACTCATAAAACAACTTGTATTTTCTAAACAAATGCCATATAAGGAACAGATACATTTATTAGTGAAAACTAATGAAATTGACTCAAACAGTGGCACGATCCAATACAATCTAGAATTATTCGGGGGAAGTGTCGTGCGTGTCATAAAAAATTTTAAAACACCCACTTTATTTTCACGATTCATCTGTTATAGTCCAGAAACAAAAATCTAATGCTTTGTTTAATGGTAAAAGCTGAAAAGATGAATGTATATATATTTCCTTATATGACTATACTTATATGATTCATTTGGTGATAAGGATAAAATAAGAGGAGATGATACAAGTAATATAGAATATGAATATCCACAAAGTAACCAACTCGATAACATTATTTTACCCGACAAATGACATAATTATCTTTATGCCTTGAGACTATATATATATAGGGTTTTTTGACCAAATTGGGTTCCTTTTAAAAACTATTTATCAGTTTAGGGTTATTCTGAAACTATTTATCAATGGGGGTCGTTTTGGACACGTGACATATATTTTTTTTTCAATCTGACGGGTTTAACAAAAAAAAAAAAAGACAAAAGGGGAGGCGCCACTGCAAATGGCGCCTTCCCCTGCAGTGGCACCTCCCCCTGCAGTGTACCACGTGACGCTGCAGCGGGGCCCCCAACCAAAAATTGGACACCTACAATTTTAAAGGAACGACGCTACAATTTTCAAAGGAACAACGCCACAAAAAAAATTATACTATAAGTATAGGTAGTAACGATGACAATAATGATAAAGTATCTATTTAAAACAACAAGAGGCAATAAAAAAAATCCCGTAATAATGAGTAGCAAATAATATCACAGGAGGCATAAAAAAATAATAGCAATAACAATTTACACCAATACATATTCATCAATTATTACAGTAGTAAAAAAATTTACCTTATAAGAATTAAAAGAAAGTCACCTGCAATTTTAAAGGAACAACGCGACAAAAAAAATTATACTATAAATATAGGGAGTAACGATGACATTAATGATAAAATATCTATTTAAAACAACAAAATAGACTAATGATTAGATATTGTGGCAATATGTGTGATTGATGTGACAAATCCACTAATTTTATGTTAATAATATTATTTACGTTTCCTTTGCCACATTAACTTTCATATTGCCAAATATTATTTATTTTCCCTGGGCCATGTGTCGTGTTGGGTTTACCACAATATCTAATCATTCCTTACACCTAGCGGGAAAGCGTGTCCGTAACCATGACTTTACTATTTATATGAATCACATAAATAGTAAACCCATTTGACATCACGATATAAAATATCAGTTTTTTAGTTTATTAAATTTTAAATAATAAAGTAACGATTTTAATTTTATAATTCATATATTGATTAGTATTTTAATAATTTTAATTTCAATGAAAAAACTATGATACCAATAATTTATTTTTTTATAATCTATTTTAATAATTTATTATATTAAAATTTATAATTTTAAATTATTATTTAAATTACTTAATACATATAACACAGACCTATATAAAAATAAATTATTACTGTATACATTTTTTTAATAATTTATAAATAATATATTATTTATAATTAAAACCAAAATAAATTTAGTTTATTAGTTTATGATAAAAATAATAATAATTTTTTTAATTTTTATCTTATATTTTTCGATTATTATTTTATCATTCAAAATTTACAAAATATAAACGACATAAAATTTAAAAATTTGTTTATAATATTAATTACAAAATTATATTTAATTAATTATTATTTCAAATTTAACAATTAACTTTAAATATATATACCCTTATACTCTTTATCTATTACTTAATTAATTATTTTATTCATTTATTAATTTCTAATTTAATAATTATAATTAAAAAATTCAGACAAAATATTTAACATTACTTAATATCAACATCTGTTTATACTTTATTTAAAAAAATTATTTTTTAACTTTATTTTAAAAAAATTAATAAAAAAAAGTTTTACTTTTTTACTATATTTAAAACAATATTTAAGTTATTAACTATCCTACCTGCTATTAACGATGCATGTGTCGGTCCATCTGGGATCCATCCTAGAAAAATTTTTGTTTGCCACATCGGTGCCTAACAGAAACGACTTAACGTCTGTGACATTTTGTCTATAATTAAATCCTCAAATCCTCTTTAAAGAACTATGTCTCAGATGAAGCTGATACTACCAGGTCACATCTTCACCCATCCATCATCATCGTTACTCCCTATATTTATAGTATTTTTTTTGTCGCGTTGTTCCTTTAAAATTGCAGGTGACTTTCTTTTAATTCTTATAAGGTAAATTTTTTTTTTACTACTGTAATAATTGATGAATATTTATTGGTGTAAATTGTTATTGCTATTATTTTTTTATGTCTCCTGTGATATATTTGCTACTCATTATTACGAGATTTTTTTATTGCCTCTTGTTGTTTTAAATAGATACTTTATCATTAATGTCATCGTTACTCCATATACTTATAGTATAATTTTTTTGTAGCGTTGTTCCTTTAAAATTGCAGGCGTCCAATTTTTGGTTGGGGGTCCCCCTGCAGTGCCACGTGGTACATTGCAGGGAGAGGTGCCACTACAGGGGAATGCGCCATTTGCAGCGGCGCCTCCCCTTTTGTCTTTTTTTTTCTTTTGTTAAGTGTTAGGCGCCAACTGCAAAGGCGCCATCTGCAGTGGCGCCTTTGACCCGTCAAATTGAAAGGAAAAAAAAATACCACATGTCCAAAACGATCCCCATTGGTACAGAATAACCGTAAACTGATAAATAGTTTCTAAAAGGAACCTAGTTTAGTCAAAAAGTCATATATATATATATATATATATATATATATATATATATATATATATATATATATATAACTTGTTCCTGGTCATCGTCACCAACACCCAAACTAGCTAATCCCACTTGTTATCTGAAGAAAGGAGGGGGTTTTGAATTAAAAAAAATGTTAACAAACCAAATAAAAAATTCAACATAAAAAATATAACCAAAGAAAGAAACGTTCTTTCTGCAGAAAAAGGAATGAGTCAAATAAGCCATGTGATAGAGAAGAACGAGATCCTCAAAAGCTATAAGCGACATTAATTATTACAATGTAGAAATTCTGTATGAAATGAATTGTATACTATTGATCTATATGAAGTTTACAGAAGCTATGTATTTATAGCTCAAAATGCAAGCAACAGAAAGGCCTAATTAGATGGATCTAACGGACTAACTAACTAACCAAGCAAAAAGGATCTAACAAACAAAAAGATAAGCTAGATATATAATCTAATAGTCCCCCTCAAACTGGAGTGTGTATGTTAATTAAACCCAGCTTGTTTACAAAAGATTGAAAAGGAGATAGATCCAATGGCTTTGTTAGGACATCTGCAAGTTGATTAGCACTAGTAATGGGCAATAGTTGAAAAAGCTTTGCTTGCAACTTCTCCCTGACAATGTGACAGTCAAGTTCCACATGTTTAGTACGTTCATGGAAGGAAGAATTCATGGCGATATGTCGTGCGGATTGATTGTCACAAAAGAGGAGAGCCGGAGATAAGTATGAAACGTGCAAGTCATCTAAGAGGTATTTGATCCATTGAAGCTCACATACTGTGGAGGCTAGAGCCCTGTATTCTGCTTCTGATGAAGAACGTGAGACAGTGGCTTGTTTATTGGATTTCCAAGAAATGAGAGAATTGCCAATGAAGATGCAGTAGCCGGTGATGGATTTTCTGGAATCAGAGCAACTGGCCCAATCTGAGTCATTGAAAGCTTTTAGTTGTAATGGCGAATCAGATGGGTAAAATAACCCTTGAGCAGGTGTTGCTTTAAGATACTTTAAAACCCGGATAGCAGCTTCATTATGTAGGCTAGTGGGATGGGCCATGAATTGACTCAATTGTTGGACTGAAAAAGAGATATCCGGTCGAGTTGTAGTTAGATAGATGAGCTTGCCCACAAGTCTGCGATAGGATGATGGGTCTGCCAATGGTGTGCCTCCATCTGAAGTTAACTTGGTGCCCTTTGCCATAGGTGTGGAGGTAGGCTTTGAGGCAAGCAAGCCACACTCGGAGAGTATTTCAAGAGCATACTTCCTTTGGCAACGATGTAAACCAGTTTTGGATCGAGCAATCTCAAGGCCTAGGAAGAACTTGAGGGCTCCTAAATCTTTATTGCTAAATCTGCAATGCAATTTATCTTTGATTTGGCGAAATTCGTCTAAGGAGGTGCCTGCAAGAATTAAGTCATCAACATAGACAAGTAAAACAGTAAAAGTATTGTTAGTGTGTTTAACAAACAAAGAGGAATCATAGAGAGATGGTGTGTATCCATCTGAAATAAGGAAGGTGGAAAGGCTAGCAAACCATTGTCTGCTGGATTGCTTGAGGCCGTAAATGGATTTTAGCAATTTACAAACTTGGTTGGGGGAAGAAGAAGTAACGCCAGGTGGTAGGGACATGTAAACCTCTTCATCTAGAGAACCATGCAAAAAGGCATTGTGAACATCTAATTGTTCTAAAAACCAGTTTTGAGAGGAAGCAATGGCAAGTAATAATCTAATGGTTGTGAGTTTTGCCACTGGAGAATATGTATCAAAGAAATCAACCAAACGAGCCTTATGTCTTTCAAGGGTTCCATCAGCTTTATATTTGGTTTTATAAACCCATTTACATCCAATGGGGCTTTTGCCTTGAGGTAAGTCAACAATAACCCATGTGTTGTTTTGATGTAAGGCAGATATCTCATTTTGCATAGCTTGAACCCAATGAGGGTGTTGGACAGCTTGTTTGTAAGTGGTAGGATCAGTGGTGGCAGAAATAGAGAGAGTGTACTGCAAGTGAGAACGGGAAAGTCTAGAACAGGATAAAACTGAAGATAAGGGGTGTGTAACAGAAGAAGATGCAGGGGAATGAGAAGGGACAATATTACAATGGAAGTCCTTAAGATATGATGGAGGCTTACAAGACCTGGATGATTTTCTGACAGAAACAGAAACTGGTGCTGCAGGAGCAGAGACTGATTCAGCAGGGGCTATAAGGGGTTCTGTATGGGCAGAAGTCGTTTCTGGAGAATGCAGAAGGGGTGAACCACCAGAGGATGTAATAGAAGAAGGATAGTGAATAGGGTCAGAGGGCGAAGCAGCAGAAGTTGGTGGCTGAAAGGAGAAATCAAAAAGAAAAGGGTCAGTAGCAGTATCAGAAGAAGGCACAGAAGCAGGAGAAGTAGATAAAGATGAGGGATAGGGAAAAATTGACTCATAGAAGATAGCATTTCTAGAAACAAAAGTAGATCTAGTGGAAAGATCATATAGTAAGTAACCTTTTGTTCCAGGTTTAAAGCCTAAGAAAATGCATTTTCTAGCCCTAGCATCCAATTTCTGCCTATTAGTTAGTAAAGTAGTAGCAAAAGATAAACAACAAAAAACTTTCAAATCAAGAAAGGTTGGTGGTTGATTGTGAAGTAGTTCATAAGGAGAAACATTATTAAGAACATGTGTGCATAATTTATTGATTATATGAACAGCATGGCACAAGGCATAAGACCAAAAAATCTTAGGTAACTTAGCTTGAAAAAGTAAAGCTCTAGTGACATTCAAAAGGTGTCTATGCTTTCTTTCAACAATGGAGTTTTGTTGAGGAGTTTCTACACATGATGTGTGATGAATAATACCAAGAGAAGCATAAAGAGAAGGCATATGGAATTCCAAACCATTATCAGATCTAAGGATTTTAATTTTAGAAGAGAATTGAGTAGAAACCATGGCAAGAAAAGTAGAAATACAAGTTCTAGTATCAGATTTGTTCCTCATTAGAAAAATCCAAGTGAACCTAGTAAAATCATCCACAATGGTTAAAAAATAATGATGGCCTTGAAAAGAAGAAACACTTAGAGGACCCCAAATGTCCATGTGGACAAGATCAAAGGGGTGCAAACTAGTAGTAAGACTGTCCGGGAAAGGAAGTCTGCACTGTTTTGCATAATGGCAACATTCACATACAATGTTTTTATTAAAAGCAATATAAGGAAAGGCAATACTCATTTTATGTAGAACATTGTGAGAGAGGTGGCCTAATCTGAAATGCCACAAGTCAGAAGAAGTAGGCAAATTAGAAGTAGACTTAGCAGAAGAAACTAGAACAGAGGCATCAGTGTGTGAAACACTTTTATTGCAACAAAGAGAGGGAGATTGAAGTTGTAGAATGTAAAGGTTGTTAAGAATTTCAGCATGCCCAATCGTCCTCTGGGTATGGAGATCCTGTATATCACAAAAAGAAGAGGAAAATGTTAATTTGCTGTTAAGGGAAGAGGTAAGCTTATGGATGGAAATCAGATTATACTGAAAATTGGGAATGTACAGGACATTAAACAAAGATATAGAAGGAGTAAGAAATATAGAACCAGAGTTAGTGGCAAAAACAGTGGTGCCATTGGGCAAGGTAACAACAATAGGTCTAATAGGTTGATAAGTTTTGAAAAATTGTAAACTAAAAAATTTTTGTTTAGATCCCTAAACTAAAAAAAAATCAATTAGATCCCTACTCACATAAATTATTTTCAATCAGGTCCCTAGTAATAAAACTCAGTCAGTCCACCGTTTTGTTTAATGGAATATGCTTTATGCTAGCTATCCTAGTTCCATGTCAGATAATTTTCCACGTCATTTGCGACCCTAATTGCTCCCAAATTTTTTCCCTTAATTTCATTTTAGCTTCAAATCCCTAATTCCTTTATTGGTGTCGTTTTCGCTCTCTGACCACGGTTCTCGCTCCTTTTCACGTTTGGTTCCTCGGACTCGTTCCGTTTCGACATCAGAGTTTGGTGCTCCAACCTGTTCCGTTCACCATCACTGTCACGCGTTCCGTTTCATGGTCATCTCCTCCCCAGTCGTGCGGTGGTTCTGCTACTACCAAGAGAAGGTATGCACGATTTTACTCTTCCTTTTTTTGACCCAGTCGTGCGGTGGTTCTGACCCATTTAGTTATTGAGTTTGAACTTTTGTTGTAAATGCTGTAACATCTTTGTATGTTGCTGTTTTCATTGCCTAACAGTAGACACGATTTTAGTTCATTTTTCCATTTTCCATATTGACCCAGCGTCTTCAAATCGAAGTTGGGGTTTAGTTTTGTATCATTTTTAGGGATGGGGTTTAGCTTTGTGGAGATCATTTTTTCACTTTTGCTACTGACTTTGGTGCTGCTATCTTAGTTTTGTTTAGTAATTTTTTTCTGTTAGGGTTTAGTTCATCATTTGGATTTTATGTAATATGCAGAAATGGTGGACCCAAAATTTGAAGTTGAACTACACCATGGGGGTCAGTTCTTGGATGAAAGATTTGGCAATGAATACTTAGGTGGTAGGACCAAGAAAGGATTGGAGTTTGATTTGGACCACTGGTCTTTGCAAGAAATTACTGCCATACTGAAGGAGTTAGGGTACAAGGGGAATGTCAAGGTTTGGTATTTAGAGCCAGGAACTGAAGTCTGATTCCGATTGCATGGCAATGGCCGAGTTTGTATTGAGTACAATCATGAAGCAAGTGAAGATATTTGTGGTTCATGATATTAGTCAAGGTAATGGGATTGAACTCACATCAAATGATCCCGACTATGTGCCAATTGAAGATGAAAATGACAGTGATAATCAAGAGGATGATAGCAGTGATGACACTGGTGTGGTTGTTAGATTTGATGATAGTGCCGTTGATGGCGACCATGAGGACTACTTTGAAGGTGTTGAGCATTTGAATGAACAACTAGAACATGCAGAGCCCCATTTTTTAGTCAACACTTCAAATCCCATTGCTGTTATTTCCTTAATCCCTCATATGCTGGGAAACGATGATACTGAAATTTCAGATGGATATGAATCGGAATCTCTACATAGTATGGATGGATCTTCAGATGATGAGCAAGACAAAAGTAGATTTCATTTGTATAATCCTACGGAGATGTGCATGGACTATAAATGGAAAGTGGGTGTTGAGTTTACCTCAATCAGTCAATTTAAAGAAGCTACGAAGGAGTGAGTGTTATTGAACGAGAAGGATATAAGGTATGTTAAGAATGACAAGATAAGATGTAGAGTGAAGTGTAAAGGAGAAGGATGTGAGTGGATGGCTTATGTCGCCAAGGTGGGCAATGCCTTAACTTATAGGCTTAAGACCTATAAAGGCAAACATACATGCGGGAGAACCTTCAAGTTATTTGGCTTCTTCAAATTGGGTTGCCGGTAAAGTGTCTACCATTATGAGATTGGATGAGAAAAAGAAACTTGTGCACGTTATCCAAGATGTGAAGGAAAAGTATTTGGTTGAGATTTCTATTACCAAGGTCTATTGGGCAAGGAGAAAGGCGTTTGAGAAACTTGAGGGAGAAGTTGTTCAACGGTATGGAAGAATATGAGATTATTGTGAGGAGGTTCAAAATAAGAACCCGGGATCTACACTGAAAGTGATGGTTGACCGACTTTCATTGTTGCATGAGCCTCGATTTCAAAGACTTTAAATGTGAGGTTACTGAGGTTGGTGGTATCCCTTGGCCTTACAAGAGACTATCAAAAAAAAAATTAATAATATGTTGAATTTGATTAATAAATATAATTATACTTGTAAGGATGGGCTAACAACTTATTAGTCCACAACTAAATTGGGCAGCTCAACCCCACAAAAAAACTATGTAGGCTTCAAATGGCTAATAATCATATCCACAATAATCATATACATCATATGAGTATCCAATGGCTAATAGAGAGTCACGTAAGCCATTGGCAGGAAGAATTAATTAATTGGATGTAATAATGTTGCGTGGACAATTATAACTCTGGGCTGGGCTAAGGTATACCATCCATATTTTGTACCATCCATTACATCACTCACATGTGGCAAATTTTGGGTCAATCAAATTGTCACATGGGTTGATCAAAATTTCAAACTTTCTAGTTGTATTTCTACTGTAGTCAAATATATGAATACAATATATTGTAGTATAGTATATGTATTCTTTGTATTTACAAATTTAACACATTAAAATAATGTTTTTTCATTAAAAAAAATGATTATATTACAAAATAATATTTTAATATGAATTAAAATAATGTTTGTTGTCAATAATATTTTGCAATATAATCAGTTTTTTTAATCAAAAAATATTATTTTAATATGAGTTAAATTTACAAATACAAAGAGTATATATATTATACTATAATATACTGTGTTCATATAATTTGACTACAGTAGAATACAACTAGAAATTTTGACCAACCTATGTGATAATTTGATTGGCCCAAAATTTATCACATATGTGATGTAGTGGGTGGTTTAAAATGTGGGTGGTGCACTATAGTCCAACCCATATATTCTTCACTTGCCTGGACAATTATATTTTCTAAGCCTATGTTTGGTTTGATCCAAAAATGAGGGAAAAGAAAATAGAAAAAGAGAAAATAAAGAGATTTAGATCTTTTCTTGCATTGATATCAGAGAAAAAGAGGAAACAAAGAAAGATTAATCGTGAGATTCACCCTTAATGTTTTCTTCACTCGTCGAATGGAAAGCAGGACATATTAACCTCACCATCTTGCCATTTTTACAAGACCATAACCACGATAGGTGAATCCTGAATGTGCAACCAATGGTGTCATTGTTAGTTCTTGTTGGAAATTTTATATATAACTAGAGGAAAGACAGGTACACAGTGCCTGTTTGCCCGAAATTTTTTTATCATTGTGTGCATTTTTGTTTGGATATTATATTTATTATTTTGGTAATTTGATGAGTTATTTTTGCGATTTTAAATGCGTAATCTTATGCGGTTACTTATTGTGTTAACTATCTAATGTTGGGCCGGGGAGTCGTCGAGTCGAGGTTAAAATTGGGAAATTTCATGTACACCAAAAAAAAGCTATTGTTATTATAAATAGTTTTAGGTTAATCAATTATATATCATTATCTATTATCTATATAAATTTTGTATAATAATTAATTAAAAAATAAGTATAATTTAAAATGAAAGTTATTATTATTACATTTTATTTTCAGTTAAGGGTGTCTGTCATTTTATAAAATCGTTTTTTCTTTGCTCACATTTTTTAAACAAATCTATACTAATATAAAAGTTGAATAGTCTTTTTTAATGTACAATGAGGTGGCAGCATGCCATTTTTTTTGGAAGGTTTTATTTTTAGTTTTTATTTATTGTTATTTTATTATTTTCTTTACTTCAATGCTTGCATTTATTAGGATTGTACATTTAACAATCATCAATGTATTTGACTAAACTTTCTTTTTTCTCTCTAACAAAAAACTATAGCGGAGTAAAAACAAAAACAAAAAACTATAGCGCATTTTTATAGGCTGATCCAAGACAATAAATATTACCGTAGCTTATAAAGTTTTCTATGCTCTCAAGATGATGTTTAAATTGTGTGGATTCGAGAAAGATGTCTAAATACACTGTTTCCAATACATTTATAAAAAACAACAAAATAAAGATACGGAATGAGAAAGACACAAATGTTGCTTGGGAGAGCATTTAGTGAATTTGGGAAATTAAGTGAATTGCCCGATACATTGGAATATATAGATAAATAAATAAAGTAAATAAAAAAAACACAACTCTTGGAAATGGTTATTAATGTTATCGAACATGACACTCAAAGTTAGAGCCCAATGGCCCTAATGGAAATAAAGTTATGTTAAAATATTTGGATTGGGGGAGGAAGAAAAAAGATGTTAATTGTTGAAGCAGGTGAAGAAATTATTCCCCGACAGCATTATTACTAATATGACTTCATGTTTTAATTTGAAGCATCTTACACGGATTGAAAACCTTACATGAAAACATATTTATATGTATATCTAGATGTATATAATTATGTACAATCTATAATATTTTATTTTGAAGTTAATATTTTAAATGTGAAAATAATAATTTGAATATTTACAATCCATAGGGCTAATTTTTAAATTAGTATATGAATTTATAATATATTTTCACATGATTATTTTTTATATATATCTTCATTTCGATTTTGATTGGATCATATCAACTTGAATCTGAGTAGAAAAACTGTGTTACTAAAACACATTTCAGTTGTGTGAATTTGATAAAGGTGTTTAAACACGTTGCATTCCAATGCATTGAAAAAAGAAAATAAAAATAACGATAGGGAATTGAAAGGACACAACTCTTGATTGAGAGAGTGTTAAGTGAATTTGGGAAATTAAATGAATTGTCTAAATACACTAGAAGAATCAAAAAAAAAAAAAACATGGAAAGAACACAACTCTTGGGAATGATTGTTAATATTCTCAAATGTGACACTCATAGGTAGAACCCAAAGGTCCTAATGAAAACAAAATTGTGTGAAAATAATTAAGATTTGTGTCATGACATCCATCCATCTATCTATCCATCTATCTATCCATCCATCCATCCATCTATAAAGACAGAATCCCTATTGCTACTGTAGATGACCAGCAAATGGGGAGGCAACAACCTGTGGAAATTTTAGGAATTTTCTTATTTAATATTAAAATAATTTTTGAATTAGTTGTGTATTAGCATATGTCACCGTCGTGTTTTTCGGAGATGACCATCCCTCTATGAGATGATTACTGTCTGCTACCGAGAGTAGACAAAGTCTATCTTTACAGTTTCTTTTTCATCTATCCATAATCTTAAATTTTTGAAAACCATTTCTTCCTCAATCTCTCTTTCTCTATTTTAATTTCTCTCTCTATTATAATCTCAATTCATCAAAATTTTGTCATTCTTTCTTAATATGTATTTACATGTTGATTATGAATTTATTTCCTCATCTTGAGTGATTTTTCGAACATCAAACTCTTATGATAGCTATATGTACTTTAACCGTCATTTTCCAAAACTAAAATCTTTGATAATCATACCAAGTTTCCCTATTCCACTCCATCATATTGATGACAAGGAGGATATGTGGATCAGTTATATAATTTAAGACGATTAGTTGATCATTGATAATAATCAATGAGAAACGCTTAATACATATTGTTACATTACATATTACATATTTAATATCATTTTAAAATAACAGAAAATCAAATTTTTTTTCCCAAATTATAGACAATATTGTTTTAAGGCTTTTGTCGATGACTTCTCTCTATAAGTTAAAAGCCTTGGAGACGAATGCGTACCAACAGTATTGAAGCCAAAGTGTGAGACAAGTAAATAAATGATTTGATACGTTAGACTTAATTTGGGAAAGCAAAAAAAAAAAGGTTTAATATATTTAAAGACACAATTCAAATTATTAATGATGATAATACTATCAATAATAATAATAATTGATGACCCGTTTGGGTGAAAAAGAAAAAAACTAATGAACAAAAGAAGAGAAAAATTTAAGTTTTTTTTCTTCATTTTCCTTTCTTTCTAACTCAATTATCTTATTTTCTCTCCTTTTAATTCTTTCCTTTTACTTTCTTTCTTCACCCAAAACAAAAGGTAAGTACTAGAGGTGTTCGCGGATTGGATTGGATCGATTTTGAGCTAAAAAGTCATTCGATCTAATGATAAAAACAACGTGCGGTTTGGATTGGATCGGTTTGCTTCCTAAAAAAAATCCGATATGATCCAATCCAATCAAGTGTGGTTTGGATTGGATTGGATAATTCGGTTTTTGTCATACTTTATTTTTTTCTTATGTCAAGTGTTTTTTCTACTTAAAAATGTAATAATAGTGGATAAAAGATAATATTTATTTTAATTTGTGAGTTTGAGAAAAAATAATTATCGATATTTTGAAACACGTTTTTTTATGTTACTTCTCTATATTTAATCTCACTTATCCTATTTTTTTCTTGAATTGGCTACAAATAAATTGTAGCTAATTATTTTTCAAATTTACTTAATTGATTTCTTATTTTTCATGTTTACTCAATCAATTATATATATGTAATATGTTATATATCAAAAAAATTTAGCAAAATATATCTTCGAGACATAAATATTTATTCTAAATAGTCTCATATATGTCATTCCAACAAAAATATTAAAGAAAATAAGGAACATAAAAGTATGAAAAACAATGTTTAAGTATGAGTAATAGTATAATTTCAAAAATAACAGTATATGTATATAATAGATCGATTTGGATTGGATTGGATTTCACTAGACGATCCAAAATTCGATCAATCCAATATAAAAATGTGATTTTTTCGGTTTTCAATTTTTTCGATTTTCGATTTTTTTGATTTTCGAATTGATTTTTATGGTTTGAGTTGATTGAGACAAGTTTGGAAAAACACGGAAACAAACATAGCAGCGTCAGATCAGAATTAATGGAACTTGAGGGCCATGATTGTAAGTTGCAGTAATAATACATCTATTTCTTTCTTTCTTTTTTTGGTTTACTATTTCTATTCTATATTTATATTTTTATATATTATTTCAACATAAAATTTAAACATCATGATATCATAAATATTTGTCTTTATATCTTATTTATTACTTATTTTTCAAAAATATACAAAAAAATCATTTGCCTTTCTGTTACATTCCCTGTGTGGTTTTTCGTTTTGTTCTGTTTTTACATGAGTTGTCTTTCTTTCTTTCTTCCTTGGTTTGTTCAAACTTCAAAGCTTCATTCATTCATCCTCCACTCGCTAATCTTCCTTCGTCTTCCACTTCTATATTTAGCAACTCCCACTTCTCTCGCTCAACGACAACAAGGACCGAGTCGTAGCAACCACGAAACTAAATTAAAAAAAAAGAGGTGCATGCATGTTCCCTCATGTGATGTCTTTCTTTGCTACAACGTTAACACCTGCAATGATATTATTGTTATTATCTTCCACGTTTTGAAAGCTTTTGAATTTCCCTGCATTTACTGGGTTTTGTTTCCGTTACAAGTCATTTACGTTTTGGAGTGTTATTGATTGATTTGCCATTAATAATAAGAAAATTTGGCAATTCCATCAAATCATTATTGTTCTCTTCTTCGTTTTAGAACCATATAGGTGGTGCCCATTATTATCTGGGTGGAAAAGTTTAAAATTTTGAAGGAAAAAAATAGTGGGGTTGAAGCATATCTAATGTTTCTTGGGATTCGGTTATATGTGAGAAACGAGGATCATTAATGATTTGAAGGGTCAAAAGATTGAATTTTGGTGATAATTTCCATCTGGGGGCCCCTCATTCAAATCAGTATCTGGTGGAATCATCAAATTTAGTGGAATGGTCCAAAAGGGGTGCTGGTATTGGAATTTAGTTTAGGAATGGAGTGGAAGCTACAATTGATTGGTGAACTGAAAGTTGAGAGCATGAGCTAGGTGTGTATAAACATGGACACAAAAGAAGAGGCTGAACCTCATGAGGATAAGCCCTCATCCCCAATGTGGGTCCTGCATCATTTATCTGAGGGGGCTTTCAAAGTTGCTGGGGAAGCATTGCATAATATGTACTCTGGTGGTGTTGGTGGTGGGTCAAGTTTGCCACAGATGGGGCCTGGTGGACATAGACGCAGTCAAAGTGAACTTGTTACTAAAGGATTTCATCGTAGTAACAGCTTTCAGAAGTTAAAAACTCATGTGAAGGCGTGGCGCTGGGGCGGCAAATCCCGTGAAGAAGGCTTCCAGGCAAATTTCAATCCTGAGGTCTTGGCAAACCAGAAACGTCAGTGGTATCAGCTTCATCCCAGAACTCTGGTATTTGATTTTTAGAAACCCTTCATGTACCATATTTATTTTTACCTGATTGATCTGTAAATAGTAATAGGATTTAATTCATATTCAATAATGTCCAGTACCATCATGCTAATAATTTTCATTAACTCATGTCACTTCATGTTGATCATGTTTCATCTCAGAGTAGAAAATCATTTTCCTCCCTTCAATTACTTGTTCCTATCCACTGATTCATTCAGGCGACTTCTTTGTCCTCTAGGAAATTGAACTATATTCTAACAATTCTCTTGTTTTGTTTCCAAAAATATAATTCTTATGCATGCAACATTTTCAGGTCAAATATTCACAATTAAGGGAATTAATTGGTAGCAGTTGTCTCTTAATATAACTCTAACCCTATCAGAAAGAACTTAAGAGCATGAGTGTTGAGGATTTTGTTTGCTCAAATGGTTCTTATATTTGTATATTTTACCATGCCATGCTGGTACTGAGCAATGGGTATATTGTTAATGATGGAAGTTTTTTGGAAGATGCTTCATGTAGAATCGGCCCTCAGGGCTATTGATTTGTTTGTTCTAAGAAAATATTATCTAATTATGGAGAAATATTAACATTGATGCTTTATTGAACTAGCTTTTAGGAGGTGACTTTGCATCCCTTACACATGTTTGTCAGAAATGTGAATTTATCAGTCTGTTGAAGTAAGTCACTGTGAATATTACTGTAGGACCGTGTAAATTATAAGGAGCCAACCTCGCTCTTTGAACATTTTGTGATTGTGGGGCTGCATCCAGATGCTAACTTGGAAGTCGTGGAGCATGCATTTGCTAGAAGGAAGAAGTGGGAAAAAGAGATGGAAAAATCTGAATTTGTTGATTACAAGATGCTGCAACGACAAAGGTCACAAGAACCAACTTTGGAACCTCAGGTTTGATAGATATCAGATTTTTAATACATATATTTGATAGAAAAGCGAAAAAAGAAAGTTTGGTGAAGAGAGGATAAGATATCCTCCAAAGTTGAAGAAGTAAAAGTAAACAAAGAATAAAAGAGATTAACTAGCTGTCCAGTATCTGCATCTCAGAAATAGAAAATTCCATGAAAATTTGTCTGTGATTCTCTATTGATAAACTTGTAAGGTTAATTTCACAACATATTTAGCGTTATAGGCATTGTGCATATAGGAATTTTTGAGATTAATTGCACCACATTTATGAAAGATATTTAGGAATTTACATCTGTATTTGGATGGTCAACGGGAATTATTTTAGTCAATATGCTGCTACCATACAAATGATCTCTGCAAACAAATAATTTGGTGGTAACATTTCTTAGCATACAAACTGCAACCAATTCCTCCCTATTCATGATTACAATTTAGTCTATTGCTGTGTGGATCAATAGGTTCTTTCCAGCTGATATCTTTTTGTAAATGTGCAGATACTTTTCAAATATCCTCCTGGAAAGAAGCTAACAGTGCGTATGAAGGATTTAGCATCCTTCTGCTTTCCTGAAGGTGTTAAGGTCTGCTTGACACTATTCATACTTAATTAGATCTGTTCAAATTCTTTTTGTGTTAAATGCTACCTTTCAAATTGTTTGCTATATTTTTTCCATTGTTTGCAATTGGAGGTACTAAAACGGTCCTACTATCATTGCTTGTTAATCTTGCCCCTTCTCTGATATGTACTTGACAAAATTATAATTTGCCATTAATAAATTGTTTTGATTTGTCTTCAAGTTTGAAAATTCTATTATCCTTTTTTTTTTTTATCATTTTGTTGCCGCATATGAACACAATTTATTAGTATATATCACTTCAAGATCAGGAACAGAAATCTATGGAATCTAGAGAAGTCCTAGGCTGGTTATAGTTACTTGCATTCATAGGTTAAGCTTATTAGAATTGACCGATACTCTGGCCTCTTTGTGTGACATGTTAATTGTAAATAACAAGTTTACGATCTTTTTTGTGTGTGTAGAACTTGGCATCTTGTTTACTAAGATGAAAATAACACTTTTGATAAACCATAGGTCTATTTGAGTTATGAAATCTGCTACTAATTTTCCCTTAAACTGTTTCATTTATTAAATGCTGATTTACAGGCAGCGTTGTTGGAGAGGACTCCATCTCTAAGTGAACTAAATGAACTTGTCTATGGGCAGGTATGCGACATCAATGTCAGTTTTTCTTTGAGAAGGCAGATGTTTTTGCTATTTGACAGGCTAGCTAAAACAATATCATTTTTTATTTGCTAAATCTAGTTTTCATATGGTGAAGTCATACTACATAAGCATAATGTAGTACTTAGTCTAAGTACTAGGGCATGCATATATAGAGAAATATTGAGGAGCTCTACATTTCATGATCTTTCATTTTTGTCGTCTGCCTTCTATTTTTTTTTTGGGTCCTAGAGATAAGAAATTATTAATGATATACCAATATATCTTTTGTCACATTTTCTTCTTATCTCTCTTTTTTTAGTTGAAAAGTAGCATTGAGTCAGTCAAATTCTTATTGAATAACTAACCTTCTATCGAGCGCTCACCACCTTTGAGATTAGAGAGATAATATTTTTCTTTCTTTTATTCTCTGCAGGAGCATTTAGGCAGAGATGATCTATCATTTATCTTTACACTCAAGGTATTTTTTGTTTTGACATTATTTAATATTTATCAGTTTTGGTCTGTTAGCATGATATGATTTGCGACTGTTCTTGAAAACTTCTGGAAATATTTGACTTGTACCCTGTTCATATATGCTAGGTCATACTATGCAAGATTGTCCGTGTACAGTCTGCTCATACTCTTATTTTGAGTTATTTTTTTCGAGCATAGATATTGCATGCATGCTATTTGGTGTGGACTGTGGACAGATTTTGTTCAGTTGTTTCTCATTTATTTTTTATTGTGCAATATTTTGTATGGGAAACAATGGTGATTGCTGAAACTCATTATGCATTCCTTCATGCCTTGATCAGGCAGCAGACAATGCCACACTTTATGGAGTTTGCTTACATGTGCCTGAAATTGTTCAGAGGCCCCCTGGTATATTAGGCATATCATCTCCTCTTTCTCATCCCTCTGGGGTATGCAACCGTTTTCTGGTTTCTGCACCTCGCTGTTACTGTCTCCTGACTAGAGTTCCTTTCTTTGAGTTACACTTTGAGATGTTAAACAGGTTAGCATATTATTACTGACTTTTCATGTCCAAAACATGCTTAATGTTCTTTGGTTTTCCCTATATCCAATAGAATTCATTATGCCTTACTTGGATGCAGTCTCATTGCACAGGAGCGTCTGAATCGGATAACTGAGTTTTTAAATGAGTTGTCTCTCACTGGATCCATTCCATCAACACCCAAACTGGATGATCAAATGAGTTCAAATGCTAACTCCCCAGAGAGGGAGTCATTTAGTGACTGGATGGCTTGTGCAATACCTCTTGATGGTGCAGCAGCCATTACTGCTGCGGCCGCCGGTATTATATCCGATGATGAAATCCCACAGTTATCCCCCAAAATATGGGATTCTCCCTCTCAATCTCCTGTGAGTGTGACCGCCAGTGATGCTTCAGATTTTTTTCAGCTTAGGGATATAGATAAGGATGGTAGGAAGAATCTGCTTGATCATGATAATTGTGCTTTTGAGGCACCAGAAACTCATGATTCTATGGAAAGAATGCATGGGAATTATGAAAATGACCAAGTTTCTCCCAAGGTTGAGACGCCCTTTTCTGCTCGGAGTCGTGCATTGGAGCGTCTTGGAAGTTCCGAGTCACTTTTCAGGTGGTAGATTTATGATTATAATATTCTCGGTTTCAATTTTACTTTTGGATAGATTGTCATCACTAATTTTTTGTTTCTTTAATTTATTGTACTGAGATATGTTTCGGGCAATAGTTTTCAGATTTGATATAGTTCATCCATCCGTCCATAATTTTATTGGTTGTTTATTATGTTTGGTCTTCACTTTCAATTCAATTTCAATATCATATTGTTTTCATTGGCAGTCCAGTTAGAAGCATGGCATCAGAAGATGAGGATGATCATTTTGTAAACAGTGAAACAGATTATGGGGATGAATTGTTAATGGAATGGGCTATGGTTAGTGTAAAATGATTGCCCATTTATTTTGCATTGGTTCAACTGAGGTGATGCTTATTGGTATTTAAAATGTTTTCTTTGTCGTGAATGCTTTTGATAGGAGAATAAGAATGATTTGCTACAGATAGTGTGTAGATATCATGCTCAATCAATTCCACCCCGAGGAAGTCAATTTGTCTTCCGCCCTCTTGAACATCTACAAGCTATTCAGTATATACGACATTCAGTTGCTTCTGTTGGCTTTGGTGAAGATTGTTTTACTTCTTCTGAACCTGCTAAGGTAATTCTTGAGTGCTTTATAATACAACGCTTCTCCACAATTATGTTCACTCATCACAGCAGTACTTGCTAAAAGGTCAATGTGAAGTTAGCTGCTGCTGAGGAAGCCCTTGCATTATCGGTATGGACAACCGCAACTACTTGTCGAGTTCTGTCCCTTGATAGTGTAAGCACGTATTCTAGTTGAAGTTCGACAATGTTAATATCTGTCAGAAGTTCTTTATAGAAACTGTTCTTAGAAAACATTTACTGCATGCAAAAAATCTTCTAAAATTATTCCTTTTCCACTAATTTGTATTTGTACTGATTTTCATTGCAGAAAACTATTTTCAGATTGATTTTGTTCCTCGTTCATGTTTACCTTTCCTATTGCTGTTTCTTGCAATTTATTAATTTTAGAGGATAACATTCTTCTATGGAATTATAGCTTGTATCTTTTGATCGTCAGTTCATATGCTACAATTTAGGGGTGTACATGGGCTGCATAGGGTTGGTTTGGTTCAACCCAGCTACATTTTTATGTCCTCTAACCAAAACGAGCCCAAAGAACAAATTGATTAACTCAAGTCATGAAAAACAGGATTGTGATGAGATTGTTTATTGGGTTTAGGCCTTTTGATTAGCTGTTTTCACATACAATATATAATATATAATATTTATTTTCCAGTTGCTTGGAATTTAATGCCACTAAATCATTGCATACCTAAAGGAAAATCTCATAATATGTATCCTGTATAATACTGCTCTTGTAGCTGTATGTTTACGTACGTATCTGTGCAATGTAGTTCAGGGGTTGCTTTTTAAAGTGAACTTTCAAAGTCTTTAGTTTGATATAATTTTGGGCCCACATCCCGCCATTTTGAGTTTTTGGGAAAATTGTGCAATCTGAACTATGTTATTCTCCTACCAAATTTTCTGTTTTTTTACATGTGAAATTCATCTGATTTATTCGTCTTTTGAAGTGGGATCCTTTCAATAGGAAAAGACTCTTCTAAAGTGTGTTTATTTCTAAGGTGAACAAGTAAGAGTTTATCTGCCCTTACATCATCTAGGGGGTTGAGATCTATATGGACTTTATCAAATCAAAAGGGTGGAAACACCCTTACTTGCTCACTTTAAAATAAGCTCACTTTAGAAGAGCCATATTCCTTTCAATAAATGGTTTGAATACTTCCTTCACAAGATACATGCTTAAAACTTAGGAAATAGTTAACCCAAGTTAAAAGGTAAAAGAAGAAAAAGAATATATCATAGTAGTTCCCGGAACATTTTCATTCCCCTATGCTTTTTATTTGAATAAAAAAGTCATTGTGATTCTATATTATGTACTATTCCATAATGTGAAAAGGAAAACTGAACACTAATCCTTATTATAACTGGTAGAAAAAAAATTAGTTTGTCAAAGATGAAGCTTTACTGTGCTTTACATCATGCAGACTGTTTCCCCTGGCCCCTCCACTTCCTGTTGAATATTTTGACTCTTTCCATATGTATTATGTGCTGCAAATATCTTGGTAGTTTCTTGATTGACTAAAATATTTTTAACTGTTCAAACATAATGTTACTGCCAGCTGCTGGCATTGGTTGCAGGAGTGTTGTTGGAAAAACAGGTGGTAGTAGTGTGCCCGAATCTGGTAAGTCTTTCAAACTATCATACTGATTGATGGTCATTGATTTGCCTTACAATGTTTTGCGGTGAATACTTATTTGCTGCTGTTGATTAATCTGGATTGCTACATAGAGGTATTATAACATGCCACTCATTTTGGCACAATGCAGGGTGTTCTATCTGCCACAGTGCTATCTCTTGTTCCCATGATTCGTCCATTTCAGTGGCAGAGTTTATTGCTTCCGGTGAGTTCAGTATAAACAAGCCCTGGTTTCAGATTTTCCTCGTGGCATTGTCACATATGTCTAACAATATGTTAGCCTTGTTTATCAGGTTTTACCTGGGAAAATGATTGATTTTCTTGATGCACCAGTTCCATATATTGTGAGTTTCATTTTATTTGATGTTTTATAAAATATATTACTTTGTGTTATCTTGGTTTTGTAGATTACCACTTTAGTACTCATTAATATTATTGCTGTGTTATATTAGAATTATTACTTTAGTATTTAATCTTTTCACTCCTTATATTCTCTTTTATCAAGGTTTTGTCTTATGTTGTAGTATTTTCTATTTGCACTGGGGCACTCATATTATTCTTGATTGGGCTTCTTACATATCCAGCATTCTTCTTCTTATAATGCTACTTATGTTCCAATTTGTGAGAATAATACCCTGCATTTATAAATGCAGTTTTATTTGATTGTTGAAACTATGCCTCCTCTTGAGAAATCATCTCTTTAAAATGTTCATGCATGGTTTCCCACCTTGACTCTAGGTCATGTGAGAATTTAGATTCTTCGCTGACGGTACAAATGTGTTCTAGAGAGTTTTTAAGAATGGTTTCATTGTTTAATCCAATTTTCTAATGATCTTGCAGGTTGGCATACAACATAAACCCCATGATTTGAATATGAAAACTACTAATCTTGTTCTTGTTGATGTACCCAAGAATCAGGTTTGTAATGTCGTTTGCCATCTTTATATTCCAAAGTTTTAACTTTGTATATATTTATTTAGATCCCATTATTGAACATGTTTTCTAACCAAAGGATAGCATATGCTGTACCATGTTGAATTTTTCTCATTTATTTTCCCTTTATGTAGGTTAAAATGTGTCACCTGCCAAAACTTCCACAACACAGAGAGCTTGTTTCTCAATTGGGTCCAATTCATGCCAGACTTTCATGTGAAAGTTCAATTGCTAGAAAGCATCCTGTACATAGGTGCAACGAAGTTCAGGTTATTTTAGTTCTCATACTAAAAGACTTCTCCCTCCCTCCCTCTAAATTCAAAAAAAATAAAAATAAAATAATTTTCTCTATGTATGATCATGCATAGAAAACCAGTAATGTGTACTTGTTTATGCAGGCTGAAGCTGCAACTCGGTTTTTGAATATCATGTGGCACTATTTGGAGTCACTTTGCTCAGAGCTGAAATTCCATACGATAACTAGTGTACAATCGAATAACGACAGGGTAAGATAGATAACTAAGTTATGGTTTATTATTTATATTCTTGGAAATTCTTAAATAATGAAGAATAGTTAGTTTGCCCACTTTTTCCTAGCTAATTCTGGAATCATTTTCAGGTTTCTTTACTTCTTAAAGATAGCTTCATCGATTCCTTTCCTAGTAGGGACCAGCCATTCATTAAGGTAACAACATTTTATTCTTAAGAAAACTAATAGGAAATAAATTTTCGTTCAACATAAAGCATTGAAGTGATTGTTTCAGATAGTTGGTATGCTTGCAATCCTTTGTTGTAATGATACATTGACAGTCAAGATAAAAAGTTACTTAAAAAGTCACGTGACTTTCAAAATCACATGACTTGACGTTTTAATATTGATCATGCACAAAAGATCTAATGGTCAAGATTTGCTCCTCTCATTCTCACAAGTCACAATAATAGTTATTCTTATGAATACTTGGCTTTGCAGCTATTTGTAGATACACAACTCTTCACTGTTCTATCAGACGCTCATCTATCAAGCTTTGAGAGTGGTGAGTCATAGTCCTCTGTCACAATATTTTAGGACCACAGGGTGCAACAGATTTGTTATACATGGTTGCTGGCACTGAGAAAGATATGGTTCTTAGTTTCATTGATGAGCACCTCCAGTCCGGATGAAATTTTGCTAATCCTAGAGTCCAATGTTTGGAATGACATACAGTGAGTTGGTATGTGGGTTAAATTTTTGTTTCAAGTTCATAGTAAAATAGGCTGCAAAATACCCTATACTTGATCACTGGTGCTGACCCAGAGGAAAGAATCACTGTCCCTATTTTTTATTGAGGGATATGTTCTTGGGTTTAGCTGCTCATGTTATGTAATTGACTGATAGTGATACAGACTATTTTCTCCATCCTATAGTTTACATATCATTCATTTTTCCCCCACTCTTGTTTCCTGCATTAGTCTATCTCTATCTCTCTCTACTTGTATTATTTTGCCATTTTTTTGGACAAAACAAATTATGGGTTGGGAGTATGAGAAACGCAAATCCAATGGTTATAAACTACACAACTGCGACAAATGCGGGAATTTGCTACTGCAGTGAATCCGGATCCTATTATTTTCTGCCCACTAAATATATATGAGCTAACTTTCAAGTTAATGAGCTGCAGACCTAAAAAAAATGAACCGAACATCTAAAAGTTCAAGTTAATAATTAATTTGATAAATAAACTAAAATTCTTACTTCATTAAAATGTGAAGGAACTGCATTGTGAACTAACTCGATTTATTGGCAATCCTAATTATTTTCTATGGTTACTTAAGATTTTGCACAACTCTACAAGGCAAATTGTCCTTTGGTTATTTAGAGTTAGAACTGATAGAGTAGGCGAGGCACATACTTCACTTGAAGGAAACTTGGTCTTAACAACAGGATATATGGGTCGTGCTTGACCAGTTCTACAACAAATGACAAAACGGATCAATTTGCACATTGTAAAATCTGAGGTTCGGGTTACATATTTAAATATTAGGATTTAAACATAGATTTAAATTGAGGGGCATTTTTCCCTTTCAATCATAAAAGTTTTTGCTCCATTCAATTATTTAGATTAGAATGGTATTTAAGCCCATCGATGTTGAAGGCCATATAAAATGATAAGCAAATTTCAATCATGTTTGATCTCAATTTCAATTTATCTTTCCTCAATCAAAACTACAATTTTCATTTATCGTCAGAGAACCGAGTATAATTATTTTAGGTCTGAGTTTTCAATGACACATCTACATATTGGCACAAGGGCCAAAAGGTAGGTTGGAGATGCTGCAAATTTATTAAGAACACCTATATTTGGTTTTATTGTTTTCTGTATTTATTTTAACCAAAAAAATAAATGAAGAAAGAAAACATGTATGGTGAGTTATTTTTGTTTCCACTTTTAGGAAATGGAAATTGGGGGCACTTTTGGAGTTGTATTTGGTTTTTTGGGTTTTAGGTAGATGGAGCAAAAACGGCTCTTATTGATTGATCTAAGAAGGAATATCTAATAAAAGACACCAACCATAGCAATGCAGGTTTTATCTTCATCTGCAACTCTACTTAGCAGCTCGCACCAATGGCAATGGTCATCAAGAGGTGATTTTGCCATGCAAGTCTGCAAGCTCACATAACTAGTGTTGAGCTTTTACTTACACCTTTGATGAAGCATTATATTTACTACAAAGCCACTGCATAAAACAGCAGAAACCAAATTCTGAGAAAGTGAAAAAGAAATGACTAGCATGCATGACAATGCACGAGAAATTGGAAGAGTAAAATGAAACATTCTTCTTGTCCAGAACTGCAATTCTATGAAGAAAAATAAAAGAAAACCAGTGTGTAGAGTGGTTGAACTAATTGAGGACTACATAAGTGCAACTCTGGATTTGAAGTAGATTGATTACAAACTAAAGTGATATATATCCATTCAAGTCTAGTCTATTTATTTAACTAAAACAGGACTAATTTCCATAAAATTAATTCAGGACAAAGCAAGAATAGACGACAAAAACTCCTTTGCTAAACAAAACATTTTGCATCGAATTCATTCCATGTTTATCTGGGAATATAGCTGAACACAATAGTTGGCCAAAATAACATGGTAACGATTATTCTCAGTGAAAGTAACCAAGAACCTGGCCACCTACATTCCTTTTAATGGCTTCTTCATGATCCAAAACACCATCAGGAGTTGTAATCACAACATAACCCCACTGCATTGAGAGAAACAAAACTTCATGATTATCCTTTTCCTTTTCTTTTTTGAAACTCAAAGTAAAACACTAGCATCTTATACAAACAACATTCTCCACATTCAAGAGCAACTAGTGAAACTGCTGTAACTTTATATGAACATGGAACATGAAACATTAACGAACCTGATGTGTTGGGAGAGTACGCAATTTGTAGGCTTCTATATCCTTTGCCTTGATGTCTTGTCTGTATGTAATGGCCTTGCAATCATTAATCCTACCTTGCAGTTGAACTGTTATCCTCCCAACTCTATGCGGTTCGTAGACTTGAAAGTCCTTGATATAGCCTATCAAGAGATACCAGATTAGCTACTAAACTTATAGTGAGCACCAAAGTGGGAATCTGAATCTCAAAGGACTTTAGGCTTTGTTTGGACTTTGGATTGGTAGTAAAGGATGCAATGGGGTGAAATGGTGTATAATTCCATTATTGGGTTTTAAAAATAATGATGGAATGAAATGCTACTGGATGGGGAGTATGGAATAGAATGGGTTTTTACTTTATTAATTCTTATCATTCCATTCCATCCCATTACCATTCCAAACAATGGAATGGAAACTTCCTCCATTCCATCATTAACTATCCCAACAATGTATGCAAGGTGGTCAAACTCGAGTTTTTAAGTAAACTTGTGGAGGCATGGTAAACTTGACTTGTAAACTTGAATATAAAACTTGCTGAGTTTACCAATTTCAGTAAATAATCATAATAAATCTATCTAAACAAGTGAATTGACTCGTGCATTGAAAAATAACAAAAATAATCAAACAAGAGAAGTATTTTCTTGAAAGGGTTCAAGGCTTCAAGATTCTCAACCACTATGGGCAATTTGAATAACAAAAATTGTTACAATTTACAAATACATCAGACAGGCTGAACCTCTACTAGGAATTTTAAATAACAGTTAATGAATGTGCAGGTTCAACTACAGACCAGGACAAATCTAAGCTCAGAACCCCACTACTCGTCGTATTTGGTTTCATATTGCTACCACACATGACTTCAAGAGTCACGAAAATGTAAGAACTCAACATGGATCCAGTATCTACTCTTTCTTTGACGAATTAAAGGGGGTCCCATTGAGTTCTTAATAGCCACAATCGTTTTTCTTCGTATAAATGACTCACTAGATAACTTCACCTGATGTTAAAAAAAAACATTTCATTTTATTTTCTTTTGATGACGATTTTGAAAAATGAACTTAATTAAGGCTATCTTGAATTTAAACAAGCATTGTTGATCTATTTGGTTTGACATTTAAAAATACAATGAATAAAGGTTTATCTTGAACTCAAGGTGGCAATGAAAGACAAGGTATTGTAGGGATTTTGTTCCTAGATTGGGATTGGGGGAAAAGAGCAAATTGTGACTGGTAACCTAGTGATGATACAGTATATTAGAGTGGAAAACCCAATTTTTGGTGATTGGCACTTCACAATCACAAATGGCCCAGTATAAATAACTAAACTTATTAGAAAAATTACAAAAAGGGGATTCAGTGTTGTCCTTCGAAATGGAGAAGAAACAAGGGTTCAAATCCTCTGGCATTTAAAGGGGCTCCGAAAATCATGAAAAAAAAAATAGAAATTTAATAACAGAGATTGAAACGAAAAGCAAAAAATTGAAAATAGATAGATACCTCGGTGTTTCATGATTTGGAGAAAGGAAGAGATGACAGTGGAAATGGGGTTGAGCTCCACCGTAGCTTTCCTTCTCCTCTCTGCGTTCACCATTGTCCTCAACGCATCGTTCAGTATCCTCCTCCCCATCCCTCTCTCACTCCAACGTGAACCCAATTCAGAAAAACAACGAAGAGTGAAGACACGACCAAGGGTTTTTCTCCATTATATGTTGTATCCTTATGTATCTCTTGTAATAGGGGGTAACTGTAATTTTCTGATAGTTGTGATTACCAATCCCCACTGAAATTTTTGCACAAGACCCCTTTAAAATAGGTTAATTTTACCCTTAATATTTTTGTACTAACATTTATTAATATTTTGATATTTATGCTTTTGTTTTGTTAACGAAAAGAAAAAACTAATAATAATATCAATTTTTAAAAATATCATTGAATCTCAGTACAAAACTTTGTTATATTAGTGGTGTATAAAAGTTAAACTCAAAATTTTTCAATACATTGATTTTTGTAAAAAAAAAAAAAAACTTTCCAATACATTGATTATACTATTTATAAGTTTCTGAACCAGTATCTAAAGATAATGATTAGCATTTCTCAATGAGCAAAATATGGAGAGAAAAAAATATTTTGATATGTATAAAGTTACATGATTCACTAAAAATGAAAATAGTTTAAGCAAATCTGATAAGTTGAAGAACGAATATTAAAATTTAAGATATAGGGTTTAATATTCTTTTTGTTCAGAGTTGTGGTTGAAAGTCCTGACTCATGTATTTTGTTTTTTTAACTCAGACTTCCAAAGGCACGAGCTGTTTAAATGCGAGCTCGTGGCAATGAAATTGCACTTTAATGAAAATAAGTGAAGGGGTTGTGTTAACCGGTATTTTAAGGATACTATTGGTTAATGAATATATAAATAGTAAGTTTTTATAGGAAAACAAAACTTAAAACTTGTTAGGATAATAAATACAACATTTTGTGAGGGATTTTCAAAATAATGGAAGTCCAAGACACCAAGTTGAAAAGAGGTTGAAGGACGCTTGAATGCTCGTGCATTCATAGAAGATAAATCAGTAAATCAGGACAGGAACAGTATCCGCTGGATCGATGGGAGGCAGGTACAAGCAAGTCAGAGAAGAAGGTAAAGGCCTGACTCCGTTCCTGAAGAAGGAATGGCGGGGCGAAAGAGCTACCTGGAAGCTAGTTACGGGTGTGTCTCTTCATGGCTTTCAAATCTTTCCTAATAGGTATGTTTTTTTCATGATTAAATGTGTTCATTCATCAAGTGTATATTCATGAAAGGTTGCAATCATTCTTTCAAATACATGAAAGGTTATTTCATTCACCAAGAGGCATAAGTTGGTTTATAAATAGAACCACTTGTGCATGCAGAATGATGTCTGAAAATTAGCTAAACTTCTGCAAGTCAAATCACTTCCTTTCTTCCCTTAATGCGCAGAGAGAATTAAGGAAACTATTATTCTGTAAAATGTCATTGACGATACGCTTGGTTTAAGGTGTGCAAACCAAACCAAGGTTCTCCATTGTATCCTGAAGGGGATTCGCCGGTTATACCTATTACATCCAATCTTCGAGGAGAGATTGGTGGGGCGAATCGAACCTAAAGCCTAGTGTTCTTACACGCCTTGGACGGTGCACATGTCACTTGTTCTTCTCTTATTTGTTGCGGACACGACCCCCCATTTTCTAACAATCTTTAGGTTCGATTTTCGTTCTATATAACAATGGTTGCAACATTGGAGGGAGATGACATTTGACATTGTTAAAGTGGAGAGGTTCGAGGATGGAAACTACGTACGTTCGTTGGGAGAAAGAGATGAACGATCTTTTACGACAACGAGAGTTGAGTACTCATATGCTTCATCAAAAATATGTTTATTTGTGACTATCGTAAAGGTACACAATCACTTTCTATAGCTATGATATACTTGATATTCTAAATTCATGTATGTTTAATCCTAAAGGGCATGTGGCATTAGAGCCTTAGATGCATGATTTAGAATAAAATCAAGTATGTGAATTTTGATGAACATGAATATGTTTGGTTTATTATGCATGCAAGTATGTTACTCTATATGGATAGAAAGGTTTTAGATATAAATGATTATATCATGTGCAAGCATTAATGGAGTTGCTCTATAAGAATGCATGATTTTGTGAATATAAGATGGAAATTGTTTCTTGGTTTTATAGAAATTTTAAATGCTTTAGATATGGTTTTGGATTGTTCTAAGTTGACAAAATAAACATGGAAGTTTGTGGAGAAATATTATAGAAACTTGAGAATGATTGGATCATTGTTTTGTTTGTTTTTATGATGAAAATCATTTAGATTTATCCTAGAACATATTTAGACATGAATACAAATCATAGATATAATGAAAATATGTTTAACTTTGGGTTGGCAAGATGTGAAAATGGCAAAGTGTTTGCTGGTCATGAACGGATCATGTGCACCCTGTTGTATGCAGAACGGGTCTAGTTGACCCAGCAGGCTATAAAAGGTGACACTGAAAAGTTGCATATTTTTTTGAAAGACCGTGTTGAATTTTTATTCAAATACTATAAGCTGTTTCAGATTTTCATCAAATGATGCATCGTTCTGGTGGTTCAAGGTCGCGAGTTCTCCGCACGCGGCAAGGTTCGAATCTCACTTTTGAAATTGTGAATGTTTTATGACCGTTTTAGAAAACCAATTTAAATGAAAAGTGGAATCTGCTGGGACTCGAACTTATTACCTTGGAGTCGGTTGAAAGCGCACTGACCATCAGGACAACTTTCAAGATGTTTTATAAAGTGGTCGTTAATGATATTTATGTACCTGTTATAATTTGAATATTATATTTCTCTTTAATAATTTATATTATGAATGTCTTGCTCCTTATAGATAAGGAAAATCAAACTTAAAATGTGAATTAATTTCAATTACCCAAAAAATTTGAAGCTTATGTATGTTATTTTATAGTGAGGGTATTAAAGTTGGTTGTTATAAGATATTAAATGCTTTAAGAGTTATAAGAAGAGTAGGATAATTCTATAACCCAAATTACTTTGAGTCTAATAGAATAGTTGACCAAACAAATGCATCTTATTCCTTATAACAAATTGGTATAATTGAAAAGAAAATTAAGATATAAGAAGAAATGGTAGAAGCCATGGTATCCTATGTTGGTCTAACTAAATGATATTGGGGAGAAATCATGTTCAAGTCTTTTTATATAGTAAATAGGGTTCCAAAAGAAGGAACAAGATAACCCCACATGAGCTCTGGAAAATAGAAAACTCATTCTCAAATTTTTCAAAGTTTGAGGTTGTAGGCCAATAGTAAAAGTTCTTGAACCAGAAAGAAATAAATTGTGCGAATGGGGAATTGAATGTGGGTTCTGGGCTATGCTAAAATTAGAAAAGCATATAGATTCATGGTTATGGAATATAGTGACTCATCCTGTTAATACGATGAATTGAGTTTAGGGAAGAATCTTTCAAAAAGATAAGTTTAACTTAATTCCAAGTCACAAGGATAATGTTCATAGTAATGCACATGATCCAGAAAAGCAATGTATCTAATAAAGATACTTTGGTGGGTTTAGAACTTAAGAGAAGTCAGAGAGCCAAAAAAGAGAAAACTTATAGATCAAGGTTTTTCATGTTCCTTGTTGAAGGAATAAGAGAGTCCATAGACAGTTATAAACCAATATGTTAGAATACAGAAAGTGATCCAGACACATTTAAAGAGGCAATAAGTCTCAAGATCCCGCTTCCTAGATGAAAGCTGTACAAGAGGAAATGGACTCAATAATGGAGAATAAAAGATGGAAACTAGTAGACCTCCCACCTGGTTCCAAACCCATAGGTTGTAAATGAATTTTCAAAAGGAAAATGAAGGTAGGTGGAACTATCGATACGTTTAAGGCAAGATTAGTTGCTAAGGGATTTACACAAAAGAGGGCATTGACCAAATACATATGCACCGGTGGCAAGAATTGCCTCAATTAGAGTGCTATTGGCACTTGGATCCATCTATAAGTTTGTCATCAATCAAATGGATGTGGTATTCCTAAACGAGGAAATAGATGAAGAGGTGTATATGAGACAACCTGAAGGGTTTGTGGTTAATGGTCAGGAAAAGAAAGTGTGTAAATTGAATAAGTCGTTGTATGGACTAAAATAAGATCCTAAGCGATATGATCAAAAGTTTGATCAAGTTGTGCTAGCTAAATATAAAATAAATAAATCTGACAAGGGTATTTATAGTAAATTCCATTGAGGAAAAGGGGTCATGATTTGTTTATATGTTGATGATATATTAATATTTGATACTGATCTATATTAGGTTGAAGAAACTAAGAGGTTCTTATCTAGAATTTTTGACATGAAAGGCTAAGGGGTAGCTGATGTGATTCTAGGAATTAGAATAATAAGAGATGGTGAGAATGTAGGTTTACCCCAATCTCACTATGTAAGAAAGGTATTAAAGAAATTTAATCACTTTGATTGTCAACCTATCACTACTCCCTATGATCACATCATTACTTTAGTACCAAACAAAGGTAGTCTAGTAGCACAACTTGAATACTCAAAAGTAATTGGATATTTAATGTATGCCATGACACGTACCCAGTCAAACATTGCATATGTTATAGGAGACTAAGTAGGTATACAAGTAATCCAAGAAAAGACCATCGGCATGTTGTCCAAGAGTATTGAAATACTTGTTGGGGGCAATGAACTATAGTTAAAACTATAATGGTTGTCCTTCAGAATTAGAAGGATACACGGATGTCAATTGGATGAATTATACAGAAAACCATGCTTCAACAAGTGGTTGGGTCTTCACATTTGGTGGGGGTGTTATTTCTTGAGGTTTCAAGAAATAAGACGACATTACCGGTTCCACCATGGCTGCATAATTCATAGCATTGGCAACATTTAACAAAGAAATTAAATGGCTTAGAAGTTTGTTGTATGAAATACCAATTTTAATGGCACCGGTATCCATACAATGGGATAATCAGTAAACACTATCAAGAGCATATAGCCAGGTTTATAATGGAAAGTCCAGGAACATTGGGCTAAGACATAGTTATGTCGAGGAACTAATTGCAAATGGAGTGATATCCAAGGTCTTTCTAAGACGGAAAGAAATCTTGTATCCTTTAACGAAAGGACTGACAAGTGATATGATGTCGGAAAACATCATTGGGGATGGGAATCAAACCCATCCCCAATGGGAATCAAACACATATCTACATGATCACCAATGGTGGAAACCCAACTCACACTTGAGTAGCATCAAGTCTTGAGTTCAATGTGGCCAAAGTACACTATGAGAGTGATTGCAAGTACTTACCGAATAGATACATCACAAGGTTTAAAAGTACTTGGATACCATAAGGACAAAAGGAAAAGGGTGAGCTTTTGCTCTTAATGGACCTATAGCATATATGTGCTGAGGTGCCCAACTTATGGGGGTGCTTTTGGTAAAGTCCACCTATATGAGAGTGAAGTGAGGCCGCTTCTTAGAGTTGGGCTTGACTCTGTAAGCTCTCATGAAAAGGATACACGACACAAGGCCTTACCAAATGTGTCACATTAACACGTCGTTCAATGGTACCGAGATTTCATGTGTAAGTCGTGGACACTTGGTCTAATGAATATTTGGTTCAAAGTTTGTCTACCACTTTATTTGGGGATGAGTGCAACCATGGCTTACTAAGCAAAGGTTCAAATCCTTAAGATATCTTTGTCTGAAAACATGCGATTTCCGGACTGATGGGATTTGGGTTTATTTTGAAAATGGTGGGGGATTGTAAAGGATTTTCAAAATATTGGAACTCCAAGATACCAAGTTGGAAAGAGGTTGAAGGACACAAATAGGTGTCTCTTCATGGCTTTCAAATATTTCCTAATAGGTGTGTTTTTTCATGATTAAATGTGTTCATTCATCAAGTGTATATTCATGAAAGGTTGCAATCATTCTTTCAAATACATGAAAGGTTATTTCATTCACCAAGAGGCATAAGTTGGTCTACAAATAGAACCACTTGTGCATGCAGAATGATGTCTGAAAATTGGCTAAACTTCTGCAAGCCAAATCACTTCCTTTCTTCCCTTAATGTGCAGAGAGAATTAAGGAAACTATTATTCTATAAAATGCCATTGACGATACGCTTGGTTTAGGGTGTGCAAACCAAACCAAGGTTTTCCATTGTATCCTGAAGGGGATTCGCCGGTTATACCTGTTGCATCCAATCTTCGAGGAGAGATTGGTGGGGACGAATCGAACCTAAAGTCCAGTGTTCTTACACGTCTTGGAGGGTGCACATGTCACTTGTTCTTCTCTTCTTTGTTGCAGACCAGACCCCCCATTTTCTAACACATTTCACATATATATATATATGGCTATTATCTTCTGAATCCAATGTGGTTGAGGATTCTATATTTTTACAACACTTTGAAGAGGTTGTATTGTTGTCACCCTGAGAAGGTATGATGACTAAAATTTATACTTTGATTAGGACCAGAAGAATTATAGGCAAAGCCTCCGGTTAGACATTTCACTGGTTCCTCAAAAGCAATATTTGTAGTGTTATGAGAGCCTTCAACTTTGACAACTTTTATCCTTTCCACCTGGTCTCTTCAAATACACAACAATCCTCATCACCTGAATGAACGTTGTGTTTCATCAACATATGGTTTGAGCGGACTAGACTTATCTCCTTGAACCTCAATGGACCTTAATAAAACATAAGAGTCTAAACAATTACAAGAATACTGTTAGAAATTTTTTGGGTCACACTTGTAATGTTTAAATGTGTTAGGGCCATTATTTTTAATTAGTCAAATTAAAGTGATCTAATTCAAGTAAGGTTTATGGCTAAGGACATAATTGTTATGAAAATTATTGTGTAGATACCATAAGGTCTTATTTCTATTTTTATGATGGGCAAAATTAGAGATAAGAAATGTGTGGATAGTCATGACTCTTCATGAAAGAGTTTGAATCCGAAGGGACATCACTCTTCGTGAAAGGGCATGCAATTCCTATAAATAAAGGGTTATGGTCCCCAATTGTAGAAATAATCAAAAGGAAAAGAATTTCAATTCTCTTCATCCCATTAGAGGAGGAATTAAGGCTAAGGAGAATCTACAATTGGAAGATCACTACTCTATCAAGAACATCATCATTTCCATCAAGACTTCATGGATCCTCCGGGTACGCTTCCGCATTCATTAGTCATCTTGAATTGGCATGAGATTATTGGTTTTGGATTTGTGCTTGATGAAGAACATGTTTCTTGTTAATATTGACTTTGTCTACATGATGTTTAAGGAATTAGAAACATGTCTAGGCATAAATAATTAAATCTAACAAGTGGTATCAGAGCCACCCATGATCAATTCATGTATGATTCAAGGAATTCTAAGGTTTAGTTTGATTCATGGAGTTTTAAAGTTTTTTTTTCTGAAGTATTTATTTGTGATCTTCCATGAGGAAAAACTTCATGATTCTGGTATTTCAATGTGTCAATAAAGATGCATGATTATGGTGTTAGTTTAAGCACATTATCACGTATATATGGTCCTTGAACTGAACATATGGTATGCTAATGCAATGACGTAACACTTTGCAACAAATAAAGGAAGGTTATTGTTTGGCCACTATTTCAACGTCAAGTTTTGCTGGGTAGTAAAGTTGCTGCAATTTCTGTGACCGTAATGGTGGCAGTTTCGTTATGAATCGTTGTGATTCATATTTATATTTTGAAGTTCGCTGCATTAAGCAGCGTGTGCTTTGAGCCAGTGCGTCGTTTTGCCAATTTCCGGGATCGATTCTCGTTGATGCATTCTTGGGCTCCTTCATTTAATTTTATTTTAAGTAATTTTTGTGGAAAATGAATAAAATGGTCAATTTGTTTAGGCAGAGAGTCGAACCCAGTACCTGCAGTTTGTAGGCAGAGGGGCCAACCACTAGGCTACAGTCTAAGTTCTGGCATTTGGTGTTCAAACAATCATGTTAAAGGAGATCTTAATGAATTCAATTTTTGCTCATAATTTTGAATTGTATAATTGTTTAACATTTTAAGTGAGCCAATTGAAATATGAAGTCGCCAAAGTGACCTCTCTGTGTAGATTGCTCATGAGAAATGTTAAATGTTAGTGTATACGTGTATCCATGCGAGTATTAATCGGCCCAAAGGAAGGTTAATATTTGGCCGGATTACGCAGACACCTGTGATGGTAAACATGTGATAATTATAATGTTGTACATGTGAATGATAAATCAATCCAAAGAGGGGTTTATTATTTGACATGCATTAGTATCAATGTTTGATCATTACAACAAGAGTACCACTAGCAATTAACATTACTGTCCAAAGACTTGACATTAATGTTGCACTAGGTATCTTGAAATGAATTATACAATTTTTGAATTTGTTGACGATTGAATTTTGAATATGATGTGAGTATATTTATGTTGTTTATTTTGTTCTCTTCACAGCTAATATTGCTCATCAGTATCTGCTAACATGAATTCGGTTCCGGTCCTTAATGGTACCAACTTTAAGGACTGGAAAGAGAACATTTTAATTGTTCTGGGCTGCATGGATCTTGACCTTGCACTAAGGATGGAGCAACCCTCTTCTCTTACGGACTCCAGTACCTCTGAAGAGAGGAAAACTTATGAGAAGTGGGAACGCTCCAATCGTATGAGTCTCATGATCATTAAGCGCGTTATTCCGGAGGCATTTAGGGGTGCTATATCTGAAAAGATAACAAGTGCGATATAATTCCTTGCCGAAATTGAGAAACGCTTTGCCAAAAGTGATAAGGCAGAAACAAGCACACTCCTTCAAAGCTTGATTTCTATGAAGTATAAGGGCAAAGGAAATGTAAGGGAGTACATAATGGAAATGTCTAATATTGCTTCCAAGCTTAAGGCTCTAAAGCTCGAGTTATCAGATGACTTACTCCACATTTGGTGCTAATATCTCTTCCTGCACAATTCAGTCAATTTAAGATCAGTTATAACTGTCAGAAGGAGAAATGGTCTCTTAACGAGCTCGTTTCATATTGTGTGCAAGAGGAAGAGAGGATGAAGCAAGAAAGGACAGAAAGTGCTCACCTAGCAAGCATCTCTAAAGACAAGGGCAAAAAGAGGAAACATAAGGATACTAAGAATGAAGCTGCTAAGGGTCCAACACAAAAGAAGCAAAATAAGGGTGACAATGGTTGCTTCTTTTGTGGCAAGACTGGACATGTCAAGAAGGAATGTACCAAGTATCATGCCTGGCGTGAAAAGAAAGGTATGTTCCTTACTTTGGTCTGCATTTCGAGGTAAATTTAGCTTCGATTACCTAGAAACACTTGGTGGTTAGATTTGGGGCTACTACTAACATCGGTGTTTCAATGCGGGGTTGCACTGAGTTCATGAAGGCCAAGCGATCTTTGAAAGACGCATTTATGTGGGAGATGGCAAGTCGGTAGAAGTAGAGGCAATAGGGCATTTTAGGTTGTTATTAAGTACTGGTTATTATTTGGATTTAATGGATACTTTTGTTGTACCGTCCTTTAGACGGAATTTAGTTTCTGTTTCTTGTTTGGACAAATTTGGTTATCATTGTTCATTTGGAAACAATCAATTCAGTTTATCTAATAATTCAAATGTTGTTGGAACTGGTACTCTTATGGTGTATGACAATCTATATTTGCTTGACATTATTGCTTCCTATAATGAAAACTTGAATGTGGAATCACGTGGTACTAAGCGCAAAGTTGAAAATGCAAATTCAGGAGCGTTGTGGCACAAGCGTCTAGGTCACATCTCTAGAAATAGAGTTGAACGACTTGTGTCAAATGGGATCCTTGATTCCATTGACTTTTCTGAGACTTTAATGTCTGTGTTGAGTGCATTAAGGGCAAACAGACCAAACAAAAGAAATTGGGAGCATATAGAGCTACAGATGTCTTAGAATTGATACATACGGACATTTGTGGGCCATTTCCAACACCATCTTGGAATGGTCAACAATACTTTATATCATTCATAGACGATTATTCCAGATATGCGTACCTATTTCTTATACATGAAAAGTCTCAATCTTTGGATGTGTTCAAATCATTTAAGGCTGAAGTTGAAAATCAACTCGATAAAAGAATTAAGAGTGTCAAATCTGACCGTGGAGGTGAATATTACGGTAGGTATGACGGTTCAGGTGAACAACGTCCGGGACCATTTGCCAAATACCTTCAGGAATGTGGGATCGTCCCACAGTACACCATGCCAGGGTCACCTAGAATGAATGGTGTAGCTGAAAGACGAAACCGGACTCTTAAGGATATGGTAAGGAGTATGCTATATCATTCTACTTTCTAGGAGTCACTCGGGGAGAGGCATTGAAGACTGCAGCTTACATTTTGAACAGAGTGCCAACTAAGGCAGCTGCCAAAACACCCTATGAGCTTTGGACAGGTAGAAAGCCTAGTCTAAATCACCTTCATGTATGGGGATGTCCAGCTGAGGCAAGGCCTTATAGGCCAAATGAAAGGAAATTGGATCCCGAACAAGTGAGCAGCTACTTTATTGGCTATTCTGAACGATCCAGGGGCTATAAGTTTTACGATCCCAAATTAAAGACAATTTTTGAGACGGGAACTGCCACGTTCTTTGAGGATATTGAGTTTGGCAGGAGAAATAAGGTTAGAGACTTTGTCTTTGAGGAAGAATCAATTTCAATTCCAGGCCAGGTTCATACGATTTGCTTCGATGAAGCAAGTACGGAACCTCTCCAAGACATTGTTGTTCAAACTCCCATTCAAGATGAATTAGTTGTCCCGGAAGAACAAACTCAAGATCCTCAAGAACCAGTGCTTCAAGAACCGGCATGCCGTTCTGACGATCCACTAGAGAAAGAAGAAATGCTATTCCGGATGATTACATAGTATTTCTCCAAGAACATGAGGAAAATGATGGTATGATGGAAAATGATCCAATCAATTTCCGTGAAGCCATGCAAGATTCCAACTCGGAAAAATGGATTGAAGCAATGAATGAGGAGTAGAAGTCCATGCAAGACAATAAGGTTTGGGAACTTGTCCCATTACCAGAAGGTGCGAAACCCATTGGTTGCAAATGGATATTTAAGACCAAAAGGGATTCCAAAGGTAATGTGGAAAGGTATAAGGCTCGTCTTGTAGCCAAGGGCTATACTCAAAAGGAAGGGATTGACTTTAAAGAGACCTTCTCTCCGGTTTCATCGAAGGACTCTTTTAGGACAATCATGGCTCTTGTTGCACATTATGATTTGGAGCTTCATCAGATGGATGTTAAGACGACGTTTCTCAATGGCAACATTGATGAAACAATCTATATGGTGCAACCAGAAAACTTTGTGTCGGGAGACCCAAAGAAAATGGTTTGCAAATTGACAAAATCCATCTATAGACTTAAACAGGCGTCTCGTCAGTGGTACCACAAGTTTCATCAGGTAGTTCTCTCATTTGGTTTTGAGATGAATGCGGTTGACGATTGTGTGTATCACAAATTCAAGTGGGAGCAAGTATATTTTCCTGGTATTGTATGTTGATGACATACTGCTTGCCACTAACAATATAGGCATGTTGCACGAAACCAAGAGATTTCTATCAAGAAATTTCGAGATGAAAGATCTTGGTGACGCCTCCTTTGTATTTAGGGATCCAGATACATCGAGATCAATCTCGAGGTATTCTAGGATTATCACAAAGCATCTATATCGATAAGGTGCTCAAAAGATTTGGCATGCAGGACTGCAAACCAGGTGATACCCCGGTCGCTAAGGGAGACAAATTTAGTCTCAATCAATGCCCAAAAGGAAATATTGAGATTTAGGAGATGCAGAAGATTCCCTATGCATCAGCTGTAGGGAGTCTAATGTATGCCCAGGTTTGTACGCGTCCGGACATAGCGTACATTGTTGGAGTTTTAGGCAGATACTTAAGCAATCCAGGAATGGATCATTGGAAAGCAGCCAAAAGAGTTATGAGGTATTTGAAAAGAACAAAAGATCATATTCTCACATATAGGAGATCAGACTCTTTGGAGATCATTGGGTATTCTGACTCCGATTTTGCCGGATGCCAAGATAGTAGAAGATCCACTTCGGGCTATATCTATTTGTTGGCTGGTGGTGCAGTTTCTTGGCGCAGTGCCAAGCAAACGCTTATTGCTTCATCCACCATGGCAACAGAGTTTGTAGCATGTTATGAGGCATCAAATCATGGGATTTGGCTGAGGAATTTTGTCACTGGGCTGCGAATTTTGGAAGGGATTGAAAGACCACTTAAGTTAAACTGTGACAACAAATCAGCCGTCTTATACTCCAATAACAATAAGAGCTCGACAAAGTCGAAACACATCGACATCAAGTTCCTAGTTGTCAAGGAGAGAGTACAGAGTGGACAGATTTATATAGAACACTTAGGGACAAACTCCATGATAGCAGACCCTCTAACAAAGGGCCTTCCACCCAAGGTCTTTCATGAGCACACTTGCTCACATGGGTGTCATCTGAGTTTGAGGATTCTTTGGTTTAGTGGGAGTTAGTCATTGGTGTAATTCATGTTCTATATTTGAAATTATGTATGCATACTATTATATTTAGATATTGTTCTGATCAGAAATAAATTTTGGTATTTAGTTTATTACACTTTGTACAATAATGTCTTTAATGATCTCACTAAAGTAAAGAAGGACCAGTTGAAAATCGACATGTACAGATCACCTTCATGTGATTTTCATGCTGCACATTTCATGATTAATCTATGTCATTTGGTTGTGTTAATATTAGTGATCATTGATGGATTTAGTTATGACTGATATAACGAAAGCCGCTTTGGTTCTATATATTGATATAACTAATGGACGGGATAGGGATATGTCCAAGGTTTATAATGGCAATTTTGGAGCTCATAAAGTATAACACATTTATAAACATACATATGTGACCAGTGGGAGATTGTTAGAAATTTTTTGGGTCACACTTGTAATGTTTAAATGTGTTAGGGCCATTATTTTTAATTAGTCAAATTAAAGTGATCTAATTCAAGTAAGGTTTATGGCTAAGGACATAATTGTTATGAAAATTATTGTGTAGATACCATAAGGTCTTATTTCTATTTTTATGATGGGCAAAATTAGAGATAAGAAATGTGTGGATAGTCATGACTCTTCATGAAAGAGTTTGAATCCGAAGGGACATCACTCTTCGTGAAAGGGCATGCAATTCCTATAAATAAAGGGTTATGGTCCCCAATTGTAGAAATAATCAAAAGGAAAAGAATTTCAATTCTCTTCATCCCATTAGAGGAGGAATTAAGGCTAAGGAGAATCTACAATTGGAAGATCACTACTCTATCAAGAACATCATCATTTCCATCAAGACTTCATGGATCCTCCGAGTACGCTTCCGCATTCATTAGTCATCTTGAATTGGCATGAGATTATTGGTTTTGGATTTGTGCTTGATGAAGAACATGTTTCTTGTTAATATTGACTTTGTCTACATGATGTTTAAGGAATTAGAAACATGTCTAGGCATAAATAATTAAATCTAACAAATACTTCTTCTGAACTCAAGCAGAGGCGGGTTGGTGGGTTATGGGATTGATAATGGGAGTGGAGCAAAGTGTGCTCACTCAGAGGTGGCGTCTGCTAGTGTTCCACAAGAGTATGCAAGGCCTAAGCACAGTTAAGTTTGTCAGCATTGGAGAATAGTCAAGGGGTCAGTGAAAATGTTGAGAAGGAGAAGCGAACACCTAAAGTAAACCAATTTTATCGTAATCCAGAATTCTTCCACTGCAGAGAGTATGAGTGAGTACGAGTATGTGAAAGAAAAATCATCAGCTCGCTCTTGTAATCCTACTTCTATAAAGCTCCAAATATTATGAGCCTTTAGATGTATTGACATCAAAATCTCCCGATAACTAAAATCAAGTTTCTCATCTAGTTTGAGACCGGACCATACAATATTATAATTGTTTATCATCTCTCACTTTTAAATATCAGACAAAAATTGGTAAATATGATGACACTCTTGTTCCTCACAAACACTCAAAAATTGGCGTTGGACTTAACCAGCTTTGATACCAATTTGATATCAAAAACACATGACCCCGGATAAGTTTTCTCTCAAAACACACACACACGAAAGAGAATCATTCTTGTATTCTCTTATACTTTGATTGAATTTTACAAGACACTACTAGGGGTGTGCAAAACCCGGCCCGGCCCTAGAACCCGCCCCAACCCGTGATGTTCGGGTTGGGTCTGACCCTAACCCGCAGAAGAGAAGGGACGAACCCGCGTCCCACTTTGTGACCCGACGCCGGATTAGGGACGGGTCCGGGTTGACCTTCGGGTTACCCAACCCGTCCCATATAATAAAAATATACTTTTATCCCTCTCTAGTATAAGTTTCACGTGCAATCATTAAGAAAGAAGTATGAAGTAAATTGTTAAACTTCTACCCTCACATCTCACGTCTCACACTAGCCAACTGATGGCTTTTAAGAAGCATTTTGTGGCTTTTATGACATTAAAAGAATCTTGTTTGATGAGAGTATTTTGTTTTTAACAATGTGCTTCGGTAATATGGGCATTAAGGAAACATCTAGCAAAAACATTTATCTGTTAATATTTTGTAACATCTAATTTTGGATCAATTGGTGATTCTTAGGTAACATTTTTTGATGATATTTTACCTTATAAAAAAAATTAACATTTTCCCACTTATAGAAATTTTGTTTACACAGAATCTATTTAAATTAGGGTCAACCCGGTCCCGTCCCATTTAGACCCGGTCTTAAACCAACCTACATATGATAGGGTTCCTCCGGGTCTAGGGACGGGTTCGGGTTCAAAGATTTGGTCCTATCAATGTTTAGGGCCGGGTAAGGGACAGGTATAACCCGTCCCAACCCATCCCACGCTCACCCCTAACAATACTAATGCTTATTTATAGGCAAACTTTTATAATAAAATAACATATATTTTTCTTAACTCCTAAGCAAAACACTTTGTAGACAACTCAAACACTACAAGCATCCTTTGACAATTCAAACTTTACAAGCTTCCTTTGAAGTCTAGCAGTCAAACTTCAAGTCAAAGTTTGCAACTCAAAGTGATCTTCAAATTGGTTTTGTATTATGCTTGATTTAGTTATATAACAGTGTAGGCACGACTCTCCACTAAAGTAAAATAAATGGTGAAAATTCCATTTTGTTTTTGTTTAGGATTAGTTGCAAACATGTTTTCAAATGTAAAAGAAAAATTAAAATTGATAATAAAATATTTTTTAAATTGAAAATAAAAAATGTTTCCTCAAACTAAATGCATCCACGAATCAAAATTGAATTTAAGGTTATATATGAGACACACTGAGTAGAGCATATGCTTGATAGAACTCAATAAGTAATTGGTTCCATTTTCCAAGCTCATGCTTGGCTACATTAAGCTCAAGAGAGTTTTATCAAGAAATTCACGTGCTTTGTAGTTTGTACCAAGAATCTCAATTTGGAATTGGAGTGTTAAATATTTATTGTTTGGCCTAACATCATCTCACCTATATATAGTGTTTGTTTGATTCTGCGGTAGCGAAAATTGATTTTGACTGAATTGATTTTGTAAAATTGATTTTAGTTAGAATTGAGTTGAACCGTAACGTGATTTGTGTTTGTATACATTCACGAAAAAAGTGATTTTTTTCAATTCATATTGTTTGGATTGTTTGGATCGAAATTGATTTTAAGTATGCAATTACCAAAATGGGTTTTAACATACAATGAATATTAAATTATTTAAATTTATGTTTAATTTAAATTATTATTAATTATTATTTAATTTAATTTTTAAATATATATATATATATATATATATATATATATATATATATATATCATGTTATGTTTTGATTCTCATTAATGAGAAATGCAAACCATTTCTTTATTGGTAAAAGGTATAAATTTTACTAGAAAAAGTATTGTAAAGGGAATTTGAATTTTTTGCAAACACACATTAGAATGGGCCTTCCACGTGGTTAAAGAACATTAAACTTGTATAGAAACAAATGGTGCAAGGCTGAACAGAATGTGATGTGTCACAACACGACGAGCTAACAGGGAGATGTGCTGCAACACCAGAAGGACAAATGAGAGAATATGTATTGTAACTGTTGAAATAATTTTAGAATCGATTTAAGTTTAACGAAAAAGCTTAGAATTTCAGCTTCTAGGTAGAATTGATTATATGACTGAAATCGATTCTTCTATGTTGAAGTCAAACATAAAAATTTACAGTCAAATCACATTTGATGGATGCAAACGCGCATAAGGGGCCTCTAGACGTGTTTCCAAACGTGCACATAGTTGCTCCACTCCTTAATGGAGTGTGGTGGAAGGTGGATATTTAGCTAAGTGTGGAGATGAGATTTAAAAGCTGTTTTTACATGACTTGTAAAATATCTAAATATTTACAAGACTAAAAAAATATTATCATGAAATATTTACTAGACTCATAAGAAGTCTTTTTAGAACTTTCTTTACCTACTTTCTAAAATATCTAAAGATATTTATGAAGTCTCTAAAATATCACTAGAAAATATCTAGGATATTTACAAGAAATTTTTCAGAAGTTATTTCAGAACCTAATTATTCTATTCAAGGATCTATACTATCGTTAAACCCTCACCATCTTAGAATGACCTATACTTCAATATGTATGCCATAATGGTGTTAAATCATTAAATTACATAAGATATTATTAACATACATCTTATAATTTTAAGTTTAGATTTTGGCGCAAATATTAGTGAAACATTATAAGAATATAATAAATATTACTCTTCTATTGTATCTCAAACTTGTGTGTGCACACCCTCAATAATATTGGTCTACCGCTTGTATAATTTAATTCAAAAAAATTAGACCCCAAGTTGAAACATTTTGTTCTTTACATATATTTAGTTAAAAGTAATGCACTCCAACAACACATTAAATAAAATGCTAATATTTGTTATGATATTAATTGTTATTTTTAAAAATTAACTAGATATATATCGAACAGGCTCATAAGCTAATGAGCTCAACATGTGAACTCTTTATTTCGATTCATTTAACAAACCAGACGACAACTTTTAACTCAATAGCCCTGTAATGAGTAATCTCATAGTAGCCTAGCTCTTATTTGTCTCGCTTTGGCCACATCGGTTATCTTAGTGAAATATTATGTGGATTCTTCGATTAAAGTGTAATTCACTAATTCCTTTGATTCAAAGATTTATAATGACAAAGGCATCAGGTGGAGATTTTCACCCAATATTTAGTATTCTGATTGATAAAAGAGCAGAGTGATACAGCCTAAACAGGTTACCCATAGAAACCTTAAACATCAAAATCTAACGGATAAAGATGATGAGTAAATAAAACTATAATACCACAGTCATGTCTCAAAGTGATGCTTATGTGTTCATTATTCCAAAAGGCTTTCCGATAAGAGATATGGAAGATACTTAAGCCACGATTTTACAAATTACAGTCACTTGATAATTTTTTACTACAACCACCAGGATGGAAAAGCAACCCAACATCTCCATTTCACTTGAAACTAGCAAAGGCTAGATTGGATCACATCATGCATTCGTTGCAAGCACGCAACGTAGACATCCCCCTTCATGCAAGAGGTCAAAAGCCTTGTTGATCTCCGCAAGAGTCAAATTGTGGGTTATGTACTCATCAATCTTGATTTCCTGCAAAATGAGTAAAGCGGCCAATGTAGTCTCATAACTATCCACACATAACCACTTTCCAACAATCTTTAAGTTCATGCATAGAAGATAGAACACTCGTGAAAAACATTTACCTTCTTCAAGTACTTGTCTACAAGCCAAGGCACTTGTGACCTGCTCTTGAAGCCACCAAAAGCCGTTCCTTTCCAGACACGCCCAGTCACCAACTGGAAAGGGCGAGTTGATATTTCCTGCCCTGATGCTGCAACACCCACAATGACTGATGTTCCCCAACCCTGGAAATTTTCAACCAAATATATTTTCATGTTTACAACCACTAGTGTCATTTTTTAACAACTGAGTCAGTGAGGCGGCAGCAGCATTCACCTTGTGACAGCATTCCAGAGCAGATCTCATCACGGAGACATTTCCAATGCACTCAAAGCTATAATCAACTCCACCATCTGTGAGATCAACTATGACCTGCTGAATAGGTTTCTCATGTTCTTTTGGATTAATAAACTCGGTGACACCGAAGTTTTTCGCTGCAAGGTAAAATGGCAAAAGATGACAATTATATCAAAGAAAAGGTACTTGTTAGCATGAAGAATCTCTTCTGTAGCACACTAGTATTATAAAACCAAAACTGAAGAAACAGAAAATAGCATATAGCAAGGCAGCATATACGTATACTATATGTCTGTAGCAGTAACAACAGAATAAAAACAATAAGGGAGTAAATCAAATAAGTACAAATACATACAAAAAGAACATACATATCAAGATCATGTTAAAGCCATATTATGCTGTCAGTAATTTTTTTTTAAAAAGGGCATTGATATGTTACTGGACCCGACCTATACACTAATTACGAGGGAAAAGCATGTAAGAAAGGGTGATGGGGAAAAGTCAGTTAGAAGAGAGAGAAACTTGATGGTTGTGTTTAAAGTTATAATACAGCAGGTGGAAGTTGATAGCCGTCCATGCATTGGAAGTATTAGTAAAACATAAGAATTGATAAATGAGAAACTTGGCACCAGCCACCAGATCACTTCACAACATTGAAGACATACTGCCAACGTTAGGTTAGCCAACCTCACGATGTACCTGTATCAAACTTCTTGCTGTCGATATCTATGCCAATAATCCGGGATGCACCAGCAGCTTTTGCACCCTCCGCAACCTGACAAGTATAAATTATTAATCATAATAGCATCCCAGAACCAAACAAAGACACAAACATCTACTTTTGTAATGCTAGAAACTTACAGCAAGCCCAACAGTTCCAAGGCCAAAAATAGCAACAATTGACCCTGGTTCCACTTTTGCAGTGTTCCAGACAGCTCCAAGGCCTAAAAGGTAAAGAGAATAGTTATCAAAAAATCAGAAGTTAATTTGACATAGGAAGGATACAAGCCCGTATCTTAAGTAAGAAAGAAATAAAATAATGTAATCAAGCAAACTGCTACAGCTCAAAATCTTTCCCCCTACATTTTCAATCAACAACACAAAGCATTCACGCAAGGTCAGGTTTTAGCATTAAGTGGGGATGGAGTGAACCCTTTCATACCATTAAGAAAGAAAGAAAGACAGAGAAGGAAAAAAAAAGGGAAAAGTACGTACAGACCCCCTAAACTTTAACTCATTTGCAAGCAACCACTTTTAACTATTGATTCTTCTCAATTAATCCTTAAACTTTAACTATTAGTGAAATTAGTCCTTCTGTTAATCTAAAGTTAGATCTCTAGTTGTAATCAAATCCAGCCGTTCATTTTGCTTTAATCTAAACCCTTAATTGCATTTTATTTTATTAATTAAAAATTTGTTCCCTCCTAAGCTAACCTTCTTCTTCCCCTCTTCCTTCTCCCCTTTTCTTCTCTGGTTGATTCTCCTATTCCGTGATTTTATTTTTGTTGGTGTTTCTTTTGAAAAAAAAAATTTAACTGACAATCATTCTTTTATTTGCATCTTGATTAAGTTTTCCTCTGGAAATTATACTTTGCATTCTTATGCTACAGACGGTCATTTGTTTAGCAGTGGTAGTAACTTGCTCTTCTTTTGTTCCTTCTAAATAATTTTTTATGGGACATTGTTGATTTGTAATAAGACAGAGATGTTTCTTGCCCTTGTTAGTTTCTCCAAACTTTATCAGCATATCCATGCCAACAATAACAACATTTAGAACTAACATCAAGTCGAGGTATTCGGAAAGTGAACGTGCAGGAGGGAGCATGGTCTGTGTTGTTTTTTTTTTCTTTTTATAAAAAAATTAATTAAAAATAAACCCAATCAGTGGTTTAGATTAAAAATGAAATGAAATGAAAGGCTGGATTTGACTGTTGGTGATCTGAGTTAATAGAAGGACTAATTTCACTAATACTTGAAGTGAGGATTAATTAGGAAGAATCAATAGTTAAAGGTGCCTCATTGCAAATGGACTAAAGTTTAAGGGAGCTCTACGCACTTTTCCCAAAAAAAATAACAAACATAAGCCTGTAACATTTACATATGTATAGACAGTAATGGATAAACTATCAAACTAAAAAGTGCAGCATTGCTATTAGGCTACCTTGTTATCAAATTTAAACAATGATAAGGGATAACCATGAGCTATCATTACATCAAACTCCAAACTTATAAGGTTATTCTACCTGACAACTTGGATTAATTTTGTAACTCTTATAAGGAACAGAAAGTTTAGTGACATGTACTTGCATGGAAAGGTGTTAGATACCTGAGCATCTATTAGCATAATTGTCTAGCCGCTATTATACATAACTGTCCAACTAACAGTTAAGTGAATCTTAATTGTAAGTGAGCATGGTTGACTATATATAAATAAGAGGGGTCTGTCGAGAGATGGCTGAATTTTGAGGAGAAGTTGAAGAGCTGGAGACGGGTACAATCTCTTGAATATTCTACCGGCACTATCTTTGTATTTCCGTTCTGTTATCACACTGATACACAACCAGTTGTGAAGAAAATCACTATATTTCTACATATTTTTTTAATCAATTCCTGGACCAGTTTTATAAGAAGGCAATAGTAAATGTAACATCATTAGACAGTCTATGCACAGAGACAAATGTACAGAAAGGATTAGTTTTTCATATTACGATAAGAGAATGCGTACCGGTTGGAACACCACATCCGAGAAGACAGACTTTCTCCAAAGGAGCTTTAGGATCAATCTTAGCTACACTAACATCATGAACAACAGTGTATTGACTAAACGTGGAGGTTCCCATAAAATGATAGATGGGTTTTCCATTAACAGAGAAACGACTCTTTCGGTCACTGAGCATGACCCCAACTCCAGTGGCAGCACGAACCTTACCACAAAGGTTTGTTTTTCCTGATTTGCAAAACTTGCATTCTCCACATTCAGCCTGATAACAAGGGATGACATGATCTCCAGGCTGAACATCAGTAACACCTTCTCCAACACTTTCCACAATCCTGCACCAAAAAAATACAAAATCACATATGCCGATGTATATGCTAACATCTTGGAGCTTAAAAAAATGCATTTTTTTCCATATACCCAGCAGCTTCATGGCCAAGAATACAAGGGAAGAGACCTTCCGGATCCTGCAAAGCAATTTAAGAAAACTTGCACATAAGAAAGGGGCTTCATGCATAGCAACATAACAACAATATGGGGTGCGTTTAGATAAATAACATAATTAAAGCGCTTATGCGATAAGCTTTTTTTCCAAATAAGCTAAAAAAACTTCTCTGACAAGCTTGTTGCAATAAGCTAACTTATATGAAGATCATTAACTATTATCACAAATTATTTGCATGAGTTTGTTTTCCTAAATTATTCGTGTAAGCTCAAATAAACTCTCAAATGAGCTCTTCCAAGCACACCCAAAATGTTGAAGCTAGATCAATAAGCATTTGTGAAATTGTGATTATTGAGAAACATGAATTGAACAAGCTACAATAAACAAGTAAACATTTTTTTTTCCTATTTAAAATCAAAGTATGGTAAGAGTGATTGAAATTGAAGTGTTGAATTGAGAAATAGAAGAGAAGAGTACCTTGCCGCTCCAAGTATAAGCATCGGTGTGACAGAGAGCGGTGTAAAGGATTTGGATGCGGACCTCGCCGGCTTGCGGCGGAGCCACCTGAACATCTTCGATGGTCAAGGGCTTGTTGGGTTCCCAGGCCACCGCAGCTTCGTGGTTTGAACAAATGAATCGTCGTTAGGGTTATTATGTTAATAGAAGAAAGGATCTGAAAGGAGAATGGAGAGAGAGGGTACCTTTGCATGTAATGACTTGACCTTGAGTTGCCATTTGAGACCAAACTGAAGAAGGAAACTCACACAAGATCAACCACACAACACTACACTACACTACATTGCACTGCACTACAGATATTATAATGAAGGCAAGAAATGCACACATGGGCTGGTTTCAGATTTGGACATTCGGCACATGGCAATGGGCCTATATGTTGTTGTGAATCAACAAAATCATCAAACAAACTTTAGTATATTGTGTTTTTTTTTTTTTTTTAAAGAGAAGGCTAGGAATAGGATAGTAAATTGAATGGGAAGGATTGGAGTAAATTGGGGGGTCTGAATCAATTTACTCACAATTTATGTCTCGCATCTTAATAAATTGAGATGACTCAAGATGATCAAACTTCAATTTTTTTCACGCATATTTGATAACATTAGATTTTATTCTAGTTGTTACAAAAAAAAAAAAGAAGAAGAAGATTAGATTATACTTGTTATCGCGTTAAGGAAATAAAAATGGATTTAATCGATATGTATGATTAGTGTAAATATTTTTTTACTCTATCAATCATAAATTGCATGCCCTCAGAGATGATTGCCAGTTATCATAAATAACTTCAAAGTCATATATAAGATTATTTGTGATTGTTGACAGTATAAATTTTTTTACATCTACCATGTTTTAAAATTATAATCATGGGAAATATATATATAATTATTTTGAATAAAAAAATATTTTATTTTTTAAGCATGTGATCTAAAAATGGACATTAAAAGAACCTTTAATTATTTAAATTACGGGCAATGCTAACCAGTGTCACAAGAAAGCTGCTTAAGAAATGAATACATTAAAAGTTGTTATTGAAAATCATTATTTTTTTAAAAAATTTTAATGTAGTAAATACATCATTTATCGATATAAAGTATCTTTTAAAAAACATGGAACTTTTCAATGCATGCCTTCTTGCTAAATGGAAATGGCGTTTTCTTAAAAATTCAGATGCAGTTTGAAATAATTTATTGGTACGTAGATATGGTGATTTATCTCGTATGTTTTCACATCATCATTGGCCTGCTAGAGGGGCATCGATATGGTGGAGAGATCTTAGCTTGCTAGAATCTGATTATTCAATTCATTCACTGTGATTCTCAAATGTTGTTCGAGAAAGAGTTATTAGTGGGAATCAAACTTGTCTCTGGCTTGATGTAACATCCCTGGCTGCTTTATGGATTGACGACTGTCCCCACAAACCAACACGGGTCTTTTCAACGTGTTTTGTCCTCACTCACACGCTTCCTGGGAAAACTTCCAAGGAGGTCACCCATCCCATAATTGCTCCAAGTCAAACACGCTTAACTGTGGAGTTCTTAAGTGATGGGCTTCCAAAAAGAAGATGCATCTTGTTAGTATAGGTAGTACCAATCAATTCATATAAGTCTTCCTCAATTGTATAGTCTCATACCTACACAGTCTCAGGATCCCTCTCATTCGGGTGTGTAATCGGTTCATTCATGTGTCCCTCCGCCTAGAAGCCTGCCAGGAGTCGCTCCTTGTCCGTGCCTTCTTGCACCGGCGACCACTCCCCGCCCTCGTCGGCACCCGGGTGTTACATGCCCACCAGCTTCCGCTTGGTTCGTCCCCGAACCACACCGTACTGGGAGAGGTGCCGCTATGATACCATTTGTAACGTCCCGCGCTGCTCTATGGATTGACGACTGTCACCACAAATCAACACGGGTCTTTTCAGCGTGCTTTGTCCTCACCCACACGCATCCTGGGAAAGCTTCCCAGGAGGTCACCCATCCCAGAATTACTCCAAGCCAAGCACGTTTAACTGTGGAGTTCTTAAGTGATGGGCTCCCGAAAAGAAGATGCATCTTATTAGTATTGGTAGTACCAATCAATTCATATAAGCCTTCCTCAACTGTATAGTCCCATACCTACACAGTCTCGGGATCCCTCGCATTCGGATAAGTAATCGGTTCATTCATGTGTCCCTTCGCCTAGAAGCCTATCAGGAGCCGCTCCTTGTCCGTGCCTTCTTGCACCGGCGACCACTCCCCGCCCTCGTCGGCACCCGGGTGTTACATGGGGCTCCCGAAAAGAAGATACATCTTATTACTTCTCGGAAAAACTTCACAGGAGGTCACCCATCCCATAATTGCTCCAAGTCAAGCTCGCTTAACCGTGGAGTTCTTAAGTGATGGGCTAGCGAAAATAAGATGCATCTTGTTAGTATAAGTAGTACCAATCAATTCATATAAGCCTTCTTCAACTGTATAGTCCCATACCTACACAGTCTCAAGATCCCTCTCATTCGGGTGTGTAATCGGTTCATTCATGTCTCCCTCCGCCTAGAAGCCTGCCAGGAGCCGCTCCTTGTCCGTGCCTTCTTACACCGGCGACCACTCCCCGCCCTCATCGGCACCCGGGTGTTACATGCCCACCAGCTTCCGCTTTGGTTCGTCCCCGAAACACACCATACTGAGAGAGGTGCCGCTCTGATACCATTTGTAACATCCCCGGATGCTCTATGGATTGATGACTGTCCCCACAGACCAACACGGGTCTTTTCAGCATGCTTTGTCCTCACTCATACGCTTCCTGGAAAAACTTCCCATAAATAAAGATCAATAGCATATGACAAGTATACTAGAGAACAATTTAAATATAGAGTGGAGGTAACATGGGCATCCTTCACAAGAATAATAAAAAAACGCAAAATAAGACAATCAAGTAGCAGTCAACTCCAAAGTTTCACACAGCAAATTTAATAATCCTTTTGTCTCTAACAAAACCCTAACAGTTGCATGTTAGTCATTATAAATCTGTACACCACCAATCAAATGTTGGGTTGGCCAGACCCAACATCTAAAAGAATATCATGCAGTCTTTATAACTCTAACATCAGTCCTATGCGCCCAATTTTTGCTTTAGAAAAAGCCACACTACCACAGTCCGATTTTGAATCAAACTGCTCTAATACCATTTGTAACATCCGTGACTGATTTATGGATTGACGACTGTCCCCACAAACCAACACGGGTCTTTTCAGCGTGCTTTGTCCTCACTCACATGCATCCTGGGAAAACTTCCCAGTAGGTCACCCATCTCAGAATTGCTCCAAGCCAAGCACGCTTAACTGTGGAGTTCTTAAGTGATGGGCTCCCGAAAAGAAGATGCATCTTATTAGCATTGGTAGTACCAATCAATTCATATAAGCCTTCCTCAACTATATAGTCCCATTTGTAACATCCCTGGGTACTCTATGGATTGACGATTGTCCCCACAGACCAACACGGGTCTTTTCAGCATGCTTTGTCCTCACTCATACGCTTCCTGGGAAAACTTCCCAGGAGGTCACCCAGCCAAGCACGCTTAAGTGTAGAGTTCTTAAGTGACGGGCTACCAAAAAGAAGATGCATCTTGTTGGTATTGGTAGTACCAATCAATTCATATAAGCCTTCCTCAACTGTATAGTCCCGCGGACTATACAGTTGAGGAAGGCTTATATGAATTGATTGGTACTACCAATACTAATAAGATGCATCTTCTTTTCGGGAGCCCATCACTTAAGAACTCCACAGTTAAGTGTGATTGGCTTGGAGCAATTCTGGGATGAGTGACCTCCTGGGAAGTTTTTCCGGGATGCGTGTGAGTGAGGACAAAGCACCCTGAAAAGACTCGTGTTGGTTTGTGGGGACAGTGGTCAATCCATAAAGCAGCCAGGGATGTTACATATGGTATCAGAGCAGTTTGATTCAAAATCGGACTGTGGTAGTGTGGCTTTTTCTAAAGCAAAAATTGGGCGCATAGGACTGATGTTAGAGTTATAAAGACTGTTTGATTCAAAATCGGACTGTGGTAGTGTGGCTTTTTCTAAAGCAAAAATTGGGCGCATAGGACTGATGTTAGAGTTATAAAGACTGCATGCTATTTTTTTAGATGTTGGGTCTGGCCAACCCAATATTTGATTGGTGGTGTACAGATTTATAACGACTAACATGCAACTGTTTGGGTTTTGTTAGAGACAAAAGGATTATTAAATTTGCTGTGTAAAACTTTGGAGTTGACTGCTACTTGATTGCCTTGTTTTGCGTTTTTTTATTATTCTTGTAAAGGATGCCCATGTTACCTCCACTCTCTATTTAAATTGTTCTCTAGTATACTTGTCATATGCTATTGATTTTTATTTATAGTGTGACTGAATTTATCTGAGATTGTTTGTTGTGCTTTTTTTTTTTTGATGATCATAATCCATGTCTCTGTAGTGTATATTGTTAATTATTATTATTATTATTATTTTTTTTTGGAGTGTTTAGATGTTGAAATTTCGGGGACGAAATTTCTTGAAGGAGGGGAGAAATGTAATATCCTAAAATTTTAATATAGCCTTTTTAATAAAAGATTAAACTATTAGGAGGTTTAGTATAGAAAAGGATTAATTTATTAAAATTGTTTAGTAATTAAAAGAATAAACAAATGGATTTAAAATAAAATAATTTAAAAGAGAATATATAAAGTTAAAAAAAAGGCCAAGGGCCCAATAAGAAATTGGCTCCAGCCAACTCACATGAGTAGTTGTTGAGCCAAGAATTCAATTTGAATTCTAGTTCATATGGAAACGTGGGGTCACTTTAATTTAAGATAATGGAAAATAATAATAATAATAATAATAATAATAATAATAATAACAACAACAATAGGTTTTTTTGGTGGAAGGATAAATAGATGGCCAAATAGAAATCATAAAAAGGGTAGAAACCTCACTCCTCCAGCGCCGCACAAGTACAGAAAGAGAGAAGTTTTGAGACGTGCATTTTCTTTCGCAGTGTCGAATAAGGAGTCATGCGGATCAATAAGTATTGGAAGAAAGAAGAAAGATATTTAGTGAAGCACTAACCTTATTCATCAATAATTTTTAGAGTATTTTGGAGGTCTACGAGAAGTAAGTAAACACCATTTTCTTAAACTTCCATGGTATAGATTTTAAAGGGTTTGATAATGAAATTAAGAGTAATTATTTTGGGTTTTGTCTTCAAAATAAAATTGATGTTTTATTGTTGATTAATTATTATGAGATTGGATATTCACATATTGAGTGATATTATTATTTGATATACTTTGTGTGATATGTGATGTCTTATAGTTTTTTGATATGGACTTTATGAATAATAATGCATGTTACAAGATGTTATGAACTGATGTTATTTTGGAATGCCTATGAATTGTTTTGACATGAGTTATGCCATTGAGATTGATGCATGAGGTCAAATGTCATGTCCTGGGGTCATGACGTATGCCAAAATATGTTTTGGATTGTTATTCGTGATTGTTCAGATACCTCCTTCTGGGAAGGGGATGACAGATACCTCCTCGTTAGTGGGGAATACAATAGATACCTCCTTCTGGGAAGGGGAAGACACACCATTATAGATACCTCATTCTGGGAAGGGGATGACATATACCTCCTCGTTAGAGGGTGAAGATAGATACCTCCTTCTAGGAAGAGGAAGACCGACCATTATAGATACCTCCTTCTGGGAAGGGGATGACAGATACCTTCTCGTTAGAGGGGAAGACAGATACCTCCTCGTTAGAGGGGAAGATAGATACCTCCTTATGGGAAGAGGAAGACCTATAGATACCTCCTTCTGGGAAAGGGATGATAGATACCTCCTCGTTAGAGGGGAAGATAGATATATTCCTTATGGGAAGAGGAAGACCCACCATTATAGATACCTCCTTGTTAGAGGGGAAGATAGATACCTCCTTATGGGAAGAGGAAGACCCACCATTATAGATACCTCCTTCTGGGAAGGGGAAGGCAGTGGGACGTCATTACATTTGTCATGAGCTCATGGACTTAAAATTGAGTAATTAAATAAAAGAGACTTGGATGATAAGACGTGATTATTTGGATACAGAGATGTCCTTTATATGATTTTATTTATGTTATGTGTTATGTTAGTGATGGATAACTTATAATTGATGATGTTATGACTTGTGCATGAATTTTGTGAGTTTGGATTAATATTCCTTAATTTATATAAACTATTTTGAGTTATATTATTTTGAAAATAAGCGGATACCATGGTTGTTTTTCCGGTTACCGCGCCGACTGAAAGCAACATCTTTTCGAAAAACCTTTTAGAAATGTGTTTACTTACTGGGATTATAAATCTCGTTAGTGGTGTTGTCTTTCAGAATTTATAGGTGATGACATAGATGATGCAACAACTTAAGAAAGTCTTGAAGATATTAGTTATAGTTTTTTTTTTATTTCTTTTGGGTTTATTAGACGCCCGTGTTTTGAGGCAAAAACGATTGTAAAAAAGTTATGAGATTTTTATTAAATTAATATTATGAGGTTTTATTTATTTTGGATATAATGGTTTATTTAACACTATTACTTTAATTATTTATTTTGAATAAACGAGATACTTTCAGATTTAAAATATTGTGAAATTTTTTATGACTTGATTATTTAATTTAAATTTTGTAAAGGTTTTTGTTGAAAATTAATTTGGGTTACTAATGTAACGAAGGGCGTTACATTTATGGTATCGGAGCGGCACCTCTCCCAGTACGGTGTGGTTCGGGGATGAACCAAGCGGAAGCTGGTGGGCATGTAACACCCGGGTGCCGACGAGGGCGGGGGGTGGTCGCCGGTGCAAGAAGGCATGGACAAGGAGCGGCTCCTGGCAGGCTTCTAGGCGGAGGGACACATGAATGAATCGATTGCTCACTTGAATGAGAGGGATCCTGAGACTGTGTAGGTACGGGACTATACAGTTGAGGAAGGTTTATATGAATTGATTGGTACTACCAATACTAATAAGATGCATCTTCTTTTCAGGAGCCCATCACTTAAGAACTCCACAGTTAATACGTGTGAGTGACATTTGGATTGGGAATACATCTCTTCAAGATTTGTATCCAAGGCTATACTCGATTGCTTTGAATAAGGAGGATGTGGTGGCTGAATGTGGTTACTGGCTAAATGGGTCGTGGTTATTAAGTTGGTCTTGGAGTAAGAGTGTTTTTTAATTGGGAAGAGGAGTTGTTGTCTAAACTACAACTTTTGGTGTGTTCTATTACTTTATGTTTAGTACCTAATGATCGTTGGATTTGGAAGGAAGATCCCTCTCTTACTTTCTCGGTAAAGTCGGCATATTCATATTTACAAAGACTTCGTGGATGGGATCCTCCTGCTGATAATGTCAAGGTAATTTTCAAAAAGTTTTGGCACTGTGAGGTTCCTTCTAAGGTATTAGCTTTCTCTTGGAGATTGTTGTTGAATAGATTACCTACTCGGGATCAATTGGCCAACAGGAATATTATTAATGGTCTACATGATAAAACAAGTGTGTTCTGTTTTAATCATGATGAATCGGTAGACCGTGTCTTCTTTTCAAGCCCACATTCTTACCGGGTTTGGTCACATGTAAATTCTTCAAAAGGATTCAGGGTTGGAAGAGTAGAGACTGGACTATCATCTTAAATTTTACTTAACGTGAAGGAAATACTTGTGTTGATTGACTAGCTATTTGAGCTTATCCAACAGCTTGGATATCATGAGTGTTAAGACCTCATAAGTCTAAGACACATTCCATATGTAGATTCTCTAAGTTTTGATGATTCCAAATATACTAAGTGTGGTAATATTGAACCATATGAAATTACTGACATGTCTGACAAGTGTGCAGGAAAATAGACTTAAGGTTACTCGTCTATTTTTATGACCCGTTTATATTTTAGTAGAGGGCAGTTTTTAGCCTCGTCTAAAAACTACTCGTCTAAAACTCAGTCAACACAAACAAAGACCAAGTCAACGCTCGGTCAAAATTCTGATATACTTGATGACGTGGCAAGAAGCATATGCCTGAAGAAGAATTTTGCTACAAGGTCTTCTTTAAGAGAATTTTGAAATTATATGTCTTTTGTTTCTCAATTTGAGCCTAAATCCATAGACGATTCTATTCTAGATGAGCATTGGCTAATAGCTATGAATGAAGAATTAAACTGATTCACAAGAAATCAAGTTTAGGAATTAGTCCCAAGACCCAATGATAAGCAAATTATAGGAACCAAATGGGTCTTTCACAATAAACTTGATGAAAATGGCATAATAGTTGAAACAAAGTTAGGTTAGTGGCTAAAGGCTACAATCAAGAAGAAGGAATTGACTATGATGAAACATATGCCCTGGTTGCTAGGTTGGAAGCTATTCGTCTTTTACTTTCATCTGCATGTTATGAACTTTCAATTATTTCAAATGGATGTTAAAAGCGCTTTTTTAAATGGCTTGATTAATGAAGAGGTGTATGTTGCTCAACCTCCCGGTTTTGAAAATTTTGAAAACCCAAATCATGTTTATAAACTCAAAAAGGCTCTATATGGTTTAGAACAAGCTCCAAGAGCTTGGTATAACAAATAAAGCAAACTCCTAGTGAGAAATTCATCAATCAAGTAAAATATTGCAAGGAGTTGCTTCAACGCTTTGGAATGGAAAATGCAAATCATGCTACAACACCAATGGGAACATCATGATATCTAGATAAAGATGAATTTGGTAAGGCCGTAGAACTAACCAAGTATCGAGGTATGATCGGATCACTTTTATATTTGACCGCAAGTAGACTCGATATTAAGTTTAGCGTTTGTATGCGTGCACGTTATCAAGCAAACCCCAAGGAATCACATTTAATAGTAGTTAAAATAATTTTAAAATATTTAACTGAAACAATTAATGTGGAGTTATGGTATCCTAAATATTCTAGTTGTACTTTAATTGGATATTCCGATTCCGATTTTGACGGATGTAAATTAGATAGGAAAAACACAAATGGCACTTGTCATGTTTTTTGTCACTCACTTGTTTCTTGGTTTAGCAAAAAACAAGTTAGTGTAGCCTTATCAACCACCGAGGCCGAGTATGTAGTCGCCGGTAGTTGTTGCACTCAAATTCATTGGATGCAACAACTTTTAGACTATGGCATTAAACTAACAAATATACCCATAATATGTGATAATACAAGTGCAATAAATATTTCTAAAAATCCTATCCAACATTCTAGAACCAAACACATAGAAATTCGGCACCACTTCATTAGAGATCACGTACAAAAAAAAGATTGCATAATGGAATTTATAGAGACTAGTAAACAATTAGAGGATATTTTTACTAAACCTTTAGCTAGGGAAAATTTCTTTTATATCCGTAGAGAACTTGGTATAATTGATGATCCTAGTCTCCGTTGAATTCTTTGTTCTTTTCTTGTTGTTAATATGAAAAATGCATGATATATATGTGTATGGTTTTGCTTGTGACATTATACTCTTGACTCCCTATGCGCTTCCATTTTCATACTTTTCTCCTATGCTTTTATTATTTCCTTTTTGATAATGTCAAAGTGGGAGAAAGGTCTTTTTTTTTTTCCAGAAACAATGCACGAATTCAGGGGAGTGCTAATTTGTTTCTGACTTTCCAAAAATATTCCATATCTTCATTCAACAAAGGAGTTAACAAATAATATGAAGAGCATAAAGCATTTGTCATCATCAAAAAAAGGGGAAGACTGAAGTTGAACATATGGTTTTGATGATTGATCTCCAAATGCACACTAAGGGATAAACTCCAGTTGTTGAAGGGTTTAATATTTTCTTAAGGAATATTTTGTAAAATTGTCTTTAAGATTGAAATATAAGTTGTAAGTGATGTAATAAGTGTTTTAGAGTTAAAACGTTTAGAAGATTATTTCAATTGATTCAAGACATTAAAAACAAGTTTCTGGACTTGCCTTTGAAAATAAAAAAATTGATTTTTAATGTGAAAAAGGCAAGTAGTTGACTACTTGTGTTAAGCAGACAACTACTTTGTTCTCCAGCATTCAAGAAACGTGTTTGAATCAAAGTAGTCGACTACTTTTTTGAGTAATTGACTACTTTAGTCAGGTAGTCTACTACTCAGCTAAAACTCTTGAATCTTGGTTCTGTTACAGCAAAGTAGTCGATTACTACTATAAAGTAGTAGACTACTTTAGTAAAAACAGAATTAAAAATTTTGAAATTTTCAAAATCTCTTCTAAATTTTTTCTCTATAGATAGGGGTTACTTTGGCACCCAAAAAAAAACATTTTGAGCTAACAAAACTCTACCAAAATACCTCCACAAAAATCATTAGAGCTTTCATACTTCATCTTGTAAAAGACAATTATAGTTTCTTTTGTATTTATCATTGGAAACAATTTTCTTGTAAGCAATAGGAGAGTTGCTTCATTGATTTGGTGAGGCATCCAAACCAATTTCAAGGTGGGGAATCCTTGAAGCCAAGGTGGGGAATCTTTGAATCCAAGGTGAGGCATCCTTAGGAGGTAAGGATTATTTTGAATGGGGCATCTCAAAATAATCAAGGTAAAGGTGGGGTATCCTTTAGTTTTTTATAATTGTAATATTGTAAACAATTTTTAAATAGTGGAATCTCTCAAGGGTTCTTGAGAGCTGGATGTAGATCACTCAAGTTGTGATCGAACCATTAAAATCGTTTGTGTGATCTTCTATTTCCCTCACTCATCCAGTTCTTGCAATTATTGATTACTTGTTGTTCTTGATTGTATTTGGTTAATTGTGGTGGATTTAATATTCTGATTTTTAATCGAGGTCATTCATACATAATCATTCTCTTCTTCTACTCAGTTTCTTTGCATCATACGTAGTGTTTCTCAAACAAATTTTTTTAAGAAACCAAAGTTCCCAAGAAAGTGATTAAATCACAATTCACCCCCTCTTGAGGTGCCATATTGATTAACAATTGGTATCTAGAGCTAGGGTCTTGAATAAGGCTTAATAGCTTTCGAGATTATTTTTTGAAAATGACACTTGAATCAAGTAGGAAGCATAAACACATTTCTACCACTTCTCCCTCCAATCTTTGATGGTGAAGGATATCATTAATGGAAGACAAGGATGGAAATTTTTATTGAAGAAATAGATACAGACTTATGGAATACTATTGAAAGTGGTCCCTTTGTTCCCAAACATGGTGTTGGAGATGAAGAGAGAAACAAACCCAACAGTCTATGGACTAGAGAGGAAAAGTAAAAAGTTCAACTTGACTTTGAAGCTTAGAATATCCTCACCACCGTTTTGTCAATTGATGAATTCTTTCGCATTTCTAATTGCAAGAGTGCAAAAGAAATTTGGGACACTTTACAAGTGACCCATGAAGGAACTAGTGGGGTTATTAGATCAAAGATGAACACCTTGATGCATCAATATGAATTATTTAGAATGAATCATTGTGAATCTATCAATGAGGTCCAAAATCGTTTTCAAGTCATTGTAAATCAATTGCTTTCTTTTGAGAAAACTTTCACTAATGAAGATCTTGTGACTAAGGTACTTAGGTGTCTAAGTAGAGAATGGCAACCAAAGGTAACAACCATCATGGAGTCTAGGGATCTAACAACAATGTCTCTAGCAACTTTGTTTGGAAAGCTCAAGGAGCACGAGTTGGAGCTAACAAGGCTCAAAGAGAATGAAGAAGTGAATAAAAAGGGCAAAATAATATCACTTATGGCTTCTTCCTCTAAGAGAGATGAAAGTGACAAGGAAAGCAATGACTCTAGGGAAGATGAACAAATCAATCTACTAGTGACGAGATTTGGGAAGTTTCTCAAGAATAAAAGTAAGTGGAAGAGATTCAACAATTCCAAGAAACATATCAAGAAAGATGCACCATCATCAACACCTCTATGCTATGAATGTGGAAAGCCCGGGCACATCAAATTCGAATGTCCTACTCTCCAAAAGAAAGATAAAGGTGACAAGCCTAAGAAGGAAAAGAAGGGTAGAAGGATATACATAGTATGGGAGGACAATGACCTTAGTTCATCATGTGATGAAAGCAAGGAAGATGAAGTCTCTGATCTTTGCTTGATGGCAAATCAAAAGGAAGACCAAGAGGTAAGTGATGATGAATATGCATTATCTTTCAATTATGATGAATTTCAATTAGCCTTTGAAGAATTGCATGAGGAATCTATAGAACTTGCTAGAAAGGTAACCAAACAAAAGTCAATAATCTTTATGCATGAAAATGATAAAATAAAATTAGCTAAGAGATAAATGACTTGAAATTAGAAATCAATTCTATGACCTTGAAGCATGCTAGTTCTAAAAATGATATACCAGGTTCCTCAAAATGTGATCAATGCATGTTTCTTGAAAAGGAGAATAAGGATTTAAAGAACACTCTTGCTAAATTTACAAATGGTAGAAGGAATTTGAATAATTTTCTTGATAATCAACGATCTCCTTTTGTAAAAAACGGCTTGGGGTATAATTCTTATGATAAGAAAGAAACACATTCAACAATATTTGTTCCATCTAGTAAAAATGCTAGAAATAGAGTAACATGTCATTATTGTTGTAAACATGGTCATATTTCTCCTAGATGCTATGTTAAAAGAATTGGTCTTGACAAAGCTAAGATGATGTGGGTTCCAAAAAATATGGTACCCAATACTAATATTCAAGGACCCAATCAATATTGGGTACCTAAGATCTAAACTTGCTTTGTGGGATTGCTTGAGGACCCATGGAAAGGAATGATATCTTGATAGCGGGTGCTCCAAGCATATGACGGGAAACATATCAAAGTTCATTCATCTTTCCCCAAAACAAAGTTGTCACGTAACCTATGGTGGCAACAACAGAGGTAAAATTCTTGGTATTGGTAAAATAGGAAATGAGTCTATTATTATTGAAAATGTTCTTTTAGTATATGGTTTAAAGCATAATTTACTTAGCATAAGCCACCTTTGCGATAAGGGTTATAGGGTTGTGTTTGATAGTAAATGTTGCATGGTTGAATGTTTGCATGATAATGAAATTAAATTTGTTGGAAAAAGAATTAACAACATTTATATGCTAGACCTATGTGACATCAATAATAATATTCAATGCTTGTTGAGCAAAAATGATGAGGCTTGGTTATGGCATAGAAAGGTAGCACACATTCACATGGAACATCTTAACAAACTAATTTCTAAAGACTTAGTTATAGGTCGCCCTAAAATCAAAGCTTGCCAAAAAGGTAAGCAAGTTAAAACTAGCTTTAAATCCAAGAATATAGTCTCTACTAATAGACCTCTACACCTTTTGCATATGGACTTATTTGGACCATCTAGAACTAATTGTTTGGGTGGAAATTATTATGCACTTGTTATTGTTGATGATTTTTCAACGTTTACAAGGACTCTTTTTCTTGTAAATAAAAATAACGATTTTCATGCCTTTAGAAAACTAGCTAAACAAATTCAAAATGAAAAGTATCTCAAAATTGCGTGTATTAGAAGTGACCATGGAGGTGAATTTGAAAATTTTTGTGATAAGCATGGCATTACTCATAATTTTTCAGCACCTAGGACCCCTCAACATAATGGAGTTGTTGAGAGGAAAAATAGGTCTCTAGAAGAATTAGCAAGAACCATGTTAAGTGAATCAAATTTACCAAAATATTTTTGGGTCAATGCGGTCAACACCGCTTGCTATGTAACTAATAGGGTTCTCATTAGACAAATAATTAAAAAGACTCCCTATGAGTTGTATAAAGGAAGAAAGCCCAACATAGCTCACTTGGATGTTTTTGGTTGTAAATGTTTCATTTTGAATAATGGTAAAGACAATCATGGCAAGTTTGATGCCAAGGTGGATGAAGGAATTTTCTTAGGCTATGCATCATCTAGTAAATCTTTTAGAGTGTTTAATAAAAGAACTATGATTGTTGAAGAGTCTATTGATGTTACTTTTGATGAGACTAACCCCCAAAGGGTAGGAAATGTTTTATTGATGATTTTGTAGAAATTCCTCTTAATCCTTGTGGCGGGCAACAATCGGATGATGATAAAGTACCACACCAAGAATCAAGAATTGAAGAAACAAATGAAGGATTACTTAAAGAATGGAGATTCGCCAATGACCATCCAATTGATAACATAACTAGAGATATATAAAGGGAGTTACTACAAGGTCTTCTTTAAGAGAATTTTGCAATTATATGTCTTTTGTTTCTCAATTTGAGCCTAAATCCACAGACGATGCTATTCTAGATGAGCATTGGCTAATAGCTATGAATGAAGAATTAAACCAATTCACAAGAAATCAAGTTTGGGAATTAGTCCCAAGACCCAATGATAAGCAAATTATAGGAACCAAATGGGTCTTTCACAATAAACTTGATGAAAATGGCATAATAGTTAGAAACAAAGTTAGGTTAGTGGCTAAAGGCTACAATCAAGAAGAAGAAATTGACTATAATGAAACCTATGCCACGGTTGCTAGGTTGGAAGCTATTCGTCTTTTACTTTCATTTGCATATTTTATTGACTTTCAATTATTTCAAATGGATGTTAAAAACGTTTTTTTAAATGGATTGATTAATGAAGAGGTGTATGTTGCTCAACCACCCGGTTTTGAAAATTTTGAAAATCCAAATCATGATTATAAACTCAAAAAGGCTCTTTATGGTTTAAAACAAGTTCCAAGAGCTTGGTATGAGAGACTTAGTAAATTTTTACTTGAAAAGCGTTTTAATAGAGGGAAGGTTAACACAACACTCTTCATTAAAAGGAAAAACAAAGATATCTTGATTGTACAAATATATGTTAATGATATTATTTTTGGTGCCACTAACGATAATTTGTGTAGAGAATTTTCCAAGTTAATGCAAAGCGAATTCGAAATGTCAATAATGAGGGAGTTAACGTTCTTCCTCGGATTACAAATAAAGCAAACTCCTAGTGGGATATTCATCAATCAAGTAAAATATTGCAAGGAGTTGCTTAAACGCTTTGGAATTGAAATTTCAAATCATGCTACAACACCGATGGGAACATCATGCTATCTAGATAAAGATGAAGGTGGTAAGGCCGTAGAACTAGCCAAGTATCGAGGTATGATCGGATCACTTTTATATTTGACCGCAAGTAGACCCGATATTATATTTAGCGTTTGTATGTGTGCACGTTATCAAGCAAACCCCAATGAATCACATTTAACAACAGTTAAAAGAAATTTAAAATATTTAACTGGAACAATTAATATGGGGTTATGGTATCCTAAATGTTCTAGCTGTACTTTAATTGGATATTCCGATTCCGATTTTTCCGGATGTAAATTAGATAGGAAAAGCACAAGTGGAACTTGTCACATGTTTTGTCTTTCACTTGTCTCCTGGTTTAGCAAAAAACAAGTTAGTGTAGCCTCATCAACCACCAAGGCCGAGCATGTAGCCGCTGGTAGTTGTTGTGCTCAAATTCTTTGGCTGCAACAACAAATTTTAGACTATGGCATTAAACTAACAAATATACCCATAAGATGTGATAATACAAGTGCAATAAATAATTCTAAAAATCCTATCCAACATTCTAGAACCAAACACATAGAAATTCGGCACCACTTCATTATAGATCACATACAAAAAAAAGATTGCATAATGGAATTTGTAGAGACTAGTAAACAATTAGTGGATAATTTTACTAAACCTTTAGCTAGGGAAAATTTCTTTTATATCTGTAGAGAACTTGGTATAATTGATGATCCTAGTCTCCATTGAATTCTTTGTTCTTTTCTTGTTGTTAATATGAAAAATGCATGATGTGTATGTGTATGGTTTTGATTGTCACGTTATACTCTTTACTCCCTATGCGCTTACATTTTACTACTTTCCTCCTATGCATTTAATATTTCCTTTTTGATAATGTCAAAGTGGGAGAAATGTCTTGTATTTTTTTTTTCCAGAAACAATGCACAAATTCAGGGGGAATGCTAAAGTGTTTGTGACTTTCCAAAAATATTACATATCTTCATCCAACAAAGGAGTTAACAAATAATATGAAGAACATAAAGCATTCGTCATCATAAAAATGGGGAGACTGAAGTTCAACATATGGTTTTGATGATTGATCTCCAAATGCACACCAAGGAATAAACCCCAATTGTTGAAGGGTTTAATGTTTTCTTAAGGAATATTTTGTAAAATTGCCTTTAAGATTGAAGTATAAGTTGTAAGTGATGTAATAAGTGTTTTAGAGTTAAAATGTTTAGAAGATTATTTCAATTGATTAAAGACATTAAAAACAAGTTTCTAGACTTGCCTTTGAAAAGAAAAAATTGATTTTTCATGTGAAAAAGGCAAGTAGCCGACTACTTGTGTTAAGCAGTCAACTACTTTGTTCTTCGGCATTCCAGAAACGTGTTTGAATCAAAGTAGTCGACTACTTTTTTGAGTAACCGACTACTTTAGTCAGGTAGTCTATTGCTTCAGTCAGGTATTCTACTACTCAGCTGAAATTCTTGAATCTTGATTCTGTTACACCAAAGTAGTCGATTACTACTATAAAGTAGTCGACTACTTCAGAAAAACAGAATTAAAATTTTCAAATTTTCAAAATCTCTTATAAACTTTTTATCTATAAATAGGGGTTACCTTGCACGAAAAAAAAAGACTTTTTGAGCTAACAAAACTCTAGCAAAATACCTCCACAAAAATCATTAGAGCTTTCATACTTCATCTTGTAAAAGACAATTGTAGTTTCTTTTGTATTTCTCTTTGGAAACAATTTTCTTGTAAGCAATAGGAGAGTTGCTTCATTGATTTGGTGAGACAGCCAAATCAATTTCAAGGTGGAGAATCCTTGAATCTAAGGTGAGACATCCTTAGGAGGTAAGGATTATTTTGAGTGGGGCATCTCAAAATAATCAAGGTAAAGGTGGGGTATCCTTTAGTTTTTGATAATTGTAATATTGTAAACAATTTTCAAATAGTGGAATCTCTCAAGGGTTCTTGAGAGCTGGATGTAGATCACTCAGGTTGTGACCGAACCAGTAAAATCGTTTGTGTGATCTTCTATTTCCCTCACTCATCTAGTTCTTGCAATTATTGATTAATTGTTGTTCTTGATTGTATTTGGTTAATTGTGGAGGATTTAATATTATGATTTTTAATTGAGGTCATTCATACATAATCATCCTCTTCTACTACTCAATTTCTTTGCATCATACATGGTGCTTCTTGAACAATTTTTTTTAAGAAACCAAGGTTTCCAAAAAAGTGATTAAACCACAATTCCCCCCCCCCCCCCCCCCCCTCGTGAGGTACCATAATGATTAACAAAGTGAACTGAGTGTTGCACTGAAAGAGGAAAGTATTATGCTGCAAGTACTAGAAGCCTGCTGCTGTAACTCTAAAACAACAGCTGCTCGGAACAAAGTGTACTCTTGGACTGCCTTATCAAAGATCAACGCTCCTAAGCATTTAATACTTACGTAGAACTACTCTTTGGCATTAATGATGTCCCAGAAGCTCAAATCAAAGAACACACTTTCTGAAGTTGTGCATAACAGAACAAATTGATTGAAGTCTTCATATAGACTAAACTATGAAGATGAAGACAAGAAGTTGGATATCATTAAAAACACTGCGCAATAAGCATTTACTCACTTCATTAACTTCTTCATTATTTCATTGAATACTTCTTCAATCATTTGATATTAATTCGCTGTTTTTCACACTTCATATTTATTTCACTCTCTGAGTGTTATCTGAAAGACTTGTAAGTTGTGTTAGTTACACAAAACCTTTATCCCTTGATGTGTTGAGCCTAAAAAGGCTAGGTGAGACTAGAATACTTGTTTGAGTGTGATCCTGGAGAGACTAGGTGTGAAAAGAATACTTGTACCGTAATCTGATCAGTTATAGTGGAAACTTGGTGCTACCAAGAAACTGGACGTAACCCTGTGGATTTTGGGGTGAACCAGTATAAAACTCTTGAGTGATATTCCCCTTCCCTTATCTATTTCAATTTGCTTAAGTATTATATGTTTGAGATTTTAAATTGGGGAGTTATTGTGAATATCAAACTCTGTTTTTCCCTTCTCTGTATGCTTTTGTGTTTTGTCTTAAAGTTTGATGTATCACTCGTCTAATTTTCTGTTGTCTTATTTTTGCTTGTTGTGCCTGCGGAAATATTTTTCAAAGTTTCCTAAAAAGTTGGTAAACACAATTCAACCTCCCTTCTTGTGTTAACTTTGGTTATTTCATTTGGTATCAGAGCTCAACCTCTGGGATGAGCACTTAACAGTATAGAGGAAAAGATCTTGGAAATAGCAGGAGAAACCAGTACAATCAAGAACCATGCTGGAGAAGGATCCTCAATGTTGAGAACTCCATACTTCAATGGAGATGACTACATCTACTGGAAAGAAAATCTGAAGTGGTTTTTACAATCCACTAACTTTGATCTTTGGGATATCATTGAAGAAGGTCCCTTTGTTCCTGAAGATGACAAAGGAGATGAAGTTCCTAAAGTAAACATGACCACTGATCAAAGAACAAAATGGCAGTTAAATGGCAAAGCCAGATATGGACTCATGTGTGCTTTGAGTAGGGAAGAATTTGAAAAGGTCCGTGCTTGTGAATCTGCAAAAGAGATGTGGGATTCACTAGCTGTTGCTCACAAAGGAACCAACAAGGTCAAAGAGACCAAAGTCAGCATGCTAGTCAGAAAGTATGAGTTATTCAAAATGGAAGAAGGAAAGACTATTGGTCAAATGTATGGAAGATTTCAAACCATAACCAATGGATTGAAGTCACTGGGAAAAATTTACAAGACTGAGGAACACATTCAAAAGATTCTCAGAAGTCTTCCAAAACAATGGAGACCTCTTGTACTGTTGTGTCCCAGGCCAATGACTTAACAATAATGAAGCTAGATGAGCTTCTTGGTACTCTTCAGAACCATGAACAAGAGCTAATTGAAGAAAACAATGGAAAGAAAAACAAATCCATTGTCCTCAAGGCTGACAAGAAGTCATCTAAGGTAGCAGTCTCAAAAGCTCTCAAAGTAGATGAATCTTCAGAGGAATATGAGGAATCAAAGGAGGATGACTCTGATGATGAAGACGATGAACTTTCTCTTTTTACCAGAGAGATGAAAAAGCTCTGGAAGAAAAGAAATTTCAGAAAGGATAAACCTTCCAGGCACTTCAACAAAGAAAAATACAACAAAAATGGTGGATCTAATGACAGAAATGTCATTGTGTGGTATGAATGCAAGAAGCCTGGTCACATCAAGGCAGAATGACCTCAACTCAAGAATCAACCTCCCAAGAAGTTCTTCAACAAAAAGAAGAAGGGAATGATGGCCACTTGGGAAGATCTTGATGAAAGCTCCACTAAAAGTGAAGGAGGGAACTTGAAGCAAATCTCTGTCTTATGGCAGATGCTGATTCAGAATCAGAAACTGAGGTACATTCTGAACTTGATAAATTGAATGATGCCTATGATGAACTATTGGAAGAATCCAACTATATATCTAAAGCTTTCAAATTTCTCAAGAAATAGTATGTTAAACTCTCAAATGAGTATACACAGAAATCTCAAGAGTGTGAGAAGTTAGCTGAAGAGAATAGTAGGCTTAAGACTGAAAAGTCTAAAGTTAAGATCTCAGTTGAAACTCTACCTTTTGATGAGGTGATTAAACTTCAACAGAAAGTAGAAGAGCTCACCTCAGATCTTGCCAAGTTTGTTAATGGTAGAGATAATCTGATTAAACTTTTGGGAAGATAGAGGCACTCCCTTGACAAAGAAGGTATAGGTTATTCCAGTCAAGAACATCATAAAGGATCAACAAAGTTCTCAAAAATAACTGTCAAAACTGTGTCGGTCAGTTTAGACAAACCTATATGTACCTGCTGTGGAAAAGCTGGACATATCACGTCTAAGTGTATCCACAAAAAAAGAAGGAAGTCTTCACAGACTCCTCATACTAACAGAAAAGGACCCAAGAAAATATGGGTACCTAAGTCCATGATCATTCATGTTGCAGACATGCTTAACAGGACAAAGAAAACACCTATCATGTTATCTGGACAGTAGATGCTCGCGACATATGACAGGAGAAAGGTCTATGTTCCTAGACCTCCAACCTAAGAAAGGTGGACATGTAACCTTTGGTGGCAATCAGAAAGGAAAAGTTGTTGGTGTAGGTAAAATTGGTGGTAAACCTCCCTTGCCTACTATCTGTGATGTTTTATATGTGAAAGGGCTGAAACATAATCTGCTTAGCGTAAGACAATTGTGTGATAGTGGATTTTCTGTATCTTTTTCTAAGGATGCATGCATAGTCAATGACTGTAATGGAAAGACCCTCTTTTCTGCCAAAAGGCAAAAAAATCTGTATAAGATTGACCTGTCTGAACTTTCAGATCAAAGTGTAACATGCTTTATGTCTAAAGAGGATGAAAAATGGCTATGGAATAAGAAACTAGGACATAGTAGTATGAAACAAATTTCTAAATCGAAAAGGCATAACCTTGTGAGAGGATTTTCTGATATTTCCTTTAAGAAAGATGTTTTGTGTGATGCATGTCAGAGAGGTAAGCAAGTAAAATCAAGTTTCAAGTCTAAGAAAGAAGTCACCTCCTTTAAACCTTTGCAACTGTTACATATGGATCTATTTGGACCAGTCAGTGTAGCTAGCCTAGGTGAAAAAAAATGGTTTTGTCATAGTTGATGACTATTCTAGATTTACATGGGTACTCTTCTTAACCCACAAGGATGAGTCTTATGAGGTCTTTACAGTTTCAGTAAAGAGTACAAAATAAGTAGGATTTTTGTATCTCTGCAATCAGAAGTGACCATGGGGGAGAATTTGAAAATGAGCAGCTCAAACTGTTCTATGAGGAAAATGGTATTTCTCACAATTTCTCTGCACCTAAAACTCTACAACAAAATGGAGTGGTTAATAGAAAGAACAGATCTCTTCAAGAGATGGGAAGAACAATGCTAAATGAAAATAATCTCCCCAAGTACTTCTGGGCAAAAGCCATTAACATTGCTTGTTATGTGCAAAACAGACTTCTGGTTAGACCTATCCTAAATAAGACTCCTTATGAATTGTGGAAAGGTAGAAAACCCAACAAATCACATTTTCATGGATTTGGATGTGAATGTTATATCCTTAACACAAAAGATTATCTTGGAAAATTTGACTTTAAAGTAGATAAAGACATATTCATTGGATATTCTGAAATGTCTAAAGCTTTTAGAATATTTAACTCTAGAACTTCTATAGTAGATAAAGGCATATTGCTGAAGTGACTGGATGCCCATGTGAAGGTGCTGGGTACTACAAGGAATGGCTGAAGTCTGTTGGAGAAGCAAATGTGAACATGGTGCTATATGGAGTTCCAAAAACTAGGAATCTAGACTCCAAGTATCTGACTCCTAAGGCAAGATTTCTTCATGTCCTTTTAATTAACTGTGTAATGCCTAGGACTGGATCTAGGAATCATGTGAGCAAGATAGAAAAATTTGCTATCTACCACCTGATTCTTCAGATCAAAGTAGACATTACTGATTTAATTTTTAGACATATGGAGAAAGCTGTCAAGGGAAAGGATAAAGACTATCCTTTTGGGATGATCATGACAAGAATTTTTAGGGCAAACAAGCTAAAGGACTTGAGGAAAGTCTGCTTTACTGATATTTGCACAGAAACCACTACATAAACTCTGCCTTTGATGAAAATCAATCTAACCGCCACCACTGAGCCAACTACTGAAGCATCATCATCAGCACCTGCTGCATCTACTCAAGTGGAAGAATCTCTCACTATCCCTTCTGTCAAGGCTGAACCTTTTGTGGAGCCTGTTGAAGAAGAAATGCCTCAGCTACAGAGGAAGAAAAGGAAAATTGCTGAATCCTCTGCTCAAGCATCTGTTGAAGCTTCTGATTCTCAAAATGCTGGTGAGAATCCTGCTCAGGTTGTTGAACCCGTTGCTGAACCTGCTTTTCAAGCTGCTGCCTCTGTCCCCGATGCACCTAGTGTTACTAAGGTGTTCAAAAGGAAGAGGGCTGTTCAAGATGAGGGGGAGTCTTAACCAGAAGAGACTGTGATCCCTAATAAAAAGAGGACAACTGTAACCAAGAGGAAGTTGGTTCTACTTCCAACTCCATCACCCTCACCCTCACCAACAAGACAACAAACAACTACAACAACTTATACTCCACAACCTTCATCTCCACTATCTGCTCTGTCACCGCAAAGAGCATCAACACCACCACCACAAAAACATCATCACCAACACCACAACCACAATAGAAAACCCCTACTCCTCCACCCGCTTCACCAAAAATCCCAACTCCACCAGACACATCACCTATCCCTCAAACTTCTGTTTCTGAACAACAAGATGTTAACCCTCACACTTCTGAACCTAACCCTACTGTTTCAGAAGCACACCTATCTGAAACAGAACCTCACTTATCCAAGCCGTCCACACCACAAACATCTCACCATACTGACACTCTTCACACTGAGAATGTCAATGACTTTGCATACTTTGGCAATCTCACCCCTCCTCCACCCTTACCTAAACCACCAACCCCTAACCACATCAGAAACCAGTTCCAAGTTCCTATGAGAATAGTCTTTCCTCTCCCTATGGCCACTCTATCTCCTTATCACCCTTCTTCCAGAACCACTCCCTTCTCTGTCACAGATGAATCCTGCTCCAACTTTCTGTATGGCAAAGACTTGGATGTCATTGCCTCTCTTGAAGCTGAAAGGCAGCTTGTCAAGCTGGCCAAGAAACAGAAGCATGCAGGAAGGTGGATGCCCAACCCACATATCTTTATGAAGCCTGCAACAGAGATTAGGGCGATGCCTGACTCTATGGTTCTGCAAGGAAAGTGTTGGACGACTCTCGGCAAGTGTACCGGGTCGTTGCAAGTAATAAATCGGTAAGAACCGGTTATCGTATCCACAGGGATCGGTTGCCAAATACGAATTCGCAAATCAGACAACTATCTAGACTAAACTATGAATCAAGAGAAATCAAAACAGAAAAAGAAAAGCAACAAAATGTCTTTTGTCTTTTTGGGAACTTTTAACAAACACTTGGGGTGCAGAAAGAGGTGTTGGGATTAAATTTAACCAAACCTTAGCCTCATGCATTACCAAGACTAGATACCTCCCATTCATGCTTCAAATATTAAAATCAACCCACGAAATTACTCAAGCCCCGATTCCTCGGATGGCAAGAGCCTAAATCCACTAATAGACCCTAATTCCTTAGGTGACCTAGATTAATGAATTTGCATTACGATTAAGGATTACGCGATTACTAATAAACCAAACTCCATTCCTAGATGCAAGGTTTACTAGGTGATTAATTCCAGTTCTCATTCTAATACGAATTTTCCAATTGCATACCAAAACGATAATCAAGTCATGGGGGTGCTAGCCACAACAAGCACTAAGCATAGGAATTAAACACTAATATGAAGACATGAACACAGATTAATCAGTCATGGCAAATACATAATATTCAGAATGGTTACATCTAATCCCAACAACAAGGGATTTAACTACTCATTGTAATAGAAATTACAAAAAGAGAAAGAGAGAAGGGATGAAGTGAACTCATGACGAATCCTCCAATCTTCTTCCAATCCAAAAGCATAGAAAAACCACCCCTTTTTGCTTCCCAAGAGTCTCCCTAGGGTGAAAGTTCTCCTAGGTTCAAAGTCCCTGTTTTTCTATGTGTTTCTGGTCTCCACTAGGGTTCCCAGCCTCCAGATATCCTCTTTCAAATGGCGTTGCAGTGGCTAAATATATTCAGCTGCGCAAGAGCCAAGAGAAAATCCCCTTCAATTTGCAATTCTCCTCTTGATTTTATCTGATTATGGTCAAGCATTTATTTCCAAATCACAAGAGAATCTCAGTTATGTGGGCCCCTGCCACAATTTGCTCCACGCTGATTTTGTCTTCAATTACAAGTTCAATCACAATTTCCGTGCACAAATTGCTCCACGCTAATTTTGTCAATTGCATAAGTGATGGAGTGAATTATTTTTCTATTTATTTGGACGTGGACCAATTATTGCAAATTGTAATTCATGTTTTGCTTAATGTGGATGCAAGCCAAATCTCCAAGAATCACGTTAACATTAATTTGGCAAAGTCAAATTACTTTTTCCATATTCAATACCATCTACGCGAGACCCATGATGCCTTGAAGTTGAAATCAATTTCCCCATCCAAACTTTTGTTCTTGCTGTACCATGGAGAAACAGATTTAATTAACATTGTTCCACTTGACATCTTGTTCTTTTCTTTCTAGAATTTCATAAGTCATGCTCCTTCATTTTTGATATCTTCACTTTCCAAGCTCTATCATGGCTCATTTTGGGCATTTTATCTTTAATTTCGGCAAAACAACACCACAACACCGCCTGACCCGTTCCAAGGTAAAAACTAACTAAAATCAATTTAAATATGCCTAAACTATATGAAAATGCATGCAAAAATGTACATGAAATATGATGTGAAATCACACTATCAAATCACCCCAAGCTTATTCATTTGCTTGTCCTCAAGCAATCACTAAGGCCATAAGATATAAATAATCAAAGCATGGATAGTGAACTAAGAACCCGAGTAGTAACTAATCCAAGTAACAGGCATTTTCAAATAATTCAGCAAGAGACAATCAATGTCAAGTCCAATTAGAGCTTAGGTTTCCTAAATTCAAATTCTCACTGATTCGGGCACTCTTTCTCACCTGAAGATCACCCCAAGCTTGTTCATTTGCTTGGCTCTCTTTCTCACCTCACTCAAGTGTTTAGGGATATATGACAGTTCGCTCCATTTTCCTCAAGGAACGAACTCTACCATAAGCTTGACTATCAACCAAATCTCTACTTTATTAATGAAAACAGTTAAGAATCAAGAGGTCTTTACTTTGGTTCCATGGGATTTATCGTTAGGTGGGGAAATCAAGAAAATGACATTTTAAAAGGCTACACAAAACATCAAGCATTGCAAAACATGACACCTTCTAAAATACCCTTTTGGGTTTCGATTCACTTTTCCACCTTTCTTTCTTTCTTTTTCTTTTATTTCTCACTTTTCTTTTTGTCATCCCCTTCTCTATTTATATTTATTTTTCTCTTATTTTCCTTTTTATTTGGAGAAGGTGAGATTTTCAATTCAAGAGAAATATTTTTCTGATTTTCTCATCCCATACTTTTTTCAACTACCTTTTTACCCTTTTTGTGCAATACTTTAGAAGGTGTCCTACCAAGCATGTTCATCAAAGTAATTTGAGGTACCAAGAAAAGTATTTTATTTATGTAGGCTCGAAATTGGGCAACTAAGGGGTAGCATTTAGTCATTCAAAGCTCAGAAGACCGGAAAAATACCTATTGCCTCAATCATTTTCAAAAATGTTTTCAAAAATCTTTAAGCTTCAAAACGGTTTCAAGTCAAGTTCTAGAGAATACAAACCAAGAAGGATAACACTCTAACACAAAGAATGGGGTAGATTTAGTGAGTACCCCTTTTTGGCTCAAAAGCTCACATTTAGTAGTTCAAAAATCAGTGAGAAACAAATCTGCGGAACCATATGCTAATTATCAACTATCGAAAGATCATCTCAAATTTTTTTTATTCGTACCCTTATCACAAGAATAACAAATTGGGTTCAACAATTCACTGTCTCAATTTAATTGGCACTCACTTCTCACAATTGGATGCATAATCTATGCAAGGGCAATCTAATTGTGTGATCATGCAAACTATACCTATATGAATGCAACATGCAAAATGCACAAGTATGCAAAAGTACTCCTACCCCAAGCTTAAAAATTTACATTGTCCCCAATGTAAACAATCAAGTCGGAGAGAGGAGAAAAATGGAACGACTTACCAAGGCGGCAGCGGGTGTTGGATCACATTCCAGTCAGAAACTTGTTGGGAAATGCATCACGGCCGTGAGCCTCATCATGGGCAGGCCGTGATCAATTCTGATCCATGGGTGTTGGCTTGTCACGGCCGTGAACTCCATCACGGCTAGGCCGTGATGCTCTCTGATCTTCAGGTACCTCACATCACGCCCGTGATGGGTATCACGGTTGGGCCGTGATCCTTTCTGGTCTCCTCATTAAGCTCATCACGGCCGTGACCAGTGCCACGGCCTGGGCGTGATGGTTGCTGACTTTGCTTCTCTCTGCCCTTTTTCTTCTCCTTCTCTTTGCCCTAAAAACACTTATTCTATTAACAAATCTCTTGATCTTCTCAAATTATTCAAGAGTTAAAAATCAAAAACAAAAGAAAAAAGGAAAAGAAAACTTGGGTTGCCTCCCAATAAGCGCTTCTTTAACGTCACTAGCTTGACTTATTAAGAAGCATCCACCTGGATCCCAAAGCCTATGGTATAAGGACCAAGGGGTGCTCAAGATGCAAGATCCTCCGCCCGGATCCCATGGTTTATGGAGTGGCAATTGCAGAAGCAATATGACTCTATCCACAATTCCACCCAGCCAGTGTGTAAAAACTCCATTGACCTCTACAATTATGAACTCACTTCCTCTCGGGTCAAATGGTGTTTTCACGAGGAAGTTTGACAAACAAGTGGAAGGGACTAACTTAGCAGTGTCCACACATGCATGCAAGCCAACATATTTATCTAATGCAGCAAAATCAGATTGCTCAGCAAGCATGGTGGAGTCCACTACCACTTCATCTTCATTTTGAACTATCCCCAAAACCAGATTTTGCTCAAATTGTGCTGCATGTGACTCTTGTACTAACTGTTTGCAAATCTCCTCAACTTGCATTTGGAAGTTCTGCTTCACAGCTTCGATACTATCACAGTTGGCTCTGATTTTGGTCTCAGAGGTGGATAGTTCTTGGGAATATTGTTCTAGAGCAGCTTTCAAAGGTGTCTGCTCATTCCATTCCCATTCCTCAATTTCCCAAGGATTTGTGAAAGGTACTTCCTCTTCTTGTGACTCATCCACCATCACCACTTCATCTTCAATTTGATCCATTCCTACAGCCATATTTTGCTCAAATTCTGCTTCATGTGGCTCTATGGGAATGAAACATGGTGGTGGAGGTGGCAAATACGAGCAAAAGGTTTCCCAATCCTCCTTGGAGTATATATATATAAGCTCGCCAGTCATACAATCAACTCGTGATGGAATATTATGAGATAAAGAAAACTCCATAAAGAATTCTCCCAAATCTATATCGTCTTCCCAACACCGGTTGTCCTCCCAAGTGTGACTTGCGGCTTCCTCATCAGGTGGATAATAATAATTTTCCATGAATTTCGTCCACCTTGCAAAAACAGAACTCAAAAAAAAAGATCAAGTATATACAGAAAAATAAAAATAAATAAAAATATATAAATTAGTTGCCTCCTTTGTTACTAATGATATTGGCTAAACCAATCCCCGGCAACGGCGCCAAAAACTTGTTGGACGACTCTCGGCAAGTGTACCGGGTCGTTGCAAGTAATAAATCGGTAAGAACCGGTTATCGTATTCACAGGGATCGGTTGCCAAATACCAATTCGCAAATCAGACAACTATCTAGACTAAACTATGAATCAAGAGAAATCAAAACAGAAAAAGAAAAGCAACAAAATGTTTTTTGTCTTTTTGGGAACTTTTAACAAACACTTAGGGTGCAGAAAGAAGTGTTGGGATTAAATTTAACCAAACCTTAGCCTCATGCATTACCAAGACTAGATACCTCCCATTCATGCTTCAAATATTAAAATCAACCCATGAAATTACTCAAGCCCCGATTCCTCGGATGGCAAGAGCCTAAATCCACTAATAGACCCTAATTCCTTAGGTGGCCTAGATTAATGAATTTGCATTACGATTAAGGATTACGCGATTACTAATAAACCAAACTCCATTCCTAGATGCAAGGTTTACTAGGTGATTAATTTCAGTTCTCGTTCTAATACGAATTTTCCAATTGCATACCAAAACGATAATCAAGTCATGGGGTGCTAGCCACAACAAGCATTAAGCGTAGGAATTAAACACTAATATGAAGACATGAACACAGATTAATCAGTCATGGCAAATATATAATATTCAGAATGGTTACATCTAATCCCAACAAAAAGGGATTTAACTAATCATTGTAATAGAAATTACAAAAAGAGAAAGAGATAAGGGATGAAGTGAACTCATGACGAATCCTCCAATCTTCTTCCAATCCAAGAGCAGAGAAAAACCACCCCTTTTTGCTTCCCAAGAGTCTCCCTAGGGTGAAAGTGCTCCTAGGTTCAAAGTCCCTGTTTTTCTGTGTGTTTCTGGTCTCCACTAGGGTTCCCAGCCTCCAGATATCCTCTTTCAAATGGCGCTGCAGTGGCTAAATATATTCAGCTGCGCAAGAGCCAAGAGAAAATCCCCTTCAATTTGCAATTCTCCTCTTGATTTTATCTTATTATGGTCAAGCATTTATTTCCAAATCACAAGAGAATCTCAGTTATGCGGGCCCCTGCCACAATTTGCTCCACACTGATTTTGTCTTCAATTACAAGTTCAATCACAATTTCCGTGCACAAATTGCTCCACGCTGATTTTGTCAATTGCATAAGTGATGGAGTGAATTATTCTTTCTATTTATTTGGACGTGGACCAATTATTGCAAATTGCAATTCATGTTTTGCTTAATGTGGATGCAAGCCAAATCTCCAAGAATCACGTTAACATTAATTTGGCAAAGCCAAATTACTTTTTCCATATTCAATACCATCTACGCGGGACCCATGATGCCTTGAAGTTGAAATCAATTTCCCCATCCAAACTTTTGTTCTTGCTGTACCATGGAGAAATAGATTTAATTAACATTGTTCCACTTGACATCTTGTTCTTTTCTTTCTAGAATTTTCCTTCATTTTTGATATCTTCACTTTCCAAGCTCTATCATGGCTCATTTTGGGCATTTTATCTTTAATTTCTGCAAAACAACACCACAACACCGCCTTACCCATTCCAAGGTAAAAACTAACTAAAATCAATTTAAATATGGCTAAACTATATGAAAATGCATGCAAAAATGTACATGAAATATGATGTGAAGTCACACTATCAGAAAGCAAGAGGTGATCAACTTGCTACTGGATCAGAAATTATCTCTCATCAAGCTAAATGATCACAAATGCAAGTATAGAAAGAGGCTGTTCACCATTGAGACTCATCATAAGTTCCTCAAGATCAGAGACATCTACTGGAGATGTGGATCTAGCTCTGGGTTGTCTGAAGAGAGAAGCAAACCATTCCAAGCAGAGGTAGCCAAGCTTTTGTTGTTTATCCCTTTTCACCTTCTATTTACACTTTACCTCCTTTCTTTATGGTTTTTCCCTTCTTTATCTTAAATTTCCCTCCGACTACCCCCAATCACTCCCATAAATCTCATTAGGAGATCTTATGAATTTCTTCTATCTGTTATTGGTTCCCCTCTTCGCCATGATAGAATTCATGGATTTCTTGAAGAATTCTATCCTAACAATGACTTTGTATCTGCTCTTTCAACCAATGTTTTTCTAGATCCTCATCCTGAGGACAATATTCAAGTTGAAGAGCTGCCTTCTACACCTCCTCCATCTGCATCTGCAACTGCACTGGCTACAATAGACTCATCTGATCCAGTGGTTAGGGCTGGACAAAAAAACCAATCCGACCCGGGACCCGAAAAACCCGAAAGAAAAGCAGGTAAACAGGTGGGTCTTGTCGGGTTTCATGTCATTAGGATTTATAGCTTCAGTTACACACGAGTGTATTTGGTCGGGCTTAGGTGAGCAAAACTGAAACCGTCGGTACCCGGGCCCGACCGAAAACAAAAAAAATAAATGGGACACTACTTAGTATTACACTACCTGCTCCTTGTCCAATCAAATATTGCCTTGAGTCCCACGAGCTATTTGACTAGCCTTGCTTTTGTCAAATCCTATTTATCTCAGGACCCACAAACAAAATGACTGAATGAGTATTTGCTTTGAAACTTAGCGAATGAATTAATATTCAATTCTCTTTCTAGAATTATTACCAACACCAAAATTTCTCCTTTACTATGGGATTCATTCGACTATCTTCTCCTACCTCTCTCACTCAGTCTTTCATACCTCTCTCTCAAAGTGTCCAGACGAACGCCACTGCCACAACGTCGCCCACCCTTGCTTCATGCAAGTCACGTTTCACGCACCCTCCACATCGTTTCGCCGCAACCTTCCACGAGAGTCGCGTTTCGCGGCCTCCACTACCTCTCTCCGGGTCACGTTTCACGGCCTTTCCGAACTGAACAGCCATTCTCCGCCGTCGTGAGACGCATCCCGCCATCCTTAGTCGCGGAGTCTCTGGCAGAGAGTGCCCAACACCATCCACCCAGTCAGATCTTGCTGTTGCATGTTAGGATAGAGATCTGAAAATGAAATCTTGTTAATTTGCGATTGGCCAACACCACCCACCCAGTCAGACGCATCACTAGGTGCTTTTTGTTAAAAAATTTGATCTTATTTGTTGAATAATTGAGGTTTTTGTGGGAAGTTTCAAACTTTGTGGGTTTATTGATGTTGTTGTTGTCGTTGGAGTTTGATGTTTAAGAGTGTTGGACTTATGGGTTTAGTTTCTCGTTTCTTTTTCTATTTTTTGTGTCTGGATTTTTTTTGTACTTGATCAGTAACCGTTTTGAACCACCCGCTGACCCGGCAACCCACACAACCCGCACACGACTAATCCGAAGCCACCAACAGATGGAAATGAGTGATATATTTAACTGGTCGGTTTCATTCGGATTGGGATTTTTTTACCCGAATCCGACCGGTGTCCACCCCTACCAGTGGTTGCTTATGATCCTGCTGCCCATCAGGGACTTGATGAAATGGCTTCAAGTCTGTAAACTGTCATCCAAAGACAGGATGCTGCCTTGGAACAACAAGCTGCTTTTCAAGCTCAGATGTTGGCTCAACAAGCTGCTATGCAAATAATGATGGAAGCTTTCTTCAAAAGCCAATGGGATCCTAGTTCTTAGGTCTTAGGACTTAGTCTTTTTCATTATTTTTGAGTCATGCAATATACAAGTCAGTGATGTCCATATCACATGTAATATTTTTGACTCTTAAATGAAATGAGATGAAGTTTTTTATATTTCTTTTGGCTCTCTGTTATATATTTGCTTTATATTCTTTTTGATTGATGCCACAAGGAGGAAGAAATAAGAATAAAAGAAATTACACCTTAATCTTGAAATTAATGACTATATGTCTTAAAAATCAATTTTTTGTTCTAATATAATCTGAGTTGCTTTCTTAAATACTCTGTTTGATTCTGATATCAGCTCTGATATAATGTTTTTGCTCTGATACTTGTTCCATCTAAATGCATAAACTAAGGGGGAGCATAACATACTCTGAACAATTATATCTGTTTGAAAAATTCTATTATTGCTTTTTGATGTTCAATAAAATCAGAAAAGTTATTTGTCATCATCAAAAAGGGGAGAATGTCGAGACCTCATAAGTATGAGACACATACCATGTGTAGATTCTCTAAGTTTTGATGATTCCAAATAGATTAAGTATGGTAATATTGAACCATATGAAATTACTGACATGTCTAACAAGTGTGCAGGAAAATAGACTTAAGGTCACTTGTCTATTTTTATAACCCGTCTACATTTTGGTAGAGCGCAGTTTTTAGCCTCGTCTAAAACTCATTCAACACAAACAAAGACCAAGTCAACGCTCAGTCAAAATTCTGATATACTTGATGACGTGGCAAGAAGCATATGTTTGAAGAAGACTCAGTGGATCACTCATCTAGAAAATGACTCCATCACTCGTCTGAGTTTTTGGCTCATTTTCACCCATCTAAATCTGGACTCCACAAGTACTCGTCTAAAAATCTAACTCTGTTACATTTGTTTAAAATGTCAGATTGTCGGAAAGGAAGTCCAAGTCAACATTATTCAAATTAGATGCCTTCCTTAAGGATCTCGAAGACCTCTGGACAATAGCACCAAGGATAAAGAATAAAGAACGTTTGTTTCAAGGATTTAAGGAATAAACACGCAATCTTTGTACCACAGCAGTAACCTTTTAGCTGTTTTAGTACAAAGTAAAAGTGATTTCTGGAAAGTGAACCGAGTGTTGCACTGAAAGAGGAAGGCTCTCTGCTGTAAGTACAAGAAGCCTGCTCCTGCAACTTTGAAACAACAGCTGCTCAGAACAAAGTGTACTCTTGGACGACCTTATCAAAGATCAACATTCCTAAGCATTTAATACTTACACATAACGACTCTTTGGCATTAATGGCGTCCCATAAGCTCAAATCAAAGAATACACTTTCTGAAGCGGTGCCTAACAGATCGAATTGATTGAAGTTTTTATATAGACCAAACCATGAAGATGAAGATAAGAAGTTGAATATCATTAAGAACACTGTGCAAAAAGCATTTACTCACTTCATTAACTTCTTCATTCTTCATTAAATACTTCTTCAATCATTTGATATTAATTCGCAGTCTTTCACACTTCATATTTATTTCACTCTGAGTGTTATCTGAAAGATTTGCAGGTTGTATTAATTACACAAAACCTTTATCCCTTAATGTGTTGAGCCTGAAGAGGCTAGGTGAGAAAAGAACACTTGTTTGAGTGTGAACCAGGAGAGACTAGGTGTGAAAAGAATACTTGTACTGTAATCTGATCAGTTATAGTCAAAACTTGGTACTGCTAAGAAACTGGACGTAGCCCTGTGGATTTTTGGATGAACCGGTATAAAACTCTTGAGTGATATTCCTCTTCCCTTATATATTTCAATTTACTTAAGTATTATCTGTTTAAGCTTTTAACTTGGGGAGTTATTATTGTGAATATCAAACTCTATTTTTCCCTTCTCTGTATGCTTGTGTGTTTTGCCTTAAAGTTACATGTATCACTCGTCTAATTTTCTATTGTCTAATTTTTGCTTGTTGTGCCTTCGAAAATATTTTTCAAAGTTTCCTAAAATGTTGGTAAACAACCCCTTTCTTGTGTTAACTTTGGTTATTTCAATGAGGCTCCCTGTGATTTTGGAGATATGATTAGCCTAATTCGTAGTGGTTTAATTGGGGCGCATGTATCTCGTTTCATTTGCTTTTAATTTGTTTTTCTTTTGGGCTTTTTAGCCCGTCGATAAATAAAAAAAAGATTAAATATGTTTTTGGTCCATATATTTGATAAAAATTTGGTTTTAGTCTCTCATTTGGAAAACATAATTTTTTAGTCCCTCGTTTTTTAAAATTAGTCAGAAATGATCCCTACACCACACTTCCTTTTGAAAAACGGAGGACTAAAATCAAATTTTTATAAAAAAATGAGCGACTAAAAATATGATTGTAAAAAATGAGGAATTAAAAATATATGATATTGGGATGATTTCTATCACATTTTTAAAAAATAGTATAAAAAAATACGTTTTCTAGACGGGGACTAAATCCGATTTTAAAAAAAAAAAAAAAAGAGGATTTAGTCCTTAAAAAAAAACCACAAATTTGATAGGCGGTTCCCATTTTTATAACATTTATTTATTATTTATTCAAATATTACTCTTCTGCCCCCATTGCGTTAGGGTTTTACATCTCTCTCGTTTCACTTCATCACTCTCACCGCATAATATCGCTACTTTCGTTTCGGCAACTGGAACTATCAAGTGACATTGTCGTCTTTTCTTCCTCATCAACAGTAAGCGCTCTCTCATAACTCTTCCATTTTTAAATTTCTGATGTTGATTATGCTAATCATTCTCTTCAATTTAAATATTCAATGTAATTACTTGACAAAATTAGAGTTTATTGTTGATTTAGAACGAATTGTTTAGTCAATAGTCATACTATGATTACGTTAGTTGTTCTTAGGGTTACATGATAGTCTGCTGAAATTACACTTAAGAGCGTGCTCTGTTTGCTGACTTTGTGCTTCAGTGAACACTTTTAAATTTGCATCTTAGTTACTTGAATGGATGAGATACATGTATGCAATTAAATGCCTTGTGTTAATTTATTTGCTTTCATCAACAGTTGTTGTATGGAATGTGGATTAGATGGTTGATTAGGCTGTTGTGTGATATATTTATGCAGGATAGGATATATTTGAATTTAAGGCCGAAGCGAGCGGAATTATGACGGATTTAGAAATTTTGCTTTTGGAGGCTGCGGGGAGAACTGGGAGAAATCGACACTCTCTTTCACATTCGAGGAGAGGACGTGATGGGGCATATTCGGATGGTGAGAATGATTCGAGGGAAGAATATTCAGATGATGAGCTTAATCATCCAGACAGAAAGCCCTCTGGATCACAAGTTCCTCTAAAGAAGAGATTGGATTCGACAGAAAGAGATGGTGATGAGGGAAGTCGGGAAGAAGGGGATGATGATGTTGATGGAGATTCTGACCGTGAGGACGATAGCAGTGATGAATCAAATATTGGTGATGATCTTTATAAGAATGACAATGACAGGCAAAAGCTTTCTGAGATGTCTGAACTTCAAAGAGAGATGATATTGTCAGATAGGGCCATTAAGAAGGATGATAAAAGTTTGTTGGGGAAGATAGTGTTGAAGCGTGAGAAAGGAAAGACAATTATACCCAGAAAACAGACTCCACCACTCCCATCATCCCGTGTTCGTTCCTCAGCCAGATCCGCGGACAGGTCAGCTGCCAAGGATGATGCATTAAATGAATTGCGTGCAAAGCGGTTGAAACAGCAAGATTCAGAAGCACACCGCAGGTCAACAGAGACATCTAGAAGTTCTGGGCCCGACCTTTTCTCACAAAAACACAAACCCTTCACTTCAACAAGTCTTGGTAGCTCAAGCCATAGTGAGAGTGAAAGTGGGTCCAACAGTGATGGTGAAGGGTCAACTGGATATGGAGGAATTATTGACAGTGATGATGACAGGACAATATCTGGATTTGAGGGGCCTTCATTTGAGGATATAAAAGAAATCACCATTCGCCGATCAAAACTTGCAAAATGGTTTACGGAGCCTTTCTTTGAGGAGTTAATTGTTGGTTGCTTTGTAAGAGTTGGTATTGGTAGATCAAAGTTTGGGCCTATGTACAGGCTCTGCATGGTGAAAAATGTTGATGCGGCGGATCCTGATCGACAGTATAAATTAGAGAATAAAACCACGTACAAGTATTTGAATCTTGTCTGGGGAAATGAAACTTCTGCTGCGAGATGGCAAATGGCTATGGTTAGTGACTCTCCTCCACTTGAGGAGGAGTTTAAACAGTGGGTTAAGGAAGTAGAGCGAACTGGTGGGCGGATGCTAATAAAAAAAGACGTGCTAGAGAAGAAACAAGCTATACAAAAGATCAACACATTTGTTTACTCAGCAGCTACTGTGAAGCAAATGTTACAAGAGAAAAAATTTGCCTCATCAAGGCCACTAAACATTGCCGCCGAGAAGGAACGGCTGAGGAGGGAGTTAGAAAAAGCGCAAATTAAGCATAATGAAGCCGAAGTGGAGAGGATCAAGACAAGACTGCGGGAATTAGAGGCATCCCGGCAAACTCAGGAGAAGGATACCAAAGCTTTGAAGCTTGCTGAAATGAACAGAAAGAACAGGTTTGAGAACTTCAAAAATGCTTCCGAATTAAAGCGAGTAAATACAGCTTTGAAAGCGGGCGAGGCAGGTTATGATCCATTTTCAAGGAGATGGACTAGATCAAGGAACTACTATGTTTCCAAACCTGATGAAGAAGAGGCTGCAGCTGCAAATGATAATGCCAGTGATGCAGTGGCTGATACAGGCAGCAATGGGACGGGAGCAGCTGTGACAATGGAGGCTGGCATGGTGGCTACTGCTGCGGCCTTGGAAGCTGCTGCCGGTGCTGGGAAGTTAGTAGACACAAGTGCTCCGGTGGATAAAGGGACAGTCTCAAATATCCTGCACAATTTTGAGCTGCCAATTTCATTAGCTATACTCCAAGACTTTGGGGGAGCCCAAGGAGCTAGTTCAGGATTTATGGTGAAAAAACAAAGAATAGAAGCAACTGTTGGTTTTCAAGTCCCGGAAAATGATGGCGGGAGGCATGCGCTGACATTAACAGTTAGTGATTACAAAAGAAGAAGAGGGCTTCTTTGAAAGCTGTTGCTACCATCTTATCATGCCAGTTGAAGTAACGATTTTCATCAGGTCGACTCTTTTATTATTTAGGTGAAGTTGGTTTATATTATTTGCATTACCTTTCTGCACGTAAATAAGTAAATAACTAAATATCTTGAATCTTTTCAAATGATCATCATGGCTTAATTTTCTTTTTCGTTTCCCTAAAGGAAATTGATGAATTCAAGTTAACTATGTGTATGAGATTTCATGTTGGTTTTAAGTAGATGCTAATTGGAAAAAGCAGCATAGTTGTACATAAAGCGAGGTCTCGTGCCAAAATATTATTAAAAATAAACTATTTTCTTGCAGAATCCTTGTTGGTTTGAATCTGTTTTGTATTTTGTTAAATACACTTGACACATTTTCCTGTGCTCTCGCTCAAGCTTATAGTATGGCTTAAGATGTCTAATGTTTTAAAGAGGTGTTCATTGGCTTTAGGCTTTATTCGAAAAAAATTACTGATAAATTAGTCAAGTAAGCTATAAGCTTATCCAGCCATCAATCAAATTTTGAAAAATTGCAATCATAAAAAATCTGAAATATTATTATTTATGACCAAATGTAAAAAATAAAATAAAAAAATTATTTGATTTTATTCTTTATTTTATCTCTGGATCTTCCTTTTAGACTGATCAACAAATTCGGTTTTAATGATGTGATTGTATTGACTTGAATTGTCAGTTTGTCACATCATTTTGAGTCTTTTTTTTATACGATGACTCGTTTTTTTTTAAACCAGTGCATTAATCTTGTTTAATAATAATAATTTTTTCTCCAAATCTCCATTTCCAAATTACTTTTTTTTATTTTATTTTTCTCCAAATCTCCATTTCCAAACTACTTTTTTTTCCACTAAGGAGATTTGTCTGTTTTTCTTAAATATACAAGTTGATTAATTTTTGTATAACCATTTTGAGTAATTTAGTAAGTATATTCGTTTCAATATCGGGAAAATTTATATACAAAAATTTTCTCTTTTTTTCGCCATTGTAATATCGAACCCATTATACATGTTATGTTTGTCACCTAAATTAATTAATTGTATATTTGAGTAGCAATTGTTTTTTTTAATTTTAAGATTTTAACCCATTACAAAGGTCAATTTTTTTCTATCATTTAATCAAACATTATTACATCATTAAAAGAGTTTGACTATAATAATAACCCATTGAATTAGGTTTGTTATCTTTTGTTTTGTGTTTGTAGGAACCCACTGTAATTAAGGTCCTTGGCTTCCCGTGGATCACAGAGTATCCCATAAGCTTATATTATTTGAACTTGTTATGAGAATAATCTCTGTTCCGGTGTTTAGTCACAATTAAGGTTCTTCGTCCTTCCTCAAAGATATATTTTGTGGGATTCGAATTCACGTGCTTCCCACAAATTCAGTTTGCGTAACCAACTGAACCATACCTATTGGGTATCTTATAGTTTAACCCATTATAAATTATTAAATTATGCGTTCAAATTAAACTCGATATCTTATTCTATTTTACTCACTCACCTGTAGGATAGTTTTGTAATTTTCTTTTGAAGTAAAAGAAATTAAAATTATGTAGGGATACGATAATAGTGGATCCTACCAGTGTATAAGATGTCTTCTTTTCTTTCTTTCTTTTTAAATTTTTAAATTAGAAGTTTATAAGATCTTTGCATTATGTCAATTGTGTCAATCGAGTTTAGTAATTACTAATTACTAAATAGTATTGCAGTTGGTCAAACAAGGTGGTTTGGGGGAGAGACATAAGGTTTGGAGCAAGGATTACAAAACCGGACCGGCCATTGAACCGGTGAAGGCAGCGGTTCAAGGTTCAATGGTCCAACCGAGGTTGAACCGTGGTTGAACCGATTATAATTAAATAATATTATTTTAATTTTTAATATAATATTTGTAACAATATTAAACAAAAAAAATAACATAACAACTAAAATTATTAAGCACAAATTTTATTATTTTGAAATTAAACTAAATAAATATAAAGATATATGTTAAAATCATCTTCATAGGGAAAACAAACCAAAAATCTACAACCAGCTCACATATGTTAGAAAACAAAAGAATTGGGTTTTGGATAGGATGATCCAAATCCTTTTATACTAATTTTTTTTTAAGGAAACCGGTTCAGGCCGGTTCACTATCGGTTATGACCGGTTTTACCGGTTTTGAACCGGTTTTCCGGTTTTTGCACCGGTTCAACACATGGCCGGTTTTCTCTACTGACCGGACCGGCCATGGTCCCGGTTCCCGGTCGGACTGGCCGGTCCGGTCCGGTTTTCAAAACCTTGGTTTGGAGTGATAATGAGGTAATGGGTTCGACTCTCCCACTAACATAACATACTAATTATTAGCATTTGGCTATTAAAAAAAAAATTGAATTGCATCCCTCCAGTCACTTAAAACATTGGTTAGCAAGTTCCTTCTGAAAATATTAGCATTAATTTTATTTATTTTTTATAAATTACACAAATCATATTCTTGAAATTTGTTAATATGGCAACTAATCTCATTTTGCAACAATATTATATCCCGTCCTGGTTAGTGCACGAAGGAATATGTTTTGTCTTACCTGTGATTAGTGCAATTAGTTAACTTTTTTCAAAGAAATAAATAAGGTAGTTGATCAACCAGCACCCTCCTACTCCTATTTTGTTTAGTGAGACATGCTTATTACTCGTGCCAACTGAAAATGAGTGTGTGTGAATGTGAATGTTGTTCTCTCCAAATTGGTGATCAGCGAGAGCGTTGTTGAATTGGTGGAACTCATGATTAGTTGGATGTGATTAATAACAGAGTTCTTAACCTCTCTTGCATGGGATGGAGTGTAACTATTTTATAATGATTTGTGTATTTATTTATTTTTTTGTTGCTATAATGCTCTAAATATTTTGGTCCATTTCAGTGTTGTTTTAGTCAAAAGAAAAAAAAGGTTTGTTCATTATATGACATTTTCGCATATGAAAGCATCAATTGTTTTTCTTCTTCTTTGTCCTTATATTTAAAAATCTCAATAACAAACAAAGTTACAGTACAAAAAAAACCAACAAAGTTAGATAAACATGATAAAGCAGAGTAATTAGTTTTTTGATTTGATACTCACCCTAATTAGTCATCGGGACCGAGTGAGTCCTCAAAATATCCTCACGACTTAGATCCTTAGGACCCGTTATGGGACTAATCTTCGAATAGGTCACACGGTTAGTAAAGCCTGGCTAAAGGTTGTTGCATACCCAAGAATCGAACTTGTGTATAGTCCGAACGATTTATCCTTAAGTAGCAGTACATTAACCACTTGCACTCAACCACTTGGTTAGCAGAGTAATTAGTTGAATTTAAATCAATGTAGCTCAGTAAAAAAATGTTCACAATTAAAATTAGATTTAATTTTTTTAATTCGTGTACCTTATAGCAAAGTGACATTTAAAATAAATTGAGTCCGTAATAAAACATATAAACACTTTTAGCCATCAAATTAGCAATTGCACCTTGTGCAATTATTTTTTGTAATGTAGTATACATCCTTAGAGAATAGAGATGACCCTATTTAAGATATCAATGTCCATGTGTTTGCATACATGTTACAAACTTACATTTGGTCATAAGAGGTTTTTCTTGCTTTCACGTCTGACAATTGTTTTTTTTACGAAAGTGCTATTAAAAACGCATGTTTGCATTGTTGGAAAACTTATAAATCTAAATACCATACAGATACAAATCATAGCATGCGATTCATGTTAATCAAAGTAAAGAGGAGGATTTCATACCTTGGAGATTCGCAGAATCCATCACAGCAGATCAAAGGATGAGAAGAAGATGAACAGTTTCAGAATGTTGGAGAAGATGAGAGGGTTACTCCTCTCTTTCTGGTAGGTTTTGGTTCTGTGTTACTGACTGTTAGAATGCCTAATGGGAGGCTATTCTTATAACCTACCAGCAGAGAGTAGGGACCTCTCAATGGGTTAATATTAGAAATGACCCATCCCATCATAGGGTCATTCTTTAGTAAATACCCAACAACTATTTTATCAATTGGTTACGTAATTAGGAATTAATATTATAACCGATATATTAATAATTTAATTATAATTTAATAACTAATTAATGCTAATCCACTGTTATACATATTAAAATTTAACATTCTCCCACTTGGATAGCATTAATCAATTATTAAAGAGAAATACCGATTCACGATCAAAGCACACGTTAACCATCAATATAAGAAATATAAGCTTTAACAATGCAGAAATAGTATCCGATAGGGAAGTAAATCATACATGCTAAAGACTCATATTTCACATAAAGATTGATGAATAGAAAATTGCATATAATTAATAAAGAGAAATATGCAATTCAAAAGATGGTCCAAGCATCTTAAAATGCTACAAGAGATATGAAACCAAGAATGACGTCAATTTACATATCTCATAAAAAAAACGATAATGGGCAAATAATGGTTTCAGACTCCCACTAATCCAATACATCAAAAGACTTAACTAAGCCCATATGAATTACATGATTCCGGAATATTCCAACAGTTAAGCCTTTGGTTAGTGGATCAGCAAGCATGTTTCCTGTGTCAATATGCTCAATACGAGTCTGAAACTCCTGAATCTTCTCTCTAACGAACAAATATTTCACATCAAAATGCTTAGTGCGAGAAGAGCTTCTATTGTTATGAGAGAAGTTCACAGCAGCAGTATTGTCACAATATATCACAAGTGGCCTAGATATGCTTTCAACAATATGAAAGCCAGAAATCAAATTTTTCAGCCACATGGCTTGACAAGTAGCCTCATAGCAAGCAACATACTCTGCTTCCATGGTAGAAGTAGCTGTAAGCGTCTGTTTGACGCTTTTCCAAGAAATAGCTCCTCCTGCCATCATAAAGATAAAGCCAGAAGTAGATTTTCGGTCGTCAGGGCAACCTGCGAAATCAGAATCAGAATAACCAGTGACCTGAAGTTGATCAGACTTCTTATAGGTCAACATATAATCTTTGGTTCCCTGCAAATATCTCATGACCTTTTTTACGGCTTTCCAATGACCCAAACCTGGGTTGCTCAAGTATCTCCCTAAAGCATTTACAGCAAAAGCAATGTCGGGACGAGTACAAACTTGAGCATACATTAAACTGCCAACAGCGGAAGCATATGGGACCTTTTTCATTTCATTTATTTCTACATCATTTTGAGGACATTGAGTTTTAGAGAATTTTTCTTCACCCTTTTGAACAGTGCAGCACATGGGGAGCAAGAATGCATGTTAAACCTTTTGAGGACCTTTTCAATATATCCTTTTTGAGACAATCCAAGAACACCACGTGACCTATCACGATAAATCTGGATGCCTAAAACAACAGAAGCATCACCAAGGTCTTTCATATCAAAGTGGCTGCTCAACATGAGTTTTGTCTCAGTCAGGATTTTAACACAACTGCTAGCAAGAAGTATATCATCAACATATAGAACGAGAATGATGAATCCACCCTCACAAGTCTTCAAGTAAACACACTGATCTGAGGCATTTTCTTTGAAGCCAAGAGAAGTGACAACCTGATCAAACTTCAAATACCATTGTCTGGAGGCCTGTTTTAGTCCATAAATAGACTTATTCAGCTTGCAAACCAAGTGCTCTTTGCCTGTTTCAGTAAAACCTTCAGGCTGAACCATGTAAACATCTTCAGTAAGGTCTCCATTCATAAATGCCGTCTTCACATCCATCTGGTGAAGTTCTAGATCAAAATGAGCTACCAAAGCCATGACAACTCGAAATGAATCTTTCGTAGAGACTGGTGAGAAGGTCTCCTTATAGTCAATGCCTTATCTTTGGTTATAGCCTTTAGCTACTAACCTGGCTTTGTACCTTTCAACTTTACCATCTGGAGTACGTTTGGTTTTGAAAACCCATTTGCATCCAACAGGTTTACAACCTATTGGCAATTCCTCCAGACTCCAAACACCATTATGAGACATAGAAGACAACTCATCATGCATAGCATTCAGCCAATCAGAAGCATGAGAGTTAGAAATTGCCTCCTCAAAGGTAATAGGATCATCATCATCATTGAGGTCAAACTCATGTTCCTGAAGATATACAACATAATCATCTGATATGGAAGGTCTGCGCACTCTTTGAGATCGTCTCAGTGGAATTTCATCAACAATAAGATCATGTTCTTGTTCATCTACAAGCGGTGCTGCCACACCATCTTCATGTTGAAGATTCTGATCAACATCATCAGCTGGAATCAAAACTTCTGTAGGAAAAGGAACAACTGGTATAGGAACAATGGTGCGATCTTCTTTAAGAGTAACTGGTCGTGGTATATCACTCCCACTATCCAAGTCATCCTCAAAGAAAACCGCTCGATCAGATTCGACGACTCGCATAGAATGAGATGGACAATAGAATCTGCTACCTCTGGAACCCACACAATAGCCAATAAAGAAGCCACTAACAGTCTTAAGATCAAGCTTCTTAGACTGAGGATTATAAGGTCTAACTTCTGCCTTACAACCCCATACATGAAAATGTTTCAAACTCGGCTTCTTTCCACTCATGAGCTCATATGGAGTTTTTGGTACAGACTTGCTGGGTACTTGATTTAGAATGTAGACAGCAGTTTTTAAGGCATCTCCCCAAAGAAAGTCTGGCAATGATGAATGGCTCAACATACATCTTACCATCTCCATAAGTGTGCGGTTCGCCTCTCTCGCAACTCCATTTTGCTCGGGAGTACCGGGCATAGTGTATTGAGCTTCAATACCGCATTCCTCAAGAAATCGGCAAAAGGTCCCGGGTTTCTACCCGTCTCATTATATCTACCATAGAATTCTCCACCTCTCGTCGGATCTTACACATTTTATTTTCCTACCAGTTTTCAACTCAACAAGTGACCTTAAAGGATTTGAAAGCATCTAGAGAACTAGACTTTTCTTGCAGAAGATCTATCCATCCATATCTCGAGAAATCATCTATAAAGGTAATAAAATACCCATATCCACCCATGGCAGTGGGTGTAATAGGTCCACACAGGTCGGTGTGAATCAACTGTAACACATCGTCACACCTATTTGCTGCTTTATTCCTAACCTTGGTAGTAAATTTGCCCTTGATGCAATCAACACATGTATCAAAATCGGAGAAGTCTAGATCATGGAGAATACCTTCCTTGACTAGCCTCTCAATACGAGGCCTAGAAATATGCCCCAAACGTCGATGCCATAACATAGAAGATTGTTCATTAATCCCTACTGCGTTTGTTTCCAACAAAGAGAATTAATGGACATGTCATGCAGATCTAACATATAAAGGCCATCACGTAAAACTCCTGAACCAACGGAAACAGAATCCGAATAAACAATCAATTTCCCACTACCAAACTTAAAAGTGTAACCACATTTATCCAAAGCGGAAACAGAAATCAAGTTCCTTCTCATAGAAGGTGCATACACAAAGATCTCTTAAAAGCAAATTATGTCCGAAGGCAAAAGTAAAGAAACAATTCCAATGTCAATAACGAAACTCCAGCTCCATCTCCCATAATAATCTTGGACTCAAGCATCACTTGGTTTCCTCGGGCTTGTGAACCCCCGCAAGGAATTCACAACATGAATGGTTGCACCTGAATCTAACCACCAAGTATTTGGAGGAACATCAATGACATTGGATTCAAAGCATGTTAGAGCCTTCTCAAAAGTCATAAATTTCTCCCCAATGACTTTACGATATTCTTTAGCATTATCGGTCTCTAAGATACTACGCCTAATGGATTTTTCCATAGTATACTTCATCACTTTCAGGCACACTCTATTAGAGTATTCCCATTTCTCATAAGCAATCCTCTGTGCTGCAGAGACTCATTTATGAGAGCAGCTGGCTTGTCTTCCCTCAAGGCCGGATCCAAGTCAAGCAATGGTTAAGTAGAGATTTAGAGTCTCTTTCCAGTCCTCATATTTTGTCCCATTTAGAGTTTTGTGAGAATTTGGGAAGGAGGTGACATAAAACATATAAAAAGGAATCATTAAGAATTGAAGCGAAATATGATTCCATATATATGTTCAGCCAATCTTGCCCATAATACAAATTTCTTATTCATTATAATTCCGCCTTAGGGTCCCTAATCATAATAAATAAGAAATACAATAAGAAGAATACTACAATGTACATAACTTACATCACCAAAATTTCTAATAACGATAGGTTACTTGAAACCATAATTGACATAATCTTTAAGACAATAGTACAATGTATAATAACGAATTACATTAATAATAGTACACCGATAGGGTATAATTATTATTAATATAATACAAATATAACACATCGGAATAATTAATTATTTAACAACACAAATTTTGTATAATTATACCCACGATAGGTGAGTTCATAACTATACAAAATATCAACAGATCATGCTACAATTATACATTAGAATAATTAACCGTTTAACAACACAAATTTTGTATAATTATACCCACGATAGGTGAGTTCATAACTATACAAAATATCAATGATCATGCTACAATTATACATTAGAATAATTAATTTTTTAACAACACAAATTTTGTATAATTATACCCACGATAGGTGAGTTCATAACTATACAAAATATTAACAGTCATGCTACAATTATACATTAGAATAATTAATTTGTATAACAAATGCAGCATAGAACACACAACTTAATTCACATAAGGCTCTAAAATTAATTCCATCTATATGACACATGATCAAAGAGAGTATAACATATCATAGTGTCACAAAAAAGGTAGAGAACAATCCAAAAATTTTAGATCAAAACCTTAGAGTACAGTATTAAAAATACAATATATTTTTTCGGTTTTAACCATATAAAATATTCGCGAGGCGAGAGGTATCTCGCGAGGCGAATCTTGTGAAAAGTCAGCAACGTTTGGTCTTCTCGCGGGTACTCGCGAGGCGAGTAAAGTGTTTCGCGAGGCGACCCTGAAACCTTTCATTTTCCTAGAACAGTCAGCCTTGGGGTCGCGAGGCGAGGAGCATGTTCGCGAGGCGACCCGAGAGACCTTTCATTTTCTAGAACAGTCACCCCCGAGGTCGCGAGGCGAGAAACGAATGTGCGGGCGACCCAGAGAGGATGACAATTTCACTGTTCTGCTGGCTTCCAGATTCGCGAGGCGAGAATAATCTCGCGAGGCGAATCTGGAATTCCAACTGTTGCTGATGCCCAGAATCGCGAGGCGAGCAAAACTCGCGGGGCGATTGAACCAGTTTCACGCAAAAGGGAAACGAAAAACATCGATTTCTCACGTTTTATTTAATGAAATCCAACGATTTTCGAATATGTTAGTCGAATAACATGTGGGAAGAAAAGCCCTTAAACAATTTTCGAAATCATTGGCCAGAATCATAGTTTCGAATTTTGAAGAACAAGGCATGAAAACGAAAGTTGCTGAAGGGGAAAAAAAAATCTGGGCAAGCAAAATTTTTTTTTTATATTGATATAACATGATATGAAAATCCTTAACAATTTTCAGAACAGCTATAACATGTATCTATCCATGGCTCTGATACCAATTGTTGGAAAACTTATAAATCTAAATACCATACAGATACAAATCATAGCATGCGATTCATGTTAATCAAAGTAAAGAGGAGGATTTCATACCTTGGAGATTCGCAGAATCCATCACAGCAGATCAAAGGATGAGAAGAAGATGAACAGTTTCAGAAAGTTGGAGAAGATGAGAGGGTTACTCCTCTCTTTCTGGTAGGTTTTGGTTCTGTGTTACTGACTGTTAGAATGCCTAATGGGAGGCTATTCTTATAACCTACCAGCAGAGAGTAGGGACCTCTCAATGGGTTAATATTAGAAATGACCCATCCCATCATAGGGTCATTCTTTAGTAAATACCCAACAACTATTTTATCAATTGGTTACGTAATTAGGAATTAATATTATAACCGATATATTAATAATTTAATTATAATTTAATAACTAATTAATGCTAATCCACTGTTATACATATTAAAATTTAACATGCATACCAAACATAGCAGTAATTTATGTTGTGTAATGTAAAATATGTTTTAAAAGCATTTTAATAAAATTAATTACTTTCTTAAATAAAAACCCAATTACACCCTCCATTCCATTTTTTTTTCCTATTTGTTTTTGTTTCACAACAATGAGTATTTTATAAATTCAAGATATAATTGACCAATTTTTTTCATGTATACCATTATACAGAACTAAGTTGATTTACCTTAAAAATACATGAAATTGTCAATACTTAAATTCAATCCTAAATGTTGATTTGCCTTGATTGACCCAACCCAGTGGAGTATGAAGTATTTATTTAAATTAGTAAATTCAGTTGGAATTTTAAACAATTAATGATAGAAATAAGGGTATTTTAGTATAAATATATACAAATTAATGATTTCTTAATTTATGTGTAGAAACCTTAAAACATCAAAGATAAGGAACGAAGGGAGTAATAATAATAATTATATTTTTTAATAAATAAAAAGATCAATGGTACTACAACTCTCTTATTAGGGTCCGATTGTTTTAGATTTTGATAGAATTGATTTTGGTAAAATTGATTTCAAAAAAATTAAGATTAAAAAATTGATTTGTGTTTGATAACAATATTTTAAAAGTAGGTTTAGAAGAGTTGATTTTGTTTGGAAGATAAAGTAAAATCACTTTTGAGGTGTAAATATGTAAAATTTTATAGATACTACATCTAGAATCAATTATTTTCAATAAAAAAACCTAAAAAATTTTACTTCCACAAAACTCAACTTTATCTATAAAAAATCAATTATTCTGAATAAAATTTTATATCCAAACATCTCAATTATTGTAATAACTGGGGTTTGAGAGCTGAAATCGAGTTTCAGCTTCTGCCCAAACAACCACTTATAACATGTTTGGAATAGAGTCTAACCTTCTCAAAAACACTTCCAACATAAAATTACACATTAGAACTTATGAGTTACAAAAATACTTCTAATATTTCCCACCTCAATTCCAAACATATACTTAATAGATACCCACTTAATAGATACCACACTGGGATCCATTCCCCCACGAGGCGAAGGTGCATTAAATGATTTTGTTGAAAAACAATATCGTGATGCATACGGGGCATGGTGTGATAGGTGAAGTCATAAATGATGAGTACCCCAATATTCAAATTATTTTTGGATCTTCCTAACTAGTGTTTTAGAAACATTAATTAAGAATTCCAATTAAAATAAATTTTTATTAAAAAATTAAATTTAACAATTCTCAAAATTTTAAATACATCACTTTTCAATATTTTTATTCCTCAATAAATATCCTACCAACACATTTTCCATTATTTTTTTCAAACTTCGTTATAAAGTGTTATTATCCTCTTCTAACATTGCACTAGTAGCTAGCTAGCAGCTATAGATTCCTTGTTTTTCTCTCGAAAATCCCAGACTTAGATGTACCCAAAACTCGAAAGGCTTGGAGGGCAGTTGTGGTGTGTGCTAGACTGCTAGCTAGCTAGCTAGCTATTGTCGTCAACTTTGTCCATAATTCTCTTCCTAACTCCTTACTTGCTTCTTCCATGGCCTCAGATTCCAATTCTAACCTTAGAATCATCATTGAAAGAAATCCTTCCCAGTCACGCCTAGATCAACTCAACATCAAGTGTTGGCCCAAGTATGCCTTTTTATATCTCTATTTCTTTCTTTCTTTCTTTCTATTGTACCCTTTTTCTCTCTTTCTATATATATATATATATATTATGAATTGTGTTTGTAATTGGTTTTCTTTGTTATGTGAAAAAACAAAAGATGGGGTTGCTCACCAGGGAAGTACCAGTTGAAGTTTGATGCAGAAGAGACATGCTATTTGTTGAAAGGGAAAGTGAAAGCATACCCAAAAGGGTCATCAGATTTTGTAGAGTTTGGAGCTGGAGACCTTGTCACCATTCCAAAAGGACTCAGTTGCACTTGGGATGTGTCTGTTGCTGTGGATAAGCACTACAAATTTGAATCTCCATCATCATCATCTTGTTAGTTAGTGTTATGGAAATTAACACAGATTATAATTTGTTTTACCCTTTAATTTGATTCATCAGGTTTTAATTCATTCAAATTCGTTCAAAGAAGCTTTTTGTCTGCTTTTCATTTGAGATACCTGACACACAGATGCGATGATATTTTTTAGGGTAAGGTTTATTTAACATTAAAAATTTCATTTCAGAATAAGTAAATATTTATTAAAATTTAATAATAATATTCAAATAACGCCACTTTAAGAAAAAACAAATCAGTCAATGCATGTCGCGTTCAAACCAATAACCTTTACGTGTTAAATTTTAAAAGGCCTTTTATTGTTTCATTGACTGGTCAACGATATAGATATGAGATATTTACTTATTTAATTAATGTTAATAATGATGTGGGGGGCTCACCTCGTCCTCAAAGAGGGAATGATTCAGACACGTCAAAGGTCAAATTGAATCCATGTGTGTGTGAGTGTCTGTCATTCTCTCACACTATCTACTGTCCCTCATCAATGACCATACCATCTCTTCTTTCTTTTTCTCTTCTCAACTGCCCCCCTATATTTAAGGCGGTCATCATGTTGAAGGCAAAACATAATGGTAACCGACGTAGTATGATACTGTTAATAGATAATTAGATTATTTAAGTATCTGATTAAGAGTTTGATTTTTATTTCATGTATAAAAAAAATATATGTTGTAAGAGATCAACCTCTTAAATAGATTTCAATATATTAGTCTTTAACTTTCGACCGGAGGATATTCGAGTTCAAAAAAAAAATTTACTAAGGTTTTATTTGATAAGTTCAATATGCTAGCTTATAGCTCATTTGACTAACTTATAAGCTTGTTTGACTGAAATATAAATGTTTGATAAACAAACTTATCTCATTAGCTTATAGTTTTTCTTCATAAGCTAATTTATTTAGCTTAAAACTAGTAACTAATAGCTTATTGCTTTTTCTCTCGTTTCTATCCTCATTCATTTAATGAAATCCCACTTTACCATGTTTATCATAAATATGTCTTTTTATGTCATTTTGTATTTATAAGCTAGTTCAATAGCTAATTTTACAAACCATTTCAAATTCAATCAGCTGACTTTTTAGCTATCAGCTAAAAATTAGCTTATCAGCTATTTTTGTCAAACATGGCCTAAATATTTTTTTTTCACCTAGAGTATTCTCCGACTAATAGCTAAAAACTAATTTTTTTTCGAAGTGAGGAGATCATCAAAATGAATTTTATATCTTCCAACAACATTTTTCATATACACGACAATAGTCGAATATCTGACAGCATATATATATATATATATATATATATAAAAGAAATCCAAACTATCATTTTAATTTTAATCATAAACCTTGTTTAGATCAGATTAAATTATTTTTAAATAAATAATTATTTATCTTGTTTTTATGTTAGGCCCTTGATATTCAAAAATTGCATTAGACTCCGACTAATTCGAGTCAAGTCGGGAAGACCCATTTAAGGAGACAAGGTTCTTTCAGAACCTATTTATTTTCATCTATAAGATACTTAAAGAGAACTAAATTGCTTGCCGCTTGGACCAACAGACACACAATCATCCATGTTTAAAAGAAGTTATAAAAACTTACTGATTTAAAATATAAAATAAATTGATTCAAACACATTTTGTTCTCTTCAAATTATTAAAAGGTTAATTAGTAGGGGTGGGGTAGTTCAATTTATTTGAGCTAAATGTATATGGAGTTAAGGAACAGGAGGTACATGGTTCAAACCATCACAAAAGAGAAAACTAACATAACATTCAACTTATTAATATTGCCCTATAAAAAAAATTAAAAGGTTAATTAGTAACTTAGTTTCTAAAATTACCATCATCTTGTAATTGAATTTGTGAATAAAATTAGTATACAAATTAGACTTTTTTTTTGACTAAATACAAATTAGACTTTGAATTTAAAAAACTCTTACTAATTCAGTCCTGATTATGAATTAAAGTGATATTGAAATGAATTAAGTTAAACCTCATTTACCACTAACTCGCAAAAAAGTAAAAGGAATGAATGTATAATTTAGTTATTTTTTCTTTTCTTTTCCTCCTTTCGAGTGGAATATTCCACAACATACAGAAAGTACACGTCTTCTAGATTTAGTAAGCGGAAAAACGGACCTGCACTTTGCACATGATCCTTTATAATGGTTGCATTCACTTTTCTCCGGATTTTTCTCTTTCACCTTTTTTCTCTGACCCTTTTGTTTTTGTTTCTTTCCTTTTCTTTTTTTAAATTTGGTCGGTATCTTTTGTTTTAGCATTCCAACAGCCATATGTTTGGAAACTCATATATTGACACTCTATCTTGTTTTACTCCCAAAAAACAGATTCTTCAATTTTGTGGCTGATGATACAAACTGAAAAGATGTAATAACTGTACACGAGAAAAGAAAGCCAACCAAATTTAGAAGGCGAAAATTATGATTGTTCAAATTTAACCCGATCCATCCCAATCTGTTGAAATCAAAGATTTTTTTTTTTAAAAAAAAGCCAATTTTTTCTCTAGATAGGTTCAATTTTTGGTCCACTTTAGCAGTCAATTCAATTTGCACGCTCTGATGATATAATCTGAATTTTTTTTTTGGTTTTCAGGATATCCTCCACACGAATCACAAGACTAATCCTCGAAAGTCGGGTAGGATCGCGGGGGGCAAAGCTCTCCCTCTAAAGTCAAGTTTTTTTGTTTTTGATATGATAGTCAAGCTTTTCTGATGAACCTTCTATTTTTATGGCTATATTTATGACTTATGATTAATAGTTTTTGATTTATACTTATTTATGTATTAAGGAATGTGACTACCGTTATATTTATGGGAAAATATATTTGAGGTCTATTAATATTTTAAATAACAAAATAAAAATAAAAAAATTGAATAATCAAATCTATTTCAAACCCCCTTCAAAGAGATTGAATGTGATCGAATTTGATATAATAATTAATCAAATCTAAACCGCACTATATAACTTATTATGTTAAAATCAAATTGATTTTTTTCTTTTGATAAAATCAAATTGATTTTAATCTTAAAAAATTAATAACCACATAACAATCAAGATTAAATTTCCGTTTACAATAAATCACTCCTTTCACTTTATATGCTCTCTCTAAATATTTACAACAATAATATTTGCACTATTTTTTGTTATCACACATCTTGGACCATTTCTTTTTTAAATATAAACAATAAAAAGACTTCCTAATAAATATTGTTCCTTCTTCCCAAACAAGGGCGTAAGATGATAAAAAAGGTGACGCACAAATTTTTATCGATATATTAGTTCAGGGGCAGCTCCTCATTCATTCACCACAAAATTTTGTGTATAATCTTACTTGTATTTTTATTTTTATTTTGCTGAATTTGTCATGCTTAATAATGATATTTCTATATCCCAAAAAAAAAAATGATGATATTTCTTTCTGGTCTTCCCTGTATAAATAAATTAGCTCCGCCCCAAGTTATGTTTGTGCATGTGAATAGAAACTGCCCATGTATGATGTAATTTAGTGGGTATGTCCTAGAGCTCGAGAAATACCCGAGGATAAAAGAAATTTTTTTATTGGGAAACTACTGAACTCATTACACAGACGTGAAAAGGAAGAAGCCCGCTTATGGGTTGGGGGAGGAGGGTGGGACTGCTAACAAGTAACAAAGGAGATAATATTAGTACAAATTCATACATTGATAATAAAGAAATATACAGTGCCTAAGGCAGTGAGTATAAACTTCCAGCTTTCGGTTGCACGTGCTCAGCATTGGATTATGGTGTTAAGTTTGTGGGTAGATAATCAGCAGAGACAGCTGCATGGGGATGGGATAAATTTTAAAACCTCATATATACATTAAAAGAAGGATAATTCTATCAAGAGTATGCCTCTCGAGAGGTTGGCCTTTGATTGACGCCATTGGTTGAGTATTTGGTGAAAAAGGCTCAACTGCTTGAGAGGTACCCCACTCCATAGAATTATAATGAAAAAACAAATCTTATCCACTCCTGAAGCAGAAAATTTTACTTGACATTTATGAGTTCATTCATAGGAGTTTACATTTCATATCACCGCAAATACAACCAAACAAGATAGGGAGAGGGTTGGGGTAGAAGGCTTACCATATTAGGAGTACAGAAAATCTGAAGCAGATCATTGAATTCCATCTCCAATCATATGTCTAAACCTACAAATAGACAATGTCTTTGTAAGGATAAATAAAATCTCAATTAGTGTGATCCAAATACAACTAACTTAAAGAGGGGACATGTTATCTTCCTGTAGGAAAACAAGAGAAGACAACGCACGAGGAAAGAATTAACAATCATTAAGATAGTAGGGCTCTCGAATTTCTTTTAGGTTTGTCAGCGACAGAAGTTCCTTAGCAGTTGAGCCAAAGGGAATACCACTGAAAAAATAAAGATGATCCCCTCTTGAAACAAGTTTTCATTAATCTCTTGCTCAGAAGCCATTCTAGTATTTGCTCAAGCCAAATGCAGCTCACATGACTTAAAAGAGACCACACATCACAAACCATATCCTCCTTTTTACTTCTAAGTTCTAACACAGGCATCCTGCAAGCTTTATAATCAAAACCCACATTTCACCCACACAGACACCCACACACACAACAAAGGAATACTCTCGATGCATCCAGGCATTGCAAAAACGAATACTATATAGTTTTTTAGCTTCTAAAACACCTGTGTATGAAATCAAATATTTATGAGTGCAGAAAGATGCTACGATATCGCAAGTCATACTTCTTTCAGTCACATCACCATTCTCATCCAAGAGCACAAGGGAGAGCCAAATTTTGATTTCTAACGTCGGGAAAATATTATTACAAACAAAATTTGACTTCGATTCTTCTAATTTATCTTCAAAACAGAAGTTCAACTGTCATGGTTCTTTGGCCCAAGCAACAAGAATATTGTCTTTGCTAAGAACATGGGAAAAGCACCAAGAGTTTTGGTGAATGCATCATCAGCATTTGAGCATGGCCTATTCCTAATCCTTGTTTGACCTTGATTTTAGTACTCATTGCATTCAAAACAATGAACCAGATATCACTTTTATAGCAGTCTAATTAACATGATAAATCCCAAAAAGGAAGCAATATATAACCTAGCTCACTGACTGACTCCTATGATGCTCTCTTCAGGAAAGTAACTTGGTCCAGTGCCACTCACAGCATGAGCACCATCATACTGGAGGACCCTAAGCTTTCCTTCCTACAACCACAAGCAAAAGATTATCGATTAATGAATAAAGGTGAAAGTTTTCAGTTAAAATAATAAATAAATAAAAGCATACCTTTGTTCCATAAACTAGCCCTCCCCCGGCAAAAGGATGAAAGCATGCCACATTGACCTCATCTTCTGCACTAGGAAGCACCCTAACAAGTTCCATATCAGATACTCTGTATACCTAAAAGACAAAGCAAATTCAGAGACATGAAGTTCAGATTAAAACAATTTTAACTACAATAAGGGGATAAATGAGATGACTGACAACAATCAATGCATTTTACCTCTAACACTGTGTATATAGGCAACGTTGTTTCTCCATCAATGACAATGCTTTTAAGTAGAGAACCATGACGTCGACCATAGGCAAGTAATATGTGCTCAGATGTAGGTGAGAACTACACATCAAACAACAGTTGGACAAATTCAATCAACTAAAATAAAGGCTTTTCAAATGATAATTAATCAGCTCAAGAAAAGTGACAGGAGTAGCTATTAATATTTGGCCATTTAGGTATTGTTTGGTTGTTAGAAGTTGATTGGAAAGAATATGAGAGGAAAGAATATTGAGAGAAAAGTCACTTTTCTCTTGTTTGGTTTAGATAAAATGCAGATGGAAAATTTTGTGGGATCCACACCAAAACTTTTCCCTTCTCTGGTGGGAAGAAAATGTGGGGAGCAAGGAAGAAAATTCATCTTTTACTAATCTACCATTCTTTCTACTTTCATCTGACATTTCTTATTATAATTTTTTTAATGAATATTTATTACAAAATATTTTTATTAATATAACATAATTCATAAAAATATATTTATGAAGTTCATTTTCTCCTCATTCCATAGATATCCTTGCCTACATCTACATTGAGTAGTTATCGTTATATATTATTGTTAATAGGGGTATAATTGTCTACTCAAGTAAAACTCATTTTCTTTCTTTCCATTTTCTATTCTACCAAACAAGCAGAGAGAGAATTTCACAATGCTTTCATGTTTCTCTCATACTAAATAACCCTTAAAATCCACTCTTTTTCTCACCACACTCTTTCTACCCAGATTCTTTCTTTCTATCTTCTATCTTTCCATTTTTTTTCTCATACCAAACAAAGCATTAAAGAAATTAATAAGAATAAATTTAACAATTAGTAATAACAAGAGGTTTACTACTTTTTTTGGGTGTGCAAAACACAACAGGAAAAAAAGGTCACATGTCTGTAGCTATGAGAGAAAGAGAGAGGGATAGCAATTAAAGATACATGACTACCAAAACAGAGGTACAGTCATGTGCAGAGAAGGAAAGATAGAATTCTGAGAGCATATGATGAATTAAAATTTCGCACAAAAGGCAGGAGAAAGGACAAGTAATGTCATAAATTAATAATGATAAAAGAAGGCCAGACAAAGTATCCATACCCTACAGTAACAAAAATGCAGTACCATCTAGGTTTTCTTAAAGCATAATTAAATGAATATAAAAAACAACATGTATGTATTATTTACATATTTATACGTACATACATATACAAGATAAAGTAATAAACTGACCTGAATTGAAGTCAAACAATGAGCTGCTCTAATTGCCCGTGAAGCAAGCACCAAACCAAATCTGTTCAAATATAAATGACAAATTACTGTAATATTTAATGGTTTCACTTAAATGTGTGAGAGACTGAGAGTTAATGAAATTCTGGGCAGCAATAGTTTAAAGAAGTCAGCCCTACGTTGCCTCCTCAAGGGAATATATCCGCAACTCGTACATGACTTGGTGTGCTGAGATTGGATGCCGAGTTGGTGATGTTGCAACGCCAGGCTCTTGGTGTACTGGAGTTTGTAATCCTGGATCTCCTTCTATGTGAGGAAGCATACATGCAACACAAGCAGCTAAAAATCTGCCACATGGTGAAAAATGGGCACCCATTTCACTGCAAACACAATTGAGAATTTAAAATATAAGTTCAATTAAGTATATAATTTGACTAACTCACACAATGCATGCAAAATATCTTTTTTCAAACAACAATTACACAATATAAACCACATGGAGTGGACATCATAACTTCAGAAGGTACCTGCAGAGGACAGCATGTGGAATGGTTAGACGGCATCTATCAGCATTTAGCGGGGCACATGGATTTTTTATGTCATGTGACCATACTCTTAACTTCACAGTGCAAGGCAACTCTGCAGCAGCAGCTGCAGCCACTGATGTGGCAAGTTCTGACTGGATTCGACTAACAAAGGTTTGGATATCAGATCCATCATGTGCAGTATTAATAGAAGTAGCAAGATTGCCAGACTCAGATACAGGTGCACGGGATTGTGAAAAATGACTCCGTAAACCTAATCTGACAGAAGATCCAGGCATTGCTGAAGATAATGCCACTACATCGACATTAGAATTGGAAAGATTAGATGGCATTACGGATAAACCAATCTGTTGAGCTACACTGTCACGACCAACACCCGTGTGAGGAAGCGTTGAGGGAACACTAGCTTGGCTTTGACCCATTAACCATCCTTGTAGAAAAGGTAACTCCCATCCACTTGGATCTCTTGAAGGGTAAAACTGAGGAAATTGACCAAACTCCGAGGGGACCTCACGGTTAGCAGTTTGTCTAGATAATCCATTTAGCACACCATCAAGAGAATAAGCATTAGTAGAGTTTCTAACTCGGCTTCCTTCAGCAGGTTCAGTTTCATCTGTCTCCATACCAACCACTGCGAGGTTAGTGATGCCAATTCCCAGTCCATTAGAGAATGTATTATGAGCCGGACCGGTTTGAGAGCTAGCAGGCATCTCAGAGAATGTATCCATGGGACACACTGAAGTATCGTGTTGCTCTGTTGCATTTGTGTCCACTTGAAACTGCACTATGGCAGAAGATTCAATTTGCATGCTACCTGAACCAACATCATGACCAGCATGCTGTGATTCTCTTGTCTCATCAACAGTATATGAAGGCATGAAGAACAAAGGCAATGACACATAGGGTTGTTCACTGGACAAACTACTATGTTCCCGAGGATGGATATTTGTGACAAAAACAGCAGGCGGAGGATATTGTAAATAACCAAGAGAAGTTGCCTCTGTCATTGAGGAATCTGAAGAGTCAAGGTCATTGACCTACACATCAGTCCAAACATGTTACCCAAAAAGAAAATCCAAAAATTAATATTCTGAATAGCATGGGTAGATGAGGGGTTTGGCTCCCTCTAAAGTGCAGGATTGAAAATCAAGAGAGGGGATTATCACACATGTATGATATGTTATGTAGGTGCCTGTATCTTATAAGTTCCCAAACTCTTGATTTTCTCTTCAAGGGTAAGGATTCTAAACTTTACTGTGCACCCTGTACATTAGAGGAGCCAAATCCACAGGTAAGCAACCAAAACATGTCAGTTCATTCACCTCAGCAGTTAAAAGATATGGCGCGCCATGTGGGTGAAAATGCACAGCCCGAAGTGAGCGCCTTGTCTTCAACACGAATATTGGTGAGGACGCTTCGCCTTTCTTGTTGTAGTGCCATATGTACAGCTGACACATATTCCAGAACATAGTGTAACAAAATCCAAAAAAATTGCCACCAAAATAAAGGACAAGTCATTAAAGATTTAAACAACATGCAAAATTCTAAAAAAATCACTACCTTGTGCCCTGATGCAACGGCGATTATTTCCCCTTTGGCATGAAAAGCAATGGATGCAATGGGACGATCTGTGAGGATACACCCAACAAATTCGTCAGAGAGAACCCGATAAATACAAGGAGAAGAACAAATAATATATGCAGTAGCAGCCTCAAAAGTAATTTTGAAATGAAAAGGGAAGATTGAGAGTAAATATACAGAAATGGTGAGATATTATGCACTCTGATGTGTTAGCATCCCATAATCGAACTTCTTGATCCAAGCTCCCGCTTGCAAGTATTTGCGGATGCAATGGATGGAACCTAACCTGTAGCACATAATTTAAATTATAAAATATGAAGAAGCACTTCTTAAAACATAAAAATTCTAACAGAAGGGGAGAGGATAGCACTCATTAGTTGCCTAATTCCTAAAACTTAGTTCAGTCAGAAAACACTAAATAACTGCATCAATTGAATGGCAGCATATGTCTTTGTTTGATAATAATGAGAATTTTATGAATTTAATTACTTAGAATTGTCACTTGTAAAAAGAATACCTCGTCAACCTTCATGCAAAAAGATTCATCCTATAAACTACAATCAGTATGAGAAGAAAAGACAAAAGAATGAGAAAAACATGGAGACAAGAAATTACGCAAGCAGGCAGATTGCAAGCTTACCACCCAAGGCGTCCTCCTATGGCCAACTAACACCTTTAAGCAACTTCCAGTTTCACAGTCAATTATCTTTACTGTGTGGTCACCGCTGCACATGGCAAACAAACAAATTCAATAAAAAAAAAAAAAGAGTTTTCAATTCAAATTAATAAGAGATAAAATAGTTAAAACTTACTGCGTGGATGCGAGAACTTTTCCATCTGGACTAAATGCTGCTGCAATAGTAGACCGTGGGGGAGGCAACAGAGGGCAATACTTAGCTGACAAATGTCGCAATGACTCGGCCTCAACCCTGACAATCATTGTTCAAGAAGTTAGTCCTCAAAATTGACTTTTCTTTAAGAAAGCAAAAGAAATACGACGTTCTAAAGAGAGGCTTGCTTTTTCCTTGATATCATTTATAGACTTGAGTAGTGTAAGTACCATGAGAGGAGGCCACGCCTTGCATCTCTCGCAACTTCATTTTTAGTACGGGAGTAAGAACCAGATTTCGATTTAGAAGGTTCTCCCCAATGCCATTTTGCTACGTGTTTTGTTCTGGGAGAAATCTCTCTCCGTGCTAACAAACTAAAAACATTGCTACCGCTGACCAAATGGGATGCGTCAGATAGGAAAAATATTGTGCATAAAAATATTAAACTTCAAATTCCATATAAAAGAAGAAAAAATGTGTAATTCTGCATCAGCTGACGAAAATAAACTTGAAGACAATTCAAGTATTAACAAACTTATGGATTCTCAGCTTAAAGTGGTATGACCAATCAAAGTGCCAAGTCAAGCATAGTGTTGGAGGGTGTGATATTCAAGGAATAGAAGTTAGAAAATTTAAACAACAAATTTACATGCTCCATGACCTTCTAGATCATGAATAAAATCTTCCCGGTGAGTACTAGACTGGCAAGTATTTAGGATCATCTCAGCACTTAGCTAAGTTCACATGATTGGAACATACCTCCAGCCATAAACATAGCTGGTTTTCAAGTCAGAGACAGTGAATTGAAGTTGATCGACACCCACAAATCACAATTACTTAACACTAAAATCACACGGATCCAAGTTGAAAACAAAGAAGCATATTGAAATCAAATCTAAACATATCAGGCATGATTACACTGCTACTACGAAATTCAGCTAGCTCTAATGACGAGGAGAAGAAAATTACCTTTCTACCACAGTCAATATCTAGAATAATCAGAAAGTGACACATAACAAAGACAACGACCATCGTAATAATAATTAAAAATTAAAAATTATGTAAATTTCCGTTCAAAATTTCATATCACACACCCCTCAATTATAAATTCCGCTGCATCTCATGGATTAACGAAACAAAATGGGAAAATCAGGTCCAGATTGACAAAATATAAAAAAGAGAGACAGATAGTAAAATCGATGCAAACAAAAACGGGAATGTTGACCTGCTGTTAGATGAAGAAGTGTGATCACGAGGCAAAGGAATTCCGGTCATTTGTGTGATTTGAGGAACCAAAACTCATAGATAATTGAGATTAAGATCCAATCTGAATAAAATCTGAGAGAGTTAAATCATAGGCAGAGGAGATTCATTCTGGATCAGCGACGAGACGGCACCGTTTCGATTCGATTGAGGGTTCCAACAACAAAGAGGCAGAGCCCTGATTTTCTCTCTCTCCCTCTCTATCTATCTGTGGGCGCTTGGCTCTCTTTGTTCATCCAGAGAAACACCCTCTGTCTGTCTGATTACAAAGACCTAGGGAGGCAAGGGTAAAAGGATTTCTGTCTTGAGGGTCTGATTACAATTTTCTTCAGTTTTAGGGCTAGGGGGCAAAATGCAAAAATAATTATTTTATAAAGGTTAAGAAATGTTATAAAAATAGGAGTGAATTGTAACTGATTAGATTTTATCTAGTTTAAATTTAATTAAGGTTTGTTTTATTATAAAAATTTGATGAGTTGATTATGGTAGCTTTTTTTTTCTTTTGTTCTGGCAATGTAAATATAGGAATCTGTGTGATATTTTAAAAATAGAATTTTACAGTAAAGTGACGTGTTTTTTTCATAAATTTTTCGATTTGGATCATCTTCATTTAAAAAATATCTCCATCGATATATTAGACGTTTGTATAATCTAACAGTTGAGAAATTTCTCTCCTTAATTATTATATCAATCCAACGTCCGACATTTTTGATAAAGAGGGATTTTGAATGGAGATGATCCATATCCAAAACTTTCTCATGAAGGGAAGTGGAATTCTTTTTTCCCCTTATTGTTAGAAACGTTTGTATTAATTCAAAATAGTTTATGTAGTGTTTGTCTATGGAATAGTGAATAATTTACGTAAAGTTAGTATCCATCTATTATATATCATATATAATTCAATACCCAGTGGATGTGGCTCAGTTGACTGCGTAAATTGAGATTATGGAGAAGAACCTGAATTTGAATCTCGCATAACACATCTTTGAAGAGGAGTGAGGAATATCAAAGATCCTAGTTATTATGAGTTTCAAAAAAAAAAATTATATGGAAGTCAACATCGAAAGGATTGCATTTTAGCAAGCGCCTACCAATTTTTGGTCCATTCTTCAAAAAGTGAAATTAACCCAACAAAGATTAGTGAAAGTATGGTATAAACTACAAATGTCTATCTACATAAAATTCAAAGTCATTTGAATATATAATTTTATTGAAGTACATATTTGAATATCTTGTTTATTTATTTAGACGAATATTAGTATTTTATTGATAGATAGAGAATTTGAATCATCTTTCTTCATATCACTTCGTTCCTTAGCTCTCTCATCTCAACAATCAAATGTGTTTATGATTGTGTTAAGTGAGATTGACGTGAAAGCTCCCTTTAATAGCTTTCACGTCTTATGCCAAAATAATTACTATGTTGTGACTTTGGATGTGAAATTTGCTTTAAACGTGGTATTGAAACGTAGAAACAAACACACTGCAGGTCAATCTTATAATTCCTAAATGTCTCGTATATTAGATGTCATTTTGTGCCATTTTCCACTTTCTCCGGTTTTCTCCAACCAAGTATTCTTTAAGAAAGTTTAACTTGAACCATTTTGACATGGATTTTGTTGACACCATTTTTCCATTTTATCACATCTTCACCAAGCAATTTTCCAAACTTGCTGGAAAGTTAAAGCACGCCTTTAAATTTTTTTTAATTATAAAAACGCTTCTATCTAAAATTATATTTTTAGCTAAACATAAAATAAATTTATTATCTAAATACTCACCAATTCAAGTATAAAATTATAAAAACGCTTCTATCTAAAATTATATTTTTAGCTAAACATAAAATAAATTTATTATCTAAATACTCACCATTTCAAGTATCTTAACACGTTGCACAGATTTTGCAGTGCACCAAAAAACGTTGCACAGATTTTATTGTAAATGTCTGGATAATAGTGACGTGAACTGCTTTGAATGGTATGTGGTCTCAGTTAAGAGGCTGCAAAGTGCAGAACGCAGACATAATGATGCCAAATGCCTATCTTTCTCCATAGCAGACCCAAAGCACATGCTGCCAATAGATCCATATCTCTAGTAAACATTTTGTAGAAGAAAAAGGAATATGCTGCTACCATTTCAAAATCATAGCATATGTAAATACAAAAATAAGAAAAAGAATAAACCCTGACTTTAACATACCACTGACCAGGTTCTAGTACTTTCTACCCAAGAGATGACAAATTTAGGATATATGATGACGAATGAAGAAATGAGAATATACAAATGTAAATATATGCCCAAAATGCCAATATTCCAAAATTCTTGCATGGGTAAGTCTGTAAGTAAACCAGGACTCTACAAACTATGATGAACAACATAGGGTGGGGGAAATAACAAAACCTTATATATGTTATACTCACTAGGCTTAAATTTTAATATGCAAAAAGCCACTCAAGTTGCCTTCTTTTTATCCTAAGTCGGATCCCTATATGCGAATTGTATAATCATCACTTGCGGATGACAACTTCTGTGGCCTTTGAAGGGTCCAGCTCCCAAAGTTCACAGTCATGGTGTGCCCAGATGTATATATGTATTTAGATTAAATTTTGAGCTAATTTATTCAATATTAAAATGTTTATTAGCCATCAGGATCGACACATATAATCAAGTCTTCCGCTCACACTAGTTATGACTTGGGTTCGATTCTTAGATTTCTCTCGTTGGTAGGTAATATATAAATTCCATTATAAATCATCGTCGAGGTTGGTGATATTTCCTGATGTTGTAAGGAAACGTGCCTTCCCTCACTCAAAACTTTAGAGCGAGATGATGCAATTAGTGCAGGTTAGTACGTTACCGGGAACCTTGGTTGTTAATTTCTATAAAATGATTCCAAACACACACGTTATATGACATCTACACAGTTTTTGCTATCTGATTATAGCGGGTTCCACCTTATTTTCAATACAATAGCACTGTGATTCTAACACCGTATATAAATGCAAGGTGATGTGACTCTGCCGGTATATGAATCATTATCCATTTCTATAAGCTACCAATCAACAAACTCGGAAAAGGGTAACTGCAAATTCTCATTTCAATTGCCAATGAATGTGCTACTTAATCCACCAAAGCATGACCTTATCACAGATTTATTATGTGGTTCATTTTATGGTGTATCACCCACAATTTGCACAACCCACTATATCATTCATATAATAAATTATGGGTCAATCAATTAGTTACATGGGTTGGTCATAATTTCAAAGTTAGCCCATGTATTTATACTATATTCAAACTTAATAAATACAATATATTATAGTATAATACTTATACTCTTTGTATTTACAAGTTTCACCCATATTAAAATATTGTATTTTGTGTTTAAAAAAAATAGTTTATTCTACCAAAATTTGTTTGTTTGCGATTTCGTGCAAACAAAATTCTCACAATTTCCCTTCCCCTGCCTCTCATAATAAGCTTTCAAAAAATAAATAAATAAATAACAATCTCTCGGAACAATGAAACCAGAGGTGCGAATTAACTAGAAGAAAGAATAATTTCTTCACTTCGTTTTTGAGTGTGACCCATGGACTTGTTGTAGTTTTTATCAAAGGATGTGGCTGGTTTTCTTTTTTTGCTCAACCAACTCATTTCCAAGTTCATTACTTTGTTCTGTGACATTAATAAGGAACTGTTTCCAGCTTTTGCTAATCGGATATTCTGTGTTATTCGAAGAAATGGATTACCATAATGTAATGACGGGGGTGAGGCGGTCGTGTAATGACGGTGGTGAGGTCCATTGAAAAGAATGGTTGGTTAAATCCGGCAGTGTCTAATGAGGGTGGTGAGGTGGTGTCCTCTCTTTGATGAATAGAGATAAGATGAACAGGCATAGGGTTTCTTCCTTGGATGAACTTATTTCGGGTATGGGTTGGGTCTACATACGGGTAGGTTTCGTTTTCTGGCTGGTTTTTTGTTGCATATAGTGGCCCAATTGTTTTCAGAGATGAAAGACAAGAAAGCCCAAAGGAAAAAACTGGTATATCAAAACAGAAGCTTTACTTGAGTCTGATTTAATCAAATTTATAAACATTAAGAAGTCTCATGGTGGGCCGAGGGCCCAATTGGAATAAGAACAAGTGGGGCTGCTTATTTGAGTATGAGTAATTTCATTTGGGCCACACCAAATATTCACAACACAATCATCAACCCTACCCAACTATTATGACCCGAACCCGAAAACAGCTCCAGAGAAGAAAAACCATAATATCTTCATAAGTTAGCGGCGCCGCCCATCTACACCGCCATTACAATAGACGCCGCCGTACAACACCTATACCAGCCCAGTCGATGCCACACCACAAGGTTCTTCACGTGCGTCGTCGATGAAGACCGTAAATCTACCGTTAATAATCAAACCCAACCCGCCGTTAAGTCGCAACGCCACCATGGTGGAAAAGCCGACCGCCACGACATCGACGGTCGTCACAGAGATACGTCGCCCAGAAACTTCAGCGAACCCGGGTATGCAAAATATGCTGACCACCTTAAACAACTTCCGAAAAAAGAAAAAAGGAAAGGTGAACTTCCTTCTTCTCACGCATCAATTCATGTTCGTGCTTTGTTGAAGAACAATTGTACCTGCTAACACTTGATGGAAGATGGCTATTTTGGTTTCATTGTTCTATTGATGAAGTGTGAAAATGGGTTCTAAGGAGGAGAAAGGGGTGACGACAGTGGTGAATATTATTTTCCTGACATTATCTGATTTTTTTTTATCAAAATAATAATATTTTAATATAAGTGAAATTTGTAAATACAAAAAATATATATACTATGCTATAATATATTGTATTTATACAGTTTGACTATAGTATAAATACAATCTAAAAGTTTGAAATTTTGACATATCCATATGGCTATTTGATTGACCCACAATTTACCATATGGATGATATATTGGGTGGTACAAATTGTGGGTGATACAATTTAGCTCAACCCTTATTCTGTTTGTAGCCCATAAATCTCAATGGCTTATCCCATTTCCTTGGCCACATCTTACACGAGTCCCCTGGCTGTTGAATCCGAATTTTTGTTTCTCGCATGTATGCAACTTGGTATCATCACGACTCCATGCAACAAAAGATACAACCCGTTGGTCACCACAAAGTGTGTATTTCAATGTCAAATTATCTTCCGGCACCTGGAGGGAGTATTCCGGAACAATAGAGACTACACAGTTCCAATGTTTCTCTTCTTCTTAACTACCATAAATTAGCACATTGACATCATTTAGCAGATTTAGAATTTGACTTATTCTAGTAAAGGTTTAATTGTATTTTTGGTCCCCTATTATTGTTTGGGTAGGATTTTGATCCCTAAAGTTTTTTCTAAGCACATTTAATCCTCCTAGTTTTTCAATGTTACAAATTTGATCCTTTCATCCAATTTTAATTAATTTATTAAAAAAATTGCATATGTGGCAATCAAACTGAATTAAAATATATTAAATAATTAATAAATTTAATTTATTAAATAAAAAAATTGTCCTGAACGGCTGAACCCACAAATTGCACAGGTTCAAAGCTCATGGGTCGAGTCTTCTAGATTCAACAACCTTTTCATCATCTCTAATGGCCTATGTTTGTTCCACTGTAGCATCCAAGGTATTTGCAATCCGACGAATTGTGATTTTTTTATGCGGTTCAATCCAAATTCCCAGTCCATTGATACATATTGCATGAACTTTTGTTTTTAGTGCCAGAATCACACACTGAGTTGAGGAATTGCATAATCGTCAGCGGAGATGTCTGAGAAGATGGCTTTCGAAAAAGGGGCTTAGATGCTAGGGGTGTTCGTGGATTGGATTCGATTTATTTTGAGTTAAAAAGTCATTTGATCCAATGATAAAAATAATATGTGGTTTGAATTGGATTGGATTGTTTCCTTCAGAAAATCTGATCCGATTCAATCCAATCAAATGCAATTTGGATTGGATTGGATAATTCGGTTTTTATCATGCTTTATTTTTTCTTATGTCAAGTGACATTTCTACCGATTTAATAGTGGACAAGAGACTTGATAAAAAAAAATGGACAAAAGATAATATATTCATTTAAGGAAGCTGGTTTAGGATGTGTTTGGGAGGATAGAGTGGGATGGTTAGTAATGGAGTGCAAGGGTACAAATCCCTTGACCCATTGTTTGGGAGTTTTTTAAACAATTGAGTGGAATAGTTGGGGATGGAAAGCCAAACCACTCCAAACCATCCAAAGCTCTATTTTTCATACCCTCCAATTTGAGGGGTTTGGGAGGAAACATTAAAACTCCCAAACAATATAGTGATATACTTTTACCACTCCATCCCACTCCACCTCACTCCACTCCATTACTAACTATTCCATCTCATCCTCTCTAAAACTCCCAAACATAGCCTTAGAGTGTCCAACACATTTTAACTCATCTCTCTATACTAGAACAGTAGAACATTTATGAAAGGCAACAACTATTTGTTCTTATTAATCATTATTTGATTTGACGACGATTGGGGAAAATTATTGATCAATTTTGGGAGTTTAAGAAAAATAATTATTGATATTTTTCATGTTTACTCAATCAAGTATATACATTATATACATCAAAACTTTTAGAAAAATATAACTTCAAGACATTAACATTTATTCTAAATATTCTTATATGTCATTCTAACAAAAATATTAAAGAGAATGAAGATGTTGATACATATATAAAAGCATGAAAAACAATGCTTAAGTATGAATAATATTATAATTTTAAAAATAATAGTATATGTATATAGTAGTTCGGTTTGGATTGGATTGGTTTGGGAGTAAACATTAAAACTCCCAAACAATATCAAATCAGGAATTTTTCAAATTAAAAGAGATTTCCAGGAATTTAGTTACCAACAAGACTGCTTATGTTACTAAATTGACTATCCTTCTTGTTAATTATCAAAATTGCTTTGAAGGTGAATTTATTCTAATAAAGTTAATGTTCCCTCTTGAGATACAAGAACTGTGCCCAATTAAACCAACCCCTACTCTCGTGGTAATTGTATTTAAATCGAACCCATTAAGATTTGTCACAATTCAATGAACCCTCGAAGGACCGCTTCTAACTCTCGTGATTTAAGTCTTAAGTTCAATTCCTATAGATCCGATACCTAAGTTCACCGCTAAGTTCATCCTTAGAGTATCTACGACATGCAAACAAGTGGCCACCGAAAACAAATTGAAATTAACAAGAAAGGAAAAACGTCAATTCATCACATAAAAACGAGTCTTGGGCATAGCCCAAATTCATAGAAATAAAACGACTACTCATGCATTGTCATGTTCATAGCAATCTTGAATAACAAAAGCATAAAAATCCTAAGAGAAGAGAAGAAAATGAGAAGAAGAGAAATCTCAATTTTTGCCAATTGGTAGCAGCCCAAAGATGCCTATTTTGAGCCTAATTGTCCTATTTATAGTGTAGGTTAACTTGGATTTGAAGCTATTACAAAATCAGATCAAATCAGCAAATCTTTTTTCCAGATTTTGCGCATCAGGGCCGTGATGTCTGTCACGGCCAGGCCGTGACTTGGAGAGCTTGGGCTGGTTTGCCTGTCACGGCTAGCCGTGACAGGTTCTGACTTTTGCAATCTTCATTTGCTTCAGCCCTACGCGATCATGATCGTGATGCTTGTCTCCCCCAGGCCGTGATGTGCTCTGCTTAGCTCATTTTTCTTGTTTTTCAAGCAAGTCTTCATGCAAACTCCAACAAGTTGGTCTTGAGCAATTTAATAATCAATTCCTGCACACAGACACCACAAAACCACCTTACCTGTTCCAAGGTAAAAACTAACAAATGTCAAATTTAAAATACATAAACTACGTGAAAATGCATGTAAAATACAAGGAAATATGAGGTGAAATCACACTCATCAAACTACCCCAAGCTTAAGATTTTGATTGTCCTTAAGCAATCACTAAGGCCAAGCAAGATAAACAGTTAGAGCACAGACAGTGAACCAAGAATCCGTGTAACAAATCCAAGTAACAGGCACATCAAATAAGTCACCAAGAGACAATCAATTTCAAGTCCAATTAGAAGTTAATGTTCCCTAAATTCATGTCTCTCACTAATTCGGGCACTCTTCTTACCTCACTCAAGTATTTTAAGGACATATAACAATTCACCCAATTTCCTCAAGGAAGGTATCCTATCATAAGCTTGACTATTAACCAAAGCTCTACTTTATTAATGAAAACACAAGAATTAAGAGGTCTTTTATTTTGGTTGTAATGGGGCCATGGGATTAATCGTTAGGTGGGAAAACCAAGAAAGGGAAAATTCAAGAAGGCTAACAAAATATAAAACAATGCAAATGATGAGTGTGATTTCACCTCATATTTCATGTACATTTTGCATGCAATTTCGTATAGTTTAGGCATATTTAATTTGATTATTAGTTAGTTTTTATCTTGGAACGGGTGAGGCAGTTTTGTGTGTTGTTTTGCAGGAATTTATGATTAAATGCCCAAGATTTAGCCATGATGAAGCTTGGATGAAGATAGAGCCTGAAAAGAGAAGAAAACGAGTCAAGCAGAGCCCATCACGACCTAGCCGTGATGCCCATCACGGCCGTGGTGGAGCAATAACTGAAGAGAAAGAGCCAAAAGTCAGAAACTGTCATGGCCTAGCCGTGATGGCTATCACGGCCGTGACCTGTCAGCTGTACCAGACCCCCAAAAGTCAGAACCGGTCACGGCCTAGCCGTGATGCCTACACGGTCGTGACCTGCTAGTTGGACCAGACAGAACCGGTCACGGCTTAGCCGTGATGAGTGTCACGGCCGTGACAGATAAGTTTTTGAAAGCGCGCCCAAGGCAGAACCCGTCACGGTCTGGCCGTGATGGCCCTCACGGTCGTGACGCGCACCTAAGTTATAAAAAGACCTCTGGGCAGAACAGAAGAAGGACCCCAACCCTAAAACATACTCTCTAGCTGTTGTGGCTGCTGTGAATCCTCCCATGGAGTTCCTTCTATCCTTCATCTCTATTTCTTTTCTTTTGTTTTTCTCTTTGATTATGTGTAGCTAAACCCCCTCTTGTTGGGGTTAGATGATAACTCTTCTGAACTTGGTTGTAGCATGATTTGATTGTAATACAATTTCCTATTTCTTTATGAGTATTTGATTCCATGCTTAATGCTTTCCTAGGTTTGATCATCCTTGGAATGATTTGTTGCTTTGATAGACAATTGAAAGATTGATGTTAAGGCATGCTCATGAATCAAATGCCAAGTAGTTCATGAACCTAGACATAGGTCTTGGGGTGCTTGCAATCTTATAAATCTTGACTCTTCATGCAAAATCTCATGTTAATCTACCTAAGACATTAGGGTTTAATTTGGGGTTTTAGGTTCATTCCACCTAAGACATTAGGGTTTGAGTAAAACAGAAGATTTGATTGTCATAAATGAATTAGGAATTGTGTTATTAACCATTTCATTGCAATCAAGGGAGGATTAGTGTAGTCTAACCCTGACAATTCTATCTATTTGTTAGTCACATCTCTGTTTGCATTCTAAGTGTTTGTTAAAATACTTAAAAGACCAAAAACATTTTATTCTTGTCTACTTTGTTTTATTTATTTTTGCTGGGCTTAGTACTTAGTATTGAGCTCCCTTCCATCCAAACGATCGTCTAGATAGTGGTCCAATTTGCGAAGTGGTACTTATCCATGATCCCTGAGAACGATATCCGGTCTCACCACTGCATTACTTGTTTGCGACTAGGTATACTTGCCTAGAAAAATCGTATCAGCAAAGCATGCCAACCTTCTAAAATACCTCTTTTGGGCTTTATCGCACTTTTCCACCTTTCTTTCTCTCTTTCTTTTTTTTCTCATCCCCTTCTCCACTTATTATTATTATTTTATTTATTTGTTTATTTGGAGAAAGGGAGATTTTCAACTTAAGAGAAATACTTTTTTTCTAACTTTTTCATCGCACAAATTATTTTTTCAAACCACATTTTTGCCCTTATTGCAATACTTTAAAAGGTGTCATATCATGCATCATTTATCAAAATCAATAAAGGTACCAAGAAAAGCATTTTATTCTATTAGACTCAAAATTGGGCAACTAAGAGATATCATTTAATCAGTCAAAGCTCAAAAGGCCTGAAAAATACCTAGTGCCTCAATCATTTTCCAATATGTTTTCAAAAAATTTTAAGTTTCAAAACGGTTTCAAGTCAAGTTCTAGAGAATTCAATCCAAGAGGAATAAAACACTCAATCACAAAAAATAGGGTAGATTTAGTGAGTACCCCTTTTAGGCTCAAAAATCTCACATTTAGTAGTTTGAAATTAATGAGAAACACAAATCCAAGGAACCACATGCTAATTATCAACTATCAAAAGGTCATCTCAAGCATTTTTATTTTTAGTCTATCACAATACAGAAAAAATTGGATTCATAAATTCATTGTCTCAATTTATTCGGCACAAAGTTCTCACAATTGGATGCATACACTAAGCAAGGGGAAATCTAATCATGTGATTATGAAAAACTACGCCTAAATGAATGCAACATGCAAAAAATGCAAAAAATGAAAAAAAAAATAATACCCCTACCCCAAGCTTAAGAACTTACATTGTCCCCAATGTAAATAATCAACTCTGAGGGAGGATAAAAAAAATGGAACAACTCACTTAGGTGGTGGTGGGTGCTGGCTCAGATGCCAGTCATAGAGCTCCTGGATCATGGCTCCTTGCTCGCGCTGCTCCTCCATGATGCGCTCCTGGTTCGCTAGAATAGTATCAAAGGTGGACGAGAACCGTGCATAAGGATCTTCAGATGATGTACCTGCAGAGGAAGAAGAAGAAGGGCACCTAGATGGCCTAGCCGGCGGTGGCGGGCTTAACGGCCTTTGTATCTCAATAGGCTCAGGCTCCTCATCACATAGTACCCGCCAATTTGCAGGAATTTTGACATCCAGTAATGTGGGGTTAGGGAGGGGAATAGGGTCTTTGAGCACAGGGTGGTTAAGGCAATATATGTCATCCTGTTGGACGATTGTAAGACCCTTCATTATATTAGTAACCCAAATTAATTTTCAATAAAAACCTTTAAAACATTTAAATTAAATAATCGAGTCATAAAAATTTTCACAATAATTTAAGTCTGAAAGTATCTCATATATTCAAAATAATTAAATAAAGTAATGGTGCTAAATAAACCATTACATCCGAATAAAATAAAGCCTCAAATCACGGGCGTCTAATAAACCAAAAGAAATAAACAAAGCATAAACTAAAAATAATATCTTCAAGACTTTCTCAAGTCACCGCATCGTCAAGTCATCACCTGCAACTCTGAAAGATAACACCACTGCTAATGAGATTTATAATCTCAGTAAGTAGATAGAGTTCTAAAATGTTTTCGAAAAGATATTGCTTTCAGTCGGCGCGGTAACCGAAAAAACAACCATGGTAATCCGCCATTTCCAAAATAATATAATCTCAAAGTGTTTTAAATAATAACATAAATAAACCAAAACACGTATAATAAAATGAACAAAACAATCATACGAATGCAATGACGTCTCATTGCCTTCTCTTAGTAGGAGTCCATTTGCCATTACCTCGCATTAGGCCAATTTGTCATCGCTACGAGTTAGGCCTTTTGTCATCCCTACGAAGGAATATCCACAACCTTGCAGTGTCCAACATTGACTTCTCCATGTAGGAGGCCTTTTGCCATCGCCTCACATTAGGTCAATCTGTCATCGCTCTGAGTTAGGTCCTTTGTCATCTCTACGAAGGAGGTACCCATACCTTTGCAATAATCATTATTGCCTTCTCCTTGAGGAAGGCCCTTTGTCATTGCCTCGCATTAGGCCAATCTGTCATCGCTACGAGTTAGACCCTTTGCCATTTCCTCGAAGAAGGTAATTCAAATGATTATCTCTCCCAAAGGGAGATAACCAAACACATGCATATTACCATACAATCATTCCAAAATAATCTCAATACATAACATCATGTCATATGCATTAATATTCATCAAGTTCGTATCAAAATAACACTAAGGCATCACATATCACAAAAGACATATCACAAAATAATAATCATCTCAGTCATCATATAAATGTTCAATCTCATACTAATTATTCACAATAAATTATCAATTTCATTTTAAAGATAAAATCCCAAATAATTATTCTCTAATTTTAACTCAAACCCTTAAAAATCTATACCATGGAAGTTTAAGAAAAAATGTTTTTACTTACTTCTCGTAGACCTCTAGAAGGCTCTAAAAGTTATGTATGACAAAACCCGTTGCTTCACTAAGAATCTTTCTCCTTTTCTCCAAGAAAATCTTCCCCGTGTTGCTCTCTTATTTTTTTCAATTTTACATTCTTTTGTAATTATTAAACAATTCCAATAAATTCTTATACCATCAATTCAACAAAAAAACTCATACTAGCTTAATCTTTTTATTAAAATAACTCTACTATAATTTTAGGATGTTACATTTTCTCCTCTCCTTAGAGAAATTTCGTCCCCGGAATTTCGACATCTAACTGCTTATGGAAAAAAAATAAAAAAATAAACAAGTAACTAGAAAATAAAAGATTTACATACCTGAGTCAAGACGCTCCATCCCGATACATCTTTGCATAGTGACCATGCTTTCCACATTTGAAACATACGTTTCGATTTGAAGGACGATGAGCCTCATGTGACTTTCCGCACCTGTGGCACACAAAGCACTTTCCAACGAGAGATCCTTGCACTTGTTTCACCTTACTAATGGTGGGTACAGGTCCATGGTTCCCTTGGAATTTTCCTTCTCCGCTAGCATGTTTTTCCTTAGTCAAAGCCTGCAAGTTTTGCTCGCCACTCTGCATTTATTCACCAATGTGGGATAGTCCCGAATTTCTCGGATGCCAATAAGGCTCTGCAACTCTGTCTTCAAACCTTGTTCGAACTTAATTGCTTTCCATTGTCCATCAGAATTATCCCTCACATAAGTAGAAAACCTTGCCAGGCTCTCAAACTTGGCCACATATTCTGCGACTGTCATACTCCCCTGACGAAGCTGTAGAAACTCCGCCTCCTTTTGTATCCGGACGGTGTGCGGAAAGTACTTCTCCAGAAATACCTCACTGAATCTGCCCCACGTGATAGGGGTGCACGAAGCAAGCAACCCGCCCCCTAGCACAATTCCACCAGTGCTCTGCATCCGACTCCAGCATATAGGTGGCAAAGTCAACCTTCTGAGCATCAGCGCACCTCATGACCCTGAAGATCTTCTCTAATTTAAGCGACCATTCCTCTGCCTCAATAGGATCGGTGGTCCCTCGAAAAGCTGGTAGATTATTGTTCCTAAACTCTGACAGACCCCTGTATTGTGGATCTGGAGCTATGACTGGCCCAATATTAGGCAGGTTCTCATTGTCCTTCATCTGACGAAGCATCTCTGTCCCCTCTTGCATAACTCTGACCATTCGAGCCAAAATCGCCGCAAGTGCACCATTTGTCCTCCGCCTGTTAGCTACCATAATCTGCATACCACCAATCAAACACTGGGTTGACTAGGTCCAATATCCAAAAGAATAGAATGCGGAATTATAGCTCTAGCAAGCATTCTATGCGTCCAAGTTTTGTTTTTACAAAAGCTCCACTAACAAAGTCCGATTTAGAATCGAACTGCTCTGATACCATAAATGTAACGCCCTTCGTTACATTAGTAACCCAAATTAATTTTCAATAAAAACCTTTAAACATTTAAATTAAATAATCGAGTCATAAAAATTTTCACAATAGGTTAAGTCTGAAAGTATCTCATATTCAAAATAATTAAATAAAGTAATAGTGCTAAATAAACCATTACATCCGAATAAAATAAAGCCTCAAACCACGGGCATTTAATAATCCAAAAGAAATAAACAAAGTATAAACTAAAAATAATATCTTCAAGACTTTCTCAAGTCGCTGCATCATCATGTCATCACCTGTAACTTTGAAAGACAACACCACTAAAGAGATTTATAATCCCAGTAAGTAAACACGGTTCTGAAATATTTTCGAAAAGATATTGCTTTCAGCGGATGCGGTAACCGAAAAAATAACCATGTTAATCCGCCATTTTCAAAAATGATATAATCTCAAAGTGTTTCAAATAATAACATAAGTAAACCACAACACGTATAATAAAATGAACAAAACAATCATACCAATGCAATGACGTTTCATTGCCTTCTCTTCATAGGAGTCCCTTTGTCATTAACTCGCATTAGGCCAACCTGCCATCGCTACGTCCTTTATCATCCCTACGAAGGAAGTATCCACAACCTTGCAATGTCCAACATTGCCTTCTCCATGTAGGAGGCCTTTTGTCATCGCCTCACATTAGGCCAATCTGTCATCGCTACCAGTTAGGCCTTTTACTATCTCTACGAAGGAGGTACCCATACCCTTGCAATAATCATTATTGCCTTCTCCTTGAGGGAGGCCCTTTGCCTTTGCCTCGAATTAGGCCAATCTACCATCGCTACTAGTTAGGCCCTTTGTCATCTCCTCGAAGGAGGTATCTCAAACGATTATCTCTTCCCAAGGGAGATAACCAAACACATGCATATTACCATGCAATCATTCCAAAATAACCTCAATACATAACATCATGTCACATGCATTAATATTCATCAAGTTCGTATCAACACAACACTAGGGCATCACATATCACAAAAGACATATCACAAAATAATAATCATCTCACTCATCATATAAATATTCAATCTCATATTAATTATTCACAATAAATCATCAATTTCATTTTAAAGACAAAATCCCAAATAATTATTCTTTAATTTTATACCCAAACCCTTAAAAATCTATAGCATGGAAGTTTAAGAAAGAATGTGTTTACTTACTTCTCGTAGACCTTCAGAAGGCTCTAAAAGTTATGTATGACAAAACCTACTGCTTCACTAAGAATCTTTCTCCTTTTCTCCAAGAAAATCTTCCCGATGTTGTTCTTTTATTTTTTTCAATTTTACATTCTTTTGTAACTATTAAACAATTCCAATAAATTCTTACACTATCAAATCAACACTAAAACTCATACTAGCTTAATCTTTATATTAAAATAACTCTACTATAATTTTAGGATGTTACAACGATCATCCCCATAGATTCACAAGCACCCACTGTTAAGTGCGTTCACCCCGGGGCGGATTCATAACCATCTAAATAAAAGTTGAAATATTGGAATATGGTGGTGATCAAACCACCAATGACAATAGTCCCATTTGAGCTCTTGGCAGCCTTTACAAGATGCCTAACCATATACGATGTAACAGCCTGATTTTAATTATGTTGTTCAACCGGTTAAAATATAATAAAACTATATTTTAAATTTGAGAGTCAGAAAGTGTTTTTGATTAAAATAAAATTATATTCATAGTCTACTTTATGGTAGAGGGTTACGGTAAAATTTTCGGTTGAAAATTCAAACGAAAGCCGGTCTGCGTTTTCACTGCCGCTACAAGTTTACTGTGCAGAAAACCTAATTTTGACCCATGAATGAGATAGTTAGTGTTTTTATTAGGTTTCCTTCAACTTTGGTTATTTTGAAAATTTTCGTTCAAAAATAAAGTATAATATTTTATTCGGACGAAAACGTCGGAAGAATTACGATCGGAAATGCAACCGGGTACAAAATTGAGCAGAATATGAGATATTAAAGGCTTGAGGTGAGATGAGGGAGTGAGGTGACTCACTAGAGGTATGACCTAAGCTACCTCCTAAAAAGTGGTCATGATGGATTTTTTGAAATATATCATATTATATCCTAAAAAACCTATTTTTCCTTTTTCTCTTCAACCAAACAAGGCACGAGGTCAAAACTTGCTCTCCAAGCTTATTTCTCTCTCTTCAATTTCGTGCCACTATTTCCCCTCTCTATATATACCCCTTTCATTTTCACTTCATCATCTTCCTCCTTCAACCTCTATTAAACCTTCATCTTCTTCTTTCTTCTAAAAGTTCAAGCTCTTAAACTTTAGTTTTTATTCAACTTTTTACTTAAGTTCTTCATTAAAGTTTTTCCTTATACTAAGGGTAATGCTCTCATATGAATCTTTTTGCATCATCTTTTATTTCTTAGTTTACTTTATGTGTTCTTTATATGCTTTAAACTTCTAAAATCTCTCTAAAATGGTAGAAAACTCCTTTTGAGTTGAAACCACTTTCTATAGTCTTGTATTAACTTATATTTTCACATACTAAGAGGTTATGTAAAACAAAAATCTCTACCTATCTCTCCCAATGAAGGCCGAATGCTTGCATTTGTGACCTGGGAAGTTTTTGTTTCAACTTTTGGAATATGATCATGTGATTGAGTTTCTAACTACCCATTGATCTTAAATCTATAAATCTAGGAAATTTTGATAGCTTGTTCCTATGATGGCTGAAAATATGAATAAGTAAGCCTAAGATACTATGTTTCAACTTTCCAAGTATGATAATGGATTTAGAACTCTTAATACCTTGTGATTCCAAACCTAAGAGTTATTGTTAAACAAAGAATATTTTTCCTCATCATCCTATGATGGCCGAAACTTAGTGTTTAGGTACTAGGATGTTTGAGTTTTTATTTTTCCAAAATGATCATGGACTTAAGCTCCATAAGATATTTGGATGCTAAGTCTACGAGACTGGAAAGTTTAAGGATTTCTAACTTGTTGATTATATGTTATTAAAGCTAGGATGTATTACTTTCATTTTTCCAAGATGATCATGGACTTGAGCTCCATAAGATATTTGGATGCTAAGTCTAAGAGATTGGAATATTTAAGTTTCCATTGTTTTCCAAAATGATCATGGACTTGAGCTCCATAAGATGTTTGGATGCTAAGCCTAAGAGATTGGAAAGTTTAAGGATTTCTAACTTGTTTATTCTATGTTATTAAAGCTATGATGTATTACTTTCATTTTTCCAAGATGATCATGGACTAGAGCTCCGTAAGATATTTGGATGCTAAGTCTAAGAGATTGGAATGTTTAAATTTCCATTATTTTCCAAAATGATCATGGACTTGAGCTCCATAAGATATTTGGATGCTAAGTCTAAGAGATTGGAAAGTTTAAAGATTTCTAACCTATAAATCCTATGAAGGTCGAACCTAGAAGGTTATGTACCTAGGATACTTTGTTCTTATTTTTACAAAATGATCATGGTTTTGAGCTCCTTAATACATATGAATGCTAAACCTAAGAGATTGGAAAGTTTAGTGAATGCTAGCCTATTTTACTAGCCTTGGCCGAATACCCTAAGTTTATAACTTAGTGGGATTTTAATTCAAATTTTTTAAGCGATCATTGTTTCCGAACTCCTAACACTTAAGGATCATAAATCCACGAGTTGTATAATTTTCAGGAATCTATAACCCTAAGAACTAGTCTTGGCCGAACCTATACCTTGTGGTTTAGTGTTCTTGTTTGATTTTAACTTGTGATTTTGTGTTCATAACCTTAGACATCCATCGCAGAGGAAACGAGGACGTTCGTGGTATACCTCTTCGAGCATCTAATCTCCTTACCTTCACAGAAGGTGGAGTTAGTACTTTGTGGTGTGACAACGAGGAGCTTCGAGTTCGGGAGTCCGGTGATAACCCAGGTGGGGGGAAAGAACCGACCTATCGTCGGAATGGATAAGTAGTAAATTATATAATAATTGTGTAGGGCGACCTAAACCCTACTAGTAGTCGAGTAATCGAAAAAACCAAAATCACATTGGAAACATTTTCTGAAAAACCAATGGTGATTCGGGTATTGTAGGTTTATCGATATTAGGTTGATTTTATATTGTTGATGGTTGATTTGATTTTACTACATTTATTGAATTGATTTTGTGCTATGTGGGTGAAATGGGAATATTTTGATTGATATTGTGTTATGCATGATCTGCCTGATTTTTATTATTATGCTTGGTGAATTTTAAGCAAAGATATATATGTTGTCTGAGAGATGATTGTTTTGGGTGTGAGGATAATGATGATTTAGAAGTGCCTAACCTAGATGATGTATGTTAAAGAGGTGTTATGACATAGAATATGTGTCAAGTTCTAATGGAAGGTTAAGGTACTGGGATGTTGCTAAAACGGGTTGGTGAGATTCAAGTATAGGTGTCGTTGTCCACAACCGTGTATTGGTAATATAATACACAATGACAAAAGTGTATTGGTAATATAATACACAAAGACGAAAGTGTATTGGTGATATAATACACAAGGACATCTGTGTATTGGTAATATAATACACCGTGTATTGGTAATATAATACACGTAAAATCACTTCTGTGTATTGGTAATATAATACACCGTGTATTGGTAATATAATACACGTAAAATCAAGAGTTCTCGCGAGACCACTTCCACCTTAGGAAATAGGTGCGCAACTATGGTGTCTTTGAGTAGCATGAGATTGGGGGTAGAGGATGATATATTAACTTGAGGGTGATTTGTTAGTTATGTGCGTTGTTTGTCTGTGACAATCACCGTATGATTTACTATGACTCTTTTCCGCTTTTTGATGATAGAATTGTTTCTTATCCCCTATGTTTCTGTACTCTCGTGGGTTACTTTACTTACATTAAAAGACCCGATGGATGATTATGTTGCTGAGGAGCTGGACGGAGCTCTGTATGAAACGGAGGTTGCTGAGGAGTTGGATGGAACTTCTTACGAACCAGACGCTGGTGGTCGAGCTGTGATCCATGACGAGTAGAGTATAGATAGTATGGTCAGTGTGTCTAAGAAGGAGTATTTTTTATATGTTTCCGCTAAGTATGACTTTTATTTTAAGTTTATGCCTGTGAGGGATCATACTGAGAGGATTCCCTCAATAATGTTTTGGTAATGTAATAAACAGGTGTGTATTTATATATTACAACCTTGGTGTGTTTAATTTGAAGAAGTTATATGATTGTTTAAATAAAGTTTTAATTTTTACGTACATTTCACGCTCAGTGTGCGATCAAGGAATTAATTAATAAGGTTTTAAGCTAATAAAATACCGGGGCACAACGGGGTGTCTTATACGACCCCGTGTCCACATTGCTCTCAAGATGGAGTATGGCCCATAGGAATAGGACCTCGTCCGCACGGACGGATCCATCACTCTCGCCACTGCCAAACAAAGTGTTGGACATAACCCTATGGATATAGCACAGGCTAGGGTTAACTAGGGCCGTAGACTTGGTCGTCCTAGGATTAAAATGACCCCCAGGGTAAGTAAGATGAGACCAAAAACCGTCAGGACTAAATCCAATGGGATAATTCCATTCCCTCCAATGGCAATTCAAAAATTTCATTAAATTCAGGCAGAGTCAATTGAAAATCCTGATTAAATAGCCGGAAAGTGATCCGGTCTTCAGTACAATGGGCCCCTTGCAAGATTTGAGCATTAAAGGAGCTCAGGAATTCAAGAGTGGGGCCAATGTATGCAGGGTACCGGGTGCGAGCGAATTCACTCCACCCTACATTTTCTAACATCCAATTTATATCCACAGTCAAACCCAGGGTGTCTATACAGGCATCATCCATATACTTTGTTTGGACCATTTTCCTATTTTTCAAAATGTTAAACCTATCTTGTTGTGCAGTATTTTTAAAGACAATGCCATACCCATGTTCATCAGTGTCAGAGTCATAATAGTTACCCGAGTTCCTGTTTCCCCTTGTACGAGGACGTGAGGCTTCGCTTGCCCTTTGACGTTTGCTTGCCATGATTGCTACAATGAGTCCCAAAGCACCAGAATGCACAATCCCCTCTGTTGATTTCTTCAAATTCGATTTTCAGGGGTTTAGGGTTCCAAAATTGGGGCTTTTTGATTTTGCCCAAAATTGAAGGAGTTGGCTTGATTGGATTGATGGGTTAGGTGTAGGAATAAAGGAAACTAAGTTTGTTTGGCATGAGTGTCATGGAGGATGTGAGTTTTGAAGCTTTTTGGTGAGTGGGTATGGTGGAGGTTGTGGTGAGAGGAAGAGGAAGATGGTGGATGAGAGATGAGATGATGAGTTGAGTATGAGTGACCCAAGTCACGGGCATACCGTGATCCATTATGCTCTACCTGGCTCCTTCCATCACGCCCGTGAGGGCCATCACGGCCTGGGCGTAATCCTTTCTGTTCTTCAACTGCTGTCCTATCACGACCGTGATCAATTCTGGTCCCCCTTGGTTTTTTTTTCATCATGGCCATGATCTACTCTGACTTTATTTTTCCATGCCTTTTTTTTTGCTTTTCATGCCTTCCTAACCTGGAAATACTTGACAAAACCATCAATTTGTGATCTTTCTTCTCTTAATCTTCTCAAATTATTCAAAAACAAATTAAAAGGGAAAGAAAACTTAGGTTGCCTCCTAAGAAGCAAGCACTTAATTACGGTCCTAAGCTTGACCATATAGTCCCTTTAATCCTTTGAGGTTGGATCAAGGAGGGAAAGTGCCACCTCCTGTTCAAGTGGATGTTCTCCAAGGTGTAACGCCCCCCCTTGGGGCATTACTTACGTAACACATGCGGAATTTAAATTAAAAGATAATTTGCTGGTGCTTTCGGAAAATAATTTATATAAGTATATAAGTGTCTGAAATTGGGTATAAAAACTTTATCACGACTCCTAAGCCTTGATTGGCACATAGACTTACTATCATAGTATGGCAAGCCTATTTAATTTAAAGAATATGCTTGAATAAAAGCTAGTATTTTACGAAAATTTTGGCAGAGTCTCCTCTGTAATTCGGACATCCCAAGTAAAAGAACACTTGCTAAAATAATTACATTTTCATTCCAGAATTCCAGTTACACCAAATACAACCAGGCATTAATATGCTAAAGATAATTATATCAATTAGCTATACAGGACCAAAAGGAAAAGTTTAAGTTTTCATTCAAAAGAGAAGCTCTCCGAGCCATAAACATTCCGTTTTAAAATATAGACTCTCTGAGTCATACTCATACATACTTATCAAAAATCCAAGTCTCAAACCCTAAGCTGGTCATTCTAAAAGTTATTCCTAAGAAGAACTCACGTGATCGTTCCACAATCAAATACTTCATCAAGCAACTAGATCTAAGTCTCTGGGTGACTTAGGAAGACTCCTCTGCACATTTGTACTAAAATACCCAGGGTACAATAGCAAACCAGAAGAAACCTGATATGATTGTAAGGGTGAGATACCGACAAATGGATATATCACACAACAACCATATACATGATACATACATCACATAATCATATAAGCAGTTAAATCATGCATATACATAACATAACAGTGTTATATCAAAGGGTCTCAAACCCGCACAGTCAATCTTTTGAAAATATGCATGACACTTCAATATCAGGCTCTAACTTAATCTCCAGAGATCCCAACAACCTTCAAAATGAGTTGATCAGGCTCGATACACCGTCTCATTGGCTAGCTAAGCACAACGATAATACACCGTCTCATTGGCTAGCTAAGCACAACGATAATACACCGTCTCATTGGCTAACTAAGCACAACGATAATACACCGTCTCATTGGCCATTTAGGCACAACGATTATGCACGTCGTTTCATTGTCCATTTAGGCACAACGATACACGTACACCGTCTCATTGTCCAATTTAAGAACAACGATAATACACCGTCTCATTGGCTAGCTAAGCACAACGATACACCGTCTCATTGGCCATTTAGGCACAACGATTATGCACGTCGTTTCATTGTCCATTTAGGCACAACGATACATGTACACCGTCTCATTGTCCAATTTAAGAACAACGATAATAAGGCACGTCTGCCTGGGGAAATGCACATGAGAAAATATTTTATTTAAAAGGATTTCTTTGTGTTCATTCTTTTCACTGTCGCTGCTCAAAGCTAACGACTTAAATCATCATTTCCCCATCACTTGAAAACTCAGAAGCATATGACTCATAGTCCGAATGCTCAATCACAATGCCCAAGACCGTGGCCGCAGTCAAGGGTTGTGGTCGTAGAAAACAACCTTCACCTTTAATCATGTTCATCACACGCGGTTAGAATACACAGTCCAACACAACGCGATTAGGATATAAGTCCATAACATCATAACCAGGACTCGTAGTCCCGAATTCACACTGATTCAAGATCACGTGCACATCACTGAATACTAGAGGCGACGTCTCGCGTACTAGATTCTCTTTCTTAAGTACTTATTTTTCGTTCAGTGAAAAACAAATTCAAAACCGAATCCTCGATAACCTATCCAGGTCATTGGAAAGTTTCTAAAATATTTAGGAAAAACATTTTCTTTGAAAATCTTTTATAAAGCATCTTTGAAATTCTTTTATCTTTGAAATATTTCCCCCAATAGGATATTGCCAAATAATCTTGAAAGTTTTCACTTGAAAACACATAGTTCGAAAAGGATTTTTCTCTTGTATAACAGTAGTACACCAAAACCATTTCAACATTTAAAACAAGTACTTTAAGTTAATGAGCTTTTGGAAAAGAACACCAATCCCTTCATCTTCAAAGCTTATTAAGGTTTTTAATCCTTATAACGGTTGAGCACAGACGCACGTCTGGCTTAGCAAACTTTCAATCAACAACAGTATATATATCATAAGTGCAATGCTAATATCACAGTTGAAAGCAGTTCATCACATATATGCATTATATCATTTAGAAACAAGTACAGTTCAACATCAGATAATAGCACAACAGTTCAAGTACATTAGATAATCAAGTAAGCTCAATCAACAGGTAAATATCCAATTAAACACTTACACACATGCATACAGTTATTGAATATCCCTAGGTGATGTGTGGCGTAAGTCGACGTGCGACGACGCTCGTGCGAATCCGGCAAGTGTACCGGACTGCCGTCAAGTAATAAAAGATATCGAACCCACAGAGACTGTGTTCTCGAATCGCAATCGGCTTTCGAATCGATTAGTTCTGGACAGTTTTAAAAAGGGTTTTGAAAAAGATTCGAATTTGAAATTGAAATGATAGACGAGCAGAAAACAAATGTTTTTGGGGTTTTCGATTTAAATGGATTCCTAGGGATTTGGGTTACCTTTGAGGTTGTTTATGTTGCTAATCTGATTTACCTTTGTTGATTACCGAAATTGCCTTGAAGGCGAGTTTATCCTCTGATAGCTTAAGCTCCCTCTCGGGTTACAAAAGCCGTGCCCAATTGACCCGACCCCTACTCTCGTGGTAGTCGATCCGAGATTGGACCCTTTGCGTTCCGCGACAACTCTTTGCTCCTCGAGGGACGGCTTCTAACTCTCGTGATTTCAGTCCCAAGTCTGACTTCTATAGGTCCGACACCCAAGTTCACCGCTAGGTTCCTCCTTGAAATGTCTCAGTCATGCAAACAACCTAAGTTCACCGCTAGGTTCCTCCTTGGATCATTCACATCTCACAAACCAATGGCTGCCGGGCTTTACGAGTGAATCGCCCTAGAAATCCTAAGTTCACCGCTAGGTTCCTCCTTAGAACGTCTATGTCACGCAAATAACGGTTGCCGAAATTTATGAGTAATTTACACACTAGAAATCAGATATAAAGCAAATCGTAATTAACAAAGAGTTTACATCAAATTTACATCATAAACAAACTTGGGCAGAGCCCTAATCCCTAGAAACTATGCTACTACTCACGCCTTGCCATGGAGATGACAAGCATGATTACAAATAGCATGAAAATACAAAAATCAGAGAAGAGAAGAGAAGAGGAGAAGAGAGACTGTGCGAATCCGGCAAGTGTACCGGACTGCCGTCAAGTAATAAAAGATATCGAACCCACAGAGACTGTGTTCTCGAATCGCAATCGGTTTTCGAATCGATTAGATCTGGACAGTTTTAAAGGGGTTTGAAATTGTGTTTTAATTTGAAATTGAAATGATAAACAAACAGAAAACAAATGTTTTTGGGGTTTTCGATTTAAACGGATTCCTAGGGATTTGGGTTACCTTTGAGGTCGTTTATGTTGCTAACAGATTTACCTTTGTTGATTACCGAAATTGCCTTGAAGGCGAGTTTATCCTCTAATAGCTTAAGCTCCCTTTCGGGTTACAAAAGCCGTGCCCAATTGACCCGACCCCTACTTTCGTGGTAGTCGATCCCAGATTGGACCCTTTGCGTTCCGTGACAACTCGTTGCTCCTCGAGGGACGGCTTCTAACTTTCGTGATTTCAGTCCCAAGTCTGACTTCTATAGGTCCGACACCCAAGTTCACCGCTAGGTTCCTCCTTGAAATGTCTCGGTCATGCAAATAACCTAAGTTCACCGCTAGGTTCCTCCTTGGATCATTCACATCTCACAAACTAGTGGCTGCCGGGCTTTACGAGTGAATCACCCTAGAAATCCTAAGTTCACCGCTAGGTTCCTCCTTAGAACGTCTATGTCACGTAAATAAACGGTTGCCGAAATTTATGAGTGATTAACACACTAGAAATCAGATCTAAAACAATTATGAAATCAACAAGGGTTTCAACATCAAATTAACATCATTTACAAACCTCGGGCAGAGCCCTAATCCCTAGAAACTAAGCTACTACTCCAGTCTTGCCATGGAGATGACAAGCTGGGTTGACAACATAATAAAAATCAGAAAAGAGAAGAGAGGAAAAGTGGAGAGGAGATCCTAAATCTATGCCTAGAGTAGTAGCCCCCAATGTGTGTTTCCTTCCTTGATCTGATGCCTTGGTCCATATTTATAGAAATGGGGAAGTTAGAGTCCCAAACCAACTCAAAATCTGATCTATTTCGGTTTCTTCAGATCCAAGTAAAGCGCGTCACGGCCGTGATGGCCATCACGGCCTGGCCGTGACGGTCTCTGCCTCTGCCAATTCTGGAAAATTCAATTTCTCGCGACGCGGGATATGTCTCGCGACGCGAGCCCTCAGCTTCATGGCCCGTGATGAATTTCACGGCTGGGCCGTGATGTGCTCTGACTTGTGGTGGTTTTGGGTCACGGCCGTGATGGCTATCACGGCCAGGCCGTGACAGACTCTGACTTCAGCCTTTCTTCTTTTTCAGTTTTGCTCGATCATGGCCGTGATGGGCTCTGTTTGGCTCATTTTCTTCAGTTTTAAAGCTCCATCTTCATCCAAACTTCATCATGGTTGATCTTGAGCAATTTACCCTTGATATCTGCAAAACAACACACGAAAACCGCCTTACCCGTTCCAAAGGAAAATTAACCTAAAATCTAATAAAAATATGCCTAAACTACATGAAAATGCATGCAAAATGATGGACAAAGATGAGGTGGAATCACACTCATCAAATCACCCCAAGCTTAAAACTTTGCTTGTCCTCAAGCAATTACTCAGGCCATAAGATATAAATCAATCAAAGCATGGATAGTGAACCAAAAACCCTAGAAGCTAATCCAAGTAGTAGGCATTTTTAATAAGCACTCAAGAGATAATCAAGTTCAAGTCTAATTAGAAGCTTAGGTTCTTCAAGTTCGTATCCTCGCTGATTAGGGCACTCATCTCACCTCACTCAAGTGTTTTAGGGTTTATGACAATTCACTCCATTTCCTCAAGGAAAGTATTTTACCATAGGCTTGACTATTAACCAAATCTCTACTTTATTTATGAAAACACTTAAGAATCAAGAGGTCTTTTCCTTTGGTTGTAATGTGGCCATGGGATTTATTGTAAGGTGGGAAAATCAAGGAAAGGGAATTTCAAGAAGGCTAGACAGATTATCAAACATTACAAAGCATGACACCTTCTAAAATACCCCCTTTTTGGGCATTGGTTTACTTTTTCCACCTTTCTTCTTTTTTTTTTTTTTTTTTTCATTTCTCACTTTCTTCGTCATCCCCTTCTCCATTTTTTTTTTCTTTGTGTTTATTTCATTTTTATTTGTTTGGAGAAGGGGAGCTTTTTAGCTCAAGAGAAATATTTTCATCCCATTCTTTTTCCAACTACCATTTTGCCCTTTTTGTAATACTTTAAAAGGTGCCATACCAAGCATTATTTATCAAATTAATTCATGGTACCAAGAAAAGTATTTTATCTTTAGGCTCAAAATTGGGCAACTAAGGGGTAGCATTTATCATTCAAAGCTCGGGAGGCCAGAAAAATACCTAGTGCCTCAATCATTTCCAAAAATGTTTTCAGAAATTTTTAAGTTTTGAAATGGTTTCAAGTCAAGTTCTAGAAAATACAGTCCATGAGGAATTAAATCACTCTATCACAAGAAATGGGGTAGATTTAGTGAATACCCCTTTTGGCTCAAAATCTTACATTTAGTAGTTCATAAATCAGTGAGGAACACAAGTTTAAGGAACCACATGCTAATTATCAACTATCAAATGACTATCTCAAGAATTTTTTATTTTTAGCCATATCACAAGAATAATGAAAAATTGGGTTCAAAATTCACTATCTCAATTCATTAGGTTCCAAGTTCTCACAATCGGATGCATGTTCTAAGTGAGAGGCAATCTAGAGAATGTGATCATACCAATCTATGCCTATGAGAATGCAATATGAATGCAACAATGCAAATGCAAAAATAAATACCCCCACCCCAAGCTTGATTACTTACATTGTCTCCAATGTAAATAATCAAGTCGGAGAGAGGAGAAAAATGGAACAACTTACCGAGTCGGTAGCGGGTGTTGGCTTCACATTCCAGTCAAAACTTGGGTAGAAATTTCCTCACGGCCGTGAGGCTCATCACGGCTAGGCCGTGATCAATTCTGTCCTCAGGAGTTGCCCTGTCACGGCCGTGGTCTACATCACGGCTAGGCCGTGATGCTCTCTGACCTTGGCATCCTACTCATCACGCCCGTGATGGTTGTCACGGCTAGGCCGTGATCCTTTCTGTGCTGTTGTTTAGTTCATCACGGCCGTGACCACTATCACGGCCAGGGCGTGATGGCCTCTGACTTTATCTTTTTATGCTCTTCTTCTCTTTCTCAACCTGAAAACACTAGACAAACCTATTAATGATATTTTTGCCTCTTGATCTTCTCAAATTATTCAAGAGGTTAAATCAAAAACAAAAGGAAAAAGGGAAAGAAAAACTTGGGTTGCCTCCCAAGAAGCGCTTATTTATGGTCTTAAGCTTGACCATACTTCCTCAAGTCAACCGGGGTCGGCTGGGCGTAGAAGTGCAGGCACACTTCTCTTCCATGGAGCTCCTTCAAATAGCCGTTTCTGCTCATACGGCCAACAATGCTTCCGCTTCGCTCTTTTCTCTCGGAGCTTCCTAGCCTTCCTTCCTCTCGGCGGAAGTTTTGTTTCAGTATGGACAGCAACTCCAATTCCATCACTGCTGGGTGCATCATTAGCCATGCATACCTGCGGAGTTGCTTCCATGTTCAGTTCTTCTTTTACCACTGGAGACGTTGTATCAATTCTGCACACATGGCTCTCAAAAGGAAGGTTGTTATCAGAGTTAGTCAATTGAAAATCGATCCTACCTTCCTCTACAGTTAGAGAGAGCTTCCCATTCCTTACGTCTATTACTGCTCCAGCAGTTGCCAAGAATGGCCTTCCTAAAATGATGGGGAATTCAGAATTCCCTTTCATATCCAATACCAGGAAGTCGGTAGGGATGAAGAATTTCCCTACCTTCACAGGGACATTCTCTAGTATGCCTAGAGGAGTCCTAGTTGAGCCGTCCGCAAATTGTAAGGAGAATTTGAACGGTCTCAACTCTTTACTTTCCAACCTTTCCATGATAGTGAGGGGCATCAAGCTCGCACTAGCCCCTAAGTCACATAAGGCTTGGTCAATGTGCACTTGTTCAATTGAGCAGGCGATGGAGAAACTACCTGGGTCTTTCAGTTTAGTAGGCATTTTAGTCTCTACATCTACTTGCTTTTTCCTAACCAACCTTTGTGGGAAAGGTATCGGGGGTTGGTACGGTGGTGGAGGGACGTACTTCGGTTCTGGCTCTTCCTTTTCGCTCTTGTCCTCCTCCGGTTCCACGTCCATTCCAGCTACCCCCACCCCAAGCTTATCATCCCTCAAGTGTATGACATTGCAATGCTCATTGGGATTTGCTTCGGGTTGCCCCGGGAATGTATCCTTAGGTCTCGAGTACGTGCCGGCTTGTTGGGCAATCTGGGTTTCTAGCATCTTGCTATGAGTGGCTAAGTGGTCTACCTTAGATGCTAGCTCCTTTATTGCCTCATTCTGCTGAGCTTGAGTGGCAACAAAGTTTTCCATGAGAGACTCGAGCTTAGATTTTTGAACCTGAGGATACCCCGGTGCCGTTCTCTTATTACCTTGACCCTCTTGGAACTCATGGTTGAGTGTGTTGCTGTAGTTGTCGTAGGAGAGGTAAGGGTTGTTCCTTCTTTGGTTGTAGGGATTTGGGGGAGCATAGTTGGGCAGCTTCGGGTTCGTATCATAGTAGTTGTTACAAGAATTCACTTGTTCACCCGAAGCGCCGGATCCATGAGCGATGCCACGAGGGCATTCCATCATGTCATGTCCCTGCATTCCACAAATCTCACAAATAGTGTTAGTAGCACCTATTGCACTCACATTAGCTCTTTCAATCTTATCTAATCGTTTATTTAGTGAGTCAAATTTAGAAATAATTGGATCAATGCTACTTACTTCAAACTTACCCCCCGAAATCTTGTTCGGGTTATTACCTCTTTCGGATCCCCATTGGTGGTAGTTGGTGGTGACATTCTCGACGATGTTGAATGCCTCAGTGAGAGGCCTATTCATAAACGCTCCACCGGCTGCAGAATCTAGTGACACCTTCGAAGAGTAGTCTAATCCGTTATAGAAGGTGTGCACTATTAACCACCTCTCGAGTCCGTGATGTGGGCACGACTCCAGCAGTCCCTTGTAACGATCCCAGGCTTCCGATAATGATTCTCCGTCTTTCTGGAAGAAGCCGGTGATCTGGGTTCTTATGTAGGCCGTCTTGGATGGAGGGAAGAATTTCTCCAAGAACGCCTGTTCCAGTTGGTCCCAAGTAGTCAGGGTGTTAGCGGGAATTTGCTTAAGCCAGGCCTTTGCCTTTCCAGTGAGAGATGAGGGGAACAGTCTCAAACGCACAACATCGACTGAGGCTCCATTAATCCGGATTGCATCGATGAACTCTAAAAATGTCTCTATGTGATCGGTCGGGTCCTCCGAAGGCAATCCTCCGAATTGATGTTGCCTAATCACGTTGATTAGCATGGGCGGTATGGTATAGTTTTCCGCCTCAATCTCTGGCCTTGCAATCCCAGTTCGCAAGCCTCTCGCATTTGGGGCTGCGTAGTCCTTCAAAGGTTTTGTATCCGGTTGATTCGCCATGAGTGGAACGGGACTCAACCTTTCTCCCGCTCTTTGTAGTCTTCTACGTCTGTGGAAGGTCCTCTCGATCTCCGGATCAATCTCACTAAGGCTCCCAAGACTTAGGGATCTTTGCATATAACACGCAGAGAGATGGATACAATAGAAGGAAAAGAAATTTTTGATTTTTGATTTTTTTTTGTTTTTTTTTTGTTTTTTTTTAATTTCAGAAATAAAAATCAAATAAAAAGAAAAGGTCTAGAAAAATCAATTCAAAATTTGAATTGAGATTCGAAAAGGCACAGTCCCCGGCAACGGCGCCAAAAACTTGGTGTGGCGTAAGTCGACGTGCGACGACGCTCGTGCGAATCCGGCAAGTGTACCGGACTGCCGTCAAGTAATAAAAGATATCGAACCCACAGAGACTGTGTTCTCGAATCGCAATCGGTTTTCGAATCGATTAGATCTGGACAGTTTTAAAGGGGTTTGAAATTGTGTTTGAATTTGAAATTGAAATGATAAACAAACAGAAAACAAATGTTTTTGGGGTTTTCGATTTAAACGGATTCCTAGGGATTTGGGTTACCTTTGAGGTCGTTTATGTTGCTAACAGATTTACCTTTGTTGATTACCGAAATTGCCTTGAAGGCGAGTTTATCCTCTAATAGCTTAAGCTCCCTTTCGGGTTACAAAAGCCGTGCCCAATTGACCCGACCCCTACTTTCGTGGTAGTCGATCCCAGATTGGACCCTTTGCGTTCCGTGACAACTCGTTGCTCCTCGAGGGACGGCTTCTAACTTTCGTGATTTCAGTCCCAAGTTTGACTTCTATAGGTCCGACACCCAAGTTCACCGCTAGGTTCCTCCTTGAAATGTCTCGGTCATGCAAATAACCTAAGTTCACCGCTAGGTTCCTCCTTGGATCATTCACATCTCACAAACTAGTGGCTGCCGGGCTTTACGAGTGAATCACCCTAGAAATCCTAAGTTCACCGCTAGGTTCCTCCTTAGAACGTCTATGTCACGTAAATAAACGGTTGCCGAAATTTATGAGTGATTAACACACTAGAAATCAGATCTAAAACAATTATGAAATCAACAATGGTTTCAACATAAAATTAACATCATTTACAAACCTCGGGCAGAGCCCTAATCCCTAGAAACTAAGCTACTACTCCAGTCTTGCCATGGAGATGACAAGCTGGGTTGACAACATAATAAAAATCAGAAAAGAGAAGAGAGGAGAAGTGGAGAAGAGATCCTAAATCTATGCCTAGAGTAGTAGCCCCCAATGTGTGTTTCCTTCCTTGATCTGATGCCTTGGTCCATATTTATAGAAATGGGGAAGTTAGAGTCCCAAACCAACTCAAAATCTGATCTATTTCGGTTTCTTCAGATCCAAGTAAAGCGCGTCACGGCCGTGATGGCCATCACGGCCTGGCCGTGACGGTCTCTGCCTCTGCCAATTCTGGAAAATTCAATTTCTCGCGACGCGGGATCTCAGCTTCATGGCCCGTGATGAATTTCACGGCTGGGCCGTGATGTGCTCTGACTTGTGGTGGTTTTGGGTCACGGCCGTGATGGCTATCACGGCCAGGCCGTGACAGACTCTGACTTCAGCCTTTCTTCTTTTTCAGTTTTGCTCGATCATGGCCGTGATGGGCATCACGGCTAGGCCGTGATGGGCATCACGGCTAGGCCGTGATGGGCTCTGTTTGGCTCATTTTCTTCAGTTTTAAAGCTCCATCTTCATCCAAACTTCATCATGGTTGATCTTGAGCAATTTACCCTTGATATCTGCAAAACAACACACGAAAACCGCCTTACCCGTTCCAAAGGAAAATTAACCTAAAATCTAATAAAAATATGCCTAAACTACATGAAAATGCATGCAAAATGATGGACAAAGATGAGGTGGAATCACACTCATCACTAGGCAAACTCCCCTTACCTTTGAAGACAAGTAAAGGATCCTCGTCTTAATGCTCACATTAGCTCATATCTACTCCATCAAGCAAGCATAGCCGTGTCAAACGTCTCAGAGAGGGAATCCAACAACGCGCAACAACCAAAAATCAAGAAATCAATTTCACATGATCAAACACACATTCTAACTTTATCTAAACACTTAATCCAATTACCAAACAAGGTTATTTTTAAAGAAAATCATGTTTGAAGCTCACGCTTCCCAATACCCTTTAAGGAAACTTTGTTTTGAATAAAAGATCATGAAAAGAACTTTGGAAATCATCCATTTAGAGTCCTAATTGTACTAAATCGTAATTAATTTCACAAAAACATACCCAAATTCAAATAAAATCAAATTGGGGTTTTAGGGCTCCTTATTAAAATTTAGGGAAAACTCAGAATAATGAAATTGGTTTAGGGAAACACAAATTCACAGTCCTAATTTCATAAAACAAGCTTAAATCTTAAGATTAAAATCTGAAATCAGAGGGTTAGGGTTAGGGTTTCAAAATAAATTTGGGGGTTTTGAATCTAGAAGAGATTAGAGGGTAAAACACTTACCCAAGATGAAGGAAGAAGAGACAAGGTGGTGGCTGTGACGGCAGCCATTGCAGACGACGGCGGTTCGTGGCGGTGGCTCGTTCGTGGTTGAGCGCATCTTTCGTACGACTGAGCTTGAGGTAGCACAAGACCAGGCGTGGTGGTCGTCCTCCCCTGCGTCGACCGGCGACGGCAACGAGTGACTCCCCTGTAGCATCGTCGAACGGCGGAGCAAACGGCCGGACCACGTGTGGGGTCGCACAGCTGTCTTCTCCCTCGTGCTGGCGAGCAGCGACCAGATCTTTTCCGAGGTGGTGGTCGCACAGCTTGCAGAGGCGGCACGCGGCTGATAGGTGGCTGGCCGGCGGTTCTGTGCAGTGGAGGGAGGGAGGAGATGAGGTTTGAGTGGGAAGAAGAAGAAGAGAGAAAGAAGAAAGAAAGAAGGAAGAAAAAGTTGCAGAGAAGGAGAAGAAAAGAGAGTGAGGGCGTCGAGTGAGTGAGAGAGAGAAAAGAGAAACTTTAGTTTTTAAACTAGTTACTTGGTGATAGGTACAAAATGAGTGATAAATATTAGGCCTAAAATAAACATGTTTTTACTTTTTGGGATTCTAAAAATAAAGATTGATAAAGATATAATTTCGAAATTTAAATTAGAGTAAAGATTAATAATTGAACTGATCCACTAAGAAAATACTCAGTCCAAAATTTAATTTGCGATAAATGTCAAACCAAAATATTTTTAACTCTAAAATTAAATAGAATGAGAATATGAAAATGCTTTTCTCTTAATCATATTATGAAAAATATTTTTCTGTACTGGTATATTAGTGACAATAACGTAATTATTGTCTAGTAAGCGTGCATTCACTGAATTGAGTTAGTGCTAACGCACCCAATAAAATAATTTGAAGAGAGTAATTTAATTACTCAAACTAAACCACATAACATAATAAATTTAAACATCCAAATAAAATAATTAATCATAGGTGTAAAAACTAGGGTGTTACACAAGGTAGTGTTTCAACCTCTGTCCACTTACTTTGAATGTTCTGCGGTCCTGGTTCCAAACCTCGACGGCACCATATGGAAACACTTTCATAACTTTGTATGGTCCGGACCATCTAGACTTTAGCTTTCCTGGAAATAACCTCAACCTTGAGTTGTAGAGTAGCACTGGTTCTCCCTCGTGGAATTCTCTATGAAGGATATGATTATCATGCCACTTATATGTTCTCTCTTTATAAGATCTTGCAGACTCATAAGCATCCAATCTTAGCTCATGAAGTTGAAGGGTTCTCTTTTCTCCGGCGGTCTTAGTATCAAAATTTAGCATCTTAATAGCCCATAAGGCCTTATGCTCAAGCTCGACCGGCAAGTGACATGGCTTCCCGTAAATAATTCTAAAGGGTGTCATCCCAATAGGAGTCTTGTAAGCCGTACGGTAAGCCCAAAGAGCATCATCAAGCTTTAATGACCATTGTTATCTAGAACTTGAAACGGTCTTCTCTAGAATGCACTTTATCTCTCAGTTGGAAACTTCGACTTGACCACTTGTCCGAGGATGATAAGGTGTAGCAACTTTATGAGTGACTCCATAATTGAGTAGGAGTTTTTCAAATTGTTTTTCTATGAAGTGCGATCCTCCATCATTAATAAATGTCCTTAGGATTCCAAACCTTGGAAAAATCACCTTCTTAAATAGCTTGATCACGATTTTTGCATCACTTGTTGTGGATGGAATGGCTTCCGCCCATTTAGAGACGTAATCAACGGCTACAAGAATGAACTTATTGTTGCAAGAGGAAGGAAAAGGTCCCATGTAATCAACTCCCTAAACATCAAATATCTCCACTTCTAGCATTGTGTTGAGTGGCATTTCATGCCTCTTGGAGATGTTCCCCGTTCTTTGACATGGATCACAAGTAAGCACAAACATCCGGGCATCTCTGAAAATATGAGGCCAATAGAAACAGACTTGAAGCACCTTGGCCGCAATCTTTGAGGCATTAGCATGTCCTCCATAAGATGAGGAATGACAACAACTCAAGATACTTGGAACCTCAACCTCTGGAATACACCTCCTGTAAATGCTATACGCACACTTGCGGAAAATATAAGGCTCATCCCACACGTAATTCTTAAGGTCGGAAAAGAACTTCTTCTTCTGTTGATAATTGAACTCCGGTGGTAGAATCCCACATAAAAAATAATTCACGAAATCCGCATACCATGGAGCTCTCTCTCCCGAGATGGCGAACAATTGCTCATCAGGAAAAGAATCATCTATAGGCAAGTTGTCCTTCTCATGTTCCAATGGTTCAAGTCTAGATAGGTGGTCCGCAAATAAGTTCTCTGTCCCTTTCCGATCCCGAATCTACAAGTCGAAATCTTGCAAAAGAATGATCCATCGGATGAGCCCAGGCTTTGCTTCCTTCCTTCTCATGAGATACTTTAGTGCGAAGTGGTCGGTGTACACAGTGACCTTAGACCCCACAAGGTATGATCTAAACTTCTCAAATGCAAAGACGGTTAACGAGTAACTCTTTCTCAGTGGTGGCATAATTGGCTTGAGCTCCATCTAGAGTTTTGCTTGCATAGTAAATTGCATGAACTTTCTTGTCCATCCTTTGTCCCAACACCGCTCCCACGGCATAGTCAGTGGCATCACACATAATCTCAAATGGCTTATTCCAATCCGGTGTTTGCAAAATGGGAGCTGTGGTTAAGGCTTCCTTCAACCTACAAAAGGCACTCAAACATTCCTCATTAAAATCAAATGGAAAATCTTTCATCAATAAGTTAGATAAAGGTTTAGAAATTTTTGAAAAATCTTTGATGAATCACCGGTAAAACCCGGTATGTGGCAAAAAACTTATAACTCCTTTCACATTTATCGGTGGGGGCAATTTTTCAATAACATCAATTTTGGCCCTATCCACCTCAATACCTCTTCCAGAAATCAAGTGCCCAAGCACTATACGCTCTTTTACCATAAAATGGCACTTTTCCCAATTCAATACCAAATTAGTTTCTTCACAACGCTGCAAAATCCTAGACAATTTTGTTAAACAATCATCAAAGGTAGTTCCATAAACAGAAAAGTCATCCATAAAAACCTCCATGATGTTTTCAATAAATTCAGAAAAAATTGCAGTCATGCATCTTTGAAAAGTAACCGGTAGACCAAAAGGCATTCTCCTATAGGCAAAAGTGTCATAGGGACAAGTAAACGTGGTTTTTTCTTGATCACTAGGATGTATAGGAATTTGATGAAAACCGGAATAACCATCCAAGTAACAAAAGTATGAATGACTAGCTAACATTTCAAGCATTTGATCAATAAATGGGAGAGGGGAGTGATCTTTTCTTATTGCCTTATTTAACTTCCTATAATCAATGCATATTCTCCAACCGGTTACCGTCTTAGCAGGGATTAGTTCATTATTTTCATTTTGAAAAACAGTCATCCCCCTTTCTTGGGAACCACATGCACTGGACTAACCCACTCACTATCGGAGATTGGATAAATAACCCCCGCATCTAACAACTCAAGCACTTCTTTCTTAACCACCTCTTTCATATTTGGGTTCAACCTATGTTGATGCTCAATGGATGGTTTATACTCATCTTCCATTAAAATGCAATGCATGCAAAAGGAAGGATTTATGCATTTGATGTCCTCAATTGTGTATCCTATCACCTTTCTATGCATTCTAAGCTCTCTAAGCAATTTCTCAGTTTCCAACTCATTCAAGCTAGCATTCACAATTGCCGGATAGGAAGAGTTAGGACCAAGAAATTCATACCTCAATGTGGAAGGAAGGGGTTTTAGTTATACCTTAGGAGCTACTTCATCTTTCAAATCTTTATTCTTTGGTTTCGACTCAAGTTTTTCTTTCCTTGCTTTGTGAGGGGGAATTTCCGGACTAGCCTCCAAGAGGTGGGCATAATCCCTTACTTCTCCTCCATGAGCACTTAAGTCTCCACCAATCAAGCACATCTCCAATGGATCTCCAAGACAAGCTTGAGCGGATTCTTCTTTCACCGCTTGGTGCACCAAGCCAACCCTGCAACAAGAATCCTCAAAAGAAGGGTGTTTAATAGATTTAGCTAAATCAAATTCAACTTTATCATCATCCACGGTTAAAGTCAAATTTCCATTTTTAACATCAATAATTGCTCCCGCGGTAGCCAAGAAAGGCCTACCAAGAATAATGGGGATTTGGGAATCCTCCTCCATTTCAAGTACCACAAAATCCGCAGGAATGAAAAATTTACCCACTCTAATAGGAACATCCTCCAAGATGCCTACCGGGAATTTAACAGACCGATCCGCCAATTGAAGGGAGATTGTTGTGGGTCTTAGTTCACACATCTCCAACTTCTTGTAAACAGAGAGGGGCATAAGACTAACCCTAGCCCCTAAATCACAAAGAGCTTTATCAAAACTAATGTTACCAATTAAGCAAGGAATAGAGAAACTACCTAGATCTTTCAATTTAGGAGGCAATTTGTTTTGAATTAAAGCACTGCACTCCTCAGTTAAAGCCACTGTTTCATAATCCTCTAGCTTTCTCTTATTAGACAATATATCCTTAAGAAATTTAGCATATGTGGGCATTTGTTGTAATGCCTCGGTGAAGGGTACGTTAATGTACAATTTCTTAAGGACCTCTAGAAATTTCCCAAATTGCTTATCTAATTGGCCTTAGCCAACCTTTGAGAGAAAGGTATTGGAGGTTGGTAAGGTGGTGGAGGGACATACTTAGACACTTTTTCACTAGGTTCTTCCTCTTCTATGGGTTGTGACTTAGTAGGTTCCTTTTCCTCATCTACACTCTTGTTATCACTCTCCCTTTTAGCCTTGGGATACTCAAGTTTCGTACCACTCCTCAAACTCACGGCTTTACATTGTTCATTACTTGCATTCACTTCAGGTTGTCTAGGAAATTTGCCAGGTTACCTATTTGAATTGCCCGCTTGTTGGGCAATTTGAGTTTCTAACATCTTGTTATGGATGGCTAAGTTATCTACCTTAGATGTTAACTCTTTTATTGCCTCATTGATTGCTCTACCTTGTTGCCTAAATTATTCATTTTCCTTTGTTTAAGTAGTAACAAAATTTTCTATGAGAGACTCAAGTTTAGACTTTGTACCTGAGGATACCCCGATACGAGTTTCCTATTACCTTGGCCTTCTTGGAATTCATGGTTCAACATGTTGTTGTAGTTCTCGTAGGAGAGATAAGGGCTATTCTTCCTTGGTTGGTTGTAAGAATTTGGGGGAACATAGTTTGGCAACTTCGGGTTCTTGTCATAGAAATTGTGATAAGAGTTCACTTGTTCCTCCGAAGCAATGGATCCAGGAGCAATACCATGCGGGCACTCCATTATGTCATGTCCCTGCATTCCACAAATCTCACAAACAACATTAGTAGCACCTATTGAACTCACATTAGCCTTTTCAAGCTTATCAAAGCGTTTACTCAATGAGTCAACTTTAGACATAATTAAATCATTACCATTCATTTTAAACTTACCCCCCGAAATCTTTTTCAGGTTATTACATCTTTCTGAACCCCATTGGTGATAGTTGGTGGCTACATTTTCAATGATCTCGAATTCTTGAGTCAGTGGTCTATTCATCAATGCTCCACCGGCTGCGGAGTCAAGTGACACATTCGAAGAATAGTCCGATCCATTGTAGAAGGTATGCACCAATAGCCACTTCTCAAGCCCATGATGTGGGCAAGATTCTAACAATCCATTGTAACGATCCCAAGCTTCGGTTAAGTATTCTCCGTCTTTTTGGAAGAAGTCGGTGATCCAAGTTCGTAGGTAAGCGGTCTTGGATGGTGGGAAGAATTTTTCCAAGAATGCCTGCTCCAATTGGTCCCATGTTGATAGAGTATTAGCAGGCACTGACTTCAACCAAGCTCTTGCCTTTCCAGTTAGAGAGGAGGGGAATAATCTCAAGCGTATAGCAACAACTGGAGCTCTTTGAATCCTAGTTGTATCACAAAATTCCAGGAATGTCTCCACATGATCAGTTGGGTCTTCTAAGGGTAATCCTCCAAACTGATGTTACCTAATCATGCCAATTAACTGAGGTGGTATAGTGAAGTTTTCATCCTCAATTTCTGGCCTAGCAATCCCAGTCCGCAGACCCCTAGCATTTGGGGCTGCGTAGTCCTTCAATGCTTTGGTATCCGGTAGATTGGCCATGAGTGGAATGGTAATCAACCTCTCTTTCACTCTTTGTCTTTGTAGTCTCCTACATCTATGAAAAGTCCTTTCGATCTCGGGATCAACTTCAATAAGATTTTCAAGACTTTGGGATCTTCGCATAAAAGAGAAAAATACTTGCAAAGAGAGAGATAGATACACTAGAAAAAGAAAGAAAAAAATAAAAAAAATGTCCAGAAAAATCAATTTAAAAATTAAATTGAAATTCAAGAAAGCATAGTCCCCGGTAATGGCGCGAAAAACTTGATAGCGTGAATCTGCAGGTGTACGGTTTCGTCGTCAGGTAATAAAAAGATCGAACCCACAGAGACTGTGATCTCAAACAACAATTAATTATTAAATTAATTAAACTAAACAAGAAAAATATTTGCTTTTTGAAATAAGAATTAACTAACAAATCAAGTATTTAAAACGCAATCAAACAGAATCACAAAGCAAAACAAATCTAGAGTTTTTCAAATTAAAAGAGATTTCCAGGAATTAGGTTACCAACAAGACTGCTTATGTTACTAAATTGACTACCCCTCTTGTTAATTATCAAAATTGCTTTGAAGGTGAATTTATCCTAATAAAGTTAATGTTCCCTCTTGAGATACAAGAATCGTGCCCAATTAAACCAACCCCTACTCTCGTGGTAATTGTATTTAAATTGAACCCATTAAGATTTGTGACAATTCAATGAACCTCGAAGGACCGCTTCTAACTCTTGTGATTTAAGTCCTAAGTTCAATTCCTATAGATCTGATACCTAAGTTCACCGCTAAGTTCGTCCTTAGAGTATCTACGACATCCAAACAAGTGACCACCGGATTTACAAGTAATTCAAGCAATAGGAATTAAATCGAAAACAAATTGAAATTAACAAGAAAGGAAAAACATCAATTCATCACATAAAACGAGTCTTAGGCATAGTCTCAATTCATAGAAATAAAACGACTACTCACGCACTACCATGTTCATAGCAATCTTGAATAACAAAAACATAAAAATCCTAAAAGAAGAGAAATCCTAATTTTTGCCAATTGGTAGCAGCCCAAAGCTATTTTCAAGCCTAATTGCCCTATTTATAGTGTAGGTTAACTTGGATTTGAAGCTATTACAAAATCAGATCAAATCAACAATTTTTTTTTCCAGATTTTGCGAGTAACGACCGTGATGCCTCTCACGGCCAGGCGGTGACCAATTCTGACTTGGAGAGCTTGGGCTGGTTTGCCTGTCACGACCGTGACAGGTTCTGACTTTTGCAATCTTCATTTTCTTCAGCCCTACGCGATTATGACCGTGATGCTTGTCACCCCCAGGCGGTGATGAGCTCTGCTTGGCTCATTTGTTTTTGTTTTTCAAACAGGTCTTCATGCAGACTCCAACATAACTGGTCTTTAGCAATTTAATCATCAATTCCTGCACACAAACACCACAAAACCACTTTACCCGTTCCAAGGTAAAAACTAACAAATGTCAAATTAAAAATGCCTAAACTACATGAAGATGCATGCAAAATGACAAGGAAATATAAGTTGAAATCACACTCATCATGAGTACAACAAAAACAACAGTCAATAGCATCATACTCATCATAATCATGGCATCACAACATTAACATATTCATAACAGACAACATCAACTAATAATAAGAACATTCATATCAATATTATTATCACAACAGACAATCATCAACAACACTTAACCATATAAACATGTTAACAAGGAAAGGGGTCATGGGTAACCCTTCGTCTTACGCTACCCATAAGCCTACATACTCATACTATTCCTTCTACCCATACCTGGCATGCGGTTCACGTTTCAAAAGAAGAAGGAGGGTCCTCTAGGGTCTCGTCTCACAAGCACTTATCCACGACCTCAAGAACAAAGGAACACCTTAATTAGACTCTTAGGCCAAGAAAAATAAAAGGGAAAAGAACGAGAGGGACGTGGTGTACTAATCTTACCTTGTTTGAAGGTTTAAACAACGAATACGATGATCATGTCTTCACAGTGACGTTCTCCTATCAAAGAATGGAGAAGAACGGTGCGAGAACGGATTACCTTGAGAGAGTTTTCTAGAGACGGTTGATGGAAATTGAGAGAAAAAGAGAAGGGAGACAGCTCTGAGTGTTGGGGGGGTGTTAGACTAGGGTTTAGATCGTGTTTTCGGGGTTAAAAACGGGTTGGAACATGATTTGGGCTTTAAAAGAACCTAAAACGTGTTTTTTGGTTTTGCACGTATTCTCGGGGCAAACTCCCCTTCGCGGGGCGAGCCAGAGAACCAATTTCTGTCAGCTGGATTTGCGGGGCGAACCCGAAAGCGCAAAGCTGAATTTCATATTTTCGCGGGGCCAACAAATTCTCGCAGGGAGAGGCCGAAACAGTCGAATTTGGACAAAACTCCTGAAATAAGACTTGTAGATAATTCTCTTAACTTTCCAACTCATTAAAGATCACCCCAATCGGACATCTAGAACTCATGATATGGCCAAAACGGTGAAACATGTTACTTGGACTCTAAAATAATGGAATCTTTCTAAGGCTAAACTTCCTCAAACATGAACTTAGGCATCAAAAACAAAAATAACAAGCATATACAAACATATATATAACATATATGAAAGCACTAAGCTTATTTACGAAAAACGGGGTGTTACATTCTTCGTCTTCCAGCAGTACATTCCTACAGCTCTTCGTATTCTTATAACCTTTGGGACTGTTAGGCTATGATTAAAATTTGACTTGAGACTCAGTTAGGAAAACAAAAATGTATTGGTCTTTTGCTGGAGAAATTTCAGAGTAAGGACTCGAAATATCACTTATGAAAAGTCTTTAACTATGATCAAAAGTACCTACCGTCCATATATATGGCGAGACGAAGCTCTGGTGTTGGCGCCTCGCGATTCTGAGCGGATATGGAACACCAGCGGCGACGAGCTCTGATGATTCCTTGACTATGACTGGAACGTGGTCGACTTCACTAGAAGATAGAACCAAGACGTGGGCACAATGCGTGTGGACAGAGCGGATGGATCGTTGTCGATGGCGGTGGTGCCATTGTGGAGGCATCATCCTAGATCTACTTTCTTTATGTTCCTATATTATTAAATGGAAAGTGTTCGTATATTAGAGAAGGGAAAACGAAACGTGGCTTTACAATAACTAATGGTGGACAACTAATCCCAACTAATAAACTTTTTATTTATTATTTATTATTATGTTACATACATATACATTGAGAGAAAATACTATAATATTGATATACGGCTTCTCGGGTTGTCACAAATGACAAAACAAGAAAAAATATATTTTTTCAAATATTTTTTAAATATTTGAAAAAAAGGTGGATAGCACATCTTTAAATTTTTTTTCTGTACTAGCCGAGGTTACTTACCCGGCCACCGAACTCAAGTACCCGGCCCAGTCCGGAAATTAAGGATAATAAATCAAAGATCACTTAATTAAAGAAATAAGATATTGACATTAAATCCTGATATTATCTAAAATAACCTTATCTGGTTAAAAGAGATAATATCCCTTAAATTAAGGAATCATATCTCAAAAGAGATATCAAGAGACAAATCATATCTCAAAACAGATATTAAGAGATAAATCAAATCTCTAAAAGATATTAAGAGATAAATCAGATCTCTAAGAGATAGGGGAATCCTATTATAAAAGGAGGAGTACCCCTCATAAGAAACTCACTTTTCACTGAACACAGGCGACTCTCTCTTGAGCGTATTAGAGAAACTAGTGTCGACCAAGAGACTATCAGAAAGTCCTTACTCCCTAGTATTCCTCCGATACAAAATTAAGAGATCGAGATCACCACGGTCAAGGGTTGAGTCAAGAACTACGTCCGGCTTTGATTCCCTTCGGGATACGTAGGACCGGAATCACTGAATTCTGTCAAGCCAAATCCTCCAATATTCATCCTTGGTTTGACGTTCACGGCAGAGCTCCGGTCAACCAGATCTCGGCAGGAACATTTGGCGCCCACCGTGGGGCCGAGGCGAAACTTTCCCCGGTTCCACAAGAAAAGCTCGATGGTGACCACACGGAATGGACTGCGAGGAGGGGGGAGTAGCATGAATCATGAGGGTCATGAGGCTTCGGACGCCCAGAACCACAGCAATCATCTCCTCTCCACTCATAGTGAAGATAACCCTTGGTTGGAGGAAATTATGAAGCAACTCCAGCAGCTTCGGAAGGAGAACGAGGAGATACCGGCGCAAAATCAGAAGCTTTTGAAAGCCCGAAAGATGGGAAGGTCCCTGACACCTTCAGACGGAGAGCAATCCTCACCCGAGGCCGGCCAGAAGGATCCTCCGGCGCACTCTCCTCGAGGCACTAACCGAGCATCCAAGACCAAACCCCCTCCTGGGGCATCGGAAGTCAAGTCCCGCGCAGAGAGGACTAGCCAGAAAGAAAGGACATCAGACCGACGTCTGAGACTCCCCTTCACCGAGGACATTAATGAGGTAAACGTGCCAACCCATTTTAAGCCCCTTAACATAGACAAATTCAATGGCACCACTGATCCAACCGAGCATGTAGAGTCCTTTATATCCTTAATTTACTTAGTGACTGATTCGGAGGCCGTCATGTGCAAAGTTTTTCCAACTACCTTGCAAGGCCCAGCTCTGACCTGGTTAACAAATCTGCCGCCTCAGTCAATCGATTCTTTTGATACGCTCATAACCAAGTTCACGACACAATTTGCGGCAAGCCGAAGGCACAGGAGGCACTGAGTCTCACTGGTAAATTTCAAGCAGGAATGAATCACTCAGAGATTACATGGCCCGCTTCAATGCAAAGTAGATCCTGATTCCCAATATGAGCTCGGAACTCTGCCTCCACACCGTTATGGCTGGTCTTAAGCCAGGACCATTCTTCGAGTACCTATCTCGGAAACCACCGAGAGATTTTGAGGAGCTACAGGAAAAGGCTACAGGGTTCATGAACTCGGAAGAGATGCTAGAGTTTAAAAGGCGAGAAGGAGGTTACGAGGACAAGAGCTCAGCCTCGAACAAAGACAAAAACAGGGGGTCTGACTCACAAAGGACCCAAAAAACCAATGAAAGAGAGTTCCCGCAGAGGCGTTCCAGGTATCCATCTTACACTCCGCTGAACCGATCTCGAGCAGCCATCCTGCAAGAGGTGTGCAGAGCAGAATTTCTTACCTTACCTGAACCATCCAAAACAATGGACAATGCTGACAGAAGCAAGGAATGCATGTGGCATCGGAACTATGGACACTCCACTGAAGAGTGCAGAACACTCCAGAAAAAGATTGAGGAGTTGGTGCAAGCAGGTCGTCTAGATCGATTCGTCCGCCGAGATGGTAACGGAGGCAGACGATTCGGTCGAAGACCACAAAGACACGGTCATGATGACCGAGACCGAGATGCAAACAATCGAAGAAATCATCAGGGCGGAGATCGCCAGAACAACCAAAGGCCCCCGGTCGAAGAATCGGAGGAGGGAATCAGGGGGGTCATCAATACAATCTCGGGGGGGAGGGGGGGTTTGCAGGAGGAGGAGCAACGAGCTCAGCTCGGAGGCGGCATGTCAAAGCCCTCCGATCTGTTAGCACAGTGTCTGGAAGACCTCCAAGAGTAAGGCCCCCCATAACATTCACAGATGATGATTTCCAAGGGGTAGATCCCAACCAGGATGACCCGATGGTGATAACGGTCGAGCTGGCCAACTTCTCGGTCAGACGAACGCTTATTGACCAGGGGAGCTCGGTCGATATTCTCTACCTGGCAGCCTTCAAGAAGCTCGGGATCCCTGAAAAGCTGATAAAAGAGCAGGAGGACAAGCTGGTAGGGTTTGCCGGGGAACAAGTCAAGACTCGAGGATATATAGATCTCTTAACAACGTTCGGAGAAGGCAGACTCTCCAAGTCTGTTTCAGTCAGGTATGTCATTGTAGATGCCACCACGTCGTACAATATCCTCATCGGAAGGCCGACGTTGAATGAGCTCGGGGCAATTGTCTCTACCCCACACCTGACGATGAAATTCCCAGCCGACTCAGGGGAGATAGTTTCAGTCCGAGCTGACCAAAAGCTGGCAAGGCAGTGTTATGTGGACAGCCTGAAGGTTACCCATCACCAGGATGACCCAAAGAAAACAGAGGATGGTAAAGCAGAGGTGGTAAGCTCGGTCAGCTCGGTAAATTCAGCAAGTATAGTCAGCATGTTTGAGCTGGACCCAAGGGCGGACATGTATGAGACCAGAGCCGAACCAACGGAGTCTTTAGAGGGGTTCCAGTTGGGAGTCCATCCTGAACAGTGCACCCACGTCGGTAGTCAGCTAGACCCCTCACTCAGAGAGAAGATTCATATGGTACTAATGAAGAATGCTGACCTGTTCGCCTGGAAGACATCAGATATGCCAGGCATAGATCCTAACTTTATGTGCCATAAGCTGTCTATATGTCCCGAAGCTAAACCTGTAACTCAGAGAAAAAGGAAGCTGGGTGAAGAAAGGCGCCGAGCTGTAGCCGAGGAGACTTCTAAACTACTCAAAGCAAATTTCATCCGAGAGGTGAAATATATCACTTGGCTAGCCAACATGGTATTAGTCGAAAAAGCCAATGGTAAGTGGCGCATGTGCACCAACTATACCGACCTCAACAAGGCATGCCCAAAAGATTCCTATCCCTTACCCAACATTGACAGGCTGGTGGATGGGGCCTCAGGTTACAAGGTTTTGTCCTTCTTGGATGCATATTCCGGTTACAACCAGATCAGGATGTACCCCCCCCCCCCCCCGACGAGGAAAAAACAGCGTTCATGACTGATGGGGTTAATTACTGTTACCGAGTAATGCCTTTCGGCCTAAAAAATGACGGGCCGACATATCAGAGGCTTATGGACAAGGTTTTCGCAGGCCAAATCGGAAAGAACTTAGAAGTGTATGTTGATGACATGGTAGTAAAATCCGATGATCCGACTCAGCACCCTGCCGACCTCGAGGAAATCTTCGGCCAACTCAGAAAGTACAACATGAGACTAAATCCAGAGAAATGCTCTTTTGGTGTACAAGGAGGAAAATTCTTGGGGTATATGTTAACCCACCGAGGCATCGAAGCCAACCCAGATAAATACAGAGCCATCATGGAAATGCGGAGTCCTCGGAATGTGAAGGAAATTCAGAGGCTGGCCGGCAGGTTGGCCTCCTTATCCCGCTTTCTACCGAAGTCTGCAGAAAAGGCAAGACCTTTTTTCCAGCTCCTAAAAAAGTCGAAGGATTTCATTTGGACTCAAGAATGTGAGAAGGCATTCGAAGATCTGAAGCTCTTCTTAGCATCTCCCCCAATCCTCACTCGGCCTCAGCTCGGCAAAGATCTGTACCTATACCTTTCCGTCAATGATTATGCAATCAGTGCAGTAATTATCCAGGAAGAGGAGGAGCAACAGATGCCAGTATACTATGTCAGTATAATCTTGAAAGACGCGGAAACGCGATACCAAGTAATTGAAAAGCTGGCTCTCGCCTTAGTGATGGCAGCTCGGAGGTTACGCCCCTATTTCCAATCTCATCAAGTCATCGTCAAGACGGATCATCCGATCAGCGGTGTACTGTGAAACCTGATCTAGCCGGACGAATGATAACTTGGTCAGTGGAGTTGTTAGAGTTCGGTCTACGGTATGAACCGAGGGGGCCAATGAAAGCCCAGTGCCTCTCTGATTTTATTGCCGAGCTTTCTTCCAAACCAAGGTCGAAGTCCTTCCTCTGGCTCCTATACGTTGATGGATCATCCAGCCGGAAAGGAAGCGAGGCGGGAATAATTCTGGAAGGACCCGATGATCTGATCCTCGAGCAATCGTTGAAGTTTGGATTCACTGCTTCAAATAATCAAGCAGAATATGAAGCCCTTATTGCTGGGCTATTGCTAGCCAAAGAAATCGGGGTTCGGGAGCTAAAATGCAGGAGTGACTCACAGCTCGATATCGGGACAAGTCGCGGGCAATTATCAGACAAAAGACCCCCAATTAACCAGATATCTCTGCAAGGTTAATAGTCTCATCTCCGAGTTTGAGCATTTCTCCATTGAGCACATACCTCGAGAAGAAAACTCCAGGGCAGATCTGCTTTCCAAATTAGCAAGCACAAAAAAGGCTGGCCAACTCAAAACTTTTATTCAGGAAAACCTCCTCGAGCCGAGCATCAAGAGTGTCGAAGCAACAGTGACCGAGCACTATGACAGGGGCTGGATGACTCCGATCTGGGAGTACCTAACCTCGGACAAGCTACCGGATGACCAAAGGGAGGCGAGAAGAATCCGTCTGAAATCTTGTCACTACACCATCCTCGACGGAGAACTGTATAAAAGGGGATTCTCCAGGCCGTTGTTAAAATGCCTCACAAAGGAGCAATCCGAGTATGTAATGGATGAGATGCACCGAGGAATCTGCGGAATGCATTCAAGCGGCCGATCTCTGGTAGCTCGGATTTTGCGAGCAGGGTTCTATTGGCCAACCACGGGACTCGATTGTTCAAACTGGACCAATAAGTGTGACCCTTGTCAGAAGTTCGCCAACATAGCCCGTGCTCCAGGAGAGGAGCTCCACTCCATGTTCTCGCCATGGCCCTTCACCATGTGGGGGATGGACATAGTCGGTCCTTTCCCAGTGGCCAAGGGTCAAGTCAAGTTCCTTCTGGTAGGAGTAGATTACTTCACCAAGTGGATTGAAGCAGAGCCATTGGCTACGATAACTGCCAAGAAGGTCCAAAATTTTGTATGGAAAAACATTATATGCAGGCATGGCCTTCCCTATGCAGTTGTTACAGACAACGGGAAGCAATTCACTGATAAGGAGCTCGGAGAGTTCTATTCCAACCTCGGAATTAAACACAAAGTAACCTCGGTTGAGCATCCACAAACGAATGGCCAGACAAAGGCAGCCAATAAGGTTATTCTACACGAGCTCAAAAGAAGGCTGGGACAATCAAAAGGAGCTTGGGTTGAGCAGTTGCCAAGCATTCTGTGGGCTTACCATTGCTCGCCGCAATCCTCAACGGGAGAGACACCGTTCAAACTAACCTATGGAACCGATGCAATGATTCCAGTTGAACTCGGTGAGCTCTCATTTCGAAGGCAGCATCACAATGAAAGCCAAAATAATGAAGAACTCCGAGTTGAGCTCGACATGGTCGAAGAAGTCCGAGATGCCGCCAGGATCAGAGACGAGCAGTGCAAGCAAAAGGCAACTCGGAAGTACAACTCAAGACTACGCCCAAGGGAATTTGTGCAGGGCAACTTGGTGCTAAGACTGCAAAGCGACGCGAGAAAAGACTCCAGGGAGGGTAAGCTCGCGGCAAATTGGTCAGGCCCATTCAGGATAGCAGAAAATCTAGGAAATGGTGCCTACAGGCTTGAGGAATTGTCAGGAAAGTTGGTTCCCAGGACATGGAACACTTCCCATCTCAAATTTTATTGTAGCTGAAGTTAGAAGTGATGCACTCTTTTTCCTATCTCGGTCTTTTTCCCACGAGGTTTTGGTCGATAAGGTTTTAACGAGGCACATTAGGAAAAATTAATGAATAAAAATTCTATTTTCCTTCAATTGAGCTATTATATTACTTGACTCCTAAGCAGGAGATAAAACCTAAGCAGGTGCTAAACCCTGAAGAGGCCAACCGAAGCCTCTAAAGGTACTTGACTCCTAAGCAGGAGATAAAACCTAAGTAGGTGCTAAACCCTGAAGAGGTCAACCGAAGCCTCTAAAGGTACTTGACTCCTAAGCAGGAGCTAAAACCTAAGGAGGTGCTAAACCCTGAAGAGGCCAACCGAAGCCTCTAAAGGTACTTGACTCCTAAGCAGGAGCTAAAACCTAAGGAGGTGCTAAACCCTGAAGAGGCCAAAGCCTATAAAGGTGCGTGAAGCCTAAAAAGGAGCTATAACCTAAAAAGGTAATAAATCCTAAAGAGATTGACCGAGCCACATTCGACCGACTAGGGTCGAAGTGTCGAGCCTATAAAGATGTATCAGGTTAACATTGATCAATCAGGGTCAATGAACCGAACCCGTAAAAAATCAAAAAATTTGCCAAGATGTAAATAGATCAACAAGTAAAATAAGAAATTTCATTAAGATAAAGGGGCAAGTCCCCAAATACATGAAGTCTCACAAAAAAACAAAGATATTTCTAAACCACTTATACAACTTCAGGAATCGAGGTCCTCTTCGGCATTGGAAGGGACGATGTTAATCTGACCAGTTTGGCCCACTTCACCTTCGGGCTCCTCCTCGTCCAATTGATCCTCACCCTCTTCTCCATGAGTTGCGGCCTCATCCTCATCCTCCAGCTCGGCCAATGGCACAAGGATCGCGTCTCGGTTGAAATCCTTGTCCACATCGGCACTGGAGAAGTCGGCAGTAGGGTTGAAGTACTGGAGTTGCTTCACGGCTCGGGAGAAACCGTTAACATGCTCCCTCATGATTGAAGTCTCAGCTTCAGCTAGATCAGCACGGAGCCTCTGATTCTCCTCCTTCTCGGCCTCCAGCAGCTTCCGCAACTCCTGGCTGGCTTCTTTCTCGGATTCCAGTCCTTTCACTACATTTTGAAGATTAAGTCGGTCAGTTCTCTCCGCTTCTAGCTCGGCCGTAAGAGTAGCTCGGCCTTCTTCCAGCTGCATCTTCTGGGCCTTCAGCTGACCGATGACCCGGCCTTGTTCCCCACACTTGGCCAGAGCCTGGGCAAGCTCATCTCTCACCCTCAACGCTCGGGTCGCATCCGCCCTCATCATCTCTATCTTCTTCGCATTGTCAATAAGGTGCTGGCTCCAGAAGCGTGTAATGGAGACAATACGGAGAGCATAGGCACCAGCCGCCTCCATACTTTCCTCAGGGCCCTGTTCTAGCAGTAATCGGGCATCGGATGGCTTCAGCACCTGGCCATCAATTAGGCCAGCGGGATCGAACTCATCGCCCCAGAGCGAGCTGATCCCCGGATTACAATTACCGTTGTACCATTTGGTGTCCGAAGTGAGATCGGTCACCAAAGGAGCATTGCTCGGCCGGCTACCAGAAGGAAGGGTCTCTCCGATCATCAGTTGCGGGGGAGAGTTTCCGGTTGGCACCTTGGGCTCCGGATCAGACCTCGTCCTCTTCGAAGGACGAATGTTCAACTCAGAAGCCTCAGCAGACTTCTTCTTTTTTCCCTTAATATTGGCAATGACAAACTGATCCGCCAAAGAACGACTTCTTCATCAAGGCTTTGTGGTTGAATTTTCCCATTATCACTGCAGAAAGAAGAATAGGTTAGATACAAACACACGGTTGAACAAGTAAAGCACCCAACAACTACTACTTACACTCAAAATCGGCTTGCCGAGTTGATGACTTAAGAAGCAACAAAAGTCTACCACAGGGCAACGGCCGAGGATAGAGTTTTAAGAACTCGACGTCGGATCTCTCTTGCATTGTCATGCAGCCGACGTCATAACTATTGAATTTAGTGGGGTGAGGTTGCCAGTAGAGGGGAAATCTGGAGACTCCATCCGAGTCATAGAATAAAGACTCGTTCCCGGCAGTGGGCCGGACTTTGAAGAAGTCCGACTTGAAGTACTTATACGAACTCTTATAGAGTCCAATAACACCCCCCGACTCGGCCCCACTGAGAGGGATCCAACCAACCCGGTCCCCAAATCTGACCTTGTAAAAATAGAGGAAGACTGGAGCAGTGGCCACTATCCCTATCTGTTCACACAGGATCTGGAAGGCCTTTAAAAAGGCCCAGCTGTTCGGGTGGAGCCGGGTAGGAGCGACATTCATAATTTTTAACACATCACACTCAAACTGGGAAAAAGGGAGACGGACTCCAATTTGTGCAAATAGAGTTTTATATACATAGGTGAAAGACGGCTGCCCTGGAGCAGGATGAAGAAAGACATGTTCATCCCCAGAACATGGAAGACACTCCACACCGCCTTCAAGGGAAGAAATTTTGTTTTGTAATGAGGAGAGGGATTCAAAATTCCTAAAGTTGGAGTGAAAGGCCCCTACATCTGGCTTCACCCAGAAATACCCAGGAATAATGATATCTGGGTATGGCACTCTGGGCGTTCTGGTAGTACGCCTGCGACGTTTGGGAACGGGAACTGCATCAGCCGTGGCTGAGCTGTTGCCGTCGGAGGAAGAAGAGCCTCCAACGGCACCACCACCACCATGAGAGGAGGATGGAGAAGAGTGGGGAGAGCCCCCAATTGGACGAATTTCAGGCTCTACGACCTGAACCCCAGAAGAGACATCCTGGGATACCTCAAATGAAGATTCCATGAAGGAGTAATCACAAAAGTAAAGAGTCAGGAAGCTTGAAAGAGAGAAATAGGGCGTACCTGTAGCAGAAAGGAAGTATAAACGCTCAGGCAAGAAATGGAACGATAAAGAGGTCTAGGGTTCACTGAAGCACAAGGACCTATGGCCTCGTCCTAATTTATGAAAAACAATAGCAACACCTCCCCCTTGCATTAATGAGGGTTGTTGGGCGAGATCAGGGAGACATCCCCTCGCATCTCTGACCGAATTCGCCAACCAAATGGGAAAGCCACACGTGGCAGTAATGTCAGGATATAAACCGTCCTCACGGGAAACTAGGAGCGCGCCAAGGAGCACGCCACAATCCATAAATCTCGGAAACAGTACCACGAGGGCCACGTGTCGCACAAGGTAACGTTTCTTTTCCATCTCGGGGCTCAAGAAAGTATGACGTCCGCACAAAATGAGTAATCACCTCGACTCCACCAGAAAAGCTTCCACGCCGTCGGCTCGAAGCTTGGGGGACTTGTGTATGAGCCGAGATACAGAGTGACACAGGCTCGGCCACCCGAACCGCTCACCGAGTTGGAGAACGTATATAAGTAGAGTACGAAGCTCGGCCAAGGGCCTCACCTGGCCTAAAGACAAAAAAATGAAACCGAGTTCCTGAGCTCGGCTAACATCATGAAAGCTTTTATACTTGATCAACTCAAAGCTTGGGGGGCTTGTGTACTGGCCGAGGTTACTTACCCGGCCACCGAGCTCAAGTACCCGGCCCAGTCCGGAAATTAAGGATAATAAATCAAAGATCACTTAATTAAAGGAATAAGATATTGACATTAAATCCTGATATTATCTAAAATAACCTTATCTGGTTAAAAGAGATAATATCCCTTAAATTAAGGAATCATATCTCAAAAGAGATATCAAGAGACAAATCATATCTCAAAAGAGATATTAAGAGATAAATCAAATCTCTAAAAGATATTAAGAGATAAATCAGATCTCTAAGAGATAGGGGAATCCTATTATAAAAGGAGGAGTACCCCTCATAAGAAACTCACTTTTCACTGAACACAGGTGACTCTCTCTTGAGTGTATTAGAGAAACTAGTGTCGACCAAGAGACTATCAGAAAGTCCTTGCTCCCTAGTATTCCTCGGATACAAAATTAAGAGATCGAGATCACCACGGTCAAGGGTTGAGTCAAGAACTACGTCCAGCTTTGATTCCCTTCGGGATACGTAGGACCGGAATCACTGAATTCTGTCAATCCAAATCCTCCAATATTCATCCTTGGTTTGACGTTCACGGCAGAGCTCCGGTCAACCGGATCTCGGCAGGAACATTTTCAAAACAAGAAAAAATATTTATTTATTTATTGGTAAAGAATGCAAAATGAGTGAACCATGGTCATCAAATCCCAATAAATAAATAAATAAATATATATATATATATATATATATATATATATATATGTAGATTTTGAATAAAATATATATTAAAATTATATTTGAGTTACTATTTCGTTTTTTTACAAATATACTATTTAATATATTAAACATTAAAATAATATTTTTACCTGTTTGATCATTTTAAATAATAGGTTAAAGTAATATTGTGATCCCAAAATGTGACATTGATTTTCAATTTAGTCCATATACGAAAAAAAATTCAATTCAGCCCATACACGTGATAATTATTTTCAATTTGGTTATCATTCTTAATTGATGTTATAACTTCATTGGCAAAATAGGTATTTTGGTCCCATACGTGCATTTAATTTTTTAAATTGGTCCTATAAGTTTTTTTTTTTTTTGCAAATCGGTCTCATACATTCTGTTTCGTTTTCAAGTTAGTACTTTTCGTTAATTTTGACCTAACGCCGTCAGTTTTGAGCTGACATGGCTATCACACTAGACTAACACGTGGCAAAACCGACGGCGTTATGTCAAAATTAACGAAAAGTACTAACTTGAAAACGGAACAGAATGTATGTGACCAATTTGAAAAAAAAACTTATAGGACCAATTTGAAAAATTAAATAAACGCATGGGACCAAAATACCTATTTTGCCAACTTCATTTGTTAGATTTAAAATATAGGGACCAAATTGAAAATGATTGTCACTTGTATGGACTAAATTTTAGAAAATTAAGTATAAGGATTAAATTAAAAATCAATGTCATATACATTAACTATAATATCACTTTAACTTAAATAATATATTATGAATTGTAAAACATGAAAAATGAGAAATCCTCCTTCCCTTTCATATCAGAAGCTTATTTTCAGCATTCTTCCATATCAGAAAAATTATTATCTGCCCCAACGAGAATTTTACCTGAGATCTCCTACAAGCAAATTATCATAATGTAAGGATATATCCTTTTATAGTTTTAGGAAAATCGATGCAATTATCCCAAATCCGAAGCAACTAACCAGTTAATAGATGATTGTATTCTTTAAGCATGTTGTTACCGTCGGGGTCAATTTCTATACTTCGTCGGTAAAAACAAAACTCACTTCCATGATTATTATATCTGTGTCTTCTTGAAATTAAAGGAATTAGTTTTCGACCATGATCTAGTATCCTTAGTACAAAAAAAAAAAAGATGCCAATACCAAACACAATCTAATGAATATAGGCATTGATTTTGATCCTAACAAATTCGTTTCTTTTAATAAACACTTTGGAGATAAGTATCTCAAAGGGATTCTCCATAAATGAAAATAAAATAGGTCAAGTGTTACCAGGTCCGCTTCTCATTGTTGTTTGTAATGCAAAAAAGAAGACACTTCCATTGAACAAGTATGAATCTATCAAACTTTGAGCATGGCCAAGCTCCCAAAAGAGGTAGCATGGTAAGAAAGAAAAAATGGAATCGAAACTATTGAAAAGTAAACCCTACACGGTAAAAAAGAAAAGGGTAAAGGCCCATTTTAGTCCCTGACAAATATTACGTGGGCCATTTTAGTCTCTGACAAAAAAAAGGTGCTCTGTTAGTCCCTAACAATCACTAACGTGGGACACGTTAGTCCCTCAGTTGACCAGCTTGTGCCAGTGCCCGTTAGTTGGCTTATGTGGTAGTTAATTCATTTGATGTGTCCGTTAAGTATGCCTTGTTGGAATTTTATTTTATTTTTTCATTTTTTTTCCTTTTCAAAATGACATCATTTTGGTCCTATTTTGTATCTGTTCGGAAGCCTCTCTCCTCCAGTTCTCCTATCTTCTTCATCGGCTCATCTTTGTCTTTCTTCGTTTGTTGAACTGCTCCATAACCTCCACCCTAAAATCCACAAACAATCCCCACCAGTCCCAGACCAACTCCTCCACCAACCCCACACCATACGTGCCACCATCAGCCACCTCACACGCCTCCACCCAAATCTCAAACAAAATAAAACTCAATGGCGGCGATGCTTCTCTAAAACCCATCCCACGGTGGCGATGCTTCTCCAAAACCCATCCCAAACCCTCAACCACTCTCCCCTTAGACCCCTTTCACTTCTTCCCTCCCAGATTCCTCCATCCTCTGGGAACATCACACCTGCAAATCCCTCGATTGGCTCAATCGCGAAAACCCTAACCTAGGATTTGAACCTTCTCACGATTCATCGAAATTCGCAAGTTACAGAACCGAATTGGAAAGGAAGGGAAGAAGTGAAGAACTGTTCCGCCGCCATAGGTCACTCAAGAATCGGAACCCATGACTCAACGATTCCACCACCGAGTTCCACCCACAATGACTCAAAAACAAAGACACAACATCGTGTGACAGAACCTCGACTTGGGGTGCCCATGACTCAACGATTCCACCACCGAGTTCCACCCACTCTTTTGCTTTGAACTTCGAGTTTATGTCGAAACCAATGGGTGACCTCACGACCCATTGCTGTCCAACCGAAGAAGGCGCAGCGATGATGGTTATTTGATGGGGTTGTTGTTGTTGTTTTTGTATGAGGTTTTGGATGAGTTGTTTGAAGGGTTACTTAAGGTTTTGGTAAGGGATGCTGTCGGTGTTCTTTGTATTTGGAGCGAGGTCGTGGTCGGAACTATTGAAAGGGAGTTCGAGGAGGTTGATGGAAGAGTGGGCGCCTGGAAGAGTGTGGTGGGAGAGAGGGTTTGACTTTTTTCACCCAAAACTACGTCGTTTTGGTCATGTGAAAGGGGAAAAAAAATAAAAAAAATAAAATTCCAACAGGGCATAGTTAACGGCCACATAGGATTAATTAACGGTCACGTCAGTAAACTAACGGGCACTGGCTCACGCAAGCCAACTCAAGGACTAACTTGTCCCAAGTTAGTGATTGTCAGGGACTACCGGAGCACTTTTTTTTGTCAAGGACTAAAATGGCCCACACAATATTTGCCAGGGACCAAAATGAGCCATTACCCAAAAGAAAATTTTCCAAAGCTTCAATTCGAAGAATCACTATTGACCAGCACTACAAAGTATGTAATGGGGAACTATTGAAAAGCACAAAGACCCTTGATTCAGAATGCGATCAAGAGCTAAACCGCGATCCGAAATTGAAATTGAAATTGAAAAAGGGTTTGTGTTGTGAGAGTAAATAAAAAGAGTGTTTTTAGTTTTTTTTTTGTTTGGTCTTACTGGTTAAGGAATCAAAGAATAGTAAGATTTTATTGAAAAACAAACAATTACACTTCTCAATACATTAATTACATCACTTCTCCATGAAAACTTACTATTTTAATTCCTTAACCAATTACTGGTTAGCAATTACCTTTTTTTTTTTGGAACAACTGGGCCTTAGCCCAAACAAAGAGAAAATTACATAATGACATCAAGAGGGACAATGTGTGTTTAGATAAGTATTTGATAAAAATGATTGTAAATGAAATTGATTTTATAAAATTGATTTGGTTGGAATTGAGTTTGAAGTTGAAAGATTTATGTTTGAATATTTTTATTTTGAAAGTAAGTTTGATATAAAACTTAGTGTAAATTTCTCAACCCAATGCAAAAACTACTTTTCGTAGCTTCTAGTCAAAATCAATTTTACCTGATAGAAACGAAACACATCATTTTTACTAAAATTACGTTTGATATGGGCATAATCAATTCTGAAGATTTTAATGTGGAACCACAAATACAAACATAAAAGACCAGCTTAGACTCTCGAGAACAACCCAAATTTGTTAGAACATCACCACGTCCATTAGATCTATGATAAACATGAGCAAGACATACCTTCCACTAAGAGGATTTTAAATGATGCAACTCATAGAAGTTGTTTAATTTTTCTTTTTATGCTTTTCTTGTTATCTTTATTGTGGATTAAAGATTTGGTCTCGATAGCTAATGACAATAATTAGAAATCCTTGTGTACTACTCCCCGAGGCTTTGTTTGTGAGTTTTGTTTTGGAGGGGAAGTAAGGGAAATGGAAGGTTTGTGATAATCTCCCCCTTGTTTGTGAGTTTAAAAATTTGGAGGGGAAGATTTTGAGGATTTTAGAAAACCCCCAAAACCCCTCCTCACACCAATTTTTTGGTTTACCCCAATTTGAGGTTTTTTGGAGGGAAAATAATTAAATTACTAATTTACCTTCTCAATCTTTACTAATTTGTATTAATATTTTTTTTGTAAAAGGTGCATTGACATTATTTAAAGAATATTAATTATGTTAATTTTTTAAATAAGAGTAGGATTGTAAAAATATGTCATCAACCCTCAATTTCTCCCCTCATAAAATATGCATTCACAACCAAGTCGAGGGATAATACTCCCATTCCCCTCCCCTCCTTCCCCTTTGATCTCCTCCCTTTTCATCCCTTCCAAACTCACAAACCAAGCCCGGAGGAATCATCCATGATATCCTTGGCAACTGTCTTTCATAAGAGCCTTGAAGTTGGTTATTCCAATTTTATTTTTTGCCTTCTCCCTTATGTGTTATGTCACTCAGTTTCAGTTTGTTGTTTTCACTTTTCAATATTTTTTATAAAAATCTTTGAAAATAAGAAATAAATAAAAAATATTGCAATATTTTATAGTTATTAATGAAAATAGAAAATTACAAACAAAGCAAATACATCATTGATTTCTTTTATAAAAGCTTAAAGGGAAAATATCGAGGATTATGAATTTATGACGAGACGTTATTTAGTTTGAAACTCGTTATTGTCGATTTCAAAGTAAATTCTATGTTATCAATGTCTATTGATTTAAGTGGTAATGAGTTTGATTGATTTTTCTAAATTAGTTCTCGAAATCGAATATTGTAAATGAAAAAATAAGCATTAAGATTTTTTATCCCTTTAAATAAATCTTTCCAACTTGATTTGAATTAATTGAAACCTAATTTGATTATTGGATATCGATGGCAGGAAAAAAGATTATATTGGTTGATCTTTTCATTTTTTCAATAAAAAGGTATATAAGGGATTTTTTTTAATTTATAGCCACGTGGGTTATAAGATCTTATGTACCGACAAAAAATTGCTGATATGCTAATATAAGATGTTCCGCACCAAATAGAAAAAATTTAAAAAAATGGCCAAGAAAGACCCACACAAACTTTAATTAAATCTCAGATTAGTCGATGAAAACAACTAGACAAGGAAGACGACCATTCAATTCATTGATGAATTTGATTTGGAGGGAAGTTTTACACGTTATTATCGCAAGTCATTAAAATAATAATTCTTAATTCCTAATCCTACCTAACGTAATTCTCCTTTTATTAAAAAAAATGAGACTCTTACAAATAAACAAATAAGTATCTTAAGGATATTAGTTATTAATTAACGAACTTATAAAAAAAAAATGTATTAATTAAGAAATCAAGTATATCATTTTTTAAAATATCATTAAAAATATATTATTTTTTATATAAATTTTACTTTCTTGATTTCTTGAACAATATACTAAAAATATTCGTTAGTATTATCCAACAAATTAAATAAAAAAAAGGATTAAAAGTCCAAATTGATCCTTGTCAAAAAAGGACAGTAATATTTTAGTTCATGATAAATGAAAAATATTAATTTGATCATAAAAAATACAAAATATGGATCAAAATAATCATTGATATGAATTAATATATCACTAAAAATTATTCTTAAAAAACTATTTTGATCTATATTTTATATTCTCGAGAATCAAATTGATATTTTTAATGGTCTGGGATGAAACAAGATGTGACTGTATTTTTTGTTGTCAAAAACCTTTACTCAATAAAAAAGTAAGGACGAACAATTTTGGGTTGAGAGAGATAATAATAACCCCAGCATTAATTTAGATTAGAGCATGGATCAGTGAATGCATCACTTCAGTGACTCCCTCACTGTCTGTGTAGTCCAGCAAGCAGCAGCATTAAAGTCTCTCAACTTCCCCCACCCCCCACCTTTCTTTTTTTCCCTCTCTTCTTCTTCCTTTCTTCTCTTACTCTCTCTCTCTCTCTCTCTCTCTCTCTCGACACAAGACTCGTTGAATAGAAAAGAATAGAGAACAGAAAAGAAATAGAGTATGCGTTTCCTTGACTGACATTCATATCGGTTCCGTTTCGTAGATCTTCCACCGCATTTCCTGGATCCAAAATCCCCACCTCACGTGACTCCTACATTACCTTCTTCTTCTTCTTCTCTCTCTTAGGGTTTGATTTCATGCTCCCACCATCGCCGCCGCCGGCTGCTCCGCCGGAATTTCAGCTTCTGCTCGACGCTCACTCTCCCTAACGCTCGAATTTCGGTTTCGGATACACCAAATGCCGACCTCGGTTTTCTTCTTCCTTGCTCTTCTCAACTTCCTCTTCTCTTCCTCAGGTATTTTCAACCCTGTCGCTTTCTTCCTTTTACTTTATAATAATACACTGCATGTTTCTCATATCACATGCTAGTAGGTACTAGTTGGAAAACCCTTGTTGCCATTTTCTGAATGAAATCCAATGCAATTATTTACTTATTTTTGCTACAAATGATTAATATATAGTGAATTAGAGCTTAATTTGCACCAATATCACACACTCATTCCCATTCAGCTAGAACTTGCACACACATGATTTGAGCTTGCCGACACACTCTTTGCAGTTGATAATTTATTTTCAAGAGATTTCTTTTGAGGTTTTCTCTATAGATATCTACTATGCTGTTATGTTTGACATAGTAGGTTCTTTCTTTGCACGCAGTGAAATCGGTTTCTCTGAGTGTGTCATTTACTTCACCAGAACGAGCTAAAACGTGGTTAGCTAAACCTTCTTCCCGACCATCTTCTGCACCTGCACTTGCACCATCTCCATCTTATCAAGGTATATATTATTATATTATTTTGTGTAACTTGCTGTTTAACTTATTTTTGCTTTGAGTCTATGGGTCAGTCTTTTCTTCTCTTATTTCAGGTCCTAGTGTGACTCCAAGACCAATACATCATCGACATCACCATCACCGTCGCCGTCATAGGTGGAGATCTCATGCAGTGGCTCCAGCCCCTTCTAAAGACCATGGTAATTCTTGGAATTTAGACACCCATCTTCCTCTCCTATTCTTCATGAGGGCTGGAGTAGTTATAATATCTCAACAACTTTTTGTCTTAACAATATTTTTTTCCCCTCTATATGTTTCTCTGGACCTATATTTGGTCAAGTGAGTTGATCAAATGAGTCAAGACTTGATTCTTTATAAGTTATAACCTAGTAATCTGAATTTTATGATTCCGCTGCCTTCTTAATTACTCGTTCAGTGTGTTTATTGTTAAGCATGGTAAGATGATATAAATAGAAATACTGTCGAAAAAAGAATTATTTGGAAGAAAACTTTGAACCTAATTAGTTTGCTTTCTTAGATTTAGCATGTTTTATGCGGGGGCAAAATTAATATATTTTAAACTATTTTTGCCTCTAGATGCTCTTTCAAGCTGTCTAGGGTGTCTGGAAATTATGCCTGCTTCAAAGTTGTGGTTAAAATGTATTATGTGGGGAAAAAATTTATTTAAACTGTATATGCCTTTGGATGTCTGGCAGCTTATGTTATTTAATACTATATCCTACTTCTCAAAGTTATGGAAGGGTGTAATGGGTTTAACTAATACGTTAGACCCATATATTCATTTTCACGGCTAACTCAATAACTTCTGTGAAATAAATTTAAGCCTTTTATTACTGATTAAATGGATTTCTGAACCTAACATTTTTCTGGCCCGCCCTAACATTTAACTCAAATACGTTACACTCATTTATAATAAAATCTCTGGCAGCTTGTGTCTGTACGGATCCGCTCACATCAACTCCCTATGGTTCACCTTGTGGTTGTGTATTTCCCATGAAAGTCAGACTTACACTGGAAGTAGCTCCTTATGCTGTTTTTCCAGTAATGAATGAGTTAGAGATTGAAGTTGCATCAGGCACTTATTTAGAGCAGAGTCAGGTGAAGATAATGGGTGCCAGTGCTGATAGTCAAAATCAGGGAAGGACTATTGTTGATATTTATTTGGTTCCATTGGGAGAGAAATTTGACGATACCACTGCTGCTCTGACCTCTGAGAGGTTTTGGCACAAGAAAGTTCCTCTAAATAGGAGCCTTTTTGGTGATTATGCTGTTGTGTACATTACTTATCCAGGTATCTGTGTCGTTTCTCCTAATAACATTTTACTTTACTGGTGCCATGCTACTGTTTGAACTGAAGCTTTTTGTATCAGGATTTCCATCATCACCAACATATGGAGATTATGATGGGAGTGGTCCCAGTCTAAATGCTGATGGTATTCTGCCAGTCAGTGCCAACTTTGTCAATAAGAACCAGAAAATGAGTCTTAGAACCATAATCATCATTGCTTTATCTTCCTTTGTACTCTTGCTGGTTTTGGTTGGAGCATTTTCTGTCATTTTGAAATGGAGGAAGAATAGGAGACCATCAAGTGCTGTTGGCCCTGCATTCACATCATCTATAAACAAGAGACCCGGTATCACTTTGAACTTCTTTTGACATTTTTTAAACAATTTTATGGTGCTTTAATGAAACTAGAAGAATTTTTATGCAACTGGGCCATTGCCTAAAACATTGTTTCTCAGGTTGATTGTGGCTCCTTTTGTTTTTTATTTATTGTAGGTTATTGTGTTTTTCTTGTCATGGGCAGATGATTATATTTGTTTAGTTAGGCTGTATTTCTTGGGAAAGTGAAGTTTTAAGATGTTTTGTACTTCACAAATTTGCAGCGTGGTGTTCTCTTGAATTTGAAGGTTTTCCTAATTCGTTACCCATTAATGTTACTTTTGTGCCACACTGCCAGAGCTAATTTAGGTTTCCTTGATTTACACGTGTACTTTTTGTGCTTGATTTTTATCTGGCAAATGTAAATCAAACTTGTTCCCCACAAGTAGATATTATTATTGTCATGTACAGGAACAATAATATTATCGAGATGTCCTCTGCCTTTGGTGATTATTGATTGATATCTGCAACTCATATAGTAGTGACATCATTTTCATTTTATGCTTACAAGTTCCACTTTCTTTTGTGCTATGAGGGGCAAATATGCCATTTATTTATCCTCATAATTTTTAATAATTTTCATGCTTTCTTGGTTATCTTCTTCAATTTATGTATGATAGTTGAAGTAAATGGAAATGGGTTGATGCTTGTAATGCAGGCCTGGGGTCTATGTTGTCAAGCAGTATTACAAGCTCCACATCAGTGTCGCTTATGTCCACAATTGCTACTTCCATGCTTTCTGTTAAAAAATTTTCACTTTCGGAGCTAGAGAAAGCAACAGATAAGTTTAATTCGAAGAGATTATTAGGAGAAGGAGGATTTGGACGTGTTTACAGTGGGACATTGGAAGATGGGACTGAAGTTGCAGTTAAGCTGCTAACAAGGGATAATCAGAATGGGGATCGTGAATTTATTGCAGAAGTTGAGATGCTAAGCCGTTTGCATCACCGTAATCTAGTGAAACTAATTGGTATATGCATTGAAGGGCGCAGGCGTTGCTTGGTGTATGAGCTCGTTCACAATGGCAGTGTTGAGTCCCATCTGCATGGTAAAATGTTTTCATCAGACATACAGCCTGTGCCCAATTTATATTGATTTGCCATCTGTTAAACTAAATTATTTAAATTGTTGTTAATGATTCTGCAGGTGTTGACAAGAAAAATGGACCACTAGATTGGGAAGCTCGGATGAAAATTGCCCTTGGAGCTGCAAGAGGATTGGCCTATCTTCATGAGGATTCTAATCCTCGCGTGATTCACCGTGACTTTAAAGCTAGCAATGTGTTATTAGAAGATGACTTTACCCCAAGGTTTCTGATTTTGGCTTGGCAAGAGAAGCAACTGAAGGAAGTAATCATATTTCTACACGGGTGATGGGAACTTTTGGGTGAGTGTAAAACAGACTTTGTCTACAGCATTTTGGTTGAGTACTTTCTTAAACCTTATTGAATGCCATAATTATAAAGTCATTTCAATATATACTTTTTAAAGTTTCGGATAATGATAATATTCAACTCTTAACTACCTTGGGTTAACTTTATAACTTACGTTAATTAACTCGTGAAAGGTTCTGATAGCTAAACACAAATCTTGTGCACACTGCATGTTAACTCTTGTGAGACTTGATTATCTCAAGTCTCAATTGAATAATTTACCAAATTTAAGATCTTTTTATGATAACATTCTACTGCCTGAGTTGTAAGCTGTAACTCCTGTGGCTAATAAATAATGTGTGATTGCAATCTGTTTTTCTTGCATTATATTCCCAGGCTTTAATTGGACTCCCTTTATATCTGTTCAATTTTGCAGGTATGTTGCCCCAGAATATGCAATGACAGGCCATTTACTCGTTAAAAGTGATGTTTATAGCTATGGTGTTGTGCTTCTTGAACTTCTCACGGGCAGAAAACCAGTGGACATGTCTCAACCTCAGGGACAGGAGAATCTTGTCACTTGGGCACGGTCACTGTTGACGAATAGAGAAGGTTTAGAACAGCTAGTTGATCCATCTTTGGCTGGAAGTTACAACTTTGATGACATGGCAAAGGTTGCTTCTATTGCTTCAATGTGTGTTCACCCGGAGGTCACTCACAGACCTTTTATGGGTGAAGTTGTGCAGGCTATAAAGTTGATATACAATGACACAGATGAGACTTGTGGAGATTGTTTAAGTCTAAAGGACTCCTCTGCTCATGAGTCTGATTTTAGAGGTGATCTTGCACCTTCTGATAGCAGTTGGTGGAATGCTGGAGGAGTAACCCCTAGATTAAATTATGGGCAAGCATCTTCTTTCATCACAATGGATTACAGTTCTGGTCCACTTGAAATGGAAAACAGACCGTTTTCAACTTCAAGCTTTATTGGAGATGATGTATCATTACCAATTAGGCATGGGAATAGATCAGGTCCCTTAAGAACAGTCCGAAACAAGCTATCCCTATATAGATTTACAGGAAGCCGGAGTGAGCATGGGGGAGTCTCTCCCAAGCGTGAACGTGACTGGAATGACTGGAATTGAGTTTTTTCTTTCTTCTCCCTAGTGTTTTTGAAATGTACAGTTCCTAAAGGGATCCGAACAATCGATTGAGTGACTGATTTAGGTTAGGCGTCTCAAATTTATGCAGTTTTCGTGATAAGGTTGGAGAGATACAGGATGTTGACTAATTTCAATTATCGATTCATTATACAAGGAGGGAGGGAATGTAACTTTAGCATTATCCTATTGTAAATGCCTTTCATTGTATTTTGTGGCTCCTTTCATGTCTATTAGTTAGGACGTATCTTATAACCAAAATCAATTCCTTACTCCTCAGGGACACGGCGGTATTTGTTTGCAGTGCTACTGTAATGGAAAGGGGTAAAATAAGTATTTTTTTTTTTTGCTTATAAAAAAAAAGATTTATTTATTTATTAAATTTAATATATTGCCATAATCATATGTTGCCTTGTTGATTCAATCTCTAAATTTGTAATTTGTAAAATTAATAAATTACTACAGTTTTCTGAGGCGGATGTTACTATAAGAAATGGATTTAACTGTATTATAAAAGGATAATCAATCCCCAATATGGTGTGGTACGGTTGATAGATAATCGAGTTCATTAAGCATGTGTTCAGAGGTTCGATTACTGTTTCATGCATATGGAAAAATATTTATTGGAAGGGGTCAATTTCTTAAATGAATCTCTCAGTACCTCGATCGGCCGACTTGACAACATTGCAAGAAATGTATTATAAAAAGAAAAAAGGAAAAAAACATTGCAAGAAATGTAATTTACATGTCATTATACAAGAAAAATTAAACTAATTTTGCCTTTTGTTGAGCATCCCATTATCCATGTTTTACCTTTTGACCATAAATAATGTATCATAAACACTTCACTAATTAGTGTCTTTTACACCTAACCATAATAATTAATAATTGAGTTTTTCTAATGTTCTCCTCCTTTTATATTTTCGTTTCCGCTGTCCCGGTGGCGACACTCAGTCTCGAAAGTTGAACGGAACCGCCACAACCACGACTGTTGGTTTGATCTGATACAATGTTGAAGGCATCATCATTTCAGTATCTGAACTCACCACCATCCGCTTCTTCTCCTTCCTTTTCTTCTAATGTACGATTCTCTTCCTTCACTTCCTCTTAATTCAATTCCATGCGATTCGATTCTCATTACTCCTTATTTTGTTTCAGGTAATCTCATTCAGGTTCCGTCGCACCACTAAACTATCAATTTCAATGTCAAATTCCTCCTCCGACGCTCTTCCTCCTCCTCCTGAAAAACGCATCGTCGTGCGTCACGTTTTCTCTTTCACCGTTTCTGATTTGGTCGATCAGAAGAAGTGAAACGTTTGCGTGTTGTGATTATTGCAGGTTGGATGTGGAATGACGACGGTGGATTTCTTAGCTACTGTTGATGCATTTCCAAACCCCGACGACAAGGTCCGAACCACCTCCTTCAAGGTATTGGAATTTGCATTTTGCTTCATTCAATTCATTTTTTTTCTCTGTTTCTATCTATACTTGCACGCATTTCTTGTGTTTTGTAGGTTCAAGGAGGTGGCAATGCCGGTAATGCTTTAACTTGTGCTGCACGACTCGGCTTGAAACCCAAGCTCATCTCCAAGGTTGCAGATGATGCTCATGGCAGACACATTTTGAACGAGCTACAAGCCGATGGTGTTGATACTTCCTTTATTGTGGTAACATCAACTCTTATTTGGATTCATTACTCTGCTCTGTATGAAAAACTGTTGTTCAAGCTTCACATGTCATTGCTTTGCTGCTACTGTGCTACATCTTATTTATTAAAGAATAGTTATTTATCCAATCATATTGTTTTTTTCCCCTCTTGTTAACAACGATTTTTCATGATTTTAACCTGTAACTGAATGCGTGCAATATTATTATTATTTTTTAAATTGCATCCATTCAGAATATTTTTTCGAGTATCATCCAACAAAAAAAAAATACCTGGAAAAAGCCTCCCCCCTTGTAAGGGCAGGACTGCATACATCTACCCTCTTCCGACCCTAATAAGTAGGAGCTTCATACATTGGAACGCCCTTTTTATCCAATGAAAAATGACTCTTATAATAGTCTTGTTACTCATATTTATATTATGTGTTTGGTTTCTTTTAATTCTTAGGATAGAACCGACCTAAGTGCGCTTGTAAGATGCATTTGTATGATAGGCTTTTGCCTAGAACTGAATGTCATCATCGCCACTATGCCAGCCCAAACCAAATACACTTTTTTGTAGGCTCAACAGTTGAACCTTCTTCCTTGAGTGTGCTTTATGTACTTAATATGAGCCTTTAACATTAAAAAAAAATATTGTGGAGGTTAACTTTTTCTTTCTTTTTTGCTTCTACAGTGTTTTATTTTTAATTTGTCTATTGAGTTGTGGTGCTTCACTGTTTGCAGTTTTTTCCTATTTAGTTATCACTTTCTGAGTTGAAAGTTTCCTGTTTTCTCTTTTCAGGTATCCAAGGGTGGTAGTTCAACATTTTCATATGTACTAATCGACAGCCAAACGTAAGGCATTCACTTGTATGTTTTGCCCCTTACTTCCCACCAAGACTAATGAGTGGTTTTCTTTATTATCATGACTACTGATTCAAGGCTTAAAATGGCAGATGATCTTAGGAAAATTTTACACAACACAGTTTGATGACCTTATGCCTGAGCTTTAGAGTATTTCATCTTAGCCAATGCCTCATTTTTATTCAATATGTTCTAAAAAATTATGAATAAAGGTACATTGATTTTTTTTTTTTTTCAATATTCAAGACAAAGACTTACTGTTTTAAAATACCCATGAAAGTGCTTTTTTGAGAAACTTTCAAAACCCCCCCATGTGTAATCTTTTCAATTCTTTAATCACATTACAACCTTTACTAGTGAGTCTATTGGTTTCAGAAATGCAGCTGGTAAACCTGGAAGTATATTTTTATTGACAATACTTCTATGTCAATACTCTTTTCTTTTTCCTCTTTTTGTCAATATTTTTTTTTGTTGTCAAATTAGATATGATCCTTTTTGTCTGAGCTTATGCGTTAAAATAGAAATAGATGCTTAAATATACTTGAGGCTATTTGCGTTGGCTTCTTGGAGTTTCAATTATTTAATCAAGTCAATTAATTATAATTAATACTTCCAGAAAAACTCGTACAAGTATTTACACCCCAGGAGATCCTCCCATGATGCCAGATGACCTGTCCCAATCAACCTTATTATCTGCATTTGATGAAGCAAGATTAGTTTATTTTGATGGAATGTCTACTGAAACTGCTCTATTTGTTGCACAAGAGGTAATCACCATCTTACTTTTGCTTTCAGTTTCTTCACTATTACAGGATAATTTTAAGGCATCCATACTGGTAGATGGTAACTTACATTTACTTGTCAGTTGTCACTCACAAATTTATTAAAGAAGACAGGGAATTGTGCATAAAGCTTCCCCCTTTTGGACTTTGGTTTGTCCTGTTGGTGGGCTTTTTTTATTTTAATTTTTTACCCAACTTGGAGAATGGGATCTGCAACATTGGGATGGAAAGAACATCATACACTTAGCCTGCATGAACATGGCCTGTCCTGGTTGCCAGGCAAGGGGTGAAATTTTGTAAGGAGTCGGTAGCAACAACTTGGATTTGACTATAGTCATTGAATTTTCAAGTACAGGCAGCTCGCAACAATATTCCTATTTTAGTTGAGGCAGAATCACCAAGGGAAGGATTGAATGAGCTCCTGAAGCTTGCTGATTTTGCTGTATGCTCTGCAAGGTTTCCACAGGTAATATGAGGAACATGTAACTCTTCTTTCATCAACTTATCTTTTAGCCTGAATGCAACCCCCATCATCCATCAATGGGGAAGGGCATTAGACTATTAGAGCAATAGAAGGACTAGGCCATAGCTGTAAACATCACTCTTCACAAGAAGATGCCCGGTCACGCCTGGCTTGATCAATTGAAGTTGACCCGCCCTTTCACTTTCTCATTTGAGCACTTTTGAATTGATCTGGACTACATAAATTTGGATTCATTAGTATGTTGATGGTAGGACTACATAGCAGATGTTTTTCTTTTCAGTACCCAAAAAATGTAGACATATTTGTTCAGTCCATAGTTTGAAAATACACTTCATGGTGTTTTCAAAAGGACAAATTTCAGGTAGTTCTTTATATACTTGTGGTGCTATTCACCAATAAAAACATAAAATGTGTATTATTTTATTACAATGCGTTAATGAGGTGACTGAAAAATTAGTGCACATTACGGTTTTATTGTTGAACAACATTAGAAGCACCTAAAGAACTGTACCTGAGTGTTCTCCTTTTCAAAATGTTCCTCTTCTCAGCATGCCAAATAAAAATGTTCTTCATTTGTCACATCCAATATTACATTTACTTTTTAACTGATGTTTTTATGTCATGATGACATCGAGCTTGAATTGCCTATTAGGTGGGGTGCTCCTCTAATTACATATGTGGTGTGTCCATATGCTTCTGCTTATGTTTGGTCATTTGTGGTGTAGTTCATTTGGGATTTGTCTTGTATGTGTGTTAGGCTTGGACGCAGGCACCATCTATCCCAAGTGCACTGGTTTCTATACTTCTAAGATTGCCAAATATCAAATTTGTGATTGTGACTTTGGGTGAAGATGGATGTCTAATGTTGGAAAGAAGTGCAAACGGTGAATACACCACTGACCTTTTTAATTTGACTTATTTTAATTCTTGAAGGGTAGCATAATTTCGTAAAATTGTTTTTTGAATTCCATTTATTTTTTCAAACAAATATTTAACTTATGAGTTTAATGCTATTTTTGGCAGAGGATGCTGACATAGAAGAAAGGGATGTAGACAGTTTCTTAGAGTTCTCATATAAAGGGAAAGATGATAGCTTGGCTGCTCCAACCTGTATATCATCGGTGAAATATTGTTGAACCTATAAGTTTAAATATTAGGGCGTTTCTTACAACTTGCATCTTTTGGATTTTTGGCATGAGATATATTAGAAGGAATCACTTCATTTTTGCATGAGATATGTTACAAATGGTTTATGCAATATGGATCAGTTGATGCCAAGAATTATGTTATAATATATAAATTAAAGCAATTGAGTAAAACATTTTTTCCTCCTCTTATCTTTACCCATTGGTTTTCCCAGGTGGTGACAAAATTGAAAGCAAAGGGAATAGGGACACTTCGTGGGAGATTTTTTATTGGAACAGCAGAGAAGATACCTGATTCTGAGCTGATCGATACAACTGGTGCAGGGGATGCATTTATTGGGGCCATTATTTTTGGTAGGTGTAGTCACTGACCTAAGAAGTATTTTTATCCTTCTATCTAAGCTTGTTATTTAAGCTATGAAGCACCGATACTCCAAAATGGATGCCGTATCCGTATCCGTATCCGATGCCGATACTCTCCGATACTCCATCGATACGTGTCGAAAGAGTATCGAACACGTCATTTTAAAAAAGAAAAAAAGAAAAAATCCCGATACTCCATCGACACGCTTCGATACTCCGTTGACACACTCCGATACGTTCAAATGGGGGCTTGGATACATTTAAATGAAAGTGACTATTCACCTCTTAGCCATCATGACTTCAGATTTGAGAGTTGGAACTTCAACTCCCACTCTTTCATTGCAACAAATGCAATTTAAGATTCAGCTCCTAATACATATGCATTTTCCTCACCTATATCATAGGATGTCTCTCTTTTATTGCATCTTCAAACTTTCACTTTGCTATTATTTTCTTTAAAGATTCGGCTCGTCTTTCTTCTTCAAAGGTTCAGCTAGATATTGAAATTTCAAATTGAAACCACCAACTAGGTATTGAAATTTGAAAGTTTCAAATTGAAACTTATCCAATGACTGAGACCTCTGGGTATTCGTACGCTACTATGCATCATTATTATATATATTATGTGAATTTTTTATATATATTTAAATACGTATCCCAAACGTATCGTATCCTATATTTTTTAGGAAAAGACGTATCGACGTATCGGATACGTATCGTATCTGTGCATCATAGTATTTGAGACCCTGATTGGGTTTTTCCTTGTTGTTCTTTTATTGATATCACCATTTACAATAGAATTAAAAAAAGCAATAAAAATGTTAATGTGGATTTAATATTTCTTATTGGCACCACTTTTCTGGGGTTCCACTCGCACCAATCAATCTAGGCCTTAGCTGGTCTTGTTCCCATTTACTAGCAATGTTGTTTCTTTTCAGATGACGTTATTTTCTTACCTGATGTTTTGCTTCACGTGTGGGATTGCACGTTTTTGGCAACAGTTGTACTTGAACAATATTCTCAATGGTTAGGGGCATAATGTGGACATTATTTGGGTCTTTTGCATGGTTCAAAAGTGATACTCTCCTAACAACTAATCAGAGTAAGCTCAGATTGGAAGTTGCAAAGAACAAAGAGCTCTTATTTAGTCCTCTGAAATTAAGATAGTTGTAAAGTTGCCATAAGTAACACGACTGCCCTTTTCGTGTGTCTACATTTGTTAAAAGGTTTAGGATACTGAATTATGCTCTGACTTATTTTGTAGCTATCTGCGCAAACATGGTACCAGAGAAAATGTTGCCATTTGCTGCTAAAGTGGTAAGTTGTCCTAAGATTTATTTATTTTTTTAAATTGAAAAAAAAAACTATTCATATTTCGGAGTTGTAATTCAAACCAAAGTAAGAAAATTGAATTATGAAATCTTTGTGGGGGGTTAATGTCGTGATGACTGCAGGCAGCTGCCAAGTGTAGAGCTTTGGGAGCTCGAACTGGTCTTCCACATCGTACACATCCATGCTTGGCATCATTTTTATGCTAGAGACAACTAGTATTCCCTTGTAGAAAGTTAAACGCTCTTCCATCTCTGCTGTTGGAATGATCATGTTTACTTTGTGGTTCATTGTAACATGTCTTGTTGTAAGATGTGTTCTATGGTTTGTACAGAATCATGAGTTCACCTATGGTTTGTACAGAATCATGAGTTCAATAAAATTATAAAAGAGGTTCTTGGTTAACCATGGCCATCACCTTTCTCCAGGGTTACATTGTTTTGAGCATCCTCCGGAGGGCTGTAGGGTGCTGTTAACCCAGGATGTTCTTGGGCTGCCTGTGCATTAAAAGGAATAAAAAAAAAAAAAAAAGAGGGGTTCCTAATTCTCAGGTGTAGGAAAACCAGGATTTGTTCTTACTGTGTTGAAAAACCTGAAGCCATTTACAGATCTTTTTTTTTTTGCTTACATATATCCTTTTATTAGAGAAATGTTATTTGTACAACTAATTAAATGGGACGATTTTTGGGATAATTTTTTTGTCAATGGTTAATGCAATTTAAAATTGTTGTTAATAATGTGTTGAACTTGGTGATGTAAACATGTGGTAAATTCAGGATCAGGATGAGAAATTCAGGAATATTAGTCATTAACATGAGGCTGCTACAGCTGGGTTGTCACATTTTGTTTATGCTCAGTATCAGTAAGCTTTACTTCCATAAAGAGTCAACCAATATCAATGTATATATAGTAGTAATAAAAATGAAAATGCATTAGACCAAAACAAAAATAAAAAAAATGCAGAAAAATAATTGTTAACTATAGCTAGATGATTGCTCTACGCTATCGACGATTACTGAAATATGCTGATAAAACAATGCTGGGAACTTGTAGTGTTAAATCACTGGATAGTAGAACAATAATTACTTATGTAAAGTGCATTGCACGTTCTCAATCACTTCGTATCCAATGCAAATTAGTAAAGTTAATTTCTTCAAACATACTTCATAAAAAAATAATCATGATACATAATGATTACGATGATTCCTGTTTTGATGCAAATTGAACCATAAAGTCTCCCCCATACTTTTTTTCTTCTCTCTCCTTCCATGCATCTATATGTTGCATTATGCTCTTCTTAAATGAGTTTGAACTAGTATTTTTTACCGGTAATTTTTCAATAAAATATATTGTTATAATATTTAATTTTACTTTTATTTATTTACTTTTTAATTTTGAAATATAATTATGTTATAATTTTTATTAAAATAAAATACAAAAAATAATGACATCATAATTATACACTATAATCATGATTATCAACCTACATTTAAAGTGACAATTTATTGTTAATAACAAGATAAAAGAGAATATTTTTTACATTAAATTTTAAGTATATTCACAGGTCAATTTTCTATCTAAATAAATGTCTATAACATGTAATTAAATTATTAATCGTAGTTGTTACTTATATTTTAAAATATATTAACATTATATTTTATGAGTTTAATTTCTATGCATCATCAATATAAAATAAATTGACATCGACATCTAATAATAGTTTGTCAATTTAGTGTTATTGTTATTTCTATTTTAAAGTTACTAAAATAAAAACACGCATATCAAAATATTAATAAGTATCAGTATAAAACTTTTTCCACTAACAATATATACTACTATAGTACCTCGTTCAGTTTGTCAAAGCTTCATTATTCATAAGGTGGTTTCACAACGACAGAAATTCAATCACTTGATTATAAGTAAAATTAATTAACTTCATATTTATTAAGGAATGAGTTAATTTATTTTAATTGTCTTAATTTTTATAAAAATGAGTTATAATTACTAAGCTATCCTTACTTATAGTGATATACTTCGGGAGTGTGCAATGCTCTTGAAAAAGTAAAAGGTGAATTAACCAAGAGTATTTTTTGAACACTAAGATTAAATAGAGTTGAATTAGTTATATTTTGCTTATATTTGAATCCACAAAATTTAAATACATTTTTTTTTGCTTATAATTGAGTCCGGACGGAATATACTACTCTAAATGTTACTTGCACGCATGGGTATATTTTGCATTCAAGTCAAATTTATTTAATATTTACAAATATTGATATTTGTAATATTAATAATAATATAGCTATTATTATTGAAAATATCGATTTTGACCTCTAAACTTCTTAATAGAAACCTTTAATCACCTTTTTACCCAGAAAGTTGGCCATCTGACACAGGCAACCACTCCATCTGATCCACTAACCTCCATATATATAAGTTCAAGGATTGCTGCTCCACTATTAAGTATTAACACAGTTTTCAATTAGAGTAGCCACTTACATGAGACTTAACTTGTCAGAGCTTCATCGCCTACAAAATTCAGGTCTTATGGAAGGATGAACTTCAAAGGCAACAGAAACAATAAAAAGACCCGATAATCAAGATCAAATAAATAATAAACAAACTGCACCAAATATAACAATAAGTTGTGTATTTAAAAACCTTCCACCCTTGAATTTCTTCAATGTTCTGTATCTACCCAAAATCAGTTCATCGATTCAAAAAAATGTATATAAAAAATGCTACCAAAATGTTGAAAAGAAAACTTGGAAATCAACCAGTATAAACAAATATCACATTATAGTGCAATATTTAGTACCATCACAGCCTCACCATGTAGGATGCCTCCAGACCCTTGGTAAGATGAAAATAATATTATAGCACTATCATCGAAACCTGATTTTTATTTTAAAGAGGACAATTGCAAGTAACATTTTTCACTTATGAATAAATTGTTTTTGCTTGCTTGACAATTTAAATTTTAAACCTCTTACAACCCACCCACCATTCAGTCACAGAAGCTACAAGTTATTCACCATAGGCATTAATTTTATTTTATTTTTACTCTAAATTTCAAAATGCCAAAAAGCGAAGTAATATTCTGACACAACAGTCTGGACAAAAATGAAAATTAATAAAAAAATTGCTAGATAATACGATACTAAGACATGTTTATGAAAAAAAAGGAATTTAAAACTGAACTTGTTACCTAAGAAAGGACATTGATAGCCCTTAATCTTCATTGCATACTCTGAAACCTTTTCATGATAAACATGCTCATCTCCATGTAATGCTGGGCACAGTTTGAAAGACAAGTAGATTTACTGGAACTGAACTTATTCCCAAGTGTCCCAGCATTCACTTGTCAACTTTGCCACCATTAATCAACCATGGCTCTTTGTTGTTCTTCCTGCATTTGGAGGCAAAGTGTAAGTTATACTACTTTATTGAGACATGGGCAAAATATTTCTTTACAGTGGAAGTAAAAGAATGCCAAAAAGAAAGGGAATGCCTACTTATTAGAGATATATCTTGGAGTATCAACTTAAGCCTCCAAGTAGTAGTAATAATAATTGACTGTGGCAAACAATAATCCAGCAATGAAACAGCATAAAGATTGATAGAACTATCAATTTATATCAGGGAATGGCTGGAATAGGTAGCAGTAGAAGTTGCACAAACTATCTAAAGCAAAAAATCATGTTAAGTGAAACATACGGTGCTTCTATGGTGCACCGCCTACTATAATGGTGCAGTGGTAAAATCTGGATCATCCAGATTGCCACTTGGTTAAGTGGACTTTTCAAACACTCACTCCTTGGTCAAACAATCAAAGTATACTTTATTATTGTTGTATTTGTAAAACAAGGTATTGTATTATTGTATTTGTTTTAATACCAGTTTTATTTTATGTTATTTTAATTAAGAAACCCAAACCCTTGCTAAGTTGCTATCGTCCCTGTTGGCTTCCCACAATATCCAAAATGCAGGAGAAGGGAATGGGTGAGGTACCATTGCCAGTTTCACAGAGATTACAAGCTTTGCTCCATCACTTTCGTTCTTCCACACCCACCACATTTCGACCAAAGTGCAATATTATTATTATTGTTTAAATTTCGATCTTGCACAACCAAAGTGCTTCTTCTCTCTCTACCCACTCCGGTCAGACCCTTTTCCATTTCGACCTCCCAAATCCTCTATTTGTATATGGATCATTGTTTCCGGTCCTCAAACTTGTAAATTTTGAGTCTTTATATAACATCACCCAAAAAAATCACAAAGTTTCAAGCTTACAAAGAAGGAAAACAATAGATCTGCAAAGAAAAATGAAAAAAGGAGGGTTCACGAAATAGTAGATCTGCTATTGAAGGAGGGTTCACTATCCGCCGCACGTCGCACCTCTTGCCGCTGTCACCACACTGTCAACGCATTCAGAGGTGGAGATCTGTCTAGAGAGAGAGAGGGAGACAGAGCACGTAGAGAGAGAAATCGAAAAGCAGAGGGATAGAGAAGAGACGCACAGAGCCTTGCGCAGAGAGGGATAGACGAAGAATCTGCGAGCAAGAAGGAAGAGAGATCTGGGAGCAAAATAGCATTTGGACTTTTCAAATTGATTTGCTTAGTTTGAATCTCAGGATAATCTTCCTTTTTTTTTTCCTTCATCTTTTTACATCTGAACAAGGGCTGAAATTTGTAGAGCATTGCTATTGTGAATTTAAGGTCTGAACTTGCAAGATTTGTATCGTTGGATTATTGAAAGAATGAATGAATTTTTCTTATTGTTCTTGATATTGTAATCTGGCTTGAGATGGGAGCAGAACTGAAGAGAGAGAAAAGAGCACCTTATTTGCAAATACTAAAAAAACACACTTTGACCAATGGGTATACGGTTTGACCAAGAAAAATCCTATTAATCCAAGTGACAATATGGATGCTTCAGATTTTGCCACTTGGGTGATACACCACTACACCATTTTGATGGATAATATACCTAAGATAACACCAAAACATATATGCCAAAAAATCATCAAAGAACTCCAGCATAGATCAGAGATCTATAGCAAAGCCCCCAAATACAAAAGCAAACAACTCTTAGGTGCATATTAAGTGAAATTTTATGGAATTATGACAATGGCATCAAGGACCCCAAGTTCAAAATAATTGAGCATGACCTTCTCTTTGGAACTAATACTAATTCACAATTTCCTCTTGCTTTTGAGTTATGATATGCATTTATGCTGGATCCTCTCATGATGGGGTATTTTATAATATCTCAGACCAAAACAAAAGCATAATAACTACTAAAAGAAACAAACTTCATAAGAACTATTTGGTGATTGAAACATAGATAATAACAGACCAAAAATTCATAAAATTAAATTAGTTTGTAGAATATTAAAAGGCAATCAATGCCTTCAAGTACCAATGGGTAGAAGGTGGAGATAATTCTTCTCAATGCCTGGATCAAAAGTTATCCTCAAGATGAATCCAATGGTAGGTAAAGTACAAAGTAACTCTTTGCAAAGGCAAAGGTTCCGGTTGTAAAGGAAGTGGAGAATTCATTTCATCTTGTAGCATGTAATTCATACACAAACCAATAGAATTTCTTGGCAATCATCTTACCCTTAATACCGATAGTCTGTTCAACTCAATTTAATGAGAATCCAATTATAATCATGGCAAATAAATATCTAATTTAAATAAAAAGCAATTTAAACTAAAATAAAAAAGATTATGGAAAAAATAAGATAAGGATGAAGTAAAACCTTCTGGGCCATTTGAGAGCGCTTGTGAACTGCACGCGCCTCTTTCTTGTGCTTGCGCTCGAAGTGATCAAGGTGGTAGGCATAATCTCATCTATGACGTTCTATGTAATCCCCTTGCAAATACAATTAATCTCATCATGATAGTTGTTACTCTTACTGTTTATGTTGTCTTTGCCATTTTGACTGCACGATACTAAAGCAAATGATGATGATGGTGATCTTGATTCTTGACAACTTTATTCAACAAAATCATGGATGCAAAGCAGGGGAGTGAAATGCAACCCTTTGATGGGAGACCACCCAGAGTGTATATACCAAACATTTACATCACACTAAGTCAAGTAGCACACCAGGGCCAAAATCCAGTAAGCAATGCAAGCAAAGCATAACACTATAACTTACCCCCAAAGCATAACTTACTCATCTTCATCTACCCCCTAAATCCTACTCTAATCAACTTCATTTATCTCCCAAAACCTACCCTGATCCTCTATAAAGATAAAAAAGAATACAAAAGAGATTTCTCAACTGAAATACAGTAGAAACAACGAAAATAAGTGAGAAAAAACTTAAAAATAGCAGTGCTTAACTTAAACACTGAAGATGCATCCATGGAGAATGTTACTGTCTTGCCTGTACCCTTCTTCCCCAATAATATAAGCATGCCCTAATTTAATGTCTGTAAAGGATGCACAAAACAAAATTAATTTTTTTATATAGAAAAAATAGATAATATATAACATCAAATTAGAACAAAATGAACATTACTTGTCATGTTCCTTTTCTTTTCCTTCTGGAGAAAGAATCACCCCAAATTACAGCATCCCATATTAGATATTACCATGAACCATCAAACCCTGGAAAAACAAAAAAGAGTTTCTGAATAATAAATATCGACTTCCTCCTTGTTTCATAGTTAACAAATGGAAATATCAAATAAAAAAGATCCAAAAAATAGATGAAATGGTATATTGCCATATTGGAGGGTTTGGTTTGTTTCTTTTTCTTTATTTTTGGTGTAAAAGATAAAACAATAGTCCCGGATCAACAACCAAACAAAAATAATCTCACCTATTTGGCTCCTCTGTCAGTGGATTGAATTGGAATACATCAGAAGTAATGGAAAAAAAAGGATATTAAGCATAACTGTTTTAGACAATAAAGTTCACAAAAATTCCCGATCCCCCTTTCTAGAGAGAAGCAACAAAGTAACTTGAAGATTAGTGTCAATATAATTACATCAAGAATCCATAATAATTAAAAATTACCTTGGAGTAAACAATGTACTCAATTAACAGAGTTTTTCCAGTTCCAGGTGGTCCTATCAAGAGAATCCCCTGAAAAAAGGAATGTCTTAGGCTTAGTTGATGAAAAAAATCTAAAACACACGGCATCTTATTATAAGACAAGCAAGTTCATCAGCATAGCATGCAATGAAAGAAAAGAGTCCATAATATTGTGATGACCAAAATGTAGCATGTTTATTACTGAAAATAAAACAATTTGCATATCGGGATAGAATAAACATGTTATCAGCTCATAAACAGGGATGGAAACCCTGGACCTCTAACTTAAATATAAGCAGATGCTTTCATGCAGAAAAAATTCAACTAACAGACGAAATCATTCCTTCAGAACTTTGGCAACTTTCCTGTGAGGCGCGAAAGCGAAATTATGACTAACCAAGAATACAAAGAGTAGCCACCCAACATGTAAACCTTAATCCCAACATACATAAATTTTCACTGTTTTGATGGGATTTCATTCACTCTACAAATCTTCATTTCATACATTCAAACCCACTATTTCCACCAAATATATCCTCTAAAATTCCTTGTGAAGTTGCAATAGGGACTTTTCCATGTTAAGGCAAGCCCATAATAAGTCGCTAGAACCCATTGAAATATAACAATGATAACTGGTACGCTTCAGTTTCAATGAGTGTGTGTGTGTTCTTCTTCTTCATTCAGGCAATCTTTTTCAACCTTTTAAAATTTGTGTGGTTGTTGTCGCAGATTTGAGTTGGGAGAGTGTTTTGTTCAAAGGAATAAATGGGAAGAAAAGCAGGTAGTGTTGTCAGATAGAGATAGAGGGAGTTGCTTGTGTTAAGATGGTATCAAAGCCTATCATAGATATGTTATTGGGACATGTTATTCCACCCGTATTAGTCCACGCTTCTGATGTCCAGTCCTGAGCGTGAGGGGGTGTGTTAAGAGTCCCACATCGACTAGAGATATGGCCTAAGTAGTACTTATAAGGCTTGGGCAGTCCTCACCTTACAAGTCGGTTTTTGGGGTTGAGTTAAGCCCAAGCCCAAATTCTAAGATGGTATCAGAACTGAACACCGACATCCTTTACAATATAGGAATCGGTGCTTCTTTATTTCTTTGAATATTTCTGATGGCTCCTTCCAATAAAAATCAATCGGAGAAACATGATTATGGGACTTCCCCTGCTACCCATATGCACGAAGCGCTCACCCCTGAACAGCTTGACGGCACCAACTATGTCGAGTGGTCGTTGAACGCGCAGAACAAGATCAGAGGCAAAAAACGTTGGGGTTACATCTCTGGAACAAAGGCTGCACCAGAAAACAAGAAATCTGTTGAATATGAAGCATGGGAAGATGAAAACTGCCTAGTCAAGTCTTGGCTTCTGGACTCCATGACGAAAGAAATCAGATCCCTCTTTATTCACTTAGCTACGGCAAAGAACATCTGGGACACTGTGCAGCAAACATACTCAGTCAACTAGGATGCATCCAGATCATACCAATTATATCGTGAGGTAATCTCTACTCAGCAAAATGGAAGATCTGTTATTACATACTTTGGTAAATTGCAAAGATTATGGCTGGAGTATGATACTATCACGAATTGTACCATGGAATGTCCTAAAGATGTCGAGAAGTATAACAACATGATTAATTCTCAACGAGTTTATGTCTTTTTGGCTGGCCTGGATTCACATTTGGATGCAGTTCGTGGTCGTATCCTTGCTACCACTCCCCTTCCAAATGTTCAATCAGTTTATGCAACTGTTTGTGTCGAGGCAAACCGCTAAGAGGCTATGCTTGATAGTGAGTCTACTCTGGGGACTGCCTTTGCTGTTAAGAAGTATTCTAAGAAAGGAATCCGCAAGTGTACCCACTGCAATGGGGATAATCATGTCATGGAGACATGTTTTAAACTCCATGGCTACTCGGATTGGCATCCAAAAGGCAAAACTACTCCCAATACCAAGGTAGAAGCTACTTCCAAGAGCCATATTTCTACTGCTGTCGGATTTGTGACCAAGTCAGGTATATCTAACTCTGATCTTAATCTTTTTGTTGTTACTAGGGGTAGTGATTGGATAATCGATTCAGGTGCAACTGATCATATGACTTGTGATCCACATAAATTTACTATTTCCCCCCTAATTGTTCCAAAACTGTTATTATTAATGCCAATGGGGTCTCATCTCCTATTGAAGGTGTAGGTACTGTATCCCTCTCACCCTCTTTATCGATTCCTGATGTTTTATTTGTTCCTACATTGAATTGTAATCTTCTCTCTGTCACCAAATTAACCAAATCACATTCTTGTGTTGCCTCGTTTTATCCAACCCATTGTCTTTTCAGAACATCCATTCCAAGGAGAAGATTGGCAGTGGTAGAGAGAGTGAAGGACTGTATTATCTGGAAAATGTCGCACAACAAACCCATAAAGGAGCATTGGCTTGTCTTGCGGATGAACACATACTAGATAAAAACAAAAAGGAAATCTAGCTATGGCATAGACGATTGGGACATCCCTCTTTTGGTTATCTAAAAAAATTATTTCCATCACTATTTCATAAATGCAATATTTCTGATTTTCTTTGTGAAACTTGTGTAATGGCAAAAAGCCATTGTGCTGCGTTTCCTTTAAGCAATAAAAAAACTGATTTTCCTTTTTTATTAATTCACACAGATGTTTGGGGCCCTGCCCCACAATCTACGCATAATGGAAAAAATGGTTTATCAGTTTTGTTTACGATTGTACTCGGGTAACCTGGGTGTATTTGCTTGAACATACAAGTGATGTGTGTGATGTGTTTCGTTCCTTTCATCAGATGATAGTTACACAATTTAACACATATATTAAGGTCATTAGATCTGACAATGGAGGGGAATATTTTAAGACTGAATTAATAGAGTTCATGACCTCTAATGGCATCTTGCATCAAACTACATGTCCTTGTTCACCACAACAAAATGGAGTGGCCGAGAGGAAAAATAGACATATATTAGAGGTGACAAGATCACTCTCGATAGATGGTAATGTGCCATCTTATTTATGGGGTGAGGCTGTGAGCTCTGCAGTTTATTTGATTAATCGAACCCCTTCTAGTGTGCTTAACTTTAGAAGGCCCCTAGATGTGTTGTCTGATCATTGTATCATTCCTTCCATGGTTTATTTACCACCTCATGTCTTTGGATGTGTTATATATGTTCACTTACACCCACATCAACGTACAAAGCTTGAAGAACGAGCTATCAAATGTGTTTTTGTTGGGTATGGATCAACTCAAAAAGGTTATCGTGCTTACCATCCACCATCAAAGAAATTTTATATCTCTATGGATGTGACATTTAATGAGCATAAATTTTTTTATGTTGATTCTACACTTCAGGGAGAAAATGAAAGTGAAGTGCATAATCATGATGTTAGTATGTTTGATATCTCAGATATGAAATTATATTGTGAAGATAAATTATCGTGTGAGGATCATTCTGCAGGAAGTGAGCCAATCCTATATACGGACACTTCTCCACAGGTTCGGCTTGACTCTTCAGAGGCACCTTCTGATCCTATCTCTGATAATACTAATGTAGATGAAACTGATCATGAAATTGTTTCTCTTGATCCTACCCTTGATAATACTAATTTAGATGAAACCGATCATGAAATTGGTCCTTGTCTGCCTGAGACCACCAGCACACCAAACACTGAGTCTACTATTGTCCAATATAATCTTTCACCTCGTTCTAACCGTGGTCAACCTCCATCTAAATATGAACCAGACCTCCAAGCCAAAGTTAAATATCCCATTAGTAAATATGTGTCATCTCACAAGTTATCCCAGTCATATGCATCATTTGTATCTCAATTATCTTCAATTTCCATTCCTAGTAATATAAAAGAAGCTTTGGCAGATCCTAGATGGACCGAAGCAATGGTTGATGAGATGGCAGCTTTAGAAAAAAACAACACATGGGATATTGTGTCCTTACCAAGAGGGAAGAAAACTGTGGGCTGCAAGTGGGTATTTACAATTAAACACAAAGCTGATGGAACTATTGAGAGGTATAAAGCACGACTTGTGGCTAAAGGTTACACTCATACTTATGGTGTAGATTACCAAGAGACGTTCGCACCGGTAGCCAAGCTCAACACTGTGAGAATACTTCTGTCGCTAGCAGTAAACCAAGATTGGCCTCTTCTACAATTTGATGTGAAAAATGCTTTCCTACATGGAGAAATTTTAGAAGAAATTTATATGGATTGCCCATCGGGCATGACAGATTCAAATGGAATGAAGGTTTGCAAATTAAAGAAGGCTCTATATGGATTAAAACAACCCCCAAGAGCATGATTTGGAAGGTTTACCAAATCTATGAAGGCTTTTGGTTATAGAGCAAGTAACTCTGATCACACCTTATTTTTGAAGAAAGGAAAAGGAAAAATTACAGCTTTGATCATACATGTAGATGACATGATTGTTACAGGAAATGACCAAGATGAGATTTCTAGTTTGCAACAATACCTTGCATCTGAATTTGAGATGAAACAACTTGGAAACCTCAAATATTTCTTGGGTATTGAAATAGCTAGATCAAAACATGGTATTTTTCTATGCCAGAGAAAATATACTCTTGACTTACTATCGAAAACTGGGCTGCTTGGGAGTAAACCAGTTGATACACCAATTGAACAAAATCATAAACTCTTTCAATGCTCAAATTCAGTAAGCATAGACAGAGGGAGATACCAAAGGCTAGTAGGAAAACTAATTTATTTGTCCCATACACGTCCAGATATCACCTATGCAGTGAATGTTGTTAGTCAATTTATGCATGACCCACGAAAGCTTCATATGGATGCCGTTGAGAGGATTTTGAGATATTTGAAGTCCATTCCTGGAAAAGGAATTTTGTTCTCAAATCATGGAAACTTAAAGGTAGAAGGGTACACTGATGCAGATTGGGCAGGTTCAAAAGATGATAGAGGATCTACCTCTGGATACTTTACTTTTGTAGGAGGGAATCTTGTAACTTGGAGGAGTAAAAAACAGCCCGTAGTAGCAAGATCTAGTGCTGAAGCAGAATTCAGAGGCATGGCACTTGGTGTATGTGAACTTTTGTGGGTTAAAAATGTGCTATCAGATTTGGGCTTCAAACCAAATGAAACTATGAGTTTGTACTGTGACAATACGTTGGCTATAGCAATTGCTCACAATCTTGTCCAACATGATAGAACAAAACATGTGGAGATTGATAAACATTTCATCAAAGAGAAGCTTGAAGCTGGAATAATTTCCTTTCCCTTTGTAAGATCTGAATTGCAGTTGGCTGATGTTCTCACCAAAGGAGTGTCAAGCAGAGTGTTTAATGAGTCTCTATTCAAGTTGGGAATGTGTGATATCCATGCACCAACTTGAGTGGGGGTGTTAAGATGATATCAAAGCCTATCCTAGATCTGTTATTGGGCCATGTTATTCCACCCGTATTAGTCCACGCTTCAGATGTCCAGTCCTGAGCGTGAGGGGGTGTGTTGAGAGTCCCACATCGACTAGAGATATGACATAAGTAGTACTTATAAGGCTTGTACAGTTCTCACATTACAAGCTGACTTTTGGGGTTGAGTTAGGCCCAAACCTAAATTCTAAGAGCTTGTGTAGGAATAAACCTAAGATTTATACTCAAACTCATTTTAACGAAACTTTATATATTTATTTGAAAACAAAATTACATTGAACGAACCTATTAATATTAATTTGATATTCGATATTCTAATTCTAAGTCCTTTTATTGATAGTTAGTTTATCTATAGGTGAGATAAAAAATGTTATTAATTTCATAATAACGTCAAATAAGTTTGAAACTTTAAGCTCATCTAAAAATTGTTTTTCTCATAAAATATATTTTTTCACAATCTAATCAGGTTTGTTAAACATGCAATATTAAATCCAAAACAATTTTTTTCCTCAAAAAGATGTTTTCATCGTTCCGAGCTCTAAAAGGTTATTGGATTATTTTTTTAAAGAAAATATTTTGGCATTTCGCCACAAATAACATGATATATTAAAAATATATCCATTAACCTAAATTTCATGTAGATGTCAGTGTTGAAAGTTTCACGTCCTCGCTCAAACTAGAGATTTCCTAAGGATTGGAGAGTGATTGTATATCCAACCTCAAATGGCTTGAGAGTATCTTGTTAAAAGAATAATAAAAATCTTTCAATGCGAAGATGATGGATTGGAGAGAGAAAAATGGGACCAACAAGCAGCATAGCATGGCAACATGTTACGGACCATGATAGGCGCAGCCTTAGCGCCTCAAATATTTTGATTTTTAAGGTACAACTTTAGACAACGTTGCGACTCCACCATGCCCCTCACCGTGTTGTGTTGTGTTGTCACAAAAAAAGTACCGTAAAATGGAGGGGCATTTCAGTAATACCATCCACATAAGGGAGAAAACGCTTCATTTTACCTTAACGAAGCTGCTAAATCCTAAATCAACATCTTTGTTTGTTCTTACTATATTAATATTAATGAATTAATGAATGAACTTAGCCCCGAAGCTAATGGTAACAAAAAGGGATAAACAAAACAATGAGAGCATAAAGAAGAGAACACTCTAAATTGTAGAACCAAATAAAACCCATAACACAAGCAACGTCTGCTGTTAAACCAGTGACAACACCACACCAGACCAGACAAGTTTTGGTCTTGTTGAAGGGTTTTAAAGCTCTCATTCATTCATCACTACATTTTTTACTTCTTACACATACCCTTTTGTTTTTTCATCATTTTGAGTTGTTGTAAAGCGCGTATTTTGTTACATTTGTGCTGGAAATCGTTGAGGGAAAGTGTCAAAATCTGTCATTTTGGGTGATGGAGTAGCCGTTGGAGGTGTTGCAAGTAGATCCAGTTGCAAGCTGAGTTTTTTATCCGATCTCTCTCAGAAAATGGTATTCATTCCTCATTCATTTGGGCATTTGTTTTGTAGTCTCGGTTGAGTCAATCGTAAGTCTTCCGTTACTCCCATTTTAGTGACATGAATTTCCACTTTGTTGAAATGGATTTTTTGGATATGGGGTTGTCGTTTTTTTGTTTTTGATAAAAATGGGGTTGTCGTTTTCCTATGCGAATGAACTGATCTGTTATTGCATTAAAAGCAGAATTGGATCTTTCTTTTATCTTAGAACCAGTTAATATGAATTTTCTTATACCGTTCATATTGGAGTGCTTATACATTTTATGAATGTGCTATTTCTTATTGCCAGTTCTATAGTGGATAGTGTTTTTCATCTTAATTACATTCTTTGGAGAAACAGGAATACACAGGGTCTCAGTCTGGGAAAATTTATAATTTACATTAATTAGCTGTTATTTTACCTGGACTTTTGGGGGGAAATTGAATAAACTGCGAATGCTGTCTTCTGAGTCTTCTGTTCTGAACTAGGTACTACAAATCTATTGAGCTGTTTCTTGAAATTGGACCTTTCGATTTTTCATTGTTGAGATCGGACTAAGTTGTTGCAATGCATTACTGATTGATTTTGATGATTTTTCATTAAGTGTAAAGAACCCCCATTTCTTTTGGGATTTGGTTCCAAACTATAATCGAGCATTGCATTTTCTTCCTTCAATAAGCTTAATCAAAGAGGCCAAGCCTTGCTCTTTGACAATGTAGGTGCTTAACTTCAAAGTAACATACATAAAGGGTAAATATGCATGCTTGTGTAGGCGAGGAGGACAAGTTTATGTCCTTTCCCGTGCTTGTGCCTGCCTGTGTTTATTGCTTTTTCTAGCGTGCATATATGGAGTTATATTTCTATTAATTCTGTGGGATTTAAAGGGACAGACTTTAGCTTTTCCTTTTTCCAAGTGTTTGTTAGTTTCACACTAGTTGCTTGAATTATGCATAAATTTCATTAGAAGGAAGTGAATTCTGTTAGTAAATAGTACAATTAAGTTGCGACCCTCTCTGCATTTCAGGCTGCTGCTGCTGCTAATCCTGTAGTTGGGTCCCATATTTGGGTGGAGGATTCTGATGTAGCTTGGATAGATGGTGAGGTCTTGGAGGTTAATAGAGAAGAAATCAAAGTCCTTTGCACTTCAGGGAAGACGGTGAGTGTGCTTTGTAATATTTGCTAAAAGTTAATCCTGGTCTTAACTAATGAATTTTATTTTTCTTTGAATTTACCAGTTTAAATTTGAGTGCTTGCAAATCTTAAACATAAATGACTGGTGGGAATCTTTGAAAGCTAGCATAATGGAGATAGGGTGGCTTTGTGAAACTGTTTGCTCTTGACATGCAGGTTGTTGTTAAAGCTTCCAATGTTTATCATAAAGATACCGAGGTCCCTCCAAGTGGAGTTGATGATATGACAAAGCTTGCATATCTGCATGAACCTGGAGTCCTAGATAATCTGAGATCAAGATATGATATCAATGAAATTTATGTATGTATTGCAGATGCCAACTCTACAAATATTGTCTCTGTTGTATGGGGGAATGTTGCCCTTAATGCATTTTGTTTCTATGTTTGTTAGGATCTTCATGTTTTCATACTTTCTTGACATGTGCTTATACCAATATTTTGCTTCCAGACTTACACTGGGAATATATTAATTGCTGTCAATCCTTTCATAAAACTTCCTCATCTATATGATAGCCATATGATGTCACAATATAAAGGAGCAGCTTTTGGTGAGCTAAGCCCACATCCTTTTGCTGTTGCAGATGCAGCATATAGGTAATTTTCGTATCTGTTCTGTAAATAGAGCATGTTATTAATTCACAATTCTCACTACATAAATTATTGTGGATGTAGGCTTATGATAAATGAGGGAATCAGCCAGTCAATATTGGTTAGTGGTGAAAGTGGGGCTGGTAAAACAGAAAGTACTAAGTTACTTATGCGGTATCTTGCTTACATGGGAGGGAGAGCTGCTGCTGAAGGTAGAACTGTTGAGCAAAAAGTTCTGGAGGTAAGAGAATTAGACCTTTGCAAATTTAGGTTGGCAAGATGATTTGACTACCATAAATTTATTTATTTATTATTTAGTCTTTTCCAGCATCTAAAGTGTCTAGTATACCCACTTGACTTTTTTTTTCACCCTTTCTTCCTTGATTTGCAGTCTAATCCTGTTCTAGAAGCCTTTGGAAATGCAAAGACTGTTAGGAACAATAATTCAAGGTGGGATATAATAGTAAGTTTTCTGCTTAAGTAGGCATATTGCAAATTTTTATACCATACTATCCATTCGTTTTATTTTCCACTTGTGACTTCTGCAGTCGTTTTGGTAAGTTTGTGGAGATTCAATTTGACCAGAGGGGAAGAATTTCAGGAGCTGCTATCAGAACTTATCTTCTGGAAAGATCACGTGTTTGCCAGGTGTCAGATCCAGAGAGGAATTATCACTGTTTCTACATGCTCTGTGCTGCACCTCCGGAGGTAATGGGATTCTTTTGCATACATTAAACTTGTTTCTGGATTGAATCATAAACATGAGTAACTTAACATTAGAGAAAAAATGTCCGAAATTGAACCTGTAGAGTGGTTTTATAAAAAAATAAGAGTTGAGTATGATAAATCATTTATCGTCTGATGTGCCTTTTTACTTAATTATAATATTGAATGCTGGTGTTAGTCGTTATTTGTGACCTTTTGTTGAGGTCTTGGTGGCTCAGAGCTCATAGTTATGTATTTTTGTTCTTGCTTTTGGTGGAAGGTGGAGATAGGGTGATGGAACTTTAGCATGTCAGGATTTCATTTTGCCTATAGCCTAATTAAACATCTTTATGGTTTAGATTTGTTTGTGGTAACATGGCATCCCTGTTTTGTGAATATTTATTTATCTGTTGAGAATAATCAATACTAGAGGCATTTGGAAGTTGCACCATCTTGGGTCAACTACTTTTAACATTGAATGGTGACAGGAATGGTCTGCATTGGTAAATTGCTTTAATACAACTTGGTCTTACTCAGTGTATAGGCAATAGTTTCGAGGTGTTTTTTGGGTAAATTTATGCTTAACTTTTTTGTATTTTATTTACTTTAATATATTTGGACCTTTTTTTATGACAGGATGTTAAGAAGTACAAATTAGGAAAGCCAAGAGCATTTCATTATCTGAACCAATCAAATTGCTATGAGTTGGAAGGGGTTGATGAATCTAAAGAATATGATGCTACAAGGAGAGCAATGGATATTGTTGGAATAAGTTCTGAGGAGCAGGTATTTTACTCGGAGTTTCTTTAAGTACACGGTTAGATTCTTCAAGTATGATATGTGCTTCAATGCTTTGTTTTTCCATTTCTCCCATCAATCTTCAGGATGCAATATTCCGAGTTGTTGCTGCAATTTTGCATCTTGGCAACATTGAATTTGCGAAAGGGAAGGAGATAGATTCATCTGTGCCCAGAGATGAAAAATCTCGGTTCCATCTACAGACTGCAGCTGAGCTTTTCATGTAAGCAAACATTGCCCACTTGCATTGGTTAAAGGTTTTCATTTCATATATTGCCCACCTAGGCTCATAATTTTTACTCAGGTGTGATGCAAAGGCACTTGAAGATTCTCTTTGCAAACGTGTAATTGTTACACGTGATGAAACAATTACAAAATGGTTGGATCCAGAAACTGCTGCACTCAGCCGAGATGCTTTGGCTAAGATTGTGTACACTAGGTTGTTTGACTGGTAAGCCTGTGAGAAGATTGCTTGAAGATATATTTTTTGAACCATGGTTAAAGTTACTGGGATGTTTGGTGAGTTTTCTGTAAGTATTAATCTATGTTTCTGCAATATTCTGTCATGCTTTTGTAGGTTGGTTGATAATATTAATAATTCCATTGGTCAAGACCCTGAGTCAAAATCCTTAATTGGAGTGCTGGATATTTATGGTTTTGAGAGTTTCAAGACTAACAGGTTTGTAACTGGCACATTTTTTTGTCGTGTAATTAACTTTAGCACTAAATCTCTTCAAGTGAACAGTTAGTCCCAGAAAGTTACAGATTGTTTGGCATTCAATGATGTCCATCATTAATTCTATAATGAATTGGTGATATCATTTGGTCCATCTTTAGTTCATTATAACTCTTGTGATCAAGAATGCTTAAGCAAACAATCTGTTTGTTAGTTTGATATTCTAATACACTACATTCTGACAAAATTTCATACCTTTTTATGACTCATTACTAGCAGTCTACTAGACTGGTGATTATGCTAATAGACATAAGCTTGTAGTATGATCTTCTACAGAGGTTGCATTGTTGATTTCATATATTATACCTGGTTGTTATGTGTACTGTGCAGTTTTGAGCAATTTTGTATTAATTTGACCAATGAAAAGCTTCAGCAACATTTTAATCAGGTTTGTTTGAGAAACAAATATTTTGTTTATAATTGATGGTATCTATTGTTTGTATATCTGGAACACAGACACTAACGTTTTTTATTTCACACATGCTCTTTTAATGATCATATCTTGTTCTGCAGCATGTTTTCAAAATGGAGCAAGAAGAATACAAAAAGGAGGAGATTGATTGGAGTTATATTGAATTCGTTGACAATCAAGATATTCTTGATCTCATTGAAAAGGTCCTTAATTTCAACTCCATGATTGTTCTGTTGATTGGCTTTGCCTCTTGGATAATTATTATGTATCACTGGATTTTTTTAACTCTTGAATTGTCTTGCATCGATTTTCAGAAACCTGGTGGCATTATTTCTCTATTGGATGAAGCTTGGTAAGTATACTCAATACTGACAGTCCATATTTTTTTTAACACTTTTTTTTTTTATGCTTTGATAGCTTTCTTTGTTTGTGTTATGCAGTATGTTTCCTAGATCAACTCATGAAACTTTTTCCCAAAAGCTGTATCAGACATTCAAAAACCATAAAAGGTTCAGCAAGCCCAAATTATCACGTAGTGACTTCACAATTTGCCATTATGCTGGTGATGTAAGTTGAGATAGTAGATTTTTTTTTTTGTTCAGAGATATAATAAATAGGATACATAAACAGTACAATGTAGCTCCACAGTGCTAGATGATTTATTTCTTCTCTGGAAATCACGTATCCCTAATCTGTGTCGATTGTAGGTCACATATCAAACCGATTTGTTCCTCGACAAGAACAAAGATTATGTTGTTGCAGAACACCAATCACTTCTTTTTGCTTCCAAATGCCCCTTTGTATCGAGTTTGTTTCCCCCTTCACCTGAGGAATCATCCAAACAATCAAAGTTCTCTTCAATAGGTTCCCGATTTAAGGTTGGTTTTTCTTCTTCTGGAAAACTACTGATTTGTCTTTCTTGCTATGTCTTTGTGGTTTTGAAATCTCTTCATTTGTCCTGCAGCAACAATTGCAAGCTTTACTTGAAATTCTCAGTGCCACTGAGCCACACTACATTCGTTGTGTGAAACCAAACAATCTTCTTAAGCCAGCAATTTTTGAGAACAAAAATGTTTTGCTGCAACTGCGTTGTGGGGTAAGACCGCTAGCATTTTGTCCTGGTTTTGGACTTCATGGTTCATGTTATAATCGAAATTTACCCTGAGATTATGTGAGTTTATGTCTATTACATTGTATGTCTGGTTGTAGGGGGTTATGGAGGCAATTAGGATAAGCTGTGCTGGGTATCCCACTAGAAAAAACTTTGACGAATTTGTGGATCGATTTGGCCTTCTTGCACCTGAAGTGTTGGATGGAAGGTATCTAAGTTGTTCAACTTTCCTATCAGGCATGTTAGTTATTAAAAATTGAAAAAGCTGACTTATTTCTTGTTTTAATTATATTAGTATTGATGAGGTGAATGCTTGCAAGAGGATCCTAGAGAAAGTTGGACTTGAAGGCTATCAGGTAACTATCACTATGATCAGACCTTTAATTCTTTGGGAGTCTTATTCTTGTAATAGATTTTGATCAATAGACTTTGGGATAAGTTTGTTTTTAAATGGGGCATAACAATTTAATTTATTAAATAATAATCACTTGGATAAGAAAATAGTTAATCCTCAGAAATCTCCACACTGACTTGAGTATGAAGAAAAATTCACAAACTACATATTCTTCTAAATAATATAATAATAACATTTTACAAATTTTGGAGTTTGTAATTTCTGCTAGGAGCTCTGGTAACTTTCCTTTTTGTCCCCTCGCATGCTTCGCTACTGTTCTGCTGATCCTGGCAGCAAATATAGTTTGAAAGTATAGTTTAGGAATGAACACTATTTCATGTCTTTGGCAAGTGCGTAATGAACATGAATTGCTAATTATGCCCATCTATACTTGCTGCTATGATGTTTATCATTACATCCGGTGATTGCAGATTGGCTTGTTCTGTAAGTAACTTTACTGGTTCTGTTTACTGTCGCAGATTGGTAAAACAAAGGTGTTTCTTCGAGCTGGTCAAATGGCGGAACTAGATACCCGTAGAAGTGAGATCTTAGGAAAGTCAGCAAGCATTATTCAGAGGAAAGTTCGATCCTATTTGGCCCGTCGAAGTTTTGTCTCGCTTCGTTTGTCTTCTATGCAGATTCAAGCTGCATGCAGAGGTCTCTGGTCAATGCTTCTTGGAACATTAGCTCACACGTTGGATTTGGGGGAAAACCTAAACTTGTGAAGTGTGATGAATTTCTTTATACTGATTGCAGGACAACTTGCTCGGCAAGTTTATCACGTAATGCGGAAGGAGGCCTCTAGTCTGATGATTCAGAGGTATTTCCGCATGCATATTGCTAGGAAGGCATACAAAGATTTGTATACGTCTGCTGTCTCTATTCAGACTGGTATGCGGGGAATGGCTGCTCGTTATGAGCTACGCTTCAGAAGGCGGACTAGAGCAGCAATTGTCATTCAGGTAGAGAATATTTTGAAAACCGTCGTTATAAGATATTTTAAACAATTTTATTATTGTTATTATCCATGCATCCTATACAAAATCTTTGTTGCTGGGCTTGGCTTTAAATTTTTGTTCTGGTTTAACATACTTTTTCCTTCTAACTCCGATGATTTTGTTTATGGCAGAGCCATTGCCGAAAATTCTTGGCACAACTTCATTTTACGAGATTAAAGAAGGCAGCAATTACCACACAATGTGCATGGAGAGGAAAAGTTGCACGACGAGAATTGCGCAAGCTCAAGATGGTAATCCTTTGAATCCATCATGAAATATGTTTTAAGTAAAATTTGAAGTTTATAAATATTACCAATAGGACTCAAGATAATAGTTATGCAGAGTTTACAAATCAGCAAATTGATAGATGTATTGCCATTGGGGTAAGTGGCAGAAGCCTTTTATAGATTAAGGTTATTTAAGTAGCAAGTAATTACTTCAGGCAAAACTTTTGACCACTTTTGGGGCATTGTTAGAAGGAAATCCTGTCAAGTTTGGATACTTAGTAGTCCATTATGAGAACTGTGTTAAGGTTCCCCTCATCACGCTCCAAGGTCACTCCTAATCAATGTAGTACTTGTCAACGGAAGTAATGGCACAACAAATTGTATGGGATTGCACATTTATTTGTAACAATTACTCTCTTAATTAGGATAGTTAGCTGTAAATGTATATATGGCAGATTAGCTATTTTATTGGGCTGAAAATCAGCTTGACAGATTGTAATTAAAGTGTATTTATATGAGAAATCTCCATGAGGAGAAGACACGGTTTTGGCCTAACCTTTTCTGAGTTTGACATGGTATCACACTAGGTTTCGATCCAAGAACCTAGTCTGCATTTCTTTCCTTGTTTTTTCAGCCTCATCCACGTTTCAAGATCCGGTTTCACTTCTCTCCAAGTCCTCATTTTTTTTCTGTTTCTTGGTCATTTCTTTCACAGTCCAGATTACCATCCCTTTCGGTTTCACCTCCTATTTCCCTTGTTCCATGTCTACCGAAAAGTATGATGTCCTCTTGGTTCACCTTAATGGCAAAAACTACTCAGCTTAGGCATTCCAATTCCAGATTTTTGTCACAGGAAAAGACTTGTGGGGTCATGTTGATGGCAGCACTCCCGTCCCTGACAAAGAAAAAGATAAGGTTGAACACGCCAAATGGACAGTCAAAGATGCTCAAGTCATGGCCTGGATCCTAGGCTCTGTTGACCCTAACATTGTCCTTAATCTTCGGCCTTACAAGACAGCAGCCAAAATGTGGAATTACTTGAAGAAGGTCTACAGTCAGAACAACGAAGCTCGAAGGTTCCAGCTTGAGCACGACATCACTACCTTTAAACAGGATAGTCTCTCCATCTCTGATTTTTACTCTCAATTCATGAATCTTTGGGCCGAATACACTGATATAGTTTATGCGGACTTGACTTTTTAAGGCCTCAGTTCAGTCCAAATAGTTCATGAAACTACTAAACGAGATCAATTTCTTATGAAATTGAGATCTGATTTTGAAGGTATTCGGTCCAATCTCATGCATAGAAATCTTGTACCATTACTGGATGCATGTTTCAATGATCTGTTACGAGAAGAACAACGCCTCCTTACACAGTCCATCATTGAAGATCAAAAATCAACTACTGTTCCAGTGGCATATGTGGCCCGAGGAAAGTCAAGAAGCCATGACATGACTGCTGTTCAGTGTTTACATTGCAAGCAATTTGGACATTATGCTTCTAATCGTCCAAAAAAATTCTGCAACTATTGCAAAAAGGATGGACATATCATTAAGGAATGCCCTATACGGCCACCAAAGCGAAATGTCACGCCTTTTACAGCCTCGGTTGATTCATCTGTTTCCCAATAATTCAGTCAATCCAAGACTGTTCAACAATATGCTCCCGATCCTACTCCAATCGTGACCCCGAAATGGTTCAACAAATGATCATTTCAGCATTCTCTGCTTTAGGATTCTCAGGTAAATCCTCTTCCCCTTGGTACTTTGATTCGGGGGCTTCCAACCACATGACCAACAATGCTCAATTTCTTACTAATATCAAAAAATATCTTGGAGACATCAAGATACATACCGCTGATGGAAATCCTTTGCCTATCACAGTCACTGGTGATATTTCTCCATCTCTGACCAATGTTTTTGTCTCTCCTGGTCTCACTAGTAATCTCATTTCAGTTGGTCAATTAGTTGAAAACGATTGTCAAGTACAATTCTCACAGTCTGGTTGTCTTGTGCAGGATCAACACTCAGGGAAGATAATCGCGAAGGGGCCTAAAGTTGGACGTCTTTTCCCAATCCATTTCTCATTGCCTCCAAGTTTTTCCTTGCCTTTAGTTTCTTGTAATTCTGCTATTGTTGATTACCAAGTGTGGCATAAGCGTATTGGACATCCAAACGCAAATGTACTTCATGACTTGCTAAAATCTACTGTTCTTGGAAATAAACACAATCCATCTCTTGATGCTGTTCACTTTGATTGTATTCCTTGTAAACTTGGTAAAAGTAAAATACTGCCTTTTCCAACACATCAGTCTAATGTAACACAACCTTTTGAAATCATCCACAGTGATGTTTGGGGGGTGGCACCGGTTATATCTCATGCTAATTACATATATTTTGTGACTTTTATTGATGATTATAGTCGTTTCACTTGGGTCTATTTTCTGCGATCAAAAGATGAAGTCTTTTCCACTTTCAAATTTTTTCATGCTTTTGTTCAGACCCAGTTTTCATCAAAAATAAAAATATTTCGCTTTGATAATGGGGGAATACATGTCACACTCATTTCAGGAATTCTTGCAAACCAATGGCATTATATCTCAAAGGTCATGCCTCTCAACTCCACAACAAAATGGGGTAGCGGAAAGAAAAAATAGCCATTTGCTTGATGTTGTCCGCACCCTTTTGCTGGAGTCTCATGTGCCATCACGGTTTTGGTGTGAAGCCCTTTCCACTGCAGCTCATCTTATCAACCGATTGCCATCTCCATCAATAGGTAATGAATCCCCTTTCACTCGGTTATATGGTCACCCACCCAATTACTCAACTCTTCGTATCTTTGGCTGTGTGTGTTATGTCCATCTTCCTCCAAGAGAACACACCAAGCTCACTGCACAATCTGTTCAATGTGCCTTTCTTGGATATTCTCCTCATCAAAAGGGCTTTCTATGTTATGATCCTAACATCCGTAGGATTCGAGTATCTAGAAATGTCATCTTCCAAGAAAATATATACTTTTTTGCATCACATCATGACCTTACCTCTCCTCCGATTTCTGTTTTACCATTGTTTTCTAACTCTCATGCAGGAGAACCATCTTCTAAACCTCTCTTGACCTACAAAAGACGTCGCACTGCCACTCAAAATCAGCCAACAGAACCTCAAGGGCCCCCTCCAGATAATTCCTTGGCTGCTGATCCAGTAGAAGAACCAGAACCAACTCCTCTAAGACGCAGCTCACGCGTTAGTAAGCCCCCAGAAAGGTATATACATTCCATGACAGCATCATTATCCTCTATTCCTATTCCTATTCCTTCCTCTTACAAACAGGCCATGGAGAATGCATGTTGGCAGAAAGCTATTGAAACTGAACTTCTAGCCTTGGAAGAAAATCAAACATGGGATATAGTCCCGTGTCCCTCATCTGTTAAGCCCTTAAGCAACAAGTTTGTGTTCTCTATAAAGCTGCGTTCGGATGGATCCATAGATCGTTACAAAGTTCGTTTGGTTGTGCTTGGAAATAAGCAACAATATGGACTAGACTATGATGATACTTTTGCACCGGTCGCCAAGATGACAACCGTGCGCACTATTCTTGCTATTGCTGCCTCACAATCTTGGCCACTACATCAAATGGATGTCAAAAACGCATTCCTCCACGGTGACCTTCAGGAGGAAGTTTACATCAAGCTTCCTAATGGTATGCCTACACCTTCACCTAATACCGTTTACAAACTAAAACGCTCTTTATATGGATTGAAACAGGCACCAAGAGTATGGTTTGAAAAGTTTCGATCCACACTACTTGGTTTTGAATTCACTCAAAGTCGGTATGATCCCTATCTTTTCCTACAAAGGACTCCTAAATGCATCGTGGTGCTTCTTGTTTATGTGGATGACATTGTGGTCACTGGTTCAGATCAAGATGCTGTTTCTAGAATCAAAAATCTGCTGCATTCAACTTTTCAGATGAAAGACTTAGGCCATTTCACTTATTTCTTGGGTTTAGAGGTGCATTATCATCACGAAGGCATTTCTCTATGTCAACAAAAGTATATTAAAGACTTGGTCCAGCTAGCTGGACTCACAACTGCAACCTCTGTTGACACTCCCGTGGAAGTTAATGTTAAATATAGAAGAGATGAAGGTGACCTTCTTGACGATCCCACTCACTATCGCAAGCTCGTGGGAAGTCTCATCTATCTAACTATCACTCGCCCAGATATTTCTTTTGCTGTACACACCGTAAGTTCATGCAATCTCCAAGGCATTTGCATCTTTCAGCAGTACAACGAATCATTAGGTACCTCCTTGGCACCCCAAACCGTAGTCTGTTTTTTCCTGCTGATTCATCCATCCAACTCCAAACATACAGTGATGCTGATTGGGCTGGATGTCCAGACACAAAAAAATCTACTACCGGCTGGTGTATGTTCCTAGGGAATGCTCCTATTTCATAGAAATGTAAGAAACAAGATTCAGTCTCAAAGTCCTCCACTGAAGCCGAATATCGCGCAATGTCTGCCGCTTGTTCTGAAATAATATGGTTGTGTGGTCTCCTCACAGAACTTGGATTCTCTCAAGCACAACCAACTCCGCTGCATGCTGACAACACCAGTGCCATACAGATTGCAGCAAATCCAGTTTACCATGAACGGACTAAACACATCGAGGTTGACTGACACTCTATTCGAGAAGCCTATGATCGAAGAGTCATCAGTCTACCACACGTCTCAACATCCGTTCAAATAGCTGACATTTTCACTAAAACATTGACACGTCAGCGACACAATTTTCTATTTGGCAAATTGATGCTAGTAGATTTCCGGGCATCAATTTGAGGGGGGATGTCAACAGAATTAATGGCACAGCAAATTGTATGGGATTGCACATTTATTTGTAACAATTACTCTCTTAATTAGGATAATTAGCTGTAAATGTATATATGGCAGTTTAACTATTTTATTGGGCTGAAAATCAGCTTGACAGATTGTAATTAAAGTGTATTTATATGAGAAATCTCCATGAGGAGAAGACACAGTTTTGGCCTAACCTTTTCTGAGTTTGACAGTACTGAACGAAACTGACCACCAAAATTACCATACCCAAAGTAGACCGTTCTCTCTTTAGTCTCATCTCTACAATATCCTCACATCAAACAAAGATGTGCTAACCGGATTGCATAACCCAGCACCAGCAGTACCGGTTGCATATGTAGTTTGTGTTTACTTTGTTACGTTGTCTTATGAAGAGGTATGTAGGGAATATAACTAGCTGTGATCATTGAACCCTCAAAAATGCTAGCCTGAAAATCATGAGTCAATTTTATGTCTATTGCCAGAAAAAAGGGCATGTGCTATTTTTTGTGGGGAGGGGAATTTTTTCAAAGCTAATAGAGTTGTCATTGCTATCTGTTCACCTCTTTTGCTTTCTTTATTTGGTAATTGAAATTTTCTATTTTTTATTTTTGTTACAGGCTGCAAAAGAGACAGGTGCTCTCCAAGCTGCCAAAAATAAGCTTGAAAAGCAAGTTGAGGACCTTACATTGAGGTTGCAGCTGGAAAAACGTTTGAGGGTAAATGACTCTGATTTTGCCAGTGCTAACTGCTAGCTGAAATAATTTTACTGTGGCAAACAGGCAATTTACCTGCAGTATGAATTAAGCATACTAATTAGTTTGAGTATAATACTGTAGTATACTCTATTAGCTCTACAGTCACTGGCGGATCTTCATGAGGGCGGGAGGGAGCAATGGCTCCCCCCAACATTTTTTATCCAAATTTTTTTGATATAAAATTATTATCCTAACACCCTTAAAAATATTATTACATAATAAACTTTAGGTGTTTGAGGAGGGATACTTTTATCTTGAAAAGACATACTGACTAAGCATAAAAAAAATAAGTTTGATTTCTTTATATCGTCAGTGTAAAGGATTTTTACACTAACATCCAATGATATTTTGACAAATCATAATTATTGTTATTTCTCTTTCTTAGGTATTAAAATAAAAACACACATGTCAAAATGTTAATGAATGTCAGGATAAAACTTTTTACACTGACAATGCATATTACTTTAATCCTAAAAAAATATGCATTTTTTAGAAAACTTCTGATAAAGATGAAAGTTGTGTAAATATATTTACTTCAAAGCATTAATTATGTATATTATTTTGAAATTTTGATAAAATTATAGAGTTTAATTTTGATATACTTTAAGTGTAAAGTTTTTAATGACAATCAATCACAAATTATCTTATGTGTAACTTTTAAGGTAATTATGATAAAAGTTAACATTTTTAATGATGTGACAACTTATGATTGGTTGACTATGTAAAAAATCTTTACACTGATACCAATTAAATCCTAAAACTCATATATAAGATGCTGTGATCGGCTGACAGTGTAAAAAACTTCACAAATACTATGCAACAAAGTTAAACTCGAATTTTGTATAATTAATTATAAATTTTGAATAAATCATTTTAGTTAATACCTAATGGCTCCCTCAATATTTTTTGTCAAGGTCCGCCACTGTCTACAGTGGTACTTATTTCAGAAAATTTACTTAATGGAGTAAACTTGATTTTGTAATTGATGAAAAGAGCTTTTTCTGTGATTTTTTTTCTGACAGATGTAAGAAAGTGATATTAAACACTCACTTTTTGCTATCTTTCGTTGCAATGCTTCTTAAATCTCTAATATTAAATATAGGTTGACATGGAAGAAGCAAAAACACAAGAGAACGAAAGGTTACAGTCTGCTTTCCAAGAGATGCAAGCTCAGTTTAAAGAAACTAAAATACTTCTTGAAAAGGAGCGGGAGGCTACGAAAAGAGCAGAGGAGAGAGTGCCTGTCATACAGGAAGTTCCAGTTGTTGATCATGCTTTGTTGGAGAAGCTCAGTAGCGAAAATGAAAAACTCAAGGTGAGGTGGTGCTGGGCATAGATATCTGCACTGTATTGAAAGAAAGTCTTTTTTATATTGATACACTTGGAACACTATTGTAATTTGTATAAGATAGGTTGCCATTTCTTATTATTAATATACTGCTTCCTGGAGTTTGTTATAGAACTTGGTGAGTTCACTGGAAAAGAAAATTGATGAAACCGAAAAAAGGTTTGAAGAGGCAAACAGAATTGGCGAAGAAAGGTTGAAGCAAGCTTTGGAAGCAGAATCGAAAATAATCCACTTGAAAACTGCTATGCAAAGGTTTTGTTCATGATTAAGCTTTGTTGATATCATTTGAGCCATTGCTTGTCTCTAGTTTTGTAACAGCAATCATCCAGACTCCAATTGAAGTTACAATATCTCTAACATCATGACCATTTTTTGCTTTAATTAACATTGATAGGCTTGAAGAGAAATTCTCAGACATGGAATCTGCAAACCAAATTCTTCAGAAACAATCTCCACCAAGCTCATCTGTGAAAACAATGGCGGAGCACCTCTCAAACCTGGTAGCTGAGGTAATCTAAACTTGCTAAACTATGTAGGTCCTCATTTTCTATACGTAAGTGTGCATCTTTTGGAATATTGACATTTTTATCTGCAGAGGTTGGAAAATGGTCACCATGTGGCAGAAGAACAGAAATTTGTTGTAAGTATATTGCTTTCTACTCTTTCCATATATGTGCCTCTTTTAACAAGTGACTGTGTTGGGTGAAATCTAAAATGAGTATCTTTGCAGGAAATATGTGTTACACCTGTGAAACAGTTTGGTACAGAATCTGACACTAAATTGAGGAGATCTTTCATTGAACGACAACATGTATGTGCTTAAAATGTGTCATTTTGTTAGTTCTTGATAGTTTTCATGTAAATTACTCTTCTAAATTTAAGACTCTTGTTTCACTGTAGGAGAATGTTGATTTGCTTGTCAACTGTGTTATGAAAAATATTGGCTTCAATCATGGAAAGCCTGTTGCTGCATTTACCATTTACAAATGTCTTCTCCACTGGAAATCATTTGAAGCTGAAAGAACTAGTGTATTTGATCGCCTTATCCAGATGATTGGTTCTGCAATTGAGGTGACTTTATTACTTTTCTAAATTATGCTTTATGGCACATGATAATAGAAGGAAAAACGAAAAAAGCTTTGTTGAAAAAATTTAAAGATGAAAGCATTTAATTATGAGAAAGGTAATATAATTTCTCCAATGATTTTTGACTTTTTAAATTGTATGACATATTAAACTTATCAAATACTTACTTTTACCTTTTGTTTTGTTGATTTTATGAGCCTATGAATGATACTGAGGTTGTTGAAATAATATTGGATTGAAGGAACCTAGTTGCAAACAATGTGTAATTGTGTTGTTTAGTGGGTAACTTCAACATGTGACGTTCACTGGAGATAATAGTGGAAATAGACAGGAGCCCAAATTCTTAAGAATTTATAGGTTTACTTTTATGAGAATTTCCCTTCTATTGAATTCTGCATCCAATTCCTCTAAAGAGCTGTTTTGAAGAGCATGGTGAAATGGAAATACTTGTTTGATAATAATTGAGATCAAGCTTATTTGTGCTTGCTTTTGGCAGTCATTTTTAATAATGTATGTTTCTTGGTGCTTTAAAGCAGGGTAGGATCTATTAAAGATGTGGGGGGTTTGCAGATCTGGAACTGCTAAATATATTCAGAACTACAGGAAGATTGAATGCTAAAATATAAGCTGTCAACAAAGCAAGTAATAACTAGACATAAAGTTTATGGGTACTAAGAAGCTCCAGCTAGATAATTCAAAATTAAAAACTTGAGGCCATGGAAAGCAAGTGGATGTTAGCGAGATGAATCATTGCTTAGTTTGCACCAAAAAATTTGTGTTGTTTAGTTCTATTGATTATGCAGTCTTGTGGCGACTCAAATCACATGATTATGGTTTTAACATCTTTAGACCCTCACTGCATGTCATAATTGCACTGATTATTCTAATTTGGTGTATTCCAAAATTATTGAACATGCAGTCTAGTGGAATGTAATGCTCATCATCTGTTAATAGCTGCTATATTGTCGTGCGTGCTTGTTTAGTTTAATTTGTGTTTCAAGAATATGTTTTCAATGTGAAAATTTTTTGGTGTTAGAAATTATAATATGCAAGCTTGAGTGCTGCTATTGGCACTGTTATGTTTCATGGTTTATTGTTCTGGTTACCCTCCACCCATTTTTTTTTGAAGCGTTTATGGACCCATTTGTATGTTTATTTGTTGAACAATGTATTGTTTTGTGGCTACTGTAATGTTCAATGATTTTATTTTAGCTTTTTTTATGGCATTCTATATTTATGGTGCTTTTCTGGTATAGTAAAGAAAAGTGTTAGAGCACTTATGTAAAATAAGTTTTTGCCTCTCATCTTCCTCTCTCCTTTTTTTGTACAGAATCAAGATGGCAATGATGTTATGGCCTATTGGGTGTCAAATACATCTGCATTAATATTTTTACTTGAACAAAGCCTGAAATCTGGTGGTGTAACAGCAGCAACCCCCGTAAGAAAACCGCCTAATCCAAAATCCCTTTTGGGAAGAATGACTATGGTAATGAGTCTTCCTTATATTCTATGTATGCTATTTCCTTTTTTTTTTCTTTTTTTTTGTTGATAGGCAAATGTTAATATGTTAGTTGTTAATTTCTCCTTTGCCAAGGTTTTGAACCTTGGACCTCCCATACCTTCAACACCTTAAACCCCTAGTTCTTACCACTTGAGTCACCCACCCCCGTATGCTATTTCCATTTAGCACTTCAAAAACTCCACTTATTTATTTGATGGCTAAATTGCAGGGTTTTCTTTCATCCCCTTCGGCCAACCTTGCTGCCCCTGCATTGGAGGCTGTACACAAGGTAGAGGCTAAATACCCTGCTTTACTTTTCAAGCAGCAGCTCACAGCCTATTTGGAGAAAATATATGGCATCATTCGGGACAACTTGAAGAAGGAGTTAACATCAGTGCTTGCATTATGTATCCAGGTGTGTTTAAATCTCGTTGGCAATTGTTTAACTCGAGTGAGCTTTAAACTAACTATTATGGGCTGGATAAAGTAGTATACAATATCTCATCCCATATACTTCTCATTGTTTGTCCCCGCCCATATACTATCTTCCTTACAGAGATATTTTCTAGAAACTGCAAAAACTTCTGGATATGTTTTTTGGTTTATGTTCCTTATGCAAATCTTATTGCTGATATACAGGCACCAAGAACATCAAAGGGAGTGTTACGGTCTGGTCGAGCCTTTGGTAAAGATTCTCCCATGGTTCACTGGCAGAGTATTATTGAATCTTTCAACACCCTCCTCTGTATACTGAAAGAGAACTTTGTAAGAAGGGATATTGCAATTTATTAACTTCTAAATATTAAGTAATCACCTCCCTATTAGCCTTGTCCATGCGATTTCCGAAAAGCTGAAACTTGAAATATTGTTCTGGGTTTCAGGTGCCTCCAGTTCTTATACAGAAGATCTTCAGTCAAACATTCTCATATATTAATGTGCAACTCTTCAATAGGTAAGTAGTTTTAACATACATCCTTTAACATAAAAGATTTCTTTTGCAACATTGATGTTTTATCTTTAAATGTGGAATGGTTAACACTTTTAAAAATGATTACTAGTCTTCTTCTGCGTCGTGATTGTTGCACATTCAGCAATGGGGAATATGTGAAAGCTGGATTAGCTGAATTAGAGCTGTGGTGTTGTCAAGCAAAGGAAGAGGTAATTTGGCTTTACTTCTACTGTAATGTGTCAAATCTTGAATTAGTACATATATTAATTGGGTTTTAATGAAATAAGGTGATGACCTATGGATGTTTTGTGTGGTTTTTGGACTGGTTTACGCATCTTCGTAAAAGCTCCAGACTAAATTGCCAATGGTTTGCAGTATGCAGGGTCATCTTGGGATGAACTAAAGCACATAAGACAGGCTGTTGGATTCTTGGTATGTGTGTCTTGTTTTTTAATATGGCACCTTCTCATTGTTGGTTTCCTATGTATCATGTTCTGCTTTTCCTTACATTAATTATCTAGAATCTGAGAGTTTCGTGATTAGGTTTGGTAACAGAATAAATCCAAGGATAGCATGAAATGGATGCTGGGAATGCTGGGATAATTTCATCAAACCCATTTACATTCATGCAATCTGCTTTATCCTTACTGGGTAGAGTGGGCAATGGCAAATTAAAAACTGTTGAAATTCTTTAACCATATTAGTTTGTAAACAAGCACATCGTGTATGTTAACTTCAAAAGAAACATAAGGCTGTCCTCTTTGTGATGGTATTAGAATAAATATGATGAATATAATAAGTCAGCATGAAGGTTTATTCTATTTTCTTCTTTTCTATCTTAATAAATATTGCTTTTATATGAAGTTATCAAAATCCAATCTCTATCTTGATTACTTCCATCTGGTTTAATTGTTGTCATTTTTTATATACAGGTTATTCATCAGAAGTATAGGATTTCCTATGATGAAATCATTAATGATTTATGCCCGGTAAGTATTTATCCATGTCAAGCTCCATGTGCGAGTGCATGGGGCCTGCATGTCTCGTTAATTTGTTAGTATAAATAATGCCCTATCTTTGATAGTATAATGGACTTGTGTAAAGCAGAAGTTGAGATGATGAGTTGTTGAAAAGATCCCATGCGTTTGGATGTTGTTTCTTTGTATTTTAGCAATGAAAAGTTTTTTTTTTTTGGCCCATTGGAGGTGCAAGCACCTGGATAGGAAAGGCTGATGAGTAGAACCTTGTACAAAATCATCACACCCCAAACTTAAGCACAGGGCTGGCGCCAATTGAGCTGCAAGCTCGTTGGCTATGGATCCATATGTTTGTGTGAGTAGCAGTTGACTTGGTTGCCCAGATTGTTAGCACCTTCAACTTGGGGAGTGCATAAGGCTACTGCAAGGACTGACATTCTGATTTATGTTTGCATTTAGTCCTAAGGGGTGGGTTAGAAGGAGATTAGGGATGATTATGATTGATCATGAAAGCAACGTCTATCGCTCTCACTGCATCTCAATGTCTTTTGTAGTCTATATGTTTCTCTCATGTCTTCTCCTTTCTATTTTCTCCCCGCCCCGATCCTGTTACTACAGATCCTGAGTGTCCAGCAGCTGTATAGAATATGCACACTTTATTGGGATGGTAACTACAATACTCGAAGTGTATCTCCAGATGTAAGTTCTTGTCTCTGTTTTCTCCAATAACAGCAAAAGGAATCCCTGAAGTGGTAAATGCTTGATTAACACCCTCAAATCTTCCTTTACTTTCAGGTCCTTTCAAGCATGCGGATGCTTATGGCTGAGGACTCCAATAGTGCTCAAAGCGATTCTTTCTTGTTGGATGACAGTTCCAGGTGAGAGGAGAGTGCTTGAAATATGGAATGACTATAGGTGGTGCTTTAATAACATAACACACACTTTGAACTATTTTTTTACCTGACATGCACTCAGCACTTTGAACTCTAGAACTACATGGAAAGGAAAATATTATCTTCCATTATAGTATAGTGAATTAATGAAAGTTGATATATGTAACTTATTTGTTGTGTAAACATGCAAAAAGTAGGCGAAGCTCAACTTATTGATCTATTAATTTCGGTCGACTTATATCGCAATTCTTTGCTGTTGATTTTTGTGTTAGTGGTTGAGAGATATTTGTTAGAACAAATGGACATACTATGCAAACAGGCTATATGTTTACCAAATGATTTTTGCTTCTTTCACAGCATTCCCTTCTCAGTGGATGACCTCTCTACATCACTGCAATTGAAGGATTTCTCAGACATGAAATCAGCGGATGAGCTTCTTGAGATTCCAGCCTTCCAATTTTTAAATGAGTAGGCATAGGAAGCTTAGTATGCTTTTATAGTTGCATCTTGTCAAGGCAGACAACAAAATTAGTTTTGGTCCTTGCCATTTGTCTTGTAAATCCCATTTTATGCTACATAACATCATTTTAGTCATATCCCTGCATCTTCATGCCCCTGCTGTAAAGTTATTTTTTCATTCTTTGGCATTCAATTGTTAAATCTTCATTGTCAATAGGGGTGGGGGTGTTTTTAGGAGTAGTGAGCTTGCCTTGTATATTCTTTTTTAATTTTTTAGCTTTTTTTCCTATCCCTTTTAGTCAATCCATAAGTTCTTTTAATTTTGTTTTAGGGGGCCAAGCAAGCTTACTTCCCACCCAAATTTTGACTTTGTAAAGTTACAAGAATGAACATTGATATATAGTAATGAATAGGCTGTTCTTATTTGGAATCTGTATGCTAGCTTTTATTAAAAAAATTGGGGGCCTTATCTGAATTCTATTTCAACTGATCTTTTTTTCCACCAGCTTGTTTATCTGATCATTAGTTCCGCTACAATTATTGATACTGTGACTTTTGTACAATGTACATGCTAATGAAAGCATAACTCTTGCAAACGTGGCTTTGAAAGTAACAAAATGTTGGCAAAACTTGTGCCTATTTGGTGTTGCTTTGCAATTGCTGCTGTTGTGTGAGAAGCACGTATGCAATAAACACTCAAGGTGGAAACTAAAGTTCACATTTCTCTCACATTTGCCAGTGATAGAATAATAGTGTAGATGTGCAAAACATGATGTGAGTTTAGTTATAATCAAATGATGAGAACTGTAAGGGTGAGGTGATATATATATATATATATCTGCGAGTAACATTGTTATTTCTATTATCATCCATTGCCATAGCATAAAAATATGTGCCATTCATATAATGGGCATAGCTATGAGTCCTGTTATTTAAATATCAAATTTTTACTAATTATTTGACTTACCTAATCTAATTATGTGACTTACATAGAATACAAGAAAATAATTATCCAATAACTAACCTTTGGATATTCTAGCTACAGAAATAGATAGTTCTTGAGGACAACCTGGATTCCTAGTTCTTATTCACAGTACAAGGGTATTTTAAACCATATCTCAAACCATAAGACAACCATAATACTTAATATGGTGTTATAAGAAGGGTTATGCAACCTAATCTGCAACTGATGTATGATTTAACATCTTGTTGTGCCTTGGTACCCTTCTTTTCATGGTTCATGTTACCTTAATGCCAAATCTTTGATGTCATTCTATTTTTTAAGCTGGTCAATCAAGCGTTTCATCCTGGAACCTGGATGATCCCTCGAATGTGGATTAGATATCGGATACCAAAGCCCAATTTAGGGTTTCATTTCCTAACAGCCCAACTTTAGTTGAATGAGAAAGAGAAATGAAAAGCTGAAAAATAACTTGCAAGTTGCAAAGAAGGATAAAGTGAGTTATCCTTTTTTTAAAGTGTTCATAATTAATTTAAAAGACCATAGCATTGTAATTCAAAATAAAAATAAAAATAATCAAAGATGTGTGAATAAATATATCAAAGTATGATAAAACTTACCATCTAGGCAAGCAAATTTTAGATTATTATTTTTTCAATCAAATCGTGGTCCAAAGATTTGTATTACATTATTATAACGAAATCATGGGGTTATTTTGATTTACTTAGTTCATAGAAAGGAAAGTGCAAACATACTACAAAAAAATCATTGGGAGTCAACCTAAAATAAATGAAAGCAACTCCTATTTCATTATGTAGAACTTATTTACTACAATAATATTCTGCCTCCGATAGGCACTTAGAGAATTATTTTTTTTATATAGAAAAAAGAAATCAAAAGTCTTTTTTTGTTCTTTTTTGGTTGTGTAGAAATCGGAAGTCTCAATATTGAAACTTGTTCGGCCAACCCATTTGGAATTCACATGGCCCTGGCCCCAATAGTTTCCATATAGAGCATAGGCAGAGAAGGGTTGTGACCCAAGTAGCTCTACACGAGGTAAATGGTTTGGGACCAAGCTACTACTGGACCACCCTATAGACTATAGTTAATTTTCCAGCCATTACAACTGTAACCTCACTAATAATTCTAATTGGATTATCTCACGGTCCAGAATTCATTGCACAAACTGAAATCAACACATGATTGTGGATTTGGATAAGCTTTGGTCACTAGAAAACATGTAAACGTGTTTTCCTATGTTATCATTCTGGTCCATGCTGTGTGGAGTAGTATTACTCCACAGGGTTCACCTGAAATGCTCACCAATTGTTGGTCCATTCCCAATGGTGTAAAGGTCCTCACCCTAGGCATGGCTATGAAATCAAAATCTCTCACTATCCTAGTTGTGGAAATGCCCCTACGCATTCACATTTTGGTCAATTTGGTTTCACTGTAGTATATGGCAATCTGGCACTCTTGGACCCATTTTGATTTCTATAAATGATAATAACATTTTAGTGATTTTAACAAGTCATATATTTATATATTTTGAGTAATGTCTTGTTCTTCCTTTTCATTATTAAGAGTTTGTAGAAGCTGCTTATATATATATATATATATATATATATATATATATATATATATATATATATATATATATATTGTTTCCCAAGGTACCTCCTCGCGCAACTATGAAGACCAATCTCTCGAGATACTGGACGATATTGAAGGGTTGACATCTTCCAAACAGATTTTCTTCATACGCAAGAGCCAGTGATCGAATCATTGACCACTTGCTTAAGGGACAACTCGTTACCACTTGAATCAATTACATGTTGGTAGCTAAAGATATATATTATTAGAAAAATTATGTTTCCTAACGAGTACGAAAAAGGATTATAAGAGAAATAAAGAATGTCGATTAATTAAGAAGAGGTCTTGGTCTTGGATAAGAGCAAAGATAAATGATGTTTATTTTTCCTTTTCGGAGAGGTGTTTGAATCCATTGGAATACATATGTCAATGTAATAGGACATATCTTTGTTGTAAGGATTGGAGTACCTAGTTGTACTACCTTTAATATTATTCTTGGTTGATAAAAAATAATTTAAAAATAATATAGCAGTTGATTACAACCATGGAGTCTGATTAGATTTGATTAAGTCTGAAAATGATTAAACTTGCTAAAAGCCTATTTATTCAATCCCTTTTAATACACACTGCATGTTTAGTATAGCTTTGTCAAAATGATGCCAACCATAACCTACAATCAACTAGGTACGAACGTAGCTAAAGCAATCGCTATCATGAAATTCCTTGTCACAATTATAAGACTTGTGCAATATGTACTCTTAGCTTTGTCTTACTAGTGATATTAATTAACATGATGGGACAGTCCAATTTGATTATTTTCAATTTGCACATGGCTCCAGAATGCGTCCCCCTCCAGGACTTTCCAAAATTGAGTTCACGCATCTTATCGTAGTTGCTCAAAATTTGTGGTTTAGGGTTGAGGAAACAATTGAAGCAAGTGATTATGTTCCCATTTTTCAGTTTGCACAGTTTTTTTTTTTTTTTTAGGTTTAATGAACTTTTTGGTCCATGTAAAGTAGGAGATTTTTGAAATCCGTCCCCATAAAATTTTTTACGTGGTTTTCGTCCCTGTATTTTCAATTGTTTTGAAAATGATCCCTATCGTTAGTGTATTCCGTTAACTCACTGACGTGGCTGACGGATCACCATGTCAGCGGTGCCATGTGGTCTGAAGGTGCTGACTTGTTAGCCATATCATTTGACAAGTAAGATTTCTTTTTTTTAACTAACATTTGGTCCCTATAAAGTAGGGGTTTTTTGAAATCCGTCACTATAAAAGTTTTTGTGTGGTTTTAATCCTTGTATTTTCAATTGTTTTGAAAATGGTCCCTGCCGTTAGTATATTCCGTTAACTCGCTGACGTGACTGACGGAACGCCACGTCAGCAATGCCACCTGGACGGATTTTCCTACTGTGTCAGGCACGTCAGATGATATGTTAGGGTTAGGGTTTTTAATTTTTTTTAATTATTTACATGCTATTTAATTTTTTAAATGAAAATTAGAAAAAGTAATTTTTTAAAAAATTCCGAATTAATTTTTTTTAAAAAAAATAAATGGTTTAATGAACTTTTTTGTCCCTGTAATGTCTTTTGAAATCCGTCCCTATAAAATTTTTTGTGTGATTTTCGTCCCTGTATTTTTAATTGTTTTGAAAATGGTCTCTGCCGTTAAAAATAAGAAATCTTACCTGTCAGATGACATGGCTGACATGTCAGCACCTTCAACCTACATGGCACCGTTGACGTGGCGTTCCGTCAGCCACGTCAGCGAGTTAACGGAATATACTAACGGCGGGGACCATTTTCAAAACAATTGAAAATACATGGACGAAAACCATACAAATTTTTTTACAGGAACGGATTTTAAAAGACCCATACTCCAGAGGGACCAAAAAGTTCATTAAATGTTTTTTATTAGTAGGAATAGAAGAAAAATAACCACTCTGGCGGGCTTTCACAATTGCTTATCAAGTTTGAAGAGCTGATAAACATATTTATCAAATGCATATAGGGCTAACTAACTTTAATAATCAATTATTCTAATTTTTTGAGAATAATGGTTGGGAAGAGGGTCCATTACATGATGGTCCATTTGGCTACTTCGGAATGATATTATCTTCAAGGAAACTGATTTAGAAACCCGTTGTAAAATCCATATTCTGCATTAATAAGTGTTTGATCTCATTAGGATTAGAGCTTGAAATTGGTGTACTATTTCAGTTAGGGATTGTTGTTTTTATTTTTCGGATTGGTTTATTAATCCAACTTTTTGTTTGGAGTCTCATCATAGGAAATAGATGGCTAATATGACTGGTTGGGGTGCTGCTGTTATGCTCTTAAACAGCTGTAATAGGTCTTTACTCTGTTTTGTGGCTGGCTTGGGGATGACCTTAGCAAATTTTCTGGTTGGTAGGGAGTAATTAGTATTAGGGGTGTTCATCAACCGATACAAACCGATTTAAACCGTAAAACTCGAATCGAAAAATCGAAAAAATCGAAAACTGAAAAAACCGTAATTTTTTATTGGATTGGATCAGATTTCAGATCCTCTAGTGAAATCCAATCCAATCCAATCCAAACCGATCTATTATATATATATATATACTATTATTTTTGAAATTATAGTATTACTCATGTTTAAACATTATTCTTCATACTTCTATGTCACTCATTCTCTTTAATATTTTTGTTGGAATGATATATATGAGACTATTTAGAATAAATATTAATGTCTTGAAGTTATATTTTGCTAAAAGTTTTGATATATATATATATATATTTGATTGAGTAAACATGAAAAATAAGAAATTGATTGAGTAAATTTGAAAAATAATTAGCTACAATTTATTTGTAGTCGATTCAAGGAAAAAAATAGGACAAGTGAAAGTAGATATAGATAATTAATATAAAAGAACGTGTTAAAATATATCAATAATTTTTTTCCTCAAACTCCCAAATTAAAACGAAGATTATCTTTATCCACTATTAAATAAGTAGAAATGACACTTGACATTCAGAAAAAAAAGTATGACAAAAACCGAATTATCCAATCCAATCCAAACCGCATTTGATTGGATCGGATCAGATCAGATTTTTTTAAGGAAGCAAACCGATCCAATCCAAATCGCACAATGTTTTCATCATTAGATCGGATGACTTTTTAGCTTAAAAACAATTCAATCCAATCCGCGAACACCCCTAATTAGTATGGTGTTATTTTTTTTATTTTTATTTTTTGCTTTCTTTTAAGAGTTAGAGTATCCCTTATGATATTATCACTAAATTTTCTTTACTTATATATAAAAGAGTGAAAGCCCAGATTAGTCCCCGAAAAATTTCGGGGACCCACTTTTAATCCTGAAAAAAATAAATTACTCATTTAGTCCTTCAAGTTTTTAAACGCCGGACATATTAGTCCTTAGATTTAGTTCCGACGTCCACTTACTTGCTTATGTGTCCCATTAACCATCCTACTTAGCCCGTTATTGGTCCTGCATGGCCTATGACGAATTTCAGCCATGAAAAATTAATGAAAAGTGAAAAAAATACATAATTATCAGGTATTTGAATTTTAAAACTGTGTATGTTTTTTACTTTTTATTCATTTTCCAATGACGAAATTCTTCACAGACCATGCAGGATCGCTAACGGGCTAAGTAGGATGGTTAATGAGATATGTAGGCAAGTAAATGGACGTCGTAACTAAATTTAGGGACTAATGCGTCTCGCGTTTGAAAATTTGAGGGACGAAATGGATAATTTATTTTTTTTAGGTACTAAAAGTGGGTTCCCAAATTTTTCAAGGACTAATTTCAACCTTCACTATATATATAAAAAAAACATTATGGTTTTGAAGTGTCCATTACATTTTCTAAATAACTAATTGTTTTAAAATATTTTTAGATGATTTAAATTTTTCTTTGACACCTGAGAATCAATGTCCATTTAAATTAGTTTATATGATAAATGTCTTTACCAACTGAGGTTGGCGTGGGTGGTTAAAGGCCTCTCGCCTCTTAATCAAAGTCTTGGGTTCGAGCCTTGGGTATGGAAAAAACCTCAGTTGGGAGGGATGCCACCCATCGAGATGCCGAACAAACTCACGCGGGAGATTAGTTCCCGTCTCAAGTTGATGGTGTGATACTCCTCCAAATAGATCGAAAAAATATGATAAATGTCTTTGGGCCAAGTGGTAAGTAAATTCAAAAAAAAAAAAAAGTAAAGTATGTGTGTGGTGGGGAGGATTTCTTGATTTACCTAAAATTAATGTTAGACATTAATGATTTTTTAAATTAATGTAAAATACTGATATGTATATTTCAATGCAGCAACAAATTTTAGTCAAATAATTACTCATACCATTTTTTTTTACCAAAACATAACAATGCATTAACGATTTTGATGTATACCGATAAATGAATATTTCCCCACTAGCGTACACAGACACATACAAAGTTGGAATAGAAAAGTTATTTGTATATTGAACAATCATATACAAGCTGGTCAAAAGCAAGATAATTGATGATAATTAGAACTATCTACAGCACATGTAAGTTTTTAAATTGATAATAACGGTCTCATGCAGGGTCCAAAATTCCAATTTATAATTTAAACACTTTCCATGTGGTCTCATGTGTTTCTCCGGAGAGTCCACAGCTCTCTCTATATTCTTCGATCATATACGTATATGGTCAAACGGATTTCGTATAATGACAATGCAGTTAATAATGATTCATAAGCACCTAATCTTAAAGCCATGTTATTCGTTTTATTTTGGTAAACGGTCGGTCATGTTCGAAGTGTATTCTATTCCCTTTCTTTCTCCCCCTTTTATAAAAAAAAATGTTTTAAAAACTGAATTGAAAAAAAAAAAAAAACTTGGTGAGACTTAAAAATTAGGATTCTGGTCGGAGAAGGTCTAGTGGGAATGTTTTGGAATTAGCTTGACAGAATTGAGATTATGCTCCTACGTACCAAAATGGGAATCAAAGCAAACGTAGTTATAAGTGAGGGGGTTGAGTCCCTATTTATAGATATTTTCAGTGCAACCGTTTGAGTAAGACGGTTACTGAGATCCTATTTGTTAGGATCGGTTCGTTATTGCAGTTAGACAATGATATGGATAAGGCTCCGAGTTGTACGGAGAGATATTTGGACCAGCGAGATATTCGGCCCGGTCAGTTGTGACTGGATAGCTCGGGGCCGAGATATCTTCATTTGTGGTCTACTGTGAAATAGGACCGAGTATTTATCCTCGGGTGTCAAGTGTATCAACAGGTCTTCGGCTTTATGGGAGTTCGGGTCACGGCCCACTTACGAGAATGAGCTCGGTCGTGTTGACAATCCTCGGCCTTATATCTTCGGCCAGTACACAAGCCCCCCGAGCTCCGAGCTTAAATAAGCGAAAGAGCTGATAAGTATTAAACCGAGCTTATTTTTCGGCCACACAGACTTCCGCATTCCTAGCTGTCATTTCAATCAAATCTTTCCTCTTGTCAGAGAAGGCAATCACTCCCCTAATACTGCGCAAAGACGCTATAGGTGAGTAACCCTAGAGCTCCGCGCCTATTTAATGAGGAGAAAATCAAAAGTCGCGCCTTTAGGCTTCCTGAAACGTGGGCCGTTGATTGTATCATCAACTGCAGTAGCTATAAATATCCCCTCCGACTCCAACTCCCCTCCACCTTGCCTATCTTCCCTCGCCCTTTTCCTCCGTCTTTCAAGTTTCTTCCGTCACTCTCCTGTCTGTCATTCTTCAGGTACGCCTCGTCTTCTTCCCCCTTTCGTGCTTCTAAGTTTAATTTCTGCTTATCAGATATGAGTTCATCCATGTCCTCTGAGTCAAATACCTCGCCTCTAATTGAGCGCGAGGTTTCCCCCATTGGGGGTTCTCTTTCCACTTCTTCCGTTCCTTCACAGGAATTGAACATCGGAGAAGGGGAACTGTCCTCCTCCGGGTCATCTTCCCCTGGGTCTGATTCCTCTGGGTCCGACTCTTCCAAGTCCGGCTCTCCCTCTCCCCAAGTTTCCAAACCCCCCGTTCGCAAACAACGCCTAAGGGTTCCAAAAGACCCTGTTCCCGATATTACCCTTCCTGGGTTTACCTGGGTTAAAGGCGAGGTTGGGACATTTTTCTCTGGCTTTCAGACTTCAGATTCAATTGCTCAACTTCGGTCCCAGATTAATATCTCGGCGTCCAGAGACGAATCCGAGTTTATTTGCTCCCCATGCTCAGGTACTGAGTGTGTCTTTCTCAGGGCTCGTCCTTCCGAGCCCCCTTTCACCTATATGTACAAGATGCTATTTGCTCAGCTGCGCGTCTCTCTTCCTTTCACTGAGTTCGAGTGTGACGTTCTGAGAACCATGAATGTCGCACCTACTCAGCTTCATCCCAACAGTTGGGCTTTTATGAAAGCCTTTCAGATTCTGTGTAAATATCTCGGGATGGAGCCCACCACTCCAAATTTTTTGTATTTTTACCAAACAAGGTTTGCTGAGAAAATGGGATGGATTTCCCTTAACGGGCTGAACCGAAGAGGACTGATTAGTTTATACACATCGTCGTATAAAGATTTCAAAGTCGGCTTCTTCCGAGTTCGCTCCTCGGGCTCTCACCCTTCCCACTTCTTTGACGAAAATAGATGCGCCAAGTTTCCTTTATACTGGCAGTCATCTCCCACCAAATTCGTCGGTTTCGAATACCAATCCCTTCTCGCCGAGGATAGGCGAGATATAGATATATTAGAAAAACTTCCTCAGCCTCTCCATTGTGGGCGTCTCCTGAAACTCCCCTTCTCATCTACTCCGAGAACCGACTTAAAAAGTAAGTGTTCGGCATTTTAGTTTTTGAATCTTTTTCTGCATGTGTTCCTGTACTAACAACTTTTCTTTTTGGCAGTCATTATGGGGAAATTCGACTTCTCCAAGCTTTTAAAGGCGGCTGCAAAAGAGGGTCAGGGTCCCTCCTCGACCGAGAAGAAGAAGAAAAGACCTCCTCCGGCCCCCGCCAAGGCCTCTGCGAAGGGGGCTTCATCATCCGCCCCTCAAAAAAGAAAGATGGTAGAAGTGGTAGTTGACACCGAAGATTCTTCCCCTCCTCGCACAAGTCCCCCACACCCTACTACTCACGAGACGGGAACCGCGGGGCAAGAAGAACAAAACCCTCCTCCTACCGAGGTGAAGTGGTACAACACTTCCCTAAAAGCGGGGACCTCGTCCCTCTGGGGCGAAGACTTCAACCCCTTTCCTTCTTTCGACTCGAACTTCCTAAAGCCCGCTGATCTCCGGCTAATTAGGCAACAAGGGGCTCAGTCTAGCATGGAGGCCCTCTCGGCCTACTGCATCCGAGCTGCCGCTCTAGCCCGCTTTTGCAGCCGAGATTTAGTGGAGACCGAGAGGAAATCTCGGCAGCTGGAAGCTGAATTTTCCTCTATTGAGAAGCTGAAGGGGGATTTTACCCGGACCTCCACGGAGCGTGACGAGCTGGCCAAGGCTAACAATCTCCTGAATACTACCATTACCGAGCTGAATGGCCAGAACTCCAAGCTTAACACCAAAGCAAAGTTTGTTGAGGAGAGTAAAGCTCGGGCTGAAGAAGGTAGAGCTCGCGCTGAAGAGGAGCTTAAGAAGGCTCAAGCTGAAATTGAGCAACTTAAAGCCGCCTTGGAGGCCGAGACCAAGGCTAGGATGGAGATTCAGGGAGATTTAAAAGAGGCCACCGACTGTATTCTTGTCGAGCATCGGAAAGGTTTTGAAAAGGCTATTGCTCAAGTTGAGGTTCTTGCCCCGGGAGTTGATCTTTCGGGAGTAGATGTGAATAAAGAGGTGCTGAACGGGGAACTTGTTCCCATAATTCCCGAAGAGGAGGAGGAGGAGGTGGAAGGGGCGGGAGATTCTCCTGGGGATCATATCGAGGCCGAGGAGAGTCATAGGGACGAGTAGCTGTCTTAGTTTTTTGTCGTCTTCATCCCTTGTAACGGGCTTTCGCCCTTGTAATTTTGATTTGTCTTAATGAAAACTCTTGCATCATTTTGGTGACCTTTCGTAGCTTTTATTTGGCCGAGATATCCGTCGGAATATTTTTATATTCCGATGTTGTGTTCGACGAGTCCTCGGCTAAGGCCGAGGTATTCTGCCGTCCGTATCAAGAACGGATAGTAGTTATCACACGTGAAACACATGATTCATGCTTTGCGTATGTGGTCACACATTATATGCTTTGGAAATCGCAATGGGTTCATGCAATTACTGTTTTTTGCTTAGTTTCGAGATTTGTTTTTCCAACAAACCTTTTCCCCGCGCATATTTCTTCCTTTCCAACGCCTCTTGCCCCTTATAAATAGGGCTGTTTCACTGCTTCACATGTTCATCCTTCATTATTTCCCACCAACCAAGTTCGTCTTCCTTCAATCCGAGCAGTTCTATGATAGTGTTAGGGGTTTATGCTCCCCTCTCCCGGTTAACATCCTTTTTTGGGTTTCACAGCTGCCAAAAAGGATGTAAGTGGGAGATGGGATCCAAAATTCCTTTTATGATTCAATCCTCCAAGAAGGATGTTAACTGGGAGAATAGCAGTCTTCGGGCGTCGAGAAAGGGGTAGAGGCCGTCTACTCCCGGAGCGGGCCGAGCACCTCATCGTCCAGCTTTCGCAGGGGGGAAGTGATTACTTTCCCCCTTGAGGGAAAGTCGTGGTGTCCGATTGGGGGGACTGCTGGCCACCTGATCTTGCCCCTGCCCTAATTGGGGGGACGACTGGCAAGCCGGGCGGGCCTTATTTTCAATTTCAGCTCTTTATGTAAGTCGTAGTACTTTCTAGTACTCGACTCGTATCTTGTTTTTTACTTTAGGCATTGTACTCGGTTCTATTAAGAAATTTTAATGGCTTGGACTCGGCCTTTAGATTATAATTTTATTCTTCTTACTGCTCGCATTCTATTTCACCTAAATAATTTCAAAAGGCTTGAACTCGGCCTTCAAGCTCAGACTTGGCTTTAAAAACTTAATGGCTCGTACTCGGCCTTCAGGCTCAAACTTGGTCTTAAAAACTTAATGGCTCGTACTCGGCCTTGAGGCTCAAACTTGGCCTTTAACAATTTCTTTGGCTCGAACTCGGCCTTCAGGCTCAAACTTGGCCTTAAAAACTTAATGGCTCGTACTCGGCCTTGAGGCTCAAACTTGGCCTTAAAAACTTAATGGCTCGTATTCGGCCTTGAGGCTCAAACTTGGCCTTTAACAATTTCTTTGGCTCGAACTCGGTCTTCAAGCTCAAACTTGGCCTTAAAAACTGAATGGCTCGTACTCAGCCTTGAGGCTCAAACTTGGCCTTTAATGTTTGCGGAACAAATACATCGGCAAATTAAGAAAATAGAACAATGTTCATAATAAACTCTTTTATTGGATAAAAAGGAAGTCTGCGGTGTGCCTCGTTAAAACCTTCTCGGTCAAAACCCTTTTTGGGACAAAATACCGAGGTAGGAAAAAGAGTACATCACCTGACTATATACATTAACTATAATAAAATTTTAAATGCGAAGCATTCCAAGTCCTCGGGATAGGCTTCCCGAACAATTCTTCTAACCTATATGCTCCGTTTCCCAAGTTTTCTACCACCCGGAATGGCCCTCCCCAGTTTGCTGCCAGCTTGCCTTCCGTGTGATCCTTCCTTGCTTCTCCTTTCATTCTTAGCACCAAGTCTCCACGCAGGAAACTCCTCGATTTCAATTTTGAATTATAGCTCCTAGTTGCTCTCTGTTTGCAAGCTTCCTCCCTGATTTTAGCCTCCTCCCTGATTTCCTCTAACAAGTCAAGTTCGACCCTTAAGTTGCTTTCATTCTCATTATGCTCATGTTGCATACGTCGGAAAGACGGCTCACCAACCTCCACTGGGATCATGGCGTCTGTTCCATATGTCAGCCTGAAGGGTGTTTCCTAAGTAGTGGATTGAGGTGTGCAGTGGTAGGCCCAGAGGATACTTGGCAACTCTTCTGCCCAAGCTCCTTTGGCTTTTCCCACTCTCTTCTTCAATTCTCCGAGAATGACCTTGTTGGCCGCCTCAGCTTGCCCATTGGTCTGGGGATGTTCTACCGATGTGACATGGTGTTTAACACCGAGATTAACATAGAATTCACGCAATGTCTTATCTATGAACTGCCTTCCGTTATCAGTGACGATTGCAAAGGGAATTCCGTGCCTACTGGATGAGGCTTTTCCACACAAACTTTTTGTATCTTATCGGCGGTAATCTTCGCCAAAGGCTCGCTTCAATCCATTTGGTGAAGTAGTCTACTGCTACCAAGAGAAATTTTACCTGTCCTTTGGCTACAGGGAATGGCCCAAGTATATCCATTCCCCACATAGCAAAGGGCCAAGGCGAGCTTAATGTGTGAAGTTCCTCGAGTGGGGTACGATTTATATTGGAAAATCTTTGGCACTCATCACATTGTTTCGTCCACTCGATGCAATCTACTCGGATGGTAGGCCAATAGTACCCTGCCTGGACTACCCTGGAGGCCATTGATCTGACCCCGCCGTGAAAACCACAGATTCCTCTGTGAACCTCTTCCATAACATATTTTGACTGTGCCTTTGTCAGGCATTTTAACAAAGGTGCCGAGAATCCCCGTTTATACAATTCTCCGAAAACGATAGCAAAATGACTTGCTCTGAGCCCGATCTTCCTGGCCTCAGCTTGATCTGGGGGAAAAGTCTCCGAGGATAAATACTCCCATATGGGTGTCATCCATTCTCGGTCAACCGGCTCATTGGCCATCACCCCCCCAAACGTGATACTCGGTTCATTGAGGGTTTCTTGAATAACTGTTCTATGCTGGCCCAGTTTTTTTGTACTGGCCAATTTGGACAGCAGATCAGCCCGAGTATTTTCCTCTATGGGAATGTGCTCAATAGCGAATTTCTCAAAGCTAGAAATTAATTGATTGACTTTATATAAATACCGGGTAAGCTGAGGCTCTTTCGCTTGGTACCCCCCAGAGATTTGCCCTGTGACTAGCTGCGAATCGCTTCGGCATCTAACAGCCTTTGCCCCCATTTCTTTTGCCAGCATTAACCCTGCTATCAAGGCTTCATATTCGGCTTGGTTGTTTGAGGTTTTGAATTCAAACTTTAGCGACTGCTCCAAGATCAGCTCCCCCGGGCCTTCCAGTATCACCCCAGCTCCACTGCCTCTAACATTCGAGGATCCATCCACATACAAATTCCACCATAAATTCTCGGTTATCGGCCTCGGATTGAGCTCGGCTACGAAATCGGAGAGACATTGAGCTTTCAGAGGACCTCTCAACTCGTATTTCAGGCCGAACTCGAATAACTCCACCGACCAAGCAATCATACGGCCTGCCAACTCGGGCTTTTTGAGAATCTGCTTAATCGGGTGATCAGTTTTGACAATCACCTGGTGACTTTGGAAATACGGGCGCAATCGCCGAGCTGCGGTTACCAGGGCCAAAACCAGCTTTTCTATGACTTGATACCGGGTTTCGGCATCATGAAGGACCCTGCTGATGAAGTACACCGGCATTTGAACTTTCTCTATTTCCTGCACAATGACTGCACTGATGGCGTACTCGGTGGCTGACAGGTATAAGTATAACTCTTTCCAAGGGATGGGTCGAGTTAATATTGGTGGTGAAGACAAAAAGGCCTTGAAATCGATGAAGACCTTCTCGCACTCCTCGGTCCACGTGAAGGTTTGAGGCCTCTTCAATAATCTAAAGAAAGGCCGAGCTTTCTCTGCAGATCTAGGGAGAAACCGAGATAATGATGCTAGCCGCCCTGAAAGTCTTTGTACTTCTTTAATATTTTGTGGGCTTCGCATCTCAATCACAGCCCGGCATTTATCAGGATTGGCTTCAATTCCCCGGTGTGTCAACATAAACCGAGGAATTTTCCACCCTGAACACCGAAAACACACTTTTCCGGATTCAACCTCATATTATACTTTCTCAGCTGCTGAAAAATTTCCTCCAAATCTTTCGGGTGGTTGTTGGGGTCATCGGATTTTACGACCATGTCATCCACATAAACCTCCATAGTCCTTCCGATTTGTTTTTCGAACACCCTGTCCATGAGCCGTTGGTATGTAGCTCCAGCATTTTTCAGTCCAAATGGCATTACCCGGTAACAATAATTCGAGCCTTTGATTTATGAAAAGCTGTTTTCTCCTCATCTGGAGGATACCTTCGGATCTGATTGTACCCCGAGTATGCATGCAAGAAACTCAAAATTCTGTACCCGGAGGCACCATCCACCAGTCTATCAATACTCGGCAAAGGATAGGAATCCTTTGGGCAAGCTTTATTCAAATCTGTGTGATCGGTGCACATGCGCCACTTGCCATTTGCTTTTTTGACCAGAACAACGTTGGCCAGCCAAGTAGTTTATTCTACTTCTCGAATAAATTTGGCTTTGACCAACTTCGCTGTTTCTTCTTCCACCACCTTTCTCCCCTCTTCACCAAGTCTTCTTTTCCTTTGGGCTACTGGTTTTGCCTCAGGACAGATTGCCAGTTTATGGCATAAGAAATCGGGGTCAATCCCCGGCATATCAGATGTGGTCCAGGCGAACAAATCGGCGTTGCTGCGGAGCACTTCCTTTATTCTCTTTTTTAAATTCAGCTCGAGATGCCCGCCGAGCTTGGTGCACTGATCGGGTTGTGATCCGATCTGGAACTTTTCTAACTCCTCTATGGGTTGTGGACGTTGTTCATGCATGTCCGTTCTCGGATCCAGTTCAACAGAGTTAACATAATTCACATACTTGTCTTTTCCCCTGTCTAGTGTTTCTGCAGGTGTAGGTTTAAGTTTGCTTACACGCAAACTATCAGCATAGCACTGTCTGGCTATTTTCTGATCAGCCCGGACATCAACTATGTCTCCCGAGTTGGAAGGGAACTTCATTGTGAGGTGGGGAGTAGAGACCACAGCTCCTAACTCGTTCAAAGAGGGTCTTCCGATCAGGATATTGTACGATGTTACTGCATTAACCAACACGTACCTGACCATGATAGTCTTGGACGCCTTGCCATCCCAAAAGTAGTTAGGAGGTCAATGTATCCTCGGGTATCCACCTGTTCCCCAGCAAAGCCGACGAGCTTACTGTCGTATGGCTGAAAAGATTTTTCTGGGATCCCGAGCTTTTGAAATGTTGAATAATATAAAATGTCAGCCGAGCTCCCCTGGTCAACAAGAGTTCTTTTGACCGAGAAATTGGCCAACTGCACTGTGATTACCATAGGGTCGTCCTGATTAGGATCCACCCCCAATAAGTCTTCGTCAGAAAAGATAATAGGTGGGGAAATCCTTGGGGGTTTGCCGGATACCGAGTTGACAGCCTGGATGGCCCGCCGGTGTTTTCTCCGAGCTGAACTTGTCGTGCCTCCCCCTGCAAATCCACCTGAAATAGTGTTTATCACACCTCGGACAGTATTATCCTCCTCTCGCCTTTCATTCTGGCCTTCCTTGGTCTCTGTTCTTTCATTATTTTGTCGACCGCCGCCCCTTCTCGGGCTTTGGTCACCTCCTCTTCTTCTACTTCTGCCACGCCCCTCGCCATTGTTGTGATTTCTCCGAACAAAATTATTGAGATGGCCAGCTTGGACCAACTCTTCAATCTTATCCCGCAGGACCCAGCACTCCTCGGTGGTATGCCCGTAATTACGATGGTACCGACAATGTTTCTGTCGATCAGCATTCTGGGGCGTGTGGCCGCGGTTGGGGAGCTGCAAAAGTTCCGCGTTGTAAGCTTCCTCAAACACCCGAGCTCGGTTAGTGTTGAGGGGAGTATAGTGCTCATACTTCGGTCCCCTATGCAAATGCTCGGATGTGCTTTTGAATTTCGGCTTATCCCCTCCAGCCCTCCTCTTCTCTCTCCCTTCTCTTCTGTCAGAATCATCAGTTCTCTCCCTTTTCTTAGACTCCTCAATCTCCTCCATATTAATGAATCCCGCAGCTTTTCTCCTCAACTCATCCATACTGGTTGGTGGCTTCCGAGCTAAGTGTCTGGCGAAAGGGCCAGGCCGTAACCCGGTCAAGATGGTGTGTATTGCAACATCGGCACTGAGATTCCGGATGATGACAGTCTCCTTGCTGAATCTGGCCATGAAATCACGCAGGGACTCATTCTTTTCTTGCCTAAAGTTTACCAACGAGGCCGAGGTTTTTTGATGAGCCCGGCTCGTGGCAAACTGAGCATTGAACTTAGTCATGAATGTGTCAAAGGAGTCAACTGACGCTGGCGGTAGCTGGGTGTACCAGCTCAACGCAGCATCCTTCAGAGTAGTTGGAAATACTTTACACATGACAGCATCATCGTCGGTAAAAAGGTACATCTGAGTAGTGAAAGCATCTAAGTGATGCTCCGGGTCCGAGGTGCCATCATACCTGTCAATGTTTATGGGTTTATAGTTGGATGGAAGAGGAACCTCCATGATGGCATCGGTGAAGGGATGTCTAGGCCTCCGCACGCCGGCCCTTTCATTAGGCCTATTTGCCGGAAGTGAAAGTTCAGGGGCCTGCCTAGGAAATTCCCCCTCGTCTGCTCGGTCAATCTGATGAGAAACTCGGGGTTGTTGACCTCCTTCTCTGCGCGTGTTTCTGGACCCTTCGTTCTCGACTGTCCGGCGCTCCCTCTCATGAGGAGAATAGGCGGACCTTTCTCTGCTTTGTTCTCGTTCCCGACGGCTGTTCTGCCGCCGAAACTCCTCATTCTCCCTTCTCAGCATTGCCACTCGTGCGAGGAGTTATTGAATAATTGGATTGTCAGTTGTCATAGCGGGGTTTATGGATCGTTCCCCATTGTCCCCATTGTTGGCATTCTCTGGCTCCTCTCTCCTGCAGTTCCCGCTCCTTGTTCTCACCATGGTTTGTGGTATGGGAAAGTTTTGCTTCGAATCCCACAGACGGCGCCAAATGTTCCGGCCCGAGATATCTCGAGATAGGAGATACTCGACCGGAGAAGGTCTAGTGGGAGTGTTTTGGAATTAGCTTGACAGAATTGAGATTCTGCTCCTACGTACCCAAATGGGAATCAAAGCAAACGTAGTTCTAAGTGAGGGGGTTGAGCCCCTATTTATAGATATTTTCAGTGCAACCGTTTGAGTAAGACGGTTACTGAGATCCTATTTGTTAGGATCGGATCATTTTTGCAGTTAGACAATGATATGGATAAGGCTCCGAGTTGTACGGAGAGATATTTGGCGCCAATGAGATATTCGGCCCAGTCAGTTGTGACTGGATAGCTCGGGGCCGAGATATCTTCATTTGTGGTCTATTGTGAAATAGGACCGAGTATTTATCCTCGGGTGTCAAGTGTATCAACAGGTCTTCGGCTTTATGGGAGTTCGGGTCATGGCCCACTTACGAGAATGAGTTCGGTCGTGTTGACAATCCTCGGCCTTATATCTTCGGCCAGTACAGATTCAATTAACTAAATATGTAATTGAAGTATGATTAAACTGAGAATTATATTTTGAACTAAAATATGATCGTCTTATGGTCTAACTAATTCGATCAGGCAATTCAATTTGATTTCTAAAACACTGCTTGAGATATGTGTATATAATTAGTTTATAGAAAACTTAATGATGTGTTTTTAAAGTTAATTATACATATGTCTACCATTACGGAAGTTGTTAGTTAGTTAAGTGTTATATAATTAATTAAGAATATATCGTTGCTACTATGCTAGATTATGATCCCTTTTCATGCAACTAATTAATAGGAACAGACCAAATAGTGGCAGCAAGCTTCTAGATACAAATTAATTAACTCTGCGCTTAGTGAAAATGTCCAACAAATTTCAAATAGCCATATTTCTTTCTGGGGGGTGTATCTTTGTTGCCAAGTTGATATTTCTGGTGTGTTGTTGTCGTGTATGATATAACTTGTGTAATTAAAATCGATTAGAAAATTTAATGTGTATATTATAAATTGATGGCCTGTACATTATACAAACAATGGTGATGACTGCTTGTATTTTGACCATTGAATTATCACACCAAACATTTATGAAGAAATATTTGACCTTATCTCTAAAGATGCAAATGCGTTACAAACAATGAAATTTATTATCTCACATTATTAGTAGTTCATGCAATATTTTTAAGTTTGTAAAAAAAAAAAAGCAATATTTTTAAGTAAATTTATTAATTGCATAAAAATATAGCATCAGTTCACCAACAAAAAAAAATGTCATCGTATTATTCTTTGACAATCCATATTAAATTTAAATGTGATCTAATATAATTCTCTAAACTTTTTTTTCTGCTACTTAGACAATTACGAATTTTATTACATTTCTTTTACATTGGGAAACAACTATAAAAATTAAAGCCAACAACATAAGTAGATGGTATCATAAAGTATTGTTCCGTCCAAATATCTCAGGTGGGAGATACTCGTCCGGAGAAGGTCTTATGAGAGTGTTTTGGAATTAACTTGACAGAATCAGAATTCTGCTCCTACGTATCCAAATGGGAATCAAAGCAAACGTAGTTCTAAGTGAGGGGGTTGGACCCCTATTTATAGAGATGTTTTAGTGTAACAGTTTGGGTAAGACTGTTATTGAGATCCTATTTGTTAGGATCGGATTGTTATTACTGATTAGACAATGATAAGGATAATGCTCCCGAGTTATTCGGAGAGATATTTGGACCAGCGAGATATTCGGCCCGGTCGATTGGATTTGGATAGCTCGGGGCGGAGATATCTTCATCCGTGGCCTGCTGTGGAATAAGCCCGAGTAGTTATCCTCGGGGGTCAAGTGTATTAATAGGTCTTCGGCTTTATGGGAGTTCGGGTCACGACCCACTTACAAGAATGAGCTCGGGCGTATTGACAATCCTCGGCCTCATATCTTCGGCCAGTACACAAGCCCCCCGAGCTCCGAGCTTAAATAAGCGAAATAGCTGACAAGTATTAAATCGAGCTTATTCTTTGGCCATATAGACTTCCATATTCCCAGCTGTCATTTCAACCGAACCTTCCCTCCTGTCAGAGAAGGCAATCATTTCCCCTAATCCTTCCGCGGCACGCTACAGGTGAGTAACCCTAGAGTTCCGCGCCCATTTAATGAGGGAAAATTAAAAGTCGTGCCTTTTGGCTTCATGAAACGTGGGCCGTTGATCGTATCATCAACTGCAGCAGCTATAAATATCCCCTCTAACTCCAACTCCCCTCCACCTTGCCTATCTTCCTTCGCCCTTCATCTCCGTCTTTCAAGTTTCTGCCATCACTCTCCTGTCTTTCATTCTTCGCACGCCTGATCTCCTTCTCTCCTTCGTGCTTCTAAGTTTAATTTCTGCTTATCAGATATGAGTTCGTCTGTGTCTTCTGAGTCAAACACCTCGCCTCTAATTGAGCGCGAGGTTTCCCCCATTGGGGGTTCTCCTTCCACTTCTTCTGTTCCTTCACAGGAACTGAACATCGGAGAGGTGGAACCATCCTCCTCCAGGTCGTCTTCCACTGAGTCTGATTCCTCTGGGTCCGATTCTTCTAGGTCTGGCTCTCCCTCCCCCCAAGTTTCCAAACCCGCCGCTCGCAAACAACGCCTAAGGGTTCCAAAAGACCCTGTTCCCGATATTACCCTTCCTGGGTTAAAGGCGAAGTCGGGACTTATTTTTCTGATTTTCAGACTTCAGATTCCATTGCTCGTCTTCGGTCCCAGATTAATATCTCGGCGTCCGGAGACGAATCCGAGTTCATTTGCTCCCCATGCTCGGCACCGAGTAGTATGTCTTCTTCAGGGCTCACCCTTCTGAGCCCCCTTTTACCTACATGTACAAAACATTGTTTGCACAGCTGCGTGTGTCCCTTCCTTTCACCGAGTTTGAGTGCGACGTTCTGAGAACCATGAATGTCGCACCTACTCAGCTTCATCCCAACAGTTGGGCTTTTATGAAAGCCTTTCAAATTTTGTGTAAATACATCAGGATGGAGCCCACTACTCCCAAATTTTTGTACTTCTACCAAACAAGGTTTGGTAAGAAAACGGGATGGATTTCCCTTAATGGGCTGAACCGGAGAGGACTGCTTAGTCTATACACGTCATCGTATAAGGACTTTAAAGTCGACTTCTTCCGAGTTCGACCCTCGGGTTCTTACTCCACCCATTTTTTTGATGAGAATGGATGCGCCAGGTTTCCTTTATACTGGCAATCCTCCCCTATCAAATTCGTTGGTTTCGAATACCAATCCCTTCCTGCCGAGGACAGACGAGATATAGATATATTAGAAAAACTTCCTCCGCCTCTCCATTGTGGACGTCTTCTGAAAATCCCCTTCTCATCCACTCCGAGAGCCGACCTTAAAAGTAAGTGTTTGGCCTCTTAGTTTTCAGCTATTTTCTGTATGTGTTTCTGTACTAACAACTTTTCTTTTTCGCAGTCATTATGGGGAAATTCGACTTCTCCAAGCTTTTAAAATCTGCTGCGAAAGAGGGTCAGGGTCCCTCCACGACCGAGAAGAAGAAGAAAAGACTTCCTCCGGCCACGTCTAAGGCCTCTGCCAAGGGGGCTTCATCATCCGCCCCTCAAAAAAGAAAGAGGGTAGAGGTGTGACGCGCTGTCGCGCACACGTCAAAAGATGAGCGGTTAGTAAAAATCTAGTTTAGAATGCGACAACTCGGGTATCGTATCACAAGGACTCTTGTAGTGTTATTATCGCAGAAAATCAGTTTTCTTGGGGGGGGTGTTTGGTTTGAAATTGATTGGAAAACAGAATGAAAACAGAGCAAATTACGTGATTATCAAATAAGACTAAGACGATCAATCTGCTGTTTCGTTTCCCACTATCATTAGTTCATGTAATTCCATGCCCTAAGCGGATTCTAATCCCTTTTCGATTGTAGCATCGATTAACAAGCGAAACCGACGCTACGGGACATATATTCCTAATTCCGAATTAAGCAAACGGATGAAGCCCTTCGTGAATTAAGCAAACACGAATTGAATGCACGCGGATTAAGCAAACGCGATTAAGTTTAGGAACATAAAATCATCGAAAATAAATCAACACTAATTCGATACAAACTGAATTAAGCAAACAGAGAATAACGAATAGCATTGAAAGAGAGAAGAAAATTAAATCGGGAATTACAAGACCTCAAGTGTTGGTGGAAGCCGATTACAGCAGATCAACCTAGGGAGATTAGTTCTCCATCAAAAACGCAAAACAACCAGAGAAATTCGAAAACAAGGATTAGCAAAAGATCCTTCCGTTTCGCCCCTAAACAGCTATTTATAACTTTCAGAAACTGCGCATTCTCGCGAGGCGAGTGACCTCTCGCGAGGCGAATATTAAAATGGTGCCAGTTTGAATTTGTGTTCTCGCGAGGCGAGTGGAATTCTCGCGAGGCGAGTCTTCAAAATCTGGGTTGTCACAGCCGTGATGCCTATCACGGCCAGGCCGTGATTACTTCTGACTTTGGGTGCTTATCTGTCATGGCCGTGATCTTCATCACGGCTAGGCCGTGATGGTCTCTGTCTTCCAGGGGTTTCTCTTCACGCCCGTGATGGGTATCACGGGATGACCGTGATGCTTGCTGACTTCAGGCTCGCGAGGCGAGCTATAGCTCACGGGCGAGGCGGAGAACATGACTTTACGCACGGCACAGCTGGTCCTCACTCTCGCGGGCGAGTATCTGCTCGCGTGGCGAGTGTTTCCAGATTGCAATTTCCATTGTTTCCTTCATTCCTTGGACTCTAAGTCAACCTGAAAACATGAAATAGCCATAAGTGCTTTATTTGACTCAAAAACTGGCTAAATAACCCTAAAACTAATTAAGGGACTCAAAACCTTGCTTGAGGACAATCAAGCCTAATTTGGGTGAAAACGAGATATAATTGGCACAAAACCACGGTCATACTAGTCATAAAACTAGATGAGCCAGAGGCTTATCAAGGTGGTAGTTGACGCCGAAGAATATTCCCCTCCTCGCTCAAGTCCCCCACACCCTACCAATCACGAGACGGGAACCACGGGGCGAGAAGAACAACTTCCTCCTTCCACCGAGGTGAAGTGGTATAACACTTCTCTAAAAGCAGGGACCTCGTCTCTCTGGGGCGAAGACTTCAACCCCTTCCCTTCTTTCGACTCAAACTTCTTAAAGCCCGCTGATCTCCGACTAATCAGGCAACAAGGGGCTCAGTCTAGAATGGAGGTCCTCTCGGCCTACTGCATCCGAGCTACTGCTCTAGCCCACTTCTGTAGCTGAGAATTGGTGGAGACTGAGAGGAAGTCTTGGCATCTGGAAGCTGAACTTGCTTCTATTGAAAAGCTGAAGGGGGATTTTGCCCTGACCTCCGCGGAGCGTGACGAGCTGGCCAAGGCCAATAATCTCTGAATACTACCATTACCGAGATGAACGGCCGGAACTCCGAGCTTAACTCCCAAGCAAAATTTCTTGAGGAGAATAAAGCTTGGGCTGAAGAGGGTAGAGCTTAATTTGAAGAAGAGCTCAAGAAGGCTCAAGCTGAAATCGAGCAACTTAAGGCTGCCCTGGAGGCTGAGACTAAAGCCAGGATGGAGATTTAGGAGGATCTGAAAGAGGCCACTGAGTGCATTCTTGTCGAACATCGGAAAGGTTTTGAAAAGGCCATTGCTCAAGTTGAAATTCTCGCTCCGGGGGTTGATATTTCGGGTGTCGATGTGACTAAAGAGGTGCAGAAGAGAGGAGGTGGAACTTGTTCCCATTATTCCCGAAGAGGAAGAGGAGGTGGAAGGGGCGGAAGATTCTCCTGAGGATCACATTGAGGCCGAAGAGAGTCATAGGGACGAGTAACTGCATTCGTTTTTTGTTTTCTTCATCCCTTGTAATGGGCTTTTGCCCTTGTAACTTTGATTGACTTAATGAAAATTCTTCCACCATTCTGATGAATTATTGTTCCTCTTGTAGCTTTTGTTTGGCCGAGATATTCTTGGGAATATTTTTATATTCCGACGTTGTGTTCGGCTTGTTTAAACAAGTCCTCGACTAAGGCCGAGATATTCCGCCGTCCGTATTAAAAACGGATAGTTGTTGTCACACGTGAAATACATGATTCACGCTTTGCATGTGTGGTCACACATTATGTGCTTTGGAAACCGTAGTGGGTTCATGCAATTACTGCTTTTTGCTGAGTTTCAAGATTTGTTTTTTTCAACAAACCTTTTCCCAACGCATATTTTTTCTTTTCCAACGCCTCTCCCCCATTATAAACAGAGCTGTTTCACTGCTTCACTTATTCATTCTTCATTCTTTTCCACCAGCCTAACTCGTCCTCCTTCGACCCGAGTAGTTCTATAATAGTGTCAGGGGTTTATGTTCCTCTCTCCCAGTTAGCATCCTTTTTCACGCTTTCAAGATGTCAAAAAGGATGTGAGTGGGAGATGGGATCCAGAATTCCTTTTATGATTTAATCCTTCAAAAAGGATGTTAATTGGGAGAATAGCAGTCTTCGGGAGTGGAGAAAGGGGTAGAGGCCGTCTACTCCCGGAGCAGGCCGAGCACCTCATCGTCCAGCTTTCTCAGGGGGAAGTGATTACTTTCCCCCTCGAGGGAAAGTCGTGGCATTCGATTGGGGGGACTACTGGCCAACTGGTCTTTCCCCTGTCCTAATTGGGGGAACTACTGGCCAGCCGGGCGGGCCTTATTTTCAATTTCAACTCTTTATCTAAGTCGTGGTACTTTCTAGTACTCGACTCGTGCCTTGTTTTTACTTTCGGCATTGTACTCGGTTTTATTAAAAAAAATTAATGGCTCGAACTCGGCCTTTAGATCAAAATTTTGTTCTTCTTACTGCTCGTATTCTATTTACTTAAATAATTTCAAAGGCTGGAACTCGGCCTTAAATAATTTAATTGGCTCGAACTCGGCCTTCAGGCTCAATCTTGGCCTTTAAAATTTAATGGCTCGTACTCGACCTTCAGGCTCAAACTTGTCCTTTAACAAATTAATTGGCTCGAACTCGATCTTGAGGCTCAAACTTGGCCTTAAACAAATTAATTGGCTTGAACTCGTCCTTGAGGCTCAAACTTGGCCTTAAAAATTTAATTGGCTCGAACTCGGCCTTGAGGCTCAAACTCGGCCTTAAACAAATTAATTGGCTCGAACTCGGCCTTAAACAAATTAATTGGCTCGAACTCGGCCTTGAGGCTCAAACTCGGCCTTAAAAATTTAATTGGCTCGAACTCGGCCTTGAGGCTCAAACTTGGCCTTCCACAAATTAATTGGCTCGAACTCGGCCTTGAGGCTCAAACTTGGCCTTCAACAATTTAATTGTCTCGAACTCGGCCTTGAGGCTCAAACTTGGCCTTGAGGCTCAAACTTGGCCTTAAACAAATTAATTGGCTCGAACTCGGCCTTGAGGCTCAAACTTGGCCTTAAAAATTTAATTGGCTCGAACTCGGCCTTGAGGCTCAAGCTTGGCTTTCAACAATTTAATTGGCTCGAACTCGGCCTTGAGGCTCAAACTTGGCCTTCAACAATTTAATTGGCTCGAACTCGGCCTTGAGGCTCAAACTTGGCCTTTAACAATTTAATATTCGCGGAGTACATACATCGGCAAATTAAGATAATAGAACAATGTCCATAATAAATTCTTTTATTGGATAAAAAGGAGTGTGCCTCGTTAAAACCTTCTCGATCAAAACCCTTTTTTGGGACAAAATACCGAGGTAGGAAAAAGAGTACATCACCTGACTATATACATCAACGATAATAAAATTTTAAATGCGAAGCATTCCAAGTTCTCGGGATAGGCTTCCCTGACAATTCTTCTAACCTATATGCTCCGTTTCCTAAGTTTTCTACCACTCAGAATGGCCCTCCCCAGTTTGCTGCTAGCTTGCCTTCCGTATGATCCCTCCTTGCTTCTCCTTTCACCCTTAGCACCAAGTCTCCCCGTAGGAAACTCCTCGGTTTTAGTTTTGAATTATACCTCCGAGTAGATCTTTGCTTGCAGGCTTCCTCCCTGATTTTAGCCTCCTCTCTGACTTCCTCCACCAAGTCAAGTTCGACCCTTAAGTTGCTTTCATTCTCATTCTGCTCATGTTGCATACGCCGGAAAGACGGCTCACCAACCTCAACTGGGATCATGGCGTCTGTTCCATATGTCAGCCTGAAGGGTGTTTCTTGAGTAGTGGATTGAGGCGTGCAGTGGTAGGTCCAGAGGATACTCGGCAACTCTTCTGCCCAAGCTCCTTTGGCTTTTCCCACTCTCTTCTTCAGCTCTCCGAGAATGACCTTGTTGGCCGCCTCGACTTGCCCATTGGTCTGGGGATGTTCTACCGATGTGACATGGTGTTTAACACCGAGATTGACATAGAATTCTCGCAATGTATTATCTATAAACTGCCTTCCGTTATCAGTGACGATTGCAAAGGGAATTCCATACCTATAGATGAGGCTTTTCCACACAAACTTTTGTACCTTCTCGACGGTAATTTTCGCCAAAGGCTCTTCTTCAATCCATTTCGTGAAGTAGTTCACTGCTACCAAGAGAAATTTGACTTGACCTTTGGCTACAGGGAATGGACCAAGTATATCCATCCCCCACATAGCAAAAGGCCAAGGCGAGTTTAATGTGTGAAGTTCCTCGGGTGGGGTACGACTTACATTGGAAAATCTTTGGCACTCATCACATTGTTTCGTCCACAAGATGCAATCTGCTCGGATGGTAGGCCAATAGTACCCTGCTCGGACTACTTTGGAGGCCATTGATCTGCCCCCACAGTGAAAACCACAGATGCCTCTATGAACCTCTTCCATGACATATTTTGACTGTGCCTTTGTCAGACATTTTAACAAAGGTACCGAGAATCCCCGTTTATACAACTCTCTGGAAACGATAGCAAAGTGACTTGCTCTGAGCCTGATCTTCCTGGCCTCAGCGTGATCTGGGGGCAGAGTTTCTGAGGATAAATACTCCCATATGGGTGTCATCCACTCTCGGTTAACCGGCTCGCTGGCCATCACCTCTCCAAACGTGATACTCGGTTCGTTGAGAGTTTCCTGAATAACTGTTCTATGCTGGCCCGGTTTCTTTGTACTGGCCAATTTGGACAGTAGGTCGGCCCGAGTATTTTCTTCTCTGGGAATGTGTTCAATAGCGAATTTCTCAAAGCTGGAAATTAATTGATTGACTTTACATAAATACCTGGTAAGCTGAGGCTCCTTCGTTTGGTACCCCCCAGAGATTTGCCCTGTGACTAGCTGTGAATCACTTCGGCATCTAACAGCCTTTGCCCCCATTTCCTTAGCCAGCATTAACCCTGCTATCAAGGCTTCATATTCGGCTTGGTTGTTTGAGGTTTTGAACTCAAACTTTAATGACTGCTCCAGGATCAGCTCTCCCGGGCCTTCCAGTATTACCCCAGCTCCACTGCCTCTGACATTCGAGGATCCATCCACATATAAATTCCACCATTTATCCTCGGTTACCGGCAGCGGATTGGGCTCGGCTACGACGTCGGAGATACATTGACCTTTCAGAGGACCTCTCAACTCGTATTTCAGGCCGAACTCGGATAACTCCACCGACCAAGCAATCATACGGCCTGCCAACTCGGGCTTTTTGAGAATCTGCTTAATCGGGTGATCGGTTTTGACAATCACCTGGTGACTTTGGAAATACGGACGCAATCGCCGAGCTGCAGTAACCAGGGCCAAAACCAGCTTTTCTATGACTTGGTATCGGGTTTCGGCATCATGAAAGACCCTGCTGATGAAGTACACCGGCATTTGAACTTTCTCTACTTCTTGTACAATGACCGCACTGATGGCGTACTCGGTGGCTGACAGGTATAAGTATAACTCTTTCCTTGGGATAGGTCGAGTTAATATCGGTGGTGAAGACAAAAAGGCCTTGAAATCGATGAAGGCCTTCTCGCATTCCTCGGTCCACGTGAAGGCTTGAGGCCTCTTCAATAATCTAAAGAAAGGTCGCTTTCTCTGCAGATCTGGGAGAAACCGAGACAATGATGCCAGCCTTTCCCGCAAGTCGTTGCACTTCCTTAATATTTTGTGGGCTTCGCATCTCAATCACAGCTCGGCATTTATCAGGATTGGCCTCAATTCCCTGGTGTGTCAACATAAAATCGAGGAATTTTCCACCCTGAACACCGAAAACACATTTTTCCAGATTCAACCTCATATTATACTTTGTCAGCTGCTGAAAAATTTCCTCCAAATATTTTGGGTGGTTGTTGTGGTCATCGGATTTTACGACCATATCATCCACATAAACCTCCATAGTCCTTCCAATCTGTTTTTCGAACACCCTGTCCATGAGCCTTTGGTAGGTAGCTCCAAAATTTTTCAATCCAAATGGCATTACCCTTAGAACAATAATTCGAGCCTTCAGTTATGAAAGCTGTTTTCTCCTCATCTGGGGGATACATTCAGATCTGGTTGTACCCCGAGTATGCATCCAAGAAGCTCAAAATTCTGTACCCGGAGGCACCATCCACCAGTCTATCAATACTCAGTAAAGGATATGAATCCTTTGGGCAGGCTTTATTTAAGTCTGTGTAATCAGTGCACATGCGCCACTTGCCATTTGCTTTTTTGACCAAAACCACGTTGGCCAACCAAGTAGTGTATTCTACTTCTCGAATAAAGTTGGCTTTGACCAACTTCATTGTTTCCTCTTCCACCACTTTTCTCCTCTCTTCACCAAGTCTCCTTTTCCTTTGGGCTGCTGGTTTTGCCTTAGGACATATTGCCAGTTTGTGGCATAAGAAATCGGGGTCAATCCCCGGCATGTCAGATGTGGTCCAGGCGAACAAATCGGCGTTGCTGCGGAGCACTTCTTTTATTTTCTTTTTTAAATTCGGCTCAAGTTGCCCACTTGAGCTTGGTGCACTGATCGGGTTGAGATCCGATCTGGAACTTTTCTAACTCCTCAATGGGTTGTGGTCGTTGTTCCTGCATGTCCATTCTCGGGTCTAGTTCAACAGAGTTAACAGAATTCACAGACTTGTCTTTTCCCCTGTCTAGTGTCTCTGCAGGTGTAGATTTGAGTTTGCTTACACGCAAACTATCAGCATAGCACTATCTGGCCATTTTCTGATCAGCCCAGACATCAACTATGTCTCCCGAGTTGGATGGGAATTTCATTGTGAGGTGGGGAGTAGAGACCACAACTCCTAACTCGTTCAAAGATGGTCTTCCGATCGGGATATTGTACGATGTTCTTTGCATTAACCAACACGTGCACGACCATGATAGTCTTGGACGCTTTGCCATCCCCAAAAGTAGTTAGGAGGTCAATGTATCCTCGGGTATCCACCTGTTCCCCAAACAAAGTCGGCGAGCTTTCGTCGTATGGTGAATAGATTTTTCTAGGATCCCGAGCTTCGAAATGTTGAATAATATAAAATATCATCCGAGCTCCCCGGTCGACGAGAGTTCTCTTGACCGAGAAGTTGCCCAATTGCACTTGTGATTACCATAGGGTCGCCCCGATTAGGATCCACCCCCAAGAAGTCTTCGTTAGAAAAAATGATCGGTGGGGAAATCCTCGGGGTTTGCAGGATCAGGGAGTTGATTGCCGAATGACCATGCAGTGTTTTCTCCGGGCTGAACTTGTCGTGCCTCCCCCTGTAAATCCACCTGAAATAGTGTTTATCACACCTCGGACAGTATTATCCTCCTCTCGCCTTTCATTCTGGTCCTCCCTGATTTCTTTTCTTTCATTATTTTATTGACCGCCGCCCCTTCTCGGGCTTTGGCCACCTCCTCTTCTTCTACTTCTGCCACGCCCCTCGCCATTGTTGTGATTTTTCCGAACAAAATTATTGAGATGGCCAGCTTGCACCAACTCTTCAATCTTATCTCGCAGGACCCAGCACTCCTCGGTGGTATGCCCGTAGTTACGATGGTACCGACAATGTTTCTGTCGATCAGCATTCTGGGGCGTATGGCCACGGTCGGGGAGCTTCAAAAGTTCTGCGTTGTAGGCTTCCTCAAACACCCGAGCTCGGTTGGTGTTGAGGGGAGGTATAGTGCTCATACTTCGGCCCCTTATGTAAATGTTCGGATGTGCTTTTGAATTTCGACTTATCACCTCTAGCCCTCCTCTTCTCTCTCCCTTCTCGTCTGTCAGAATCATCAGTTCTTTCCCTTTTCTTAGATTCTTCAATTTCCTCCATATTGATGAATCCGACAGCCTTTCTCCTTAACTCATCCATACTGGTAGGAGGCTTCCGGGCTAGGTGTCTGGCAAAAGGGCCAGGCCGTAACCCGGTCAGAATAGCATGCAGTGCGACATCGGTACTGAGATTCCGGATGAGGATAGTCTCTTTGCTGAACCTGGCCATAAAATCACGCAGAGACTCGTTCTTTACTTGCTTAAAGTTTACCAACGAGGCCAAGGTTTTTTTGATGAGCTCGGCTCGTGGCAAACTGAGCATTGAACTTAGTCATGAATGTGTCAAAGGAGTCAACTGACGCTGGCGGTAGCTGGGTATACCAGCTCAACGCAGCATCTTTCAGAGTAGTTGGAAAGACTTTACACATGACAGCATCATCGTCGGTAAAGAGGTACATTTGAGTAGTGAAAGCATCTAAGTGACGCTCCGGGTCCGAGGTGCCATCATACCTGTCAATGTTTATGGGTTTGTAGTTGGCTGGAAGAGGGACCTCCATGATGGCATCGGTGAAGGGATGTCTCGGCCTCCGCACGTCGGCCCTTTCATTAGGCCTATTTGCCTGAGGTGAAAGTTCAGGGGTCTGCCTAGGAAATTCCCCCTCGTCTGCTTGGTCAATATGATGAGAAACCCGGGGTTGTTGGCCTCCCTCTCTGCGCGTGTTTCTGGATCCTTCATTCTCGGCTGTCCGGCGCTCCCTCTCATGAGGAGAAGAGGCGGACCTTTCTCTGCTTTGTTCTCGTTCCCGACGGCTGTTCTGCCGCCGAAACTCCTCATTCTCCCTTCTCAGCATTGCCACTTGTGCGAGGAGTTCTTGAATAATTGGATTGTCGGTTGTCATAGCGGGGTTTATGGATCGTTCCCCATTGTCCCCATTGTTGGCATTCTCTGGCTCCTCTCTCCTGCAGTTCCCGCTCCTTGTTCTCACCATTGTTTGTGGTATGGGAAAATTTTGCTTCGATTCCCACAGACGGCGCCAAATGTTCCGTCCAAATATCTCAGGTGGGAGATACTCGTCCGGAGAAGGTCTTGTGGGAGTGTTTTGGAATTAGCTTGACAGAATCGGAATTCAGCTCCTACGTATCCAAATGGGAATCAAAGCAAACGTAGTTCTAAGTGAGGGGGTTGGACCCCTATTTATAGAGATGTTTTAGTGTAACAGTTTGGGTAGGACTGTTATTGAGATCCTATTTGTTAGGATCGGATTGTTATTGCAGTTAGACAATGATAAGGATAAGGCTCCGAGTTATTCGGAGAGATATTTGGACCAGCGAGATATTCGGCCCAGTCAGTTGTGACTGGATAGCTCGGGGTCGAGATATCTTCACTGGTGCAATAAGTGCTTTTTACGTCAGTTAAAATTGATTTTTTACGTCAGAATACTGACTGACGTAAATACAGCTGACGTTAAAAGTTACATTTTTAACATCAGTTAAATATAACACTATTAACGTCGGTTCTTTAACACAACTGACGTTAATTTTGTCAAAATTAACGTCAGTTCTTTAACATAACCGACGTAAATTTTGTTAAAACTAACGTCATTTGTTATAAAAATGCGGCGTTAAAGGTCTTAATTTTAACGTCAGTTGTAGTAAACAACTGACGTTAATAGTGCACTGTATATTTTTATAAAATACTTTTAACGTCAATTGTATGATACCACTGACGTTAATAGTATTTTTTTTTTTAAAATTCAGTTTTAAAATATCACTCCCCTAAGCCATCCCTGCATTCAGTAAATATCCCAGTAACACAGAATATCAAACACATTACAGAATTGCAAAGGAAAAATGGAACAATGATCCATATAATGTATGCCTGTTCAAAACAATATATATTAATTTATTAACATAGGTTATAAATGTATACTAAGTTTAAACTACCTATATCAATATCCCTTCGTGATGATCATCACGAGTGGCATGTACATCGTCCACCTGTGTCTCCTCGATTATAGTAGGCATGTTTGTTGAAAAAGAAGGAGTCTCAGGAATATCAAGATTTGAATCTTCATTTTCATCACTACCATTATACATGCTTTTTCCTTGGAGAACCACGGACAACCTTTTGTTAGAATGATCAATGATGTAAAACACTTGTTTTGCTTGGGAAGCCATTATGAAAGGCTCATTTATATGACCTAACTTGTTGAGGTCTACCAATGTGAACCCCAATTCGTCGGTTTGTACACCACCGTTACTATCAACCCACTTACATTTAAATACCTAAGACCGTAAGCTTAGTGTAATCGAGCACCCAAATATCTTCAATATATCCAAAGTAAGGTGTCGGTCTTTGTAACGGGTTTTGTGTCCTTTGCACTAGAGAAGTGCATTGCTTCGGCCACGATCATAACCCCACTATTTTGCATGGTACTCTTGTTATCTTGTTCCTTTGTATAAAAGGAAAAGTTATTTATGTCGTATCCGCTCCAACATATGACGTTGAAGTTAGGCCCACGTGCTAGCCATTTTACGTCATCAGAAGCAGTACTACCATCCTTAAGCATTTCTTCCTTGAACCATGGTAAGAAAGTCTTGTTATGCTTGTTCAACAACCACCTTTCGCTCATTCGCGGGTTTTCTTGATTGAATTTTCTTTTATGTTCAAATAAGAAAGGGTTGAACACATTCGATGTTGTTCAATACATACAAATGTGCTTGAAGCACTTCCTCCCGATCCTTCCTATTAATTCTTAAGCCATGTGTACCCTTACCTTGACATCGATCTCATCATGCCGAGGCTTAGGAACCCCTATAGGATCCGTGTTATGAAGGTAGTCCGAACAAAACTCAATAGCTTCTTCTTCGCAACATACCTTTGAACAATAGATGCTTCCGGATGATGAGGATTCTTCACGTACCCTTTCAAGATCTTCATGTAGCGCTCAATCGGGTACATCCATCTCGGAAAAACCGCCCACATAATCTAATCTCCCTCACCAAATGAACAATTAAGTGAACCATTATGTCGAAAAAGGAAGGAGGAAAATACATCTCCAATTGGCACAAGATTGTAGCAGCCTCAACTTCCAAGTCATCCAACATACGGGGTCAACGACTTTGCTACATATAGAATTGAAGAATGAGCACAACCGAGTAATGGCATGTCTCACATTTTTGTAGCAATACCATGAATAGCAACGGGCAGAAGTTGTTACATCAAGATGTGACAATCATGAGACTTCAAGCCAACCAATTTAAGATCACTAGAGACAAGCCTCTTCATATTTGAAGAGTAACCATGTGGAACTTTGATGCCCTGAAGACACCCTGCAGAAACTTTGTCTCTTTTTTTTTTGACAAAGTATGACATCTTTGGCGGCAAATAAGTCCGCTTACCATCCTCAACAACTGGAGCTAACTGCTCTCGTATACCCATAGCAACGAGGTCGAGACGAGCATTCACACCATCCTTTGTCTTGCCCTGAATGTTGAGAAGCGTCCCGATCATACTATCACACACATTTTTCTCCACATGCATCACATCAATGCAGTGTCTGACATCAAGCTTGCGCTGAGATGGAAGATCAAAGAATATCGACCTCTTCTTCCATGTGTTTTCCTCAATAGCTTTACCTTTCTTTTTGGACTTGCCGAATATAACATCGATGTCCTTTACCCTCTGATAAACCTGCTCTCCAATTAAGGTCGCCGGCGCTTCTTCTGTCTCTTGGCATCCATTAAAAGCTTTTTTCATCTTACGATATGGGTGATCACGTCTAAGAAATCTCCGATGCCCAAGGTAAACCGTCTTCTTTCCATGATGCAACTGAGTGTAGCATGTGCCTTCTTCACATATAGGGCATGCTTTATGCCCCTTGACACTGTACTCGGGCAAGTTACCGTATGCTGGAAAGTCGTTGATTGTGCAAAATAACATGGCACGAAGCTTGAAAGTCTCATGAGAATACCCATCAACTACATCAACACCTTCCACCCACAACGTTTTCAAGTCTTTAATCAAGGGACCTAGATAAACATCTAAGTCATTTCCCGGTTGCTTTGGGCCCGAAATCATCATAGACAACATCATGTATTTGCGCTTCATGCACAACCAAGGGGGCATGTTGTAAAGCACCAACAGAACAGGCCATGAACTATGAATACTACTCATGTTACCATAAGGATTCATTCCATCCGTAGCAAGTCCAAGCCTTAGGTTTCTTGGCTCATCGGCGAAATCCGGAAACATAGTCTCGATATTCTTCCATTGAATAGAATCAGCAGGATGGCGAACCTTTCCATCACGTTTCCTCTCATCATTATGCTATCTAAGATTCTTCGCATCTTTCGCATTGGCAAACAATCGCTTGAACCTTGGAATTATTGGAAGATACCACAACACCTTCGCAGGAGGACCCTTTTTTCTCACATCATCAACATCATCATCATCATCACCACCCTTCACTTTGTATCGTGATAACCCACATTTGGGGCAATCATGTTTGTCTTCATGAACACCGGTGTACAATATGCAATCATTGGGGCATGCGTGTATCTTCTTATACTCCATACCCATAGGACACAATACCTTCTTGGCCTCATAGTTACGGTCAGGCAATGTGTTGTCCTCGGAAGCAAGTCTTTCAACACTTCAAGCAATTCCGTGAAGCTTTTATCGCTCCAACCATTTCTCGCCTTCACACAAACCAATTTTTGCACGCCGACAACCGTGTATGAGTAGTACACCCTGGATATAAAGGCTTATCCGCATCACCGCACAACCTATCATACACATGCGCTCGATGAAAAGATTCTTGTCCAATATCACGGATCATGTCCTCTACTCGATCATCCTCCATATCTACGTCAACGTCCTCACTTTGGGAGACACTCGCCGTATTACTACTCAACAACATATCACCATGCCATATCCATCTTGTATAACTCAAGCAAATCCCTTCACAAATCAAATGAGTACGTATATCCTTCACCGTACATTTCATCGTATTCAAACACTTGACACAAGGACAACAGAACATTCCCTTACTATTAGGAACATTCCTTTGAGCAAATTCTATAAATTCTCCCACCCCCTTCAAATACTCAGCACTAGTACGCTTACAAACCATCCAACTACGATCCATAACTAGATAGGTCCTATAGATATACAAAACATATATATATCCAATATAAGGACAATACTAGAGATTGAAAACTATAGTTTTTAAAGATTAATTGCCAAGCCTTGGTCACGGCCTGGCAGTGATGTCCATCACGGCCAGTAACGCACCAACCGAACAAACCATGCCATCACAGGCAGAACCGATCACGGCCTAGCCGTGATTAGCATCACACCGGTGACAGATCAACCAATGAGCAACATGCACTCAAAACCAAAAACAGAGACGTACATTCCAAACAACTCAAACTCATGGTTTCAAGTTTCAATTCACCGAGACTACAGTTTCAACATACACTCAAAACCAAAAATACAAAAATATGCCCTAAATACTCACGAGGAAATAGGTGCTCGTGTGGTGGTGGGGAGGGAGCTCAGTGGTGGCCAACGTTCGATGTGGTTGCGAGGAGAGCGGAGGGACAAGGAGAGTTAGTGCGCGGGAAGGGGAAAGAGTGATGTACGTCAAGTTATTGCAAAGAATGAATGGAAAGACAGAGTTAGGGTTAATAGTGTACCTCACGGTGGTGGCGAAGAAGCCCCCTCGCGGTGGTTGCGGTGGAGATGAGCTCGCGATTAGGGTTATGTCTTTGGGTGAGAGTGAGTGAGTGAGGTTGAGAGTGATTTAGGGTTGAGCGTGATGAAAAGAGAAAAGAGACGCACGTACAGAGCGAAGTGCGAAGGCGCGCGGGTGTAAACATAAAACAACATTTAACGTCGGTTGTATTAAACAAGCGACGTTAAAATTAATTTTTAACGTCATTTTTATTAACAAACCGGCGTTACATATTAATATTTTTAAAAAAACACTTTTAACGTCCGTTGTTGAATGCAATTGACGTTAAAAGTGTTAAAGTAACATTCTTCAAACGATGCATATCTTGCCTCTTCTTTTCCTCTATATTTCTATTCCTTCACAAAATGGCTCTGAGACCTGTGTTAATTGAGTGACAACAGGGCATTTCAGATAGCTAGGGATATAGGATTATTTACGTCAGCTATTTATTTAACTGAAGTAAAAATCACACTTTTAACGTCAATTATATAAACAACAGACGTTAAAAATAAATATTTTTTATTTTAAAAACATTTTTAACTTCAGTTTTATTCAACAACTGACGTTAACAGACCTGTGTGACAACATGACATTTCAGATAGGGATATAGGATTATTTACGTCAGCTGTTTATTTAACTGAAGTAAAAATCACACTTTTAACGTCGGTTGTATAAACAACGGACGTTAAAAATAAATATTTTTTATTTTAAAAACTCTTTTAACGTCAGTTTTATTCAACAACTGACGTTAAAAGTGTATCTTCCTTTTCCTTCGGACGTTTTCTTTTCTGCACGTTTATAATATATGTCTGCCAGGCCAACTCCCAATGCGCCTTGGAACCTAATGCTCTTAATGATCAATTTAATTTTTTAGCAACTTATGACGCCTAGTAACTTCATCCCCTACTCCTATAAATAGCTTCCTTCCTTCCTTTAATTTTTCTGCTTCACAATATGGCTCTGTCATGGAGATTAACTTCATCACTCTTTCTTCCTATACCTAGACTTAAAGGTCTCTGTCTTAATGGTCAAAACAACTTCTGAGATTGTGTGAATCACGTAACATGGATGGTAAGGTTGGGTGAATCACGTAATGTGATTTGCACACACCATCATCCTTCGGAGAATCGCTGACTACAGTTCCAAAACTTGGCTTTGGAACCAAGTGGTCTGTTCCAAGAATATTCTGTGAAACAGATCGAGTGTACCATTCACTCTGCCACGGCTCCAAAGTGACTGTGGATTCAGATGGAGCATCGACTTCAAATGAGGGAGGGGATGCATTCAATGTTGGAGATTTCGAGCACAGGACGAGAAGAAAATGATGTTGAAGCAGAAACTTTTTTATATTTTAGTGTTATATATCTTGCGGAAATTTTTTATCTTTTAAACATGTAATTGTAACTTATGAATCGCTTCAATGAGAAGAATCAATGTTGGAGATTCTCGATCAAGACAGATCGAGAAGAAAATGATGTTGAAGCAGAAACTTTTTTAATTTTAGTGCTATATATCTTGCGGAAATTTTTTATCTTTTAAATATGTAATTGTAACTTATGAATCGCTTCAATGAGATACGATTTGATTATACATATATAACTTGTTTTATGTTAAGTGTTTATTTATTTTAATTTGCACAAGAATTTGTTAATTTACTAATTCAAGCTAATTAATTAAGATTAAAAATAAACTTTTTTTTAAAAAAAGATTAGAAATAAAGCGCACTATATGGAGTGATGATCTACGTTAAGAGTGACAACCCTGAGATGACAACGAAAGAAAGATAGGAATGAGTTGATTATTTACGCCGTTATTTATTTAAGCGAAGTAAAAATCACACTTATAACGTCAGGTTTATAAACAACTGACGTTAAAAGTTTTAATAATTTCTTCCAAAACACTTTTAACGTCAGTTCATTAAACAACTGACGCAAATAGTGATTTTATATTTACAAAACTGCCACCGCCTCACTTTTAACGTCAGTCCTTAAAACAACTGACGTTAACAGTGAATTAATTATTTACAAAACTGCCACCGCCCCCTTTTTAACGTCTAGTTTTTGGTTAACTGACGTAAACCTTTACCGTCTAATGTATATTTTCCACTAGTGCTTCATCCGTGGCCTGCTGTGGAATAAGCCCGAGTAGTTATCCTCGGGTGTCAAGTGTATTAATAGGTCTTCGGCTTTATGGGAGTTCGGATCACGGCCCACTTACAAGAATGAGCTCGGGCGTATTGACAATCATCGACCTCATATCTTCGGCCAGTACACACGGGTAAAACTATAAGATCAACCATTGGGTTGGAAATGAATATTAGGTAAAATTGTTTTCAAAGTAACGACTTAGATCGTGCAAGTAAAATTTGTCTGGGGAACAGTCCACTCTTACCGTGACCAACTATTTCGTGAATATGATGTCATAATATATATATATATATATGCCTTTTCAGTACATCATATCTAATCACTAAAGTATATAATCAGCAAAGTATAAGTTAAATGCAGACAGAGCGGCTAAAGGGAACCCCGGTGATGCGGGGTGTGGTGTGGCTGATAAGAGATGCGACTGAAACTTGGGTATATGGGTTAGGCATGCACGTTGGTAACTGTTCAGTATTTACAGCAGAACTTTGGGGAGTTTTACATGGCATCCGAGATTGGTCTGGGACATGGGTATACAGTATTTATAAGTGGAGTCAGATTCCTCAGCTGTGATTTCTAGTATTATGTCAGTTAGGACGAGAAATTTGAAGAACAGGTTGCTTGCAGAGATCCGGAGTTGGAAGGAACGCGAGTACGTGGAAGTTGGAACACCGTGTTCATGCATACATACTCTCGGGGAAGGTAACCAGTGTGCTAATTGATTGGCTAATTGGAGTCTTGGCCTTCATATGATTGCAGTGTCAAACGTAGAATTGCCTAGAATTGTCTTTAATGATTTGACTGGGGCTTCTGTGTTTCTATTACTTGTTAATTCTACACCACTCTGTTTTTACACTAGTCAATACACCACCCACGTGGTTCTGTGTGTGCTAATGAATTTGCCACTTGATCATTTTTTTTTGACTTTTCAACCTATAAAGGATAAATGACTACCATGAAGCATCAACATGTGGTACATGCGTGCGGGGGTGGAAGTAAGCAGTAAGCGCAGTTTTTTAGCTAAATAGGCGACTGTTTCAAAATATCAAGCTCTAAGCTGGCTATTACCCGATATAGGCTTTTTAAGCTGACCGACCTTTTTAAAAGCTGGCACCACGAAAGCCTTTTAAAGGCCTATTTCTTGTGAAGGCCTTAATAAGGCCACAAGCTCAGTGCTAAATAGGCCTATTTCTTGTGAAGGCCTTAATAAGGCCACAAGCCTTAATATAGGCTTTCTACTTTATGTTTTGTCTAATTTGATTATTATTATCTATTATATTATATATATATATATATAATATTTATTTAAAAGTAATATTAATCAGGCCGGCCTATCAGGCTTCGTAGACTTTTTCTGAAGCTCAAGCCTGACCTATTTATCTAAAAAGGCTTTTGAAAAAGCCTTTACCCGACCTTTTTATTAAATAGGCCAGGCCATGCCAGGCTATAAACAGGCCAGGCCATAGGCCCCTGTCGGGCGGCCTGGCCTACTTCCACCCCTACATGCATGCACCACCATTTTTAACACAAATAATTTTTTTTTTCTTTTTTTTGATTTTCAATTTCTTAATACAGATAATATTTTTATTTTTTTTATTTTTATTTTCAATTTCCATTCATACCCTTCTTCCCCACCACCCACCAATCTGCCTCCTCCCCGCAACCACCACTGCCTGAGGATTTGCCGTTGCAACCCAGAAATGCTGGCTACCTGAAGGCTAACCTCACCTCCGCCTCCCTCTAGCGAGTCTCGCACCACCAGCAATGTTCAGATGACCAGATCTGCAACAGCCCCGTGCTTCATCGACGGTCGCTGTGAGAGCCCCGTCACACCGTCCGCCGTTTGTGGAAGAAGATCTGTGGTTAAACTCCCTCTCCCTCGTCGTTTCCGACCACTGCAACTAGCTCTTCCGCAGTCGCGACGAGAAATCCCAGATCTCTATCTCAGCGTCCCAATCACGATCCATCGACAAGTTCAGTGGCCTTTCTCCCTCGATCTGAGTTCGCGCCACTTGCTCCGGTAACTACCTCACCATTGCCGGAGAAGACGACTGCGAAGCCCTTTGCTGTCTCCAAATCAGGCGTTTCCAAAGCTCCACGTCTTTTCCGGTTTCCCCCTCTCCGTTTCCATCGTATACGTCACTGTCCACCACGTTTCAGTCTTCTTCGACCAAGACCCGCACTGTGCAACCCATTACTTGGTTCGAGTCGACCCGGACCGAGTCATCGAATGGCGGCATGATGCTAGTGTAGTGAAGCAGTCGAACCACCGCAGTGAGATGAGAGGGAGAAGGAGGGGTCGCGACGGAAAAAAATGAGACGAAGAGGGAGATGGAGGGAGACATGGCAGATGGGCTGGGGAAGGTGCTAGAAGTATACCCATGTACCATCAAAATGGGGTTTCATGCTAACTTTTGCTTCATTTTGAAAATGCTGACAGGTTGAAAAGTCTACGTCCAGCGTGTCAAATTCATTGGTTCCCAAGCATCCACTTGGGTGGTGTAGACAGAGGTGTAGAAAATGGGAGGTGCAGCATAGACACGCCCATATTTTGATATCCAAATACAATTATATTAGTTTACAATGTTTATATTATACGCCTTTTGTATTAAGGGTATAGTTAGGCTACCTCAAATTTATTAAAAGTCAAACCTTTTATATTTTTTTGGTTGGGGATCTAGTGTAATCAAGGTATTTCACTCTTAGTAAGTCCACGCAGTATTCCTACAAACTTAGATTATTTGAATCCGTTATGTGATTAATCATCACTCGGGTGCTTAGTCACAAATAAGATTCTTCGCACCTTCCCAAAAATATGTTTTGCGGGATTCAAGCACGGATCATCCCTCACAAACTCAGCCTGTATAATCAATTGAGTCACACCCATCAAGTCAAGTTTTTTATATGTAAATTTATTAAAAGATAAATTCTTTAATTTGACTTTCTAAATAAAATATTATTTTTCTTCACCTCAGTTAATACAAATCTTTTTTGCTTCACCCCTTGTAATATTTCAAAATCAATTATTAACTTCTCTCAAGATAAAAAATTAAATTAAGTGCATGAAAAATGGAAAAGGAAACGTGGAACGGGCATGAGTCTTCTTCCATATAAAACAGCCACGTAGTCATTTTATAGTTTCGGAAGCCCCCCTTCTCATAACAAAGCCTAGAGAGTAGAGATTATGGGCCTGTTTGATTCTGTTCTGTTTTTTTTTTTGTTTTTAAAAACTATTTTTAAAAATAAATTTTTTAAAACTATTTCCTAGAATAAAAGAAGAGAAAATTTGTTTGTACGTAATATCATTTTAAAAAGCAGTTTTAAAACTTAAAAAACAAAAAAAATCAGTTTGGTAAAATTATTTTGAAAATATGTTTCTAAAATTAAAAAAACTGAAAGCATGTTTGATTTATAATTTTTTTAAAACTTTTTTTATGATTTTTTTATTATGAAAATAATAGAAAAAATCTCTCCCATCTTGACTTCTTCTTCCACCGTTCCCCCATCGGCCCCTTCTCTCGTCCTCATCGGCGACTGTACACATGCACGGATCTGGCTTGCTGTGTGGTGGAGGAGTCGTGACCGGGACTGATGGTTGGTTCAGGTGGCGGTGGTGGTTGGGCGAGTAGGATGGATAGGCAGAGCTCGCGATGGTCCGTCTTCAACCTTCAACCTCACAGCTTGCGGGAAACGTCCTTTAGACCCGTGAAGTTCAGAAACAGAGAGATGCCGCGACGGTGACGGGCGCAACTTGGCCAGTGGCTCCTGGACGACTCTGGCGTGGTGGATGCAGATCACGCAGAGCTGGTTCGTGGCGGTGATAATTGGCTCCTAGACGACATGTGACGTGGCTGGCGCAGATCACGTGGTTCTGGTTCATGGCGGCGGTGACAGGCTCCTAGACGGCATGCGGCGTGGTGGATGCAGATGTGGTTTCGCACCGGTAACGAACTTGGCCTGTTTGTTTACTGTTCTCAAAAACAGTTTTCTTGTTTTGAAGAACAAAAAAAAAAATTTTGTTTGTTAATACTATTTTGTAAAAATTAGTTGTAAAAACAATAATTGTTTTTTAGTTTTTAAAACAAGATTTGGAGAACACCAAGAGGTTGTTCTTTTCTGTTTTTTTGTTTTCTAAGCTGAGAACAAAAACACACGGAGAACAATTGTTCTCATTAATGGCACATTTGTAAATACACCAAAATAAATCCTATCCCAATTCCAACCCTAATATAATCTTTTTTTAAATAAGATAATCTACCAGTGATGTTGGGAGTGGGACTTTTAATGAGAAGCTAACTGATAGCTTATAAGCTAACTGATAACTGATAAACTAATTTTTAGCTGATAAATTATAATTGATAGTTGAAAAACTAGCTGATGAAATCAAAGTGTTTGGTAAAATTAGCGTTGAGATAACTTATAAAATTAAAATGACGTATATATGATAGACATAGTAAAATGGGAATTTCATTGAACGAACGAGGGTAAAAACAAGAAAAATGTCAATTAGCTATAACCATAAACTAAATAAATTAGCTTATGAAAAGTAGTTATAAGCTAATGTGATAAACTCGTTTACCAAACATCTCTATTTAAGTCAAACAAGCTTGTAAGCTAGTCAAATAAGCTATAAACTAGCTTATTAGACTTGTCAAACAGAACCTATGTATTTTTCAACCTTCTTGTCGGATCACTCGTTCTTTTCTTATGTTATGTGGGTGATTTTTGGTACTGTAGGTTGGACTCCTAAATTATTTTCTCCATTTCGTTCCTAATTTGGTCTCTTTGTTTTCGGGTTTGGATACCCCTTTATATTTATATTAATACAATTTTTTGCTTATAAACAAAAATCTTTTAAATAATAATACTCATCATCTATATATGACACACCGTCTGCCATGGGCGGGCGTACCTTATGCTGCACACCCTCAAATCATTTTTAAAAAAGTAACGCCTTTTATCTTACAATTTTATCCCCCATTTTTTAAATAATTGCATATATGCCTTTAATATTCATGAGATATGTAAATTAATTGTAGTTGTATACATGAAATCACATGGTGAACAATTATAAGATATACAAATTATTTGATTAGATATATTAAAAATTGGATTTAATTGGTACATATTAATGGTGTAAAGTTTTTTTTATATAGCCAATCAATCAGAAATTGACAAATCATTATAAATCTTTGATTCTTATCCTAATTACCTTAAAAGTCATCAATTTCATGATTTCTGATTGGTTGTCAGTGTAAAAATCTTTACACCATCAGTACATAGAGATTAAACTTTTAAAATTTTATGATTTTAACATTTATGTTTTTATATATCTTCATATGTATGATAGTAATTATTATTAAAAAATTTGAAAATAAATTGTCCCCATTGATTTAGGATCGTATACCTGCCAATGTGGTCTGCATACTTTATACTGTATTTTATAAAAAAGTATCTGCATTTATATGATGGATTTTTTTAACATGTGTAACTTTGCACATATCAATAAATCATAAAATAGAAATATTGTATTGGAAAGAGTGACTTTTTAATTTTCAAGAAATTGAATACACAACTTTCAATACAATATTTTACTTTTGGTTTCTTAACATGTGCACAGTTGTATAGGTTAGAAAAATCGTTACTCCCTCCGATCCATTTCTATGGTAATTTAAGGTTTCTACACACAGATTAAGAAATTATTAATTTGTTTACATTTGTACCAAATTACCCTTATTTATAATATCATTAATTATTTACACATTCTAACCATATTTACTCCACATTCCACTTGTCATTAATGTATCTTGAAAACACATATTTACTTTTGTATGCTCATTATGTCAAAGTGTCCTTTTGTATGCTTATTACTCACTAGTGCACAAAGGGGATTCCACATCGGTTATTTTTGGCTTTCCACATCGGTTTTGAAACTGATGTGGAAACGACCGATGTGGTTTATTGCCACTTTACACATCGGTTTTAAAACCGATGTGTAAAGTATATTTTAAACATCGGTTTAATACTAACCGATGTGTAAAATTAATTTAGCAATTGATAAGCAGTTGTAAATTTAACTTTCTACATCGGTTTTGCAAAAAACCGATGTGTAAAATTGACCTTCTACATCGGTTTTATAAAGAACCGATGTGTAAAGTTAAATTTACACATCGGTTTTAGGTAAAACCGATGTAGAAAGTTAAATATACACATCGATTCTTGAGAACCGATGTGTAAAATCTCTTTTTTTTTAATCGATATTTACATTTCAATCATTCCTGTTTCACTAATGCAGATCAATAAACAAACCAAGCAGCACTCGATCAAACAAGAAACAACAACAGAACACCAAACCAGTTTTGACACAATCATTCAAAAGCAAAACATACTTCATTCAATTTTCTTATGAATGAAAACAACACTTTATCAAAGCTACATCAAAACACGAGAGAAGAAAAATTGAACCGGACACGAGCACTAATACATATCATCGGTCAAAGGTACGTACACTATAGCTAGTATATGATAAGTTTTTAAACTAACTACATATATACAAACTATGGGTGGTACACTTCAAGAAAGAAAGTTGCCCAACGCCTCTTTATGATGTTGATGTCGAGAACAGGACAATGGAGATGGATTGTTGAATATCTGCAAGTTTAATTGGACAAAAGATTATTACTTTTAAGTAATAAACTAACATAAAACATATAACGAATCTATACTATTACTTCTAATTGTGTCAATTAACATTTACCTCACTCCATCTTTCGGTGATCCCGGAGGAGATAATTTCCAACATCCATTGCATCACATAGTAGCCACATTCCCATGACCCACGTTGTATACGTGACTACGTACAAATGAAACCCAATTAGAATATGAGGAATTAAATAAAATAGAAATCAATTATTGTACCCACTGCATTTGATGCATTTGAACTAATAAATATCTTACGCTGGGAATAATCCATCTGATAGCCCGAGTACGCCTTTCACCACGCTGCATGTGGGATGCATTAATAGACCTATCATGACAAAAACATTAATTAAAGTATATATAATAGATTTCAGATAATTAAAACAACTGCATTACTGATTATAAAGTATTTTAACGCTTACGTTTCGATGACCGTCTTCAGTTCATTCGCCGGCTTATGTCCCAATGAGCGTAAGAAGACCACGACGTTCATTCTTGGGTACAAGAGCAACAGATTGCCAATGCTTGCTGTATTTGCGGAACAATTAGTGACTGTAAGTCATATATAGTTATACTTAAATTAATAACCGTACTTACTTATTGAGATAAGGCGCAAGATAGAATTGATGATCGTCTCGGGCAAGTATATCACGTATGTTAGTGACCGGGTCTTCCGATGCTACGAGAACATCACCCTGAATGAACATGGGGTCAATGAACCCATAAAGGGCGAGGTTACCCTGATCGACTAACATACGATGCAGATACCTAATATATTGGAAAAACATGTTAATTATCATTGTATTTAAAAAATTAATTACGTACTTAACTTATAAATAAAATGTACTTACGTGCACCAAAACGATATGTGTGCGGAACTGGCCATTTCTTTATTGAGTGCCATCTCCATAAGTTCTTTCTTTGGTATATACAGTTCACCAGGGTGGCATCATGTTCCAACGTTACCAATGCCGCATCATCCTCCATGGTGACAACCCTGTATAGCAAGATCTTTGAAAACATCACCATGGCCAGGTACCCCTTTGTCGATCCCCTAAACAACATAGATATATATTAGTAATCACGGATAATTAAGTTATTTAATTCGTTATGAACTAAATGGTCAAATGAATACCTTGACAGAGCGGACATCTCCTGGTCTCCCTAGATCCGACCTTTTAGGCACAATATCATTTCCAACATCCTATAACAAATACAAATAAAGCATTATCTTTAAACAATAATAAATATATTTCAACTATGAATATAGAAAAACACAACTAACCGAATACCTCGGATGCAACAAGAAAGTCGACCGGTCTTCTTGGCCGGAGGATGAAGTTACCGGGGCCTCGACCCACTGTTTGAACCTCCTCGGTGGGCACAGGGGACTCGAGCATCGACATCTCGAATAATCTCAACAGACACCCTCGGATGATCGTCCAGGTAATAACCGATGGTGTATGGTATTACCTAACTTATTATATGTCCTACCCAATGCCACTAGCGGCGATGATGATGATGATCATCAACATACAGCTCACACCTATCGGGGTCGTCATCATCATCATCATCATCATCATCATCATCATCATCATCGCCAGCATCATCATCATTTTCGGGATGATGAGGAGGATCACATGAGCCCTTAGTGCTCACATGGACAGAGGGTTGGACGAGAGGGTTGGACACCATTGTCATCATCTGCTGGGACAAAGAAGTAAATATTGCCATCTGCTGGGCAAACCGCTGCGTTCATCTCCCGTCAAGCTCAGCTGCAATCTCCCTGTTTTAGTTGTGCTCTATTCTGCAACCGAATCCCTGTGGGAGGAATGTGAAGATGAACCATGGTATTGGCGAAGGCCGACTCCCCATCCAACACCAATGACACGGCCCGGGTGGTCTGGTTTACCGATGGCCGTAGATAAGATATCATTGCGTCCTCTAGGAACAAAGGTTCCTTGGGTTAGCTGATCATCCAAGGCATCCTATCACATAAAAATATCAGGTCACATTACAATTCGGTGACAATCTTAAAATGACAATTACAACAAACTATACTTACAATCCTCTCTCAGCCTACTTGGCGGGCCTCCTCGGATGTATATTGTCCCGTTTTTCTTTGTCGGCCCCTCTTCCATGAACGATGGCGTGGGGGTGGAGGTGGATCAACAACCTCGGAAGATTTTCAGCATTAGGATCCCTCTGAGATGCTTTCGCCGACGTGCTTTCTTTTCCTCTTCAACCATTTTCTTAACAAGCTTTTTATATCCCCCACGAGACATGACATGGGGGTAGACATTCTTGCTTTGGTTTTCCCGCCCTTTTTCCTCTTCTCCCGTTATAAATAAAAGACAATTAAATTACATAAGTAAATGAAATTAATGCAATTACATAAATTTAGAGACAAATCAAATAAGTTAACCTGAAAGTCGGGATCACGTCGGCTCCGAACAAAGCGATCCCACGCCGCCTTGTCAAGAAACGGATACACCTCAAGTGGGTTCTTTTTACTTTTTGGACCGAATATATAGTATCCGCCTGTGTCGGCCTTAAACCCCTCCAACGCTCTCCAAAGATACTTCAAAGAAACGCTTCTTCATAGCGTATGTATCCTAGATGTCAAATGTCAACTACATTAAGACCAAAAGAATCAACGAATTACTGTATGATATTATTAAGATAAAAATAAAGTAGATACAGGACAAACACAGACGTAGAAGTATAGATACCGGAATACTCTCCCATATCTGCTCCTTCACGTCCGCCAGTACATCTCTCCACCTATCAATGAGTATACTAGGCCTGTTCCTAGCAAGGGTCGCCACAAAACCGGTAAACCGATCTTCCATTGGCCCAATAGGTTTGAGGTTATCATCAAAATCTACTCTTCTCCTCGGATTTGACCCACGGTTGGCAGTCAAATGCCTCATCCGTGTGGCACGTCTACCCTTTCTACCGGGAGACGGGGTCTCTGACCCGCTGCATGAAGGAGGTGTATCCTCATGATCAGCCATGTATACCTGTTTAAACACAAAACAAAAAAAAAACTTGTTAGTATGTCAGGATAATTATCAAACATAACTTATAAATATCGATCAACGGACATAAACATAACTTATAAATATCAACGTAAACACATAATATGCCATACTTGATGGTAATATCAAACTAAACTTACTTTGTGGTCAATTAGTAAAGTTCTCCCATAACCCTTCTTGGTGATCATTACGAGTCGAATGTACATCATCCACTTCATTTTCCTCATTGAAATTAGGCACTCGTGTTGAGAAAGAAGGAGTATCGAAATATCAAGAGTTGAATCGTGATTTCCCTCACTACCGTTATACATGTTTTTTTCCCCCGGAGAACCACTCGACCACCTTTTGTTAGAAGGATCACGGATATAAAACACTTGTTTTGCTTGGGATGCCATGATGAAAGGTTCCTCTTTATTACCTACCTTACTAAGGTCCACCAATTTGAATCCTAACTCATCGGTTTGCACACCATTGTTACTGTCGACCCACTGACATTTAAAAACAGTACTCTAAACTTCGTGTAATCAACCTCCCATATCTCTTCAATGATTCCAAAGTATGAAACTGATGCCATAACAGGGTTTTTATCTTTCGAACTAGAGAAATGCATGGACTCAACGACGACCATAACCCCACTGTTTTGCATAGTACTTTTGTCATCCCGGGACTTTGTATAGAAGGAAAACTTATTGATATCGTACCCACTCCAAAGATATGACATCAAAGTTAGGCCCCTGTGCTAGCCATTTTAATGTAGCAGAAGCAGTACCATCCTTTGCAATTTTTTCTTTAAACCAGTTCAAGAAAGTCTTGTTATGCTTGTTCAAACACCATTTTTCATTCATTCTAGGGTAAGTTTCATTGATAATGCTTTTATGCTCACATAAGTATGGTTCAACCTCATCGGTGTTATTCAATATATACAAATGTGCTTGAAGCACTTCCTCCCGATCCATGCTCTTAACGATGATACCTCGTGTACCCTTACCATCATATCTTCCTTCGTGACGAGACTTCTAAGCCCTACAGTTCCGCTTCCGACATGTAGTCTGTACAAAACTCAATAGCTTCTTCTGCAACATACCTTTCAACAATAGATGCTTCGGGACGGTGTGGATTTTTCATATATCCTTTCGGGATCTTCATGTATCGCTTCAACCGGTACATCCACCTTAAATAAACGGACCGCACAATCTAATCTCCCTCACTAGATGAACAATCAAATGAACCATGATGTCAAAAAATGAAGGTGGAAAATACATCTCCAATTGGCACAATACAATGGCTGCCTCATTTTCCAACTCATCCAAATTTTTAGTGTCAATGACCTTGCTACATATAGCATTGAAGAATAAGCATAACCTAGTAATGGCGTGTCTGACTTTTTTAGGCAATATGTCACGAATGGCCACCGGTAGTAGTTGTTGCATCAAGACATGACAATCATGAGACTTTAAGCCAACTAATTTGAGATCTGTCATTGAGACAAGTCTTCTGATATTTGAAGAGTAACCCTGTGGCACTTTGACTCCCCGTAGACATTCACAGAAACTTCTTTTCTCTTTTTTTGATAAAGTATGACATGTTGGGGCAAATAAGTCTTCTTATCCCCCACTTTAAGTGGAGCTAACTGCTCTCGTATACCCATCGCAACTAGATCCAGACGAGCATTCACACCATCCTTTGTCTTGCCTTGAATGTTGAAAAGCGTTCCGATTAAACTGTCACACACATTTTTCTCTACATGCATCACATCAATACAATGTCTTACATCAAGCTTGCACCAAGTATGGAAGATCAAAGAAGATCGACCTCTTCTTCCATATTTTCTTCTCTCGTAGCCTTCTTTCTGGGTCTTCCCATAGATAACATTAGTGTTGTTCACCCTTTCATAAACTTGCTCTCCAGTCAAGGCCACCGGAGCAATTTCATTCTCCGAAGTCCATTGAAAGCTTTCCTGAATCTACGATAAGGATGATTACGTCGGAGAAATCTCCGATGCCCAAGGTAGACCGTCTTCCTTCCATGTTGCAGTTGATGGTAACATGTGCCTTCTTCACATATTGGACATGCTTTATGCCCCTTAACACTATACCCACACAGGTTCCCGTATGCTGGAAAGTCATTGATGGTGCAAAATAACATGGCACGCAATCGAATGTCTCACGGCAATACCCGTCGATCACATCAACGCCTTCATCCCACATCATTCTCAAGTCTTCAATCAAGGGACTCGAGATAAACATCAATATCATTTCCTGGCTGTTTAGGACCGAAATCATCATACTTAACATAATGTATTTGCGCTTCATGCACAACCAAGGAGACCAGTTGTAAATTACAAGGAGAACAGGCCATGAACTATGAATACTACTTAAGTTTCCATATGGATTCATTCCATCGGTAGCAAGTCCAAGCCTGAGGTTTCTGGGCTCATTGCCGAAATCCGGAAACAAACTATCAATTCTCTTCCATTGCAAAGAATCGGCCGGATGGCGAAGCTGTCCATCACACTTCCTCTCATCCGCATGCCATCTAATGTTCTTTGCGTCATTTACATTAGCAAACAATCGCTTGAACCGCGGAATCACGGGAAGATACCATAACACCTTCGCAGGAGGACCTTTAGTGACCACATCACAACTAGAATCACCATCCTTCACTTTGTAGCGTGATACCCCACACCTGGGGCACTCGTGCATCTCTTCAAACTCTTTCCTGTACAATATGCAATCATTGGGGCAAGCGTGTATTTTCTTATACTCCATACCCATCGGACACAATATCTTCTTCGCCTCATAGTTTCGAGATGGCAATGTGTTGCCTTCTGGAAGCATTTCTTTCAACAACTCAAGCAATTCGGTAAAGCTTTTATCGCTCCACCCATTTCTCGCCTTCACATTGAACAATCTTAACACCGCCGACAACCGTGTGAAATTAGTGCACCCGGATACAAAGCCACTTGCGCATCACTGCACAAAGTATCATACACATGTGCGCGCCGAAAAGACTCTTGCCCAACATCACGGATCATGTCCTCTAGTCCATCGTCCATTTCCACGTCATCAACTTCCTCTCTATCCGACACCCTCGGCCTGTCTAACGATTCACCATGGCATATCCATGTTGTATAACTCTTGCAAATCCCCTCACAAATAAGATGATCACGTATCTCCTCGCCTTCTAGTCGTCTCTCATTCAAACAGTTAACACAAGGACAATAAAACCTTCCGTTACCACTATCGGGAGCATTTGTTTTTGCAAACCGTAGAAAATCTTCCACTCCATTCTCATACTCATCACTTGTCCGTCTAGCATTCATCCAACCGCGATCCATGACTAAACCAATACCTTCGTACTTAGTCCAACATATTCATCAACCACTTCTTATGACAGGGTATGGCCCTATCCCATTCGAGAAGAAACTTTTCCAACATTCGGTTAACAGTTAGTCCTTAACTCTCATGCTCATACTCGACAAAATTTCGGCAGCATTTCCGCGGTCTCCGACGTACACTACTTGAACGCGATGACATCCACCACGATAAAGTATGCACCCGGAGAACGAAAGGAAATGTATCAATCCGAACTTTCATCAAGTATATAACATTAGAACCAATGAATAACTATTTTAACTGAATTAAGAAAAAGTTTTTTCCCAAACTGTCCAACTTTGGACAATTCAAGATCCAACACAATGAGCGGTACATTAAGCACGTACACGTACGCTCATTAGTATTGCATCTCAAACGGGAAACTAAGGCTTTACTATTTATGTAGCTTGCATGAAGATGGGGCTTGAAAAGTGAAGAAAATTAGCCAAACAGAGCCCTTCACGGCCTAGCCTTGAAAGCCATCACGGCCGTGATCGAGTATAGCTTAAAAGAAAGAATGGAAAAGTCGAACTGGTCACGGCCATCCCGTGATGCCCATCACGGCCGTGACATGTCGGTACTGCAGGACCCTCACAGCGGAACCGATCACGGCCAGCCGTGATGGTGGTCACGCCGTGATGCACCAACCGAGTGAAGCAACCTCCAACCCAGACCCTTTCACGGCCTTGCCGTGATGGCCATCACGGCCGTGACATGCCAACTGAACCAGACCTCACAGCAGAACCGATCACGGCCTAGCCGTGATGGTGGTCACGCCGTGATGACCAACCAGTGAAGCATCCTCCAAGGCGAAACCTATCACGGCCTGGCCGTGATGGCCATCACGGCCGTGACATGCCAATCGAACCAGACCTCACAGCGGAATCGATCACGGCCTTGCCGTGATGGTGGTCACGCTGTAGTGACAGAACAACCAGTGAAGCAACCTCCGGTCGAACTCGTCACGCCAAGCCGTGGCAAAGACGGCTGTGTGACGGGTGATACCTCCACTGGAAAAATCCAGTCTTGGAGCAACAGAACAACACATGCAAGTATATTATCCAACCATTTCGAGTCAAAGTTCATAACTTTTCTAAAGAAGAAACAAATATATACCTGAGGGACGAGCAAAAATGGCGCTCTTCACGCAAACGAGGGTAGCTCGCGGCTTTGGTTCTGTGGTTCTCTTACGTAGCAGAAAATGAAGGCTCGCAGATCGCGATGGTCTTATTTGTATACGATTGAAAAAGGTAAAAAGGACGTGAAGAAGGGAGCGAGAGAGATAAAGAGAAAGAAAGAGAGAGAATGAGAAGAAGGAAATGCAGAGAGAGAGAATGAGAAGAAGGAAATGCAGAGAGAGAATGGGAATGAGGAGAGAGAGACGCATACCGAGGGTAGCTCGCGGATGTGAGTGCAAAGTGAGAGAGATGGAAAAGCAGTGACAACGCCGCGTTAGCGAGAGGGAGGGAGTGTTGTGTTTTAGGGTACGTTCGTAAACTGAGAATGAGGGCGCAAAACACACGGAGGGAAATAGAAAAATGGGACTATTACACATCGGTTATGAGGAAAACCGATGTGTTAAACATATTATACACATCGGTTATGCAAAAACCGATGTGTAAACATGAAACATTTAAATTCTGATTTTTTCTTTTAAATTTTATACATCGGTTAATGAAAACCGATGTGTAAAAGTGTAACCTAAATTTCTATTTTTTTTTCTTTATAATTTTATACATCGGTTATTTAAAAACCGATGTGGTTACTCACCATTTTACACATCGGTTCAAAAAGAACCGATGTTGAATGTTAAAAATTCCGAGTTTTAAATTTTTTTATTTTAATTTTACACATCGGTTATATATAACCGATGTGGAAAACTATTACACATCGGTTAATCTCTAAACCGATGTGTAATACTTTCCTTTGAATTTCAAAAATGCCACCGCCTCGTTTTACACATCGGTTTATACTAAACCGATGTGTAAACTCCGATGTAGAATGCCTTTTTTGCACTAGTGACTCCACATGTGTATATTTATTGGTAAAAAAATTGCATTAATATGACTTTTGTTTTGGAACAAGTAATTGTATTTATGGTTGGATTTAAGTAGGGAATAATAGTTGAATTTAAGTAGGGAGTATAAGGATATATATAAAAAAAAATTATTAAATATATATTGGATTTACAAAAGATCCAATGTTTTAAAAAAAAATTAAATTTACCATAGAAACCGATTGGAGGGACTTTATTATAAAAATACTCTCCCATTCCTTTCCATCTTGACAATTGGAATTCTCTGGAAAAACAAAAGGGACTATAAAATTCACGTGCCCGAGGAGAGCATATGAACCAGTGAAAATAGTAACCAGTGCAGGTGCCAGGTAGGTAGTACTCCTACATCGTTCTTTTCAATGTATAAATTGAGCAAAGAATTCACGTAATTTGTACCAAGAACGTGTTCCCTTTCAGATAACCGCACACCACAATTAAGCCTGATCCACGATATATGGGAAAGTTAAAATCATACTATGACCATGGAAGAGGGTCCCTGAGTGCGGCACCTAGGATGAAGAGAAGGGGTGATTTAAATTAAAAAATTAACCACAAATTACGGGTAATTAAGAAAGCTTAAAACAAGGGCAAGAGCTGCCACATGCAAATTAAGCCATGGTTGTGCCAGATGCAGTGACCCTAGCATGCTATGCAGATGACTAATACTAATATTGGGAGGTGACTTCAAAACTGTTTTACCAAACTCATCCACCGATAATAACCGTTTAGAACTGTTATATCTAATAAAGGAAGCAATGAAATCACAATGAATGTGGTCGTCTCATCAGTCATCAATGTGGTTTCCATCAACCACAGACTTTGAATTAACGCAGTTAACAACTGCTGCTGCATCAGAAGCTATAGTAACTCTCCTCATATGCCGTTCTTTAGCAATTTGTAGACTCCAACTCACTCCCAAAGCTTCGGCCATCACAGGATCCATTGCTACATCTTCTTTTCTGCATGCTGCAAAACAAACACAGTTAGGCTGAGCATAAGCAACCAGCCCCCACCCTGTTGAACCATCCAAAAGGCATCCAGCTTCAACATTAATTAAGTTTTCTTCTATTGTGGGAGGGGGTTGATTTTGGAAAGGGTTCTGGGAGTTTCTTGCATTCATCCTTCGATTATTTGCATTGTATTCCTGCACTAAACCTACTGCAGCTTGGCCTATTTCTATGGGGTCTAAGAATTTTTTATTGAAAACCACTTGGTTTCGCCCTCTCCAAATCTTCCATAGCAGAGTGCAGAAAATTTGGGCTGCCATAGTACCATCACATGTAAGACCTTGTAGCACCCATTGTGTAATGCCTTAAATTAGTGAAAGTAACACAAGACATCCACTCAAAGTTGATAATCAAACTGATAGTCTTAACACAACGGCCATAAACAACCTTAAAAACTCAAAATAAAAGCATCACATAAAAAACTACTCTCGAACTTCAATAAAACAATTTGTGAAGCCAATAGTTACATATTAAGGTTCTCATGAAACATATTGAGTTAAAGAAAAATTCATTCTTTATCTCTTTAATCCTTCGAGAGACTTACACCTGCTTAGTACCATATCCCAGCCTTCAAGAAAATGAAGGACTTATTAAAAAACATATCTCACCCACAATTACATATGTGGCCTCAATGGCTAAATTTGGTTTTGAAACAAGTGTCTCACAAAAAAACAATTTTAGATTTTTTTAGTGTCCTGCTATATTTCATTTCATCATGATTAAAAATCCAAACACAATTAGGACAACAAGGGTCAATTACAAAAATTAATAAAAAAACTTCAATTCACAAAGAAATAAGAAGAAAAATACCACAATTTGGAAGATGAAGCCTAAAGTTACCGTCCATGCCATTTAATCCACAGTCCAACATTCATTTTCAAACAATTAGGTTGCTATTTAATTTAGCGACCGAATTAGCGACCGATTAATGGTGGTGGCAGAATACCTGGTCGCTAAGCTTTTAGCGACCGAAATATAAATTCGGTCGCTAAATGGCGACCGTAATTTCGGTCACTAAATAATAAAAAACGGTCGCTATTCAGTTGGTCGCATTGTTTAGGTAACCATTTATAGCGACCAATAATCGGTTGCTAGTTCGGTCACTAATTTTGGTTACTGTTAACCTATATTAGCGACATATTTTCGGTCGCTATACCACATCTGCTAATGTTAAATAAAGTTTAGCGACCGAATTATTGGTTTCTAATTCGATCGCTAAACTGGTTATTATTAATTTTTTTTAAATTTAATTTTTAAAATAAATTTTTTTTCTGTTTTTCTTTAAACGTTAGCAAAATTACTAATAAAACACACCAAATTACTTATGAAATATACAATCATAAGAAATAATAAATATATATATATATATATATAAATAATCCAAAGTGTCGTACAAGAATCGTTTAAAGTCAAAAATATGAAAAAAAAAAATCAGTCATGATGAGGGGGAGGTGGAGGAATCCAATCATCCTCAGCGTCTGTACCACCGACGTCTGCTAGCTGATCGTCCTCTGGAGTAGCAGCATTAGTAGATGGCGGCGGAACTGGAGGAGCGGCAGCAGGCGGCACAACCGTCAGAGCATCACCCTGAGCAACTGGAGTCCGGATCCTCATCTACTCCAACACCAGCCGCAGTGAAACGGCCTCGCTCGATGCCCGTCTCGCATCGCCTCATTGGTGTGCCTCGAGCCAATCGTGTAATCGGTTCGCCATATCTCGCTCTCTCGCTCTTCTCCCGAAGCTCCGCGTTCAGCTGCGTGATGGTGTCTCGCATTTGGTTGAACTGCTCTTGAGGGATGGTATCGGCGTAGGAAGGAGCAGGCATGCTTAGGATGATGAAGCGATAAACTCGCCTCCCAGTGTGTCCGAGGCCATACATGTGCCCCTTCTTGTTCCGCGCCCGACGACCTCCAAATAAATGGCATTATCGTCAACGAAGATAGGAGAACAGGGCCCATCACCAGTCAAAGCCTCATCTTGCGACTGTGAGGTACGTGATATGGCATCGTCCTTCTTCTCGTTGAAGCCCACCTACAAATTATAGTTGAAGAGATTTAGTTAAAATTATATCTAATATTAACAAATCATTTATAATAAATTACAAGTAAACACTAAATTATTTTTTGCTTACAGCATAGTTACGGGCCTTGTCGTTGACCCATGTCCCCGACTTCAACTTCTTCGTCCTCTCCACCAATTCCATAGCAAAGTGGGGCCCATTGTTTCGTGCTTTCCGCATGAAAAATATAATCTTAAATTCATAAGAATAATTAAAAATGAAAACTAATTAATTAAATAGTATATTAAGTCAAAAGTTTAATGTAATACCAGCTCGTCGTAGTGGGCGGCGGTTGATTTAGACCCACCGGTCCAAGAACATGCGCCACCATCAGAAGCTCGATCACGCCGAGCCGTGGCCTCGGATCTCCTGGATCTTCTCGGTAGCCCAAGATTGGTCCAGCTGCCCTCCGATCTCGGGATCCACCCACTTCCCCATATTCTTACCCTTCCTCGCCTTGTTCGCCGATTCTTCATGACCAAAGTGAGCCTTTATGCTCAAATATGTCCCTGACGAGAGCCTCTAAAGCTACGTCCCACCTATACTCTTTCTGCAACTTACAGTTGTTAGGAAATTCGTGTGTGTGTGTGTCTATATATATATATATATATATATATATATATAATGTAAATTTAATTTAAATAACTTAATAAATCGTTACCTTAAACTCTTTAAACAACTGATCCCTATGGCCCCCTGGGATGGCCTTCCATGTAGGGCATGGACCATCAAACTTGCGTCGCAGGATCTTCGATATCGAATCAAAAGGGCCCTTCGCGGGCAGAAAGCTACAGCAAAATTAGAGCATTAATAAATGTTATACGGTAATCCGTCGATGTAAGCTCCCTGAAAAAGTGGCTAAGCTCAACAAGTGGGTTCCAAATTTGCTTCGGTAATACGTCGAACGCAATTGGAAGCAACCGTTGCATGAACACATGGCAATCATGACTCTTCATTCCATGTAACTTTGCTTCCTTAATGTCAACACATCTACCCAGATTGGAAGCATACCCATCTGGTAACTTTAGTTCTTTAACCCACTTACTGCATCGACCACTTTTCGTGTTTTGCTTAGTGTATAACTTGCCTTCGGTTTCATAAGTCTGCCACGACCACCGTCCTGCAACTCAAGCTCCTTCCGATTACAAATGTCAGCCAGATCCAATCGGGCTTTATTTGTATCCTTTGTCCTCCCCTTGATGTCCATCACAGTGTCAAACACATTCAAAAACACATTACTCTCAGTATGCATGACATCAATGTTGTGACGGAGTAGCTGCGTCCTCCAATACGGCAACCTCCAAAATATACTTTGTTTTGTCCAATTATGGTTGACGTCATAATCAGGAATATGTTCTCCTTGGGATTCATGGACGAGCGGTAAGTATTGTACTCTGCGCCATACATTAGGACCAGTCAAACGTGGTGGAGGCGGTGTTGTCTCCGCACAACGCTTCTTGAATGCCTTCTTGTTCCGCCTATAAGGATGATCTTCTGGAAGGAATTGACGATGACAATCAAAATATGAGATCTTTCGACTGTTTTTAAGCGTGAATGCCTTCGATCGCTCCATACATATTGGGCATCCAAGCTTCCCCGCGGTCATCCAACCCGACATCATCCCATAAGAGGGAAAGTCGTTGATCGTCCACATCAAAGTTGCTTTCATGATGAAATTCTGCCTCAAAGATACGTCATATGTCAACACACCATCATTCCACAGCATCGTCAACTCATCTATCAGCGGCTGCAAGTACACATCAATCTTACCTTTTGGATTAGACGGACCCGGAATTATGACTGTTAGGAACATAAACTCCTGTTTCATGCACATCCCCGGGGGAAGATTGTACGGAGTCAGGATAACCGGCCAACAAGAGTATGCTTTTCTAGACTGCCCAAAAGGATTAAATCCATCAGTAGATAACCCCAATCGGACATTGCGAGGGTCCTGCGAAAATGCCATATGAACCCTATCAAAATGCTTCCAAGCTTCTCCATCAGATGGATGACACAAGACATCTTGCTCCCTCTCATGCTCACTATGCCACCTCATGTGAGCTGCAGTGGCCATCGAAGAGTACAATCTTGTAAGTCTTGGCACGAGCGGAAAGTACCACATCTTTTTTAGCGACCTCTTCTTCTCAATGCCCATCCTAGTGGTTGTCTTATACCGATCCGCACCACAAAATCGACAACATGTTATGCTTTCCGCTGAATCATCCTTATAGTACAACATACATCCATTCGAGCAACAATCAATTTTCAAACACCCCAGACCCAAATTTTCCACAGACTTCTTAGAATGATAAAAACTAGTAGGCATCCAATTGTCTTCTGGCAACGCCTTGGACACTGACCTGGTGAGGCGATTAAAACAGTCTTCTTGCATATTGTAGCCAGATTTGATACTCAACCATTCCATGCACATTGACAACTCCGTGTACTCCCGACATCCTTCCCACAATGGAGATCGTGCAGCACTCAGCATATCATAGAATATTTGAGCTTCGGGATTCGGATTCTCCTCTACGTATTGGGAACCCATTCCACCATCTTCTCCCACATCTTCTTCTAGTACAACACCAACCGATGGTCCAGCATGATCCATTATCATCTGCTAGTATGGATTCAATTCTTCCCTCCGGTCACCACTTCCATAGTATGAACCTTCAAACACAATCGGGTTTAAGTCAGGCAACGTCTCACCATGGTTACTCCACCAATAGTAATCAGGCATGAAGCCCTTCTCAAAAGATCGGCTACAACTCCATCCACGCTTTTGAAAGATTGACACTTGCATCTTTTGCAAGGACACCTCAATTGATCATCGCCTGATCGTATAAATCTCTCCGGCTAACAACAAAGTCTATAAACTCACCCACTCCAACTCTATACTCTTCCCTAAGACGTTCATTCCGATCCAACCTACGATACATCCATTTTCGATTCTCCGGAATATCCATTCTTTGGCAATTAAATAGCCTGACCAATCCTACAATAATACTTATATATTACGGTGCATTCCAATAACTCCATCAATCTCGTTCTTATGACAAGGTATGAACCTATCCTATTCGAGAAGAAACCTTTACCACACTCGGCTAACATAGTTATTCCCATATTCAAATACCTTATACTTGACAAAATTTTGGCAGCATTTCCCATCGGTCTCCAAGTACACGACTCGAGTACGGTGAGAATCACCGCGATCAAGTATGCACCAGGAGAACAAAAGGAAATGCATCAGACCGAGATTTCAACAAGTATATAAGGCATTTGAATATTGAACTGACTATTGTACGAGTGTGAAAAAGGTTTTTTCCCAAACTGTCCCACTTGACAATTCAAGATTCAATATAATGAGCATGCATACCTTGATAAGTTACGCATGCTCATTAATATTGAATCTCAAATAGGAAACTAAGGCTTTCGTGAATTAATTATTAACTCTAACAGAAAATAAAACCATTAACCTAAAAATATTGCAACATTGTTGAGCTTATATAAATTGCAGCGTAAATCAATACAAACTTAGATTAAATATTGTAGCAAAAATCCTATTGAGCTCCGCTCTCTACTAACAAGTAGCAGTTAATTGTCAAACACATGCATAATTTCTAAATTATCAGCACACAACCAGCATCCCGCCTTTCGGACAGGATCACATCCTATTGAGCTCCGCTCTCCACTAACAAACACCACATATTGACAAACACATGCATAAACATTAAATTATCAGCATACAATCATACAAGATCACATCCTATTGAGCTCGGCTCTCCACTACCAAACAACACGATAATTCACATAATACATTACACTGAGTGTTCAGAGAACTTACCTGAGAGAGAAAACACAACCGAGTAAGGATAAGGGGAGGAGACGGAGCCAACAGCGAGTAGAAGAATATGACAACAAGGACCTATCGTGCATAAATGAAATTAGTCCTTTCAAATCAAATCACTATTCTATATATACAGAATCCAGTACAACTATTTATAATACTAGAAACACATAAATTAATATAAAATAGAATCAATAATATACGGTTACAATTTAGATGCATTTCACAAAGCAGAACTGAATCTAAATCAAAGACTAAGATGCTGAAATGGAAGGTAATTTCACAGCTAAATCAACAAGAAGCAAACCAGAAGGGTTCTCAGATTAAATTTGAAAATTAAATTGGTACAGTTACACTAATCCTAGTTCTCACTGTTATCTTTATCTCATCACTTAAATATGCTAATGGATTCAAGTTTCACGGCCAATGCAGGTGGGTGCTTTAAGACTTTAAAGTTTAAATTATACAACACGTCAACAATCAACAAAAAACCAAAACCTGTTTATGTTTCGCAGTCTCACAGGCAGCAATGGCATTCTGTGGCTCAAGTAAACATCAATTCTAATCTCACAGTCTTGACTTTTGATATTTCAATGCATTCAAAAAAAAGTTACAAAAACATATTTCTCGTGCTTTCTCAATGAGAGCTTCCTAATCCTAATATGAGTGATTAAATAATGACACATGAAAACAAATGATCATCACAACTCACAACTCACATGAAATATACAAGTAGCTCTTCTCAGTAGTAAGCAATAAAGCAATGAAATACATACAATCCACAAAATTTTTGAAATGAAACAATGAAGCAAAATAAAAAAATGATACATAGAGAGTCCATGGTTACCTCAAGGCAGAGCAGGGAATGCACAAAATGAGGAGAGAAGAGGGTAGGAGGAGCTCTGCGCGTGGTGACCGGAGGGCTGCGTGTTGGTAGACGGAGTATTGGTCGAAGCACTGAAACGGAGGGTGGGGGTGGGGGGGATTAAAAAGAGAGCAGGAAGAGGGGAAAGGAAGAGAGGAGAGGAAGAGGGGAGGAAGAGATGGAAGAAGAGGAGGAGGAGGACGGAGGCTTACCGGAGATGGCAGTGGTGGTGCGCACTGCGGTGGTGGCGATGGTGACTGGCGGCCTGACGAGGCGAGGGAGAGAAAAGGGGTGAGGGTGGAAGAGATGGCAGAAATGAGGAAGAAGGGAAATATTTCACGACTTTAGGGATTTATAATTTGGCGGCCGAAATAATCGGTCGCTAAATCAGTTGCCAATCACTTAAATACAAAATCGGTCGCTATATTCGGTCACGGGATCTCTGTTTCTGAATTTAGTTTACCGCTTTTTAGCGACCGAATTAATATCGGTCGCTAAATGAGTTAATTTGAAATTTGAATTCATAAATTTAGCGACGGATTTTTAAATTGGTCGCTAACACGCGTTGTTTTAATTTTTTACGCGCCATTTAGCGACCGAATTAATATCGGTTGCAAATGTAAATAAAATTTAACCGTTGCATTTAATTCGGTCTCCATTTCGGTCGCTAAAAAGGCATAAAATTTTTGAATTTTAATTTACTTTATTTAGCGACTGAAATAGCGACCGATAACTCTGCTACGCTCTATTTCGGTCACTATTTCGGTCGCAGTATTAACTCTAATCAGTCTTTCATGTAGATCCTACAATCGGTCGCTAAACAACATTTTTTTTGTAGTGACTACAATAGTATCAGTCCATAATTCCCAGTATGAACAGTAGCTTGCAAGACATTTTCCTCCCTCTATACTTAATGGAATTAAGCCATTCTAGAGCCCATTTCGAAGGAAAATGAGTCTAATTTCCAATGGTACAAAAATCACTTCGAAACAAGCCCTATGGAGAGAAATATGAATACAACACCAATAGAAGTACATACGGGTTTTGAAAGATTTTCACATCCCCTTACTAATTTTGCATCAAAACAACCTCTAATCAACATAAAATCAAAACCCAGTTGTTTAAAATCATATATTACCTCAAAACAAGCATTTTACAGTTGTAATTTAAACATTTAACAATTTATTGGGATTTATGGTTACCCAAGATTAAAAACAACAAAACTCACATTGCTTGGTAGAAGAATCAAGGTTGAAAAATGTAGATCTTTCTTGAGTTTCTCCCAAATCTGTTCTAAAATTTTGAAGGGAACAAGAGGTCTTGCATGCAGCCCTATTGCTTGATTTTGGCGTTGAGAAGTAGTCGTAATTATGAGGTAAAAGGTTAGAAGAAATTGATGTAGATTTCATGGGAGATTTTGAAAGAATGAAGAAGAGAAATGATGGTGGAAATGGTGTGTGTGTGGACGAAATTTGTGAGGGAGAAAGGGAAGGTGAAGAGTTGTTTCTGTTGAGGGAGGAATGGAATGAACTACCAAATTTTCCCTACTTCTTGTTTTGGTCAAAAAAAGAGATGAGAAGGGAAGGTGTATGACTGTTTGCTCTTTGGTCTTAGTGAATGAAGAGGAAACAAAGGGGTGCCTACCTTGCTCTGGCCGTAGGTAAGGAGGGAGAAATGGAAGGTGCGTGGTTGACCAATGGAGGTTGGATCTCCTTGAAATGTATTGGTCACTTAGGGGATTTTAGGATAGAGATGGATAAGTTTGTTTAAAATAAGTGGGTGTGTGTATGATTAAAAAAATTTTCCATTCCATTTAAAATCACAAATAATTAACTTCATTAAATCAATCAACCATAAAATTTCACATTTATGGAATATAAAAGGATCCAAACACACCCATAGTAGAATTAAAATGAAAAGACTAAAATACCCATGGAAAATGATATTACACATTGATTGATATCTGTGAATTGAGGCACATGGAGCCCAAGCTGGAATGAAAACCAAGTGAGTTTTGCAAATGGACAGATCATAAATAAGTGCTCAGTTGTTTCCTCATCCATATGACATAAAGGACAAGTAGTATCAAGTTGGATCCCCTTTTTGAGGAGATTAACTCTGGTTGGAAGGATATTCTTTGCAAGTCTCTAGAGGAAATTCCTTATCCTGCAGGGAAGAAGGGCTTTCCAAATTTCTCTCCACAATTTACCATCCTTGTCATTCGAAGGGTCTGGGCGTCCTTAACCTTTTGATCTTGGAGACAATGATATGTCGATCGAACTGAATATTATCCATCATTCTCCCAATGCCATAGCAGTCTGTCTTCCAGCAATCTATGCGAGATAGGGATACTCATAATCTGTTTAGCTTCATAGTGACTAAAGCAAGTCTCCACCAATTCTCTTCTCCATTTATTTGTGTCAGGATCAATTAATTCACTCATTGTTGCCAAGTCAACAAGGACTTTCACTGGGATGGATACTTTAAAGTCTACTTGAGTTGGGAGCCATTGGTCATGCCATATTTTCACGTTCTCCCCATTACCAATCCTCCATCTAGCACCTTTCTGAATAACCTCTTTAGCACTGAGCATGCTTTTCCAAGCATAGCTTGGTTGGTATCCAGTCTTCGCTTCCATGAATGTACCTCTTGGGTAATATCTGCTCTTGAAAACCCTCAGTTAAGTCTCTAAAATGTCTGATGTGCATTTTCCTAAGTTTTGATGAGAACTAAACATTGGTTAATGATTTAATTAACCTTCATATTGGTTGCTAACCTATCTATCGAGTGTGCAGATTAAATGGTAGAATCATCCGTCCAACACAAGTGATTAAAACGCACGTCCAACACTGTAGTGATTGAAGCTCACGTCCACTAAAGTGATAAAAGCCAGCATCCACTAAAATGATGAAAGCCAGCGTCTACTAACGTGGCATTTGGAGCGCGTCCATTAAAGTATCAGAATAGCGCGTCCATTAAGGTATCAGAATAGCGCGTCCATTAAAGTATCAGAATAGCGCGTCCATTAAGGTATCAGAATGGCGCGTCCAATGACGTGGCATTTGGAGCTCATCCATTAAGGTATCAGAATGGCTCGTCCAATGACATGGCATTTGGAGCTCGTCCATTAAGGAATCAGAAGCGTCCGTCCAATGACGTGGCAAATGGAGCTCGTCCACTAGAGTAACAGAGGCTCTCGTCCACTAAAGTAACAGAGGCTCTCGTCCACTAGAGTAACAGAGGCTCTCGTCCACTAGAGTAACAGGGGCTCTCGTTCACTAGAGTAACAGAGGCTCTCGTCCACTAAAAGTAACAGAAGCGCTAGTCCACTAAAGGTGACAGAAGCGCTCGTCCACACTAGTATTTGGACTTGCTGAGTCCTTAATATAGAGCTCGTCTACTAGCCCGAATGAAAACTCAAATGGCTAGATAGACGTGGTTATTTTCTAGATAGAAGCACTTATCTTATGAACGTGAGTTCTATAAGAATTATCAGAATATTATTTCAAGAACCAGAAAAAGACTTGAAGCCTTCTCTCCTACTCAGTTTCACGATTATCAAGAAAAGTCAGAAGTTACTCTCTCAAGCAACCTTGGATAATCAGAACCAAAGACCAGTTAAAGAATGCTTCCAACATGCTTTATTCCCTAGTACCTCTGGTCCTTACACGAAAAGGGAAGTGTATTCAGCAAAGTACAAAAAGCTATCTGCACAACTCTGATATGGCTGTATCACGATGCATAAAGCCATGATCCTTCATGTTAGAGTACAACCAACATTCCTATTGCATTAATGGCTGCCCAAAACGACTCTATTGCATTAATGACTGCTCAGAACGACTCTATTGCATTTAATGAAGTTCTGCTTGAAGCCAACATCTGAGGGAATGTCTCTAACGGATCCTAAATGCTTGAAGACCATAAATACATAAGTCATTGAAGATGAAGATGAGAGAGAGTTGCTGGAGCTACTACTTCTGCTACACTTAATGAAAAATGAGAGGATCGCCACCTTCACCTCAACATAAATCATCCTCAATGTAAACATTCTATATTCACTCAAGTGAGTGTTATGAGAGATTTCTTTTATCAGTTCTGAAGTGCTTAAAAATATATCCACTCTTGTGAGTGTAGGAAGAACTCATCTCTGTACTTCATTGTAAAATCACTCAATGAGCATTGTGAGATTTTCTCTATGTAACCTTCATCAAAATCCAGTGAGCCTGAAGAGGCTAGGTGAAAATAATACATGCAACAGCCTGGAGAGGTTGGTTAAGAATAATACTCGTTGAGCCCCGGAGAGGCTAGGTGTGCAAATAATACTTGCAACTGATCTGGAGAGGCTGGTTAAGAACAATACTCAATGAGCCGGGAGAGGCTAGGTGTGAAAATAATACTTGCAACAGATCTGGGAGAGGCTGGTTAAGAACAATACTCAATGAGCTTGGAGAGGCTAGGTGTGCAAAGACTACTCATTGTAATTATCTGATGTGATAGTGGAGAAAAACTCAGCTACTGCTGGGGATTGGATGTAGCTCATCGTTTATATGAGTGAACCAGGATAAATCTTGTTGTTTATTTTCTCTCTACCCTTATCTCCTTATCTTTGTTGTTTTATGTATTTTCAACAAAGTTTTCTAACTGATTTTAAGCTTTATGTTCTAAGCTATTTTCAAATGTTTTTTTTATCCTCTAGATCTTGTCTAACCGGTTAATGTTTAGTCTAAGATAATCAGACAAGTCAATATTGTCCATTAGACAAGTGAAATGCTTTATCTTCCTTATTTCCAAACTGGTTAAAAATATGTTATTAGTTTTGTTAGATGGTTTTTAAATTATCTTCTTTTATCCATCTACTCTTTATTTGAAAAACTCTGATTTATGTTTTGTTGTTTAGTAAAAGTTTTAAATTTCTATTATCATCCAATTCACCCCCCTCTTGTGTGATGGTTGCTTTGATCTAACACCCTCCCCGTTAGAGAATCCTCCCCATTGATTAGTCTCCAGCAATGCTTTCCTAGAAGGGCCTTATTGAAGTCACTGAAGCCCTAGTCCATTCCACCTGATTGCTTTGACTTTGAAAGTCTTTCCCATCTCATCCAATACACCTTCCGGCTTCCTTCCTTAGAACCCCACCAAAATCTTGCCAAGAGCTTCTCCACTTCATTACAGCAACCTTATGGAAGTTTATAACAGCTCATTATATAGTTTGGAATTGCCTGGGCTACTGCTTTGATCAACACTTCCTTTCCTGTCCTAGAGAGATAATTCTCCTTCCATCCCTTCAGCTTCTTCCAGACTAGGTCAATGACAAGAGATAAGATAACCTTCTTTCATCTTCCAAACACCACTGGTAAGCCCAGATATTTGGAGTGATAGTCCATAATCTTTACCCCCATCCTATTACAGTTCGTATCTTTATCCACTTTAGGCACATTTCGACTAAAGGACACCTCAGACTTGTCCATGTTGACCACTTGTCCAGATGCTCGCTGGTTGGTGGATAGAACATCTAGGATCACGTTGGATTCAGTTATGTTAGCCCTAGCAAACAAAAGGCTATCGTCTGCAAAAAGGAGATGTGAGATTTGTGGAGCATTTCTAGCAATTTTAAGGCCATGAAGCATATTGTTCCTAACCTTTTTGTGTAATAAACCAGATAACACATCAACACATAAGATAAAGAGATAGGGCGAGAGGGGATCACCCTGTCTCAATCCTCTCTCGGGGGAGAAAGACTTACTTGGTTGGCCATTAATGAGAATTTGGTATGATACCGTGGATATGCACCTAAGGATAAGATCAACCAGTTTCTCTGGAAATCCCATGGAAAGAAGGACGGCTCTGACAAATGTCCATTCAATTCTATCGTAAGCCTTTGACATGTCAAGCTTTAATGCCATCATCACTTTTTTGCCTTGTTTCTTCTTTTTTAGCCAATGGAAGCACTCCATTGCTATAAGAGCATTATCAATGATTAATCGGCCTTGAACAAAAGCTGACTGCTCCTCATCAATAATAGAAGGGGGGATGACCTTGATTCTATTTGCAATCACTTTAGTGGCTATTTTTATCACCTCATTACAAAGGCTAATTGGCCTATAATCCTTTGGGGTGGCTGGATTCTTGCACTTAGGAATTAACGCTATGAAAGTCTTGTTAATGGGCTCTGGAGTTCTATTATTATTGAGAATATCTAGAACAAGAGATTGGACATCATGTCCAACGATATGCCAAAAATTTTGGTAGAATAAGGCATGAAGACCATCAGTCTCTGGGGCCTTCAAAAGATGCATTTGCTGAATGGCATCCCACATCTCCTCTTTTGTGAATTGAGCTGAACACCACATTTTTTGACCCTCCTTAAGCTTCCCAGCTACCACTTCACAAATTTCATCAACTGTAGTAGGGTCAGAAGTTGAGAAGATCTCTGAGAAGTATTCAATTAAGACTCTTTCCACATTCTCCTCACCATGCCACCGGACCCCATTTGAATCTCTAAGCTTCTTGATCTCACTCACCTCCTTCCTCTGACTAGCTTTTCCATGGAAGAACTTGGTGTTTTTATCTCCATCTTTTAGCCACACAGCTCGACTCCTTTGTCTCCAAATAATTTCTTCGGAGTGTAAGAGCTCCGAGTGCCTTCTCTCCAACTCTCTGAATCTTGCCATCTCTTCTTTTGAATCAGCCCAGACCTTGACATATATCCTTCATTTTTTTCTTCTATATTCTTGATCTTCTTTCTAATAGCCCATACCTGATAGTCTTCAAAAACTTTGTCCAGACCTTTCATGGCCCCCATTTTTGCTACACAGTGATTTTCCGAGCTGAACCAAGCTTTGGAGACTTCTTCTTCACATCTATCATCCTTAGTCCAGCATTCTTCGAACCTGAAAAGGTGACTTCTTTTCCTCCTGGTGGTTTGATCCTGGGCCTTCAATAACACCATGAGTGCTGCATGATTTAAGTCGTATCTTAGAAGGTGAATTACCTGAGTTGGTGAGAACCTAGCAAGAAAATTTGCAGTTGCCAAGGCTCTATCTAACCTGCATTGTGTATTTCCTTATCCTTCCCTCCCATTTGACCAGGTATAAGGGTACCCTTCAAAACCCATATCCTTTAAGCCGCGCACTCACTAGTGCAATAAGTGCTTTTTACGTCAGTTAAAATTGATTTTTTACGTCAGAATACTGATTGACGTACACTTTTAACGTCAGTTGAGTGCTGACGTTAAATATAACACTATTAACGTCGGTTCTTTAACACAACTGACGTTAGTTTTGTCAAAATTAACGTCAGTTCTTTAACATAACTGACGTAAATTTTGTGAAAATTAACGTCATTTGTTATAAAGAACTCACGTTAAAGGTCTTAATTTTAACGTCAGTTGTAGTAAACAACTGACGTTAATAGTGTACTGTATATTTTTATAAAATACTTTTAACGTCAGTTGTATGATACAACTGACGTTAATAGTATTTTTTTTTTAAATTCAGTTATAAAATATCACTCCCCTAAGCCATCCTCGCATTCAAGTAAATATCCCAAGAACACGGAATATCACACACATTACAGAATTGCAAAGGAAAAATGGAACAATGATCCATATAATGTATGCCTGTTCAAAACAATATATATTAATTTATTAACATAGGTTATAAATGTATACTAAGTTTAAACTACCTATATCAATATCCCTTCGTGATGATCATCATGAGTGGCATGTACATCGTCCACCTGTGTCTCCTCGATTATAGTAGGCATGTTTGTTGAAAAAGAAGGAGTCTCAGGAATATCAAGATTTGAATCTTCATTTTTATCACTACCATTATACATGCTTTTTCCTTGGAGAACCACGGACAACCTTTTGTTAGAAGGATCAGTGATGTAAAACACTTGTTTTGCTTGTGAAGCCATTATGAAAGGCTCATTTATATGACCTAACTTGTTGAGGTCTACCAATGTGAACCCCAATTCGTCGGTTTGTACACCACCGTTACTATCAACCCACTTACATTTAAATACCGGCACCGTAAGCTTAGTGTAATCGAGCACCCAAATATCTTTAATATATCCAAAGTAAGGTGTCGGTGATGTAACGGGTTTTGTGTCCTTTGCACTAGAGAAGTGCATTGCTTCGGCCACGATCATAACCCCACTATTTTGCATGGTACTCTTGTTATCTTGTTCCTTTGTATAAAAGGAAAAGTTATTTATGTCGTATCCGCTCCAACATATGACGTTGAAGTTAGGCCCACGTGCTAGCCATTTTACGTCATCAGAAGCAGTACTACCATCCTTAAGCATTTCTTCCTTGAACCATGGTAAGAAAGTCTTGTTATGCTTGTTCAACAACCACATTTCGCTCATTCGAGGGTTTTCTTGATTGACTTTTCTTTTATGTTCAAATAAGAAAGGCTGAACACATTCGATGTTGTTCAATACATACAAATGTGCTTGAAGCACTTCCTCCCGATCCTTCCTATTAATTCTTAAGCCATGTGTACCCTTACCTTGACATCTCGATCTCATCATGCCGAGGCTTAGGAACCCCTATAGGATCCGTGTTATGAAGGTAGTCCGAACAAAACTCAATAGCTTCTTCTGCAACATACCTTTGAACAATAGATGCTTCCGGACGATGAGGATTCTTCACGTACCCTTTCAAGATCTTCATGTAGCGCTCAACTGAGTACATCCATCTCAGAAAAATCGGCCCACATAATCTAATCTCCCTCACCAAATGAACAATTAAGTGAACCATTATGTCGAAAAAGGAAGGAGGAAAATACATCTCCAATTGGCACAAGATTGTAGCAGCCTCAACTTCCAAGTCATCCAACATACGGGGGTCAACGACTTTGCTACATATAGAATTGAAGAATGAGCACAACCGAGTAATGGCATGTCTCACATTTTTTGTAGCAATACCACGAATAGCAACGGACAGAAGTTGTTGCATTAAGATGTGACAATCATGAGACTTCAAGCCAACCAATTTAAGATCACTAGAGACAAGCCTCTTCATATTTGAAGAGTAACCATGTGGAACTTTGATGCCCTGAAGGCACCCATGAAACTTTGTCTCTCTTTTTTTGACAAAGTATGACATCTTTGGCGGCAAATAAGTCCGCTTACCATCCTCAACAACTGGAGCTAACTGCTCTCGTATACCCATAGCAACGAGGTCGAGACGAGCATTCACACCATCCTTTGTCTTGCCCTGAATGTTGAGAAGCGTCCCAATCACACTATCACACACATTTTTCTCCACATGCATCACATCAATGCAGTGTCTGACATCAAGCTTGCGCCAGTATGGAAGATAAAAGAATATCGACCTCTTCTTCCATATGTTTTTCTCAACAGCTTTACCTTTCTTTTTGGACTTGCCGAATATAACATCGATGTCCTTTACCCTCTGATAAACCTGCTCTCCAATTAAGGCCACCGGCGCTTCTTCTGTCTCTTGGCATCCATTAAAAGCTTTTTTCATCTTACGATATGTGTGATCACGTCTAAGAAATCTCCGATGCCCAAGGTAAACCGTCTTCTTTCCATGATGCAACTGAGTGTAGCATGTGCCTTCTTCACATATAGGGCATGCTTTATGCCCCTTGACACTGTACCCGGACAAGTTACCGTATCTTTGGAAAGTCGTTGATGGTGCAAAATAACATGGCACGAAGCTTGAAAGTCTCATGAGAATACCCATCAACTACATCAACACCTTCCACCCACAACGTTTTCAAGTCTTCAATCAAGGGACCTAGATAAACATCTAAGTCATTTCCCGGTTGCTTTGGGCCCGAAATCATCATAGACAACATCATGTATTTGCGTTTCATGCACAACCAAGGGGGCATGTTGTAAACCACCAACAGAACAGGCCATGAACTATGAATACTACTCATGTTACCATAAGGATTCATTCCATCCGTAGCAAGTCCAAGCCTTAGGTTTCTTGGCTCATCGGCGAAATCCGGAAACATAGTATCGATATTCTTCCATTGAATAGAATCAGCAGGATGACGAACCTTTCCATCACGTTTCCTCTCATCATTATGCCATCTAAGACTCTTCGTATCTTTCCCATTGGCAAACAATCGCTTGAACCTTGGAATTATTGGAAGATACCACAACACCTTCGCAGGAGGACCCTTTTTTCTCACATCATCATCATCATCACCACCCTTCACTTTGTATCGTGATAACCCACATTTGGGGCAATCGTGTTTGTCTTCATGAACACCGGTGTACAATATGCAATCATTGGGGCATGCGTGTATCTTCTTATACTCCATACCCATAGGACACAATACCTTCTTGGCCTCATAGTTACGGTCAGGCAATGTGTTGTCCTCCGGAAGCAAGTCTTTCAACACTTCAAGCAATTCAGTGAAGCTTTTATCACTCCAACCATTTCTCGCCTTCACACAAACCAATTTTAGCACCGCCGACAACCGTGTATGAGTAGTACACCCTGGATATAAAGGCTTATCCCCATCACCGCACAACCTATCATACACATGCGCTCGATGAAAAGATTCTTGTCCAATATCACGGATCATGTCCTCTACTCGATCATCCTCCATATCTACGTCAACGTCCTCACTTTGGGAGACACTCGCCGTATTACTACTCAACAACATATCACCATGCCATATCCATCTTGTATAACTCAAGCAAATCCCTTCACAAATCAAATGAGTACGTATATCCTTCACCGTACATTTCCTCGTATTCAAACACTTGACACAAGGACAACAGAACATTCCATTACTATTAGGAACATTCCTTTGAGCAAATTCTATAAATTCTCCCACCCCCTTCAAATACTCCGCACTAGTACGCTTACAAACCATCCAACTACGATCCATAACTAGATAGGTCCTGTAGATATACAAAACATATATATATATCCAGTATAAGGACAATACGAGAGATTGAAAACTATAGTTTTTAAAGATTAATTGCCAAGAACTGGTCACGGCCTGACAGTGATGTCCGTCACCATCACGGCCGTAACGTGCCAACTGAACAGACCATGCCATCACAGGCAGAACTGATCACGGCCTAGCCGTGATTAGCATCACGGCCGTGACAGATCAACCAGCAGAGCAACATGCACTCAAAACCAAAAACAGAGACGTACATTCCAAACAAATCAAATTCATCACGGTTTCAAGTTTCAACTACCGAGACTACAGTTTCAACATACACTCAAAACCAAAAATACAAAAATGTGCCCTAAATACTCACCAGAAATAGGTGCTCGCGTGGTGGTGGGGAGGGGAGCTCGAGTGGTGGCCAACGTTCGATGTGGTTACTGAGAGCAGAGGGACAAGGAGAGTTAGTGCGCGGGAAGGGGAAAGAGAGATGTACGTCAAGTTATTGCAAAGAATAAATGGAAAGACAGAGTTAGGGTTAATAGTGTACCTCACGGTGGTGGCGAAGAAGCCCTCGCGGTGGTTGCGGTGGAGATGAGCTCGCGATTAGGGTTCTGTGCTGGGTGAGAGTGAGAGTGAGGGTTGAGAGTGATTTAGGGTTGAGCGTGATGAAAAGAGAAAAGAGACGTACGTACAGAGCGAAGTGCAGAAGGCGCGCGGGTGGAAACATAAAACAACATTTAACGTCAGTTTTATTAAACAACTGACGTTAAAATTAATTTTTTAACGTCAGTTTTATTAACAACTGACGTTAAATATTAATATTTTTTTAAAAAACACTTTTAACGTCAGTTGTTGAATACAAGCGGCGTTACAAGTGTTAATGCGTATAAAGTAATATACTTAATGATCTGTATCTCGCCTCTTCTTTTCCTCTATATTTCTATTCCTTCACAAAATGGCTCACGAGAGCTGTGTTAATTGAGCGACAACGGGGCATTTCGGATAGCGAGGATATAGGATTATTTACGTCGGCTATTTATTTAATCAAGTAAAAATCACACTTTTAACGTCAATTGTATAAACAACAGGCGTTAAAAATAAATATTTTTATTTTAAAAACACTTTTAACTTCAGTTTTATTCAACAACCGCGTTAACGGCACTGTGTGACAATAGGGCATTTCAGATAGGGATATAGGATTATTTACGTCAGCTGTTTATTTAACTGAAGTAAAAATCACACTTTAACGTCGGTTGTATAAACAACGGACGTTAAAAATAAATATTTTTTATTTTAAAAATGCTTTTTACGTCAGTTTTATTCAACAACTGACGTTAAAAGTGTATCTTCCTACTCCTTCTGGCGTTTTCTTTTCTGTACGTTTATAATATATGACTGCCAGGCCAACTCCCAATGCACCTTAGAACCTAATGCTCTTAATGATCAATTTAATTTTTTAGCAACTTACGACGCCTAGTAACTTCATCCCCTACTCCTATAAATAGCTTCCTTCCTTCCTTTAATTTTTCTGCTTCACAATATGGCCCTGCCATGGAGATTAACTTCATCACTCTTTCTTCCTATACCTAGACTTAAAGGTCTCTGTCTTAATGGTCAAAACAACTTCTGAGGTTGTGTGAATCACGTAACATGGATGGTAAGGTTGGGTGAATCACGTAATGTGATTTGCACACACCATCATCCTTCGGGAGAATCGCTGACTACGAGTTCCAAAACCTCGACTTTGGAACCAAGTGGTTGTTCCAAGAATATTTCTTGAAACAGATCGAGTGCACCCTTCACTCTGCCGCGGCTCCAAAGTGACTGTGGATTCGGATGGAGCATCGACTTCAAATGAGGGAGGGCATGCATTCAATGTTGGAGATTTCGAGCACAGGATCGAGAAGAAAATGATGTTGAAGCAGAAACTTTTTTATATTTTAGTGCTATATATCTTGCGGAAATTTTTTATCTTTTAAACATGTAATTGTAACTTATGAATCGCTTCAATGAGAAGAATCAATGTTGGAGATTCCGATCGATCAAGACAGATGAGAAGAAAATGATGTTGAAGCGAGAAACTTTTTTAATTTTAGTGCTATATATCTTGCGGAAATTTTTTATCTTTTAAACATGTAATTGTAACTTATGAATCGCTTCAATGAGATACGATTTGATTATACATATATAACTTGTTTTATGTTAAGTGTTTATTTATTTTAATTTGCACAAGAATTTGTTAATTTACTAATTCAAGCTAATTAATTAAGATTAAAAATAAACTTTTTTAAGAAAAAGATTAGAAATAAACTGTACTATATGGAGTGATGATCTGCGTTAAGAGTGACAACACTGAGATGACAACGAAAGAAAGATAGGAATGAGTTGATTATTTACGTCAGTTATTTATTTAACTGAAGTAAAAATCACACTTATAACGTCAGGTTTATAAACAACTGACGTTAAAAGTTTTAATAATTTCTTCCAAAACACTTTTAACATCAGTTCATTAAACAACTGACGCAAATAGTGATTTTATATTTACAAAACTGCCACCGCCTCACTTTTAACGTCAGTCCTTAAAACAACTGACGTTAACAGTGAATTAATTATTTACAAAACTGCCCCCACCCCCTTTTTAACGTCTAGTTTTTGATTAACTGACGTAAACCTTTATCGTCTAATGTATATTTTCCACTGGTGACTCATCAATAACTTGGCGACCTAACCCCAGTTGGTTTTGACTACCTGTTAGACCCCCTTTTTTGTCTTCTAACGCTAGAGTGTCATTTAAATCACCTATACACAGCCATTTACTCCCAATATTGGAGGGTACGTAAATGTTTTATAAGCTGCCATGTTTTCTTTTTATTTTGTTCCTCAGGGTAGCCATATATACCCGAGAGGAACCATTGCTCCCCATCCTCCCCATCAACTATTGAACAAAGTATATGATGTAATGAAATCCAATGCTGATAAAAAGGCAAATTAAAAGAGGGGATAAATAAAACCCTTCTCGTGATAATATACAGAAAAAAAAACCAATTATTAAAATAATTTACTTTTATATTTGTTTGCCGTCTAATTAATAGGTAAGCAAGTAATTTTGACCAATATGATTCCATCTCGTAAGGTTTCCATGACAAAAATCCCACCCAATAATAAATAGAAGGTCTTTTAATACACCAATCATATTTACTATAAGATTTTGTTCTCTTATTGTTGCATATCCAAAACACACATGCCAGAAGATATTCTGGTCAAAGAAAAATTGGTATAATTTTGTCACTAGAACATCAAAGAGGGTTTTTAGTTCCTCACATGGGTTAAAAGAACAAGAAAGCGTATTTTGTGAAAACGAAGAATCTTTTTAAGGTTCTTGTAATGACCTTCATAGATTTGTTCAGATTTTCTTCGTGTTTTTTCTTCTGTGTTTATATTTTATTTTTCATAACGATTGTGGTGCTCTACCATGTGATCCTATCACTCAACTGCCTTCATTTCCTGATATACTATGACTGTTGCTCGCAACCGTGAAATTAGGACATATATATGTATGAGATATATCTCTCTTAATAATAATAATAATAATAATAATAATAATATTATTATTATTATTATTATTATTATTATTATTAAACTAATACTGAAATATTAATTCTGCTAGTTAATGGTTATTAAATTAATAGTTTTTGTCAAATAAATAAATAAATTAAATTAATAACTTAGCGACACATATTCGACTTTAAAATTTAGTGATTATTTTTTTTTTTGTAATCTCATTCTTTCTATTATTATTATTATTAATTTTTTAAGAGGAATTTAGAAATAGAGTTTAATTGGAGTGGTACCGTCACTGTAAAGTTTTTTACACTATTAACCATTCACAAATCATGGAATGAATGACTTTTAGGGTGATTTGAATAAGAATCAAAGATTTTGATTGACGTGACGATTTATTATTGATTGACAATATAAAAAACTTTTATATTGACAATGTATACCAATTAAACTCTTAGAAATAATTTAAAATGTTAGAAGTTTACAATGAAACTTTATAGAAAGAAATGTTAGTAATATACTCTCCACTAAATCATATGGACCCTAATAACAGATAGCAAAATCAGTTAGTTAGTACTTAGTTAATTAGTTAGTTAGAACCTTTTTTTTTTAATTTTTTGATAGGCTAGCTAAAGCTTTTTTTTAAAGCAAAAATATATTAAAATGAGTAAAATAAGATAAAGGGGGCCCGACAAGATAATTATTCAATCAAGAGCAACCATCTAGAAAAAAAGCTAGAAGGGATACAAGTACTACAACTAGTTATTTTTTTAATAATTCTTACGTGAAAGTCAGTTAATAATAAAGTATACTTGAATGAGTGTAATAAAGAATATTTTATTAGCATTACTCAAATATATATTATTGCTTGGTCAGTGAAGTTGGTTCAGCTGAGAGATAAACGATCACGACAAAATTGATACATAAGTCATTTTAAATTAAATGAATGTAAAATTATGCTTTTTTTTTTACATAATGTAGAATTATGCTTGAATATGTGTTAGATAATCGTATATTATTTAATTGAATGATATATATACTACTTTTATTGGCTAAATTTATAAAATTTATGTAGACTAAGTTTATAAAAATAAATAAACAATTGGGATATATAGATAATGTAAAATAAACAACCGATCATTATACCTAACAACGTATATGACAAAAGAAAAAAAATTTATATAAAAGGAAAGGAAAAGATAGATATCGAATTAGGTTGGAACATCCCAACGACGTCACTGTTTAGCAGTTTCTTATTGAATTATTTGTTGAATTAAAAAATGTATATATATATAATTATAAAATGTAGGTGTAAATATTTTTACACTGTCAAACAATTATGAATTATCACATCATTATAAATATTTGATTTTTATAATAACCATCTTAAAAGGCATACATAAAATAATGATTTCTGATTGATTGACAAGATTAAAAAACTCTATACTAATAATTTGTCAAAATTAAACTATATATATAACCCTTATGACGTGATTTTTACGATAAACTTTGATGGAAATATGATAATATTTGATTTTTTTTTTTTTTGTAAATTGTTAACTAAAAGGGTTTAGTTAATTATCTGCTAAGTATGGCAATTAGTCAGTTAGCTTGACAGCTAGACAGTTAGCAAGTTAGTTAGCATAACAGTTACTTATTTTTTTGCCATTTCTCTTTCTGTTCCAGTTAGCTTAGTACAAGTATATATACCTTTGTACTCAGTAATATTATCATGAATGAGAATTCACATTTCCTAAAGCTCAAGCTCTCTCTGCTACTCTCTCTTTTCTGCTTCTCATTCATCAAGCTCCATTCATGGTGATGGAAGTTTACATGGTATCAGAGCTCATTTCCCAGGGGCTCTGTTACCGCTGCGAACTCTCCTTCCTTCATTTCTCAGTCTCTTCTTGCTTTATCAATCACCAATTGTGTGATTGTTCAATCGATCTTCTTCAATTTCTGGAAGTCGATTTTTCTTGACCTAATCGTTGAGGTCATATCAGTTCTTATTTCGATCTCAGTCGAATTGCTGAGTATCCTTGTTCGCTATCGCCGATTTGCGATACGCTTGAGTTCTTGAGATCCAATTGCGATTATTCGCCTCTGATTTGTGGTGTTTCTTTTGCGTTCTTATTGATTTTTTGAAGAATGGCAGAAACTGAAGGAAACGTGGCAAATGCGAATCAAATTGTTCCAGTAAATGTCACTGCAGATTTCACTAGTCCCTATTACATGATACAGAATGAAAGTCCAGGTGCAATTCTAGTTTCCGAGAAGATGAATGGTGATAATTTCCACCAGTGGTCAAGATCGATGATCGTAGCACTCAGTTCCAAGAACAAGGAGCAATTTGTGGATGGTACTTTACCGAAACCTCCAGTTAATGATCCTGATTACAAGATTTGGTGTAGATGCAACAAGTTGGTGTTTGCCTGGCTCATACACTCACTGGAGCCAGAGGTCAAACAGACTGTGCTTTGGATGGAAAATGCCCATGAAGTTTGGAAAGATCTCAAAAAGAGGTACTATCAGGGAGATGTATTCAGAATTTCAGAAATACAAGAAGAAATCTACATGCACAAGCAAGGTGATGCCTCTATCACTGCTTATTTTACCCATCTAAAAGGACTTTGGCAGGAAATTGAGAATTTTAGGCCTGTTCCTTCATGTACATGTCAAATCACTTGTTCATGCCAATTGGTTCCAACTATTAGGACATATATTGAGAATGATTATGTCATAAGGTTTCTAAAAGGATTGAATGAGCAATACTCAGCTGTGAGATCACAAATAATGCTTATGAAACCACTTCCTGATATTGGTGAAGCCTTCTCTATGTTAATTCAGCAAGAAAGACAAATGAGATTGATTTTTGATGAACCTAAAGTCTTTGATGAGTTCTAGTGATGGCAATTTTAGAGGTAGAGGAGGTGGTTATCGTGGCAAAGGAAATGGCTCTGGGGGCCGAGGAGGAAATGGCAGAGGCAAGAGCTCCAAGTTCTGTACATATTGTAACAGAACGGGACATACAATGGATACATGCTATAAGAAGCATGGCTACCCCCCAGGCTACTTCCAAAGAAACAATAGTGCCAATAATTGCATACTAGAAGAAGAGATAGAAGAAGATGACAGATCAGTAAGATCCCTGAGAATAAGAGAAGAAGGTGATGATAGCTCCAAGATGAGCTTCACACCTGAACAACATAAAGCCATTCTGGCCATGCTGCAGCATACAACAGGGCATCAGAATGCCATCCCTCACAATGCAAATCAGATTGTGACTTACACTGCAGGAAAAACAGGTATTGTATGCACTGCTATGAACTCTCATGCTTCTGCCAATTGGATATTAGATACCGGGGCTACAGACCATGTGTGTCACACTATATCCTTATTCCAATGCCATAAAAGGATAAGACCTATTCTCATCAAACTCCCTGATGGATCTCAAGTGTCTACAGACATTGCTGGGACTGTAATTTTGTTTGATAAGTTGTACCTCACAGATGTGTTGTTCATACCTCAGTTCACATTCAATTTGATATCAGTCTCAAAAATGGTTAAATCCAATGACTGCAAACTGACTTTTGATTGTAATGCCTGTCATATACAGGACAACATTACATTGAAGATGATTGGTACAACTAGATTGCAAGGAGGCCTATACTCTCTTAACTCAAGGGCAGGTTTATCCTTTACTCCCCTGATGCGTGTATTTTAAGAATATATAAATAAAGGCAAGTGCACCTCGTCGCAATCAAGTAATACGGTGGTGAGACCGGTTATCGTATCCACAGGGATTGGTTGTCAATTACCAATTCACAAACTTAACAACTATCTAGACTAAACTATGGTATGAGAGATCAAAACAGAAAATAAAGAAAGTAAAACAATATTTTTGGTCTTTTGGGAATTATATCGAACACTTGGAAGGCAAAAAGAGATATGGCTAAGATTGTTAGGGTTAGACTACACTAATCCTCCCTTAATTGCAATGAAATGGTTATCAACACAAGTCCTAATTCAATTATGACAATCAAGCCTTTTCTAAAATACTCAAGCCTAATTCCTTAGGTGCATTGAGCCTAAAACCCCAAATTAAACCCTAATTCCTTAGGTGGATTAACCTGAGATTTTGCATTAAGTCAAGACTTATAAGATTGCAAGCATTCAACACCTATTCCTAGATTCTTGAACTACTTGGCATATGATTCATGAGCATGCCTTAACACCAACCTTCCAGTCATCTATCAAAGCAACAAATCATTCCTATGGGTAGCTGATCCAAGGAAAGCATTAAGCACAGAATCACATACTCATAGAGAAATAAAGACTTGCATTAAAACACCAAATCAATTACAACAAGTTCAGAAAAGTTACATCTAACCCCAACAATGGGGATATAACTACTCATGAATAAAGGAAATACAAAACAGAATGAGAAAAGGGATGGAGAACACTCATAAACAAGCTTCCTCCATCTTCTCCCCATCCAAGAGCAGAGAAAACACCCCCCTATTTGGGTAGAAACCCTCTCCAGCCCTTGACCTCGCTTTGCCTCCAAGTGCAGATCCCTAATTCTGTTCGGTGCAGGTTTATTTATGTCCCGCCCGTCACCCGTGATGTCCATCACGCCAGGCCGTGACGCTTTCTGTTTCTGGAACATTTGGCATTTTAGGTCTCTCGTGTGGCGAGACATTGCTCGCGTCGCGAGCCTCCATTCCATGGCCGTGATCTCCATCACGGCCAAGCCGTGATGGTCTCTGACTTGTGATGGTTTTGGGTCACGGCCGTGATGTACATCACGGCTAGGCCGTGACAGACTCTGTTTTCGACTTTTCTCGCCTTTTCAGTTTTACCCGATCATGGCCGTGACGGGCATCACGGCTAGGCCGTGATGGGCTCTGTTTAGCTCATTTTCTTCCCTTTTAAGGCTCTAATTCATCCAATCTTCATTATAGCCAAATATGCACAGTTTTTCTCCAATTTCTGCAAAACAACACACAGAAACCACCTCATCCGTTCCAAAGGAAAAAATATACAAAATCAACACTAAATTGGCCTAACTATATGCAAATGCATGCAGAAATGTACATGAAAAATGAGGTAAAATCACACTCATCAAATCACCCCAAGCTTAAGACTTTGCTTGTCCTCAAGCAAAAACTAAGGCCAGAAGAGATAAACAGTCAAAGCATGGATAGTGAACCAAGAACCCGAGTAAAATGATCCAAGCAACAGGCATTCAATTATTTCAGCAAGAGACAATCAATTCAAGTCCAATTAGGGGCTTAAGTTTCCTAGACTCACATTCTCACTGATTCGGGCACTCTTGCTCACTTGAAGCTCACCCCAAGCTTGTTTATTTAGTTGGCTCTCTTTCTTGCCTCACTCACTCAAGTGTTCAAGTATATATAACAATTCGCTCCATTTTCCTCAAGGAATGATTCCTACCATATGCTTGACTATCAACCAAATCTCCACTTTATTTATGAAAACACCTAAGAATCAGGAGGTCTTTATTTGGTTGTAACGTGGCCATGGGATTAATCTTTAGGTGGGGATAACAAGAAAAGGGATATTTCAAAAGGCTAAACCAAGTATCAAACATTTCAACACAAGACACCTTCTAAAATACCTTCTTGGGTTTTCAATACATTTTTCCACCTTTCTTTTCTTTCTTTTTCTTTTATTTTTTCACTTCTCTTTTTTTTTTTTGTCATCCCCATCTCTTTATATTTTTCTTTTCTTTTCTTTTCTTTTCTTTTCTTTTCTCTCTTTTTTTTTTTAATAATTGGAGAGGGGAGATTTTTCAACTCAAAAGAATTATTTTTTTTTTCTGATTCTTATCCCAAACTTTCAACTACCTTTTTCACCCTTTTTGTAATACTTTAGAAGGTCCCTTATCAAGTATATGTATCAAAATTTTTCAGGGTACCAAGAAAAGCATTTTATTCATTCAGGCTCAAAATTGGGCAACTAAGGGGTAGCATTTCATCATTCAAAACTCAGAAGGCCAGAAAAATACCTATTGCCTCAATCATTTTCAAAAATGTTTTCAAAAAATTTCAAGCTTTAAAATGGTTTCAAGTCAAGTTCTAGAGAAATTCATCCAAGAGGAGCAACACTCAACACAAAGAACGGGGGCAGATTTAGTGAGTACCCCCTAATGGCTCAAAAGCTCACATTTTATCAGTTCAAGAACCAGTGAGAAACACAAGTCTAAAGAAACATATGCTAATCATCAACTATCCAAGATCATCTCAATCATATTCATTTGCAGCCATATCACAAGAATAAACTGAATTGGGTTCAAAAATCCACCATCACAATTTAATTGGCACTTAGTTCTCACAATCATAAGCTCAATCTAAGCAGGGGTAACCGAATCATGTGATCATGCAAACTTAAGCCTATGTGAATGCAATATTTACAATGCAAGCACCCCAAGCTTAAAGATTTACATTGTCCCCAATGTAAACAATCAAGTTGGAGAGGGGAGAAGAAAAATAAAATAAAACAAAAAATTGGAACGGCTTACCGAGGCGGTAGCGGGTGCTGACTTTGCTTTTCTGGCTTTGTTTCTCCCTGCTCTTCTCCTTCCTTTATTCAAAATCTGAAGACACTTAACAAAAATATTAACAAACCTCTTGAGCTTCTCAAATTATTCAAGAGGTTAAAGCAAAAACAAAATTAACTAAAGAGAAGGGTTAAGAAAAGTTGGGTTGCCTCCCAATAAGCGCTTCTTTAACGTCACTAGCTTGACTTATTAAGAAGCATCCACCTGGATCCCATAACCTGTGGTATAAGGACCAAGGAATGCTAACCATGTAAGATCCTTCAATCGGATCCCACGGTTTGCAGCATAAATATGGGAGTGAGCTCTTGAAAATCATGGTGACCTCACCAAATGTGTTGAATTTCTCACTCTCTCTTGGGTCAAATTGACCCCTTCATCCACAAAATCTTCCCAATAAAAATGGGGTTCAACCTCAGGTAGAGGCATGAACTCCATTGTTGACTGCTTTAAAATGTGAGGTGGCAAACAACTCGAGAGGATCATTGGTGCTTTGTTAAGCTTTTGTACAATCTTCACTCTCAGCATTGCCAAATCTATCACCTTCCAAATATGCAGAAATCTCCGCACAAACCACACAAGTGTTTCTCCCATCACATTCCACACATGCATAGGAACCAATAGCACCATCTAATTCCAAAAGTTTTTCATCATCTCCAAGCATGGTGAAATAGATGTCCTCCAATTGCCTCTTCCTTTCAGGCTCCTTAGTCAAGGGTTCAATGGGGAATGGGGCAACTATGTTCTCCAACACAGGGTCTTCACTTCTTGACTCGGTTGCTCCCAATTCTTCTTCCTCCTCATCCATCATTGCATCATCTTCATGATCATCCATCAAGTTCCCATTTTGCATTTCGGATAAAAGGTTAGAGAGTTCCTCAATACGTACCCCGAGACTTCGAATGGTATCTTCTTGATTCTTTAATTCTTCCATTGTTGTTGCCATGAAGTTCTCCAAAACGGCCTCTAAGTGAGGTTGACTATCCGGGATAGGTTGCTCAACCTCGACTGGGAATGCGGATTTGAAGTTCTTCCAAGCAACTTCCAATGGGGATGGCTCATCATACCAAGGTGTGGAAGATTCCCAATGTTCCCCTTCATCCATCAAAGTATTGTTTGGAGGGTTCCCCCACCATGGAGTGGAAGTGTTGGGAAATTGATTTCCCCATTCAGCACAACCTACCACTGGTGGAGGAGAGACAGTTGCCCTTGACAGCTCATTACTCATTTGTTGGATGTTTATGGCTAATTGCAGCATATCTACCCGCAGCTGCAACTCAGATATCTCCAATTCTGCATCAGATGGCTGATAATAATTATAGTCCATGATCCTGCCAAACCAATTTTCACCTCACAGACAATTAAGCCCAAGATCAAAGAAACAAAAATTCAAATATATACAAAACTAACAAAAGAAAAATATCAGTTATATACATAAAAAAAAAAAAAAAATTGTCTAAACTAGTTGTCTCATTTGTTACTAATGATATTGACAAAGCCAATCCCCGGCAACGGCGCCAAAAACTTGATGCGTGTATTTTAAGAATATATAAATAAAGGCAAGTGCACCTCGTCGCAATCAAGTAATACGGTGGTGAGACCGGTTATCGTATCCACATGGATTGGTTGTCAATTACCAATTCACAAACTTAACAACTATCTAGACTAAACTATGGTATGAGAGATCAAAACATAAAATAAAGAAAGTAAAACAATATTTTTGGTCTTTTGGGAATTATATCGAACACTTGGAAGGCAAAAAGAGATATGGCTAAGATTGTTAGGGTTAGACTACACTAATCCTCCCTTAATTGCAATGAAATGGTTATCAACACAAGTCCTAATTCAATTATGACAATCAAGCCTTTTCTAAAATACTCAAGCCTAATTCCTTAGGTGCATTGAGCCTAAAACCCTAAATTAAACCCTAATTCCTTAGGTGGATTAACCTGAGATTTTGCATTAAGTCAAGACTTATAAGATTGCAAGCATTCAACACCTATTCCTAGATTCTTGAACTACTTGGCATATGATTCATGAGCATGCCTTAACACCAACCTTCCAGTCATCTATCAAAGCAACAAATCATTCCTATGGGTAGCTGATCCAAGGAAAGCATTAAGCACAGAATCACATACTCATAGAGAAATAAAGACTTGCATTAAAACACCAAATCAATTACAACAAGTTCAGAAAAGTTACATCTAACCCCAACAATGGGGATATAACTACTCATGAATAAAGGAAATACAAAACAGAATGAGAAAAGGGATGGAGAACACTCATAAACAAGCTTCCTCCATCTTCTCCCCATCCAAGAGCAGAGAAAACACCCCCCTATTTGGGTAGAAACCCTCTCCAGCCGCCAGCCTCAGCCTGCCTCCAAGTGCAGATCCCTAATTCTGTTCAGTGCAGGTTTATTTATAGGTCCGTCGCCCGTCACGGCCGTGATGTCCATCACGGCCAGGCCGTGACGCTTTCTGTTTCTGGAACATTTGGCATTTTAGGTCTCTCGCGTGGCGAGACATTGCTCGCGTCGCGAGCCTCCATTCCATGGCCGTGATCTCCATCACGGCCAAGCCGTGATGGTCTCTGACTTGGGATGGTTTTGGGTCACGGCCGTGATGTACATCACGGCTAGGCCGTGATGCACTCTGTTTTCAGCTTTTCTGCCTTTTCAGTTTTACCCGATCATGGCCGTGACGGGCATCACGGCTAGGCCGTGATGGGCTCTGTTTAGCTCATTTTCTTCCCTTTTAAGGCTCTAATTCATCCAATCTTCATTATAGCCAAATATGCACAGTTTTTCTCCAATTTCTGCAAAACAACACACAGAAACCACCTCATCCGTTCCAAAGGAAAAACTATACAAAATCAACACTAAATTGGCCTAACTATATGCAAATGCATGCAGAAATGTACATGAAAAATGAGGTAAAATCACACTCATCATCCCCCTTCTGCAAACATAGTTAGTTCAAATAAAAATTGCATATGGCACATGAGATTAGGACACCCATCATATGAAAGATTGACACAGTTAAGTAAGTATTTCCCATTTGTTAAATGTAATAAACTCTCAGAGCCTTGTGATGTATGCTGCATGGCAAAACAGAAGAGGTTTCCTTTCTCATAAAGTATTACTAAATCAACTATTCCTTTTAATCTGCTACATATGGATATATGGGGACCAATTTTGGTTTCCTCACTGCTTGGACATAGATATTTTTTGACAATTGTTGATGATTGTACAAGACATACTTGGATCTTCTTCATGAAACTGAAGTCAGAGACTGCTGATCATATCAAACAGTTCATTGCTCTTGTTTAGACACAATTCAACACTCATGTCAAGTCCATTAGGACAGACAATGGAAAAGAATTCATGTTGCATGATTATTATGCCCAAAAAGGAATTCTACACCAAACCACATGTGTAGAAACTCCTTAGAAAAATGGCATTGTGGAAAGAAAACACCAACACCTACTTGCAGTAGCTCGAGCCCTCTTGTTCCAATCTAATGTTCCCAAATGTTTTTGGACACAAGCAATAAGCCATGCTGTGTTCTTGATTAATAGGATGCCGACCCCTTATTTGAAAAACAAATTCCCTTATCAAGCATTATTCAGTAAGCTCCCAGAGATTGATCAGTTAAGGGTGTTTGGATGCTTGAGCTATGCCACCACTCTTTCAAGTCATAGGAAGAAACTTGACACACGGTCCAGAAAATGTGTTCATCTTGGGATCAAGACTGGAACGAAAGGATATTTGCTGTTTGATCTTAAAACTAGAGAGCTATTTCTCTCCAGAGATGTTGTCTTTCATGAAGACAAATTTCCCTTCAGTACCAACTCCACATCCCTTAGTCATGACAGTGCCATGAAGTCTTATCCCATTGCCACTACAAATGACAGTAACTCACCATATGACCCATGGTACCCGAACCCCACCATCACCACAACAAACCCAACAAGCCATTCTCAACCTGCTCAAATCCCAAATTCTCAACCTACTCCAATCCCAAATACACAACCTGCTCAAACTGATCATGTTCCCTCATCCACACATAATCCTCTTGCACAATCACCTCAAGATGAAACTTCATCCCATTCTACCCCAATCCAACCATCTCCAATTCCCAACAGAACATCTAATAGTCCAAAGAAACCACCCTCATACCTTCAAGACTATCATTGTTCGCTTCTTAACACCAATGCCAATACCTCACACACCAAATATCCTCTCTCTCATTATGTCTCTTATGACCACCTATCACCAAAACATAAACATTTCTCCTTAACCATTTCCACTGCTTCTGAACCTGGGTCATACCATGAAGCCATACAACACCCGGCATGGCAAGCAGCCATAAATTCAGAACTGGAAGCTTTACACAAGAATCGCACCTGGGTTTTAACACAGAGGCCGCCCGATAAGCCACTTGTAAGTTGTAAGTGGTTATTCAAGCTTAAAAATCATGCGGATGGCACAGTAGAAAGACACAAGGCTCGATTAGTAGCTCGAGGTTTCACACAAACGGCAGGGCTGGACTATCTTGAGACTTTTTGTCCAGTAATCAAGATGACTACAGTTCGGTTGATATTGGCTTTAGCTTCCTCCCACAACTGGTTCCTGCAGCAATTAGATGTAAACACAGCATTTTTGCATGGTGATTTGCTGGAGGATGTTTACATGCAGATCCCACCTGGCCTAGAGGTGCCTGGTTCGAACCTTGTCTGTAAACTACAGAAATCCCTCTATGGGTTGAAGCAAGCCAGCAGAAAGTGGAATGCCAAGCTCACAGACACCTTGATTCACTCGGGATATGTGCAATCTAGAGCTGATTACTCTTTGTTCACAAAGAAAGATTGCACGGGCTTCACAACTATTTTAGTTTATGTGGATGATCTGGTTCTCACAGGCAACAATCTTACTGAAATTAATGCCATCAAAGTCTTGCTGGACCAGAAATTCAGCATCAAGGACATCGGAGATTTAAAGTATTTTCTGGGATTTGAAGTAGCAAGATCCAACTTAGGCATCTCCCTCTATCAAAGAAAATACTCGTTAGACTTGCTGCAACACACAGGTCTCTTGGGATGCAAGCCTTGCTCCACTCCCATGGACCCAAAAATCAAGCTAAGCAAGGAAACTGGCAATCAACTTTCAGATACTTCTCCTTACAGACGCCTTATTGGGAAGCTGCTCTACTTAACCCACACACGCCCTGATATATGTTATGCAGTGAGTAGATTGAGCCAATTCCTTGACTCTCCCACGGACATCCATCAACAAGCAGCTTTGAGAGTCATTAGATACCTCAAAAATGCTCCAGGCTCTGGTGTATTTTTTCCCTCAACATCTGATCTTTGTCTCAGAGGTTTCACCGACTCTGACTGGGGGGATTGCCTCGACACTAGGCTCTCCATCACAGGGTTCTGTTTCTTCTTTGGCAATGCTCCTATATCATGGAAGAGCAAGAAACAGAATGTCATCTCACGCTCCTCCGCTGAAGCTGAGTATAGGGCGTTGGCTCAAGGAACCTGTGAGGCTCAATGGTTACTTTATCTTCTACAAGATCTACACATCCCTCATCCAAAACCAGTTGCCATTTACTGTGACAATCAATCTGCCCTCCATATAGCTTCTAATCCGGTATTTCACGAACGGACTAAACACATTGAGCTTGACTACCACTTGGTCCGTGACAAGGCTCTAGCCGGGGTCACACACCTCCTACCCATCCCAACTGAAAGTCAAATAGCAGACATTCTCACCAAACCACTGCATCTTGGCGCTTTCACAACACTTCAATCCAAGCTTGGAATGATTGACACTCACTCCAGCTTGAGGGGGGGTGTTAACTAAAAGGGTTTAGTTAATTATCTGCTAAGTATGGCAATTAGTCAGTTAGCTTGACAGTTAGACAGTTAGCAAGTTAGTTAGCATAACAGTTACTTTTTTTTTGCCATTTCTCTTTCTGTTCCAGTTAGCTTAGTACAAGTATATATACCTTTGTACTCAGTAATATTATCATGAATGAGAATTCACATTTCCTAAAGCTCAAGCTTTCTCTGCTACTCTCTCTTTTCTGTCCATTCATGGTGATGGAAGTTTACATAAACAAAATATATGGTGTTTGATGTAAACTGCAGCTGCCTTGCAAATGCAAACCTTTCAGATTTTGCAGAATTATACCAACTTTTTACTGGTGTTGTTGTCTAAAAGTTAGAGGATTTTTATATATAAAAGATTTGTTTTGCAAAAAACCTATATAGGATTTTGTATACACTTAATCCACATGTTTCATATATATATCTTCATTATTGAGAAACAAGCGGATATATTCAGTGACTAGAAGATTTTCACACAATCACCCTTTTAAGGTTTAAATTTTGGTACTCCCATCAAGAAAATACTTTGGTTACGTACAATCCAAATTTATTATGCATAACCTTAACATGATTTATTACCTTTTATATAAAAAATGTAGACAGTGACTCTCATAAAAGCATGCATAACATTCAGATCACTCATTTCATTCCAAACCAAGGCTACTGTCAGCTTTGCAAATTATATATATATATATATATTTATATATATATATATATATATATATATATATATATATATATATAACATCTGACATATATGCAACTTTGCAATCAAAACTAAAGAGGCCTTTTGCTATGATTAAGAATAAAACACCCCCCTTGTGCATTTTGCAAGAGACAATGTATATAACCCAAATAGTTTTTTGTGACACGCCTCACTCTGTTCTCATCGCTCTCGAACTCCAACACAAATCCACTTCCTGAGAAATTTCTTAGCAGCAAAACAAGGGGATAGAGTACTTGAAGTGGGACTTGGGGACTAATAAACTATAAACAAAAGTCGTACTACATTGGCACCGCCATATCCTTATTCCAATGCAAATGGGAACGTTCACTTTCTGCTAAGGTGAAGTTGGCAATTGAAATTTCAGCAATTGAAGTCAACAATCCTTAACCTTCGAAGAAACTGGCTAGCCAGTGTGACATATCATACATGATCATATATGCATCCGAATTATTTCGCCTCTCTTGACCTTTTCTTTATTTACGCGTGATTGAGACTCATTATAGTCTACTTTACATATATACAACTATACTTTAAATTTAATATTACTTAGCCAGTGCCCACTAGAGCTATATGGCACTGAATAAAGGTTATACATACATATATACATTCTTTCAAAAACGCGTTTATTTTGTTAATATTATTAATATTGTTTGAAATATAGCAAGCAGATCATTGCCGCCGACTACAGAAAGCTTAAGTAGCTGGTTAATTATTTATCTAATTGGACGAATGTCCTATCTAGGATATTTCATTACTACTTAATTTACTAGTTGCATGCATTGACCAATTAATTAAAGAAGGAAAACAATAATTGAAGGGAAAAAGTAACATTTGAATCCCACGTATAGTAAAACTAGATAAAGGCCTTCTCTGCAATATGGGGGGCTCCCAAGTCCCAAGCTGGCTGTGAAGCACTGCAAGGCTGGTGCTGGAAGCTTACAGGGATAAGAAATTAAACACATATCCCTATCATATCTTCTTCATACGGGATAGAGATCAAATGTCCCAAAATAATGTTCCATTCTCTATCACATACACTTAAGCCATGTCATGTCATTTAAAAAGGATACACTTATAATAAATAACGTAATTAATTTTCTAATCATCACAATCTAAATGGATGAGACAGGGAATAAAACATCATTTTGGGACAGATGATCTTCATCACTTTATGCGTGTGTGTGATATGACTAGCTAAAAGGAACATATATCTATGTTTATTCCTCTCACATATCTATTTGGTGTGTAGCCATTTGGAGTATAGGTTTTTGGAGCATTTGAAAGGATCATATAATTAATAGTACTACTGGAGCAAGATTGGAATGATGGTTGCTAGCTATAATACCTTTCAATCATTCCAAAGCGAATTTCATAATATATAACAAGACCTTTGGCGAAACGCCAAGTTCGTAGCTTACAATCTTTTCATGAAAAGGAGAGACTCCTATGAAGTTCAAGGCCTCATGCACATGCTTCCCTCTCCTTCCCATGAAATTTTAACCACTTCTCAAAGTGGAGAAGTGGGGTGCACCACGATTTTCCCAAAAAAGGTTCTTCATATGCTGCCACAAAGTTGTACTTGCATGTATATGGCCTCTTGGTAAGTAGGAGTCAATATTATAAATTAGAACCCTAACTAGAGCTAGTTAGGTAATGCAATTTATTAATAACGGTTCCATATCAAATCATTAAAGGGGCTTGTTTAGACCTACTTTTATTTAATTAGTATACTTTATCATGAGCATATGGATGTCGAAAATTATATAATTAATTGATTAATTATATATAACACACCGAAAGTGACATACTTCAATAATTTCTCAGCCTTCCACGTACTAATGAAGTATATCAAGCACATTAACCCATAGATTCATATGTCTCTCAAATTAACGTACATTAAGGTGAAAGTAATACGTGTAACTTGCCTATAGAATAACTCGGGTATGATGTTAAAGCTAATATTCCTAACTAAAGAACTATCTAGTCTAGATTATAGTACTTGCATGTGGTATTTATTTACTCTTTAAAATGAGAATAAGGCATTGAGTTAATTAGAAAAATGCAGTAAGTATTGAGAGCATGAAGGGATTTTTCTTCGTTTGCTCAATGTAGTTTATAGTTTCTATTATGTAAGTTGTTATTTTATTTTTTTTATCCAAGGAAAGGTACATAATAAACCTTACAGGAAGGGAGGTCATAAGAGAGAGAAGAAAGAAAATGAGAAATGAATCGAACGAATTTGAATCTGAACACTCATAATTCAAGATGAACGTGAAGTTACTATATACTAAATTAATTTGGTATATGTTGCTAACAAGGAGAAATTCAAAATTAAGACAATAAATACCATGCATTTGGTATGTTGTTGCTGATTAAGGTTTCTTAAAGAAAGTAGGACGATAAATATTTTTGTGTTTGGTTGGAAGGTAGAAAGTAGAAAGAAAGCGAGTGTGGAGGTGGTCAGTGAAGAACTATTGGCCAAATGGAAGCTGACACATGGCAGCGGTGGTGTGTGTGAAAACGGGGTTGTCAAGAATGGGCTTTGTGGGCCAAACAGCCTTTCAAGGGGCACTGCTAATGGTTTCGGCGTTGGTCCACTCCACGTGGGTCCGGCTCACTTTGGATCTATCCTAGTCACCATTTTTTGCCATGTCACGATCTAACTATATAAATTTTTTGTTAAAGTAATCTTTTGTTCCGTGACATTTTTTTTCAATTTGGTCCCTATATGTAAAAAGTTATTAATTTGGTCTCTATACGTGACACTGATTTTCAATTTGGTCCTCATCACTAATTGGTCCCTATATAAGAGGACCAAATTACAAATTATTATCACATGTAGGGACCAATTCAACAAAAAAAAAATTGAAATCGGTCCCTATGTGTGATAATAATTTATAATTTGGTCCCTCTTATATAGGGACCAATTAGGTGTGAGGAACAAATTGAAAATCAGTGTCACGTATAGGGACCAAATTGATAACTTTTTACGTATAGGAATCAAATTGAAAATCAGTGTCACATATAAGGACAAAAAAATTACTTTAACCTAAATTTTTCTTTGAGAAATATGTAACCCGGGCGATGTGGACCACCACTCTCTTGTGCAAAATGATTTTTTGGGTGTCCGTAAAATTGAAAGAACTTCAGTATCTATCTTATGCTATAATAAATTGACACATTATTATTATTATTATTATTTTGTGCTTGAAGGGGCTTAGCAATCCCAAAATCAAAGAAACTACAAAAAAAAAAAAAAAAAGAGAGACAACATGGACTTACAGTATGAAAGCCCCAACCAAATCATCTAAGACTAGTGAGGAAAGGTCTTCAGAAGGAAGGTTAATATTTCAATCATTATGATATGTGTCAAAGCATGGTGTTACATTTACTTAGTCTCTAACCTAATTTTATTTCGCACAATTTGTTTAAGGGATTTTTTCTGTGAATTTTTAAAAATTAACCATTTCATTCAAATTTAACATAGTATTACAACCAAAAAAAAAAAAAACTCGATTCAATCTCAGTTATGAAAATGAACCCTAAATTACATACTCCAAAATTTCCCAAATATTATAACCTTAATTTCCATCTTTGAACGAATTATTCCTCTCTCTTGTTTTCCATTCTCTATAACTCTTTAAGGCGAAAAACAAATTCAATTCGGCAAATCAAAGCCACATACATTTGGACTACTTCAATATGTCCCATTTTGGTGAAAAACTACAACAATTGGCATTGTAATTCATTCAATTCAACTCTAATTTTTGGGACAACTGAATAATTAAATAGATAATATGATGAATAGGATAATATGTAAATGTTTTTTTTTTGTTTGAATTTGTTCACATTAAAATGACATTCATGTTATCTCATCTTTATTTTTTCGTCTTTGATCAATTATCCCCCACAAACAAACTATGAGACTAACCTTTGGGGTGAGAATAGTGATTAGGTAAAACCATTCCAAAATAATGATTATAGAATTCGAACATTCAATATTACAGATGAAGGTCACTTGAGATCGCTATCCGCTTCCACTAACACCATCTATTTGTCCTATATCATCTTTATAAACACGGAGAATTACTCAATTTTGAAGTTAGAATCTTATAGTATATATCAATCATAATGTTTCATTCTTAACCGTTGAACCAACACTGATACTGAAAGAAAAAAAAAAATGAATCAGCACTGTTAACGTTATGTGTCAATTATACATGTCCGTTTGTTTTAGATTTTGATAGAATTGATTTTGGAAGAATTGATTTTGAAAAAATCAAGGTTAAAAAAATTTATTTGTGTTTGGTAACAATATTTTAAAAGTAGGTTTAGAAGAATTGATTTTGTTTGGATGGTAAAGTAAAATCACTTTTGAGGTGTAAATATGTAAAATTTTGTGGGTCCTACATCCAAAATCAATTATTCTCAACGGAAAAGTTAAAAAAATTTTCTTCCACAAAACTCAATTTTGGACTCCCATAACACACTATTTTTCATCGGGTTTTTTACCCAAACAAAAACTGAAGTTGCAAAAGTGCGTTTTGCTCCCTTGGAACGGAGCATTTTTCCGTTTGCGTCCATTGGAATTTAAAACAAACAGGCACATAGTATCCTCTATTTTTTTTCCTTTTCCATTAATCACCGAACTTCTTTTCACTGTTATGTGGACCCAATAGAATCAGATGAGGATGACATGTCACCATCATTGCCTCCTAATTCTCCTTCTTGTTAAGTTATTATCTCTTTGACCATGCTTAATATTATAGATATTGGATAATACTTAGATTAACATTATTTTTAATTATTCTGTAATAGTTATAACAGTTTTACAGTTAGCTTACAGTTGGCTTAGCAAAGTTAGTTAGCCTTTTCTGTTAGTTAGTTCGTTAGCTGCTTCACTCTTTCACTTTCAGTATATAAACACTCATGTAAGTATTTGTGAAATGCAATAATGAGTTTATTGAAATATTTTATGGTATCAGAGCTCTCATCTTGAGAGCTCTGCTGCGCAACACACTCCTTGCATTTCCTTGATTGAAAGTTCAGTTTCTTGCATTTTCTTCCACTTTCTTGTTTCTGCCATGGCGTCTGAAGCAGAAATCAATAACCAAACCACAACACAAACACCAGTTACCGCTGATCCCAATGAGAATCCATACTACCTTCATCCTGGAGAACACCCTGGAGCTATAATCATCAATCCAACATTGGATGGATCCAATTCTCACAATTGGAGCAGAGCTGCAAAGAGGGCTTTGCTTGCAAAATACAAGTTCATGTTTGTCAATGGCTCAATTCCAATTCTTGATATCGACCATGCGAAATATGGTGCTTGGGTAAAGTGTAATACCATGATTGTTTCTTGGCACACTCGTTCCCTCAGTCCTAAAATTGCTCATACTATTTCATGTTTTGATAATGCAATTGATTTATGGCAAGATTTGAGGGATAAATTTTCAAAGGGAGATCATTTTAGAATTTCGGATTTGCTTCAAGAAGTGCATTCTATGAAGCAAGGAGAAAGAACTGTTACTAGCTATTATGCTCATATGAGAGTCTTTAATTAGAAACCCTAAGGCCCACACCTGTATGTTCTTGTGAAGTAAAATGTAGATGTGATTTAGCAAAAAGTGTTACAAAGTTTAAAGAAAATGAGCTTGTGACTTGTTTCTTGAAAGGGCTCAATGACAATTTTGGCACTGTGAATAGTCAGATATTGGTAATGGATCCACTACCACAATTTAGCAAAGCCTTCTCTATGGTTTTGCAACAAGAAAGACAAATATTGGGCAAAGATTTGGCTTTGGTTGAATCCACACTAGTGCAGTAAGTGCTTTTTACGTCAGTTAAAATTGATTTTTTACGTCAGAATACTGACTGACGTAAATACAGCTGACGTTAATAGTTAATATTTTAACGTCAGTTGAGAACCGACGTTAAATATAAAACTATTAACGTCAGTTCTTTAACAAAACTGACGTTAATTTTGTAAAAATTATCGTCAGTTATGTAAACAACTGACGTTAAAATGGTACCTTTAACGTCAGTTCTTTAAGACAACGGACGTTGATTTTGTTAAAACTAACGTCAGTTGTTATAAAGAACTGACGTTAAAGGTATCATTTTAACGTCAGTTGTAATAAACAACTGACGTTAATAGGTTTTTTTTTTTAAAATTCAGTTTTAAAATATCACTCCCCTCAGCTATCCCTGCATTCAGTCCCAGTAACACAGAATATCACACACATTACAGAATTGCAAAGGAAAATTGAACAATGGGGGGACTTAAAACCCAAAACCCATGTATATATATAAATAAATTTTAGTTCTAATGTCTAAAAAACAAAACTATCTAAGGATATATATATACATGTTCTTAATTAGTTTCTAAAGTCTAACAAAACAACTATTCATCTAAGTAGTGCGGAGGTATGTTGTCAATTCCTTTTTCAGCCGCATACTTGAAGAAGAATTCAGCGAAGCGCATCCTCAAGTCTCTTAACTCTTCTTCTTCAATAGGTGATTGGTCGATAAATGCCTAGACACGTTCAAATAATAACAATAACATCAATGCAAGTCATATTCAAAACTATAATATATAATTTAACAAGTTGTTTAAATATTACCTTCTTCCATCCATCCGTAATAGATGCGGAGACTATGTTCAGTATATGAAGCATCACATAATAGCCGCACGACCACCCGTCAATTTGAAATCGAGACTACCAACAAAATTAATTTCAACGTCAGTTGAATATACATATAAATTAGTAATTATAATATTAATTATTTGATAAATAAACTACCAAACCTTGAGGATGTTCCATACAGGATTTGCTTTAGCCTTAGAAGTCCTACTTCTCCCGTTGGCGCAACTTATGCTACTCGCCTTGCCGCGCTATCATAAACAAATAATCATGTCGATCAATTAACAAACTCATATATCATGTGTGTAATAAACTAAAAACAACTGATATTAAAACTTAAATTAAATTTAAGATTAGTTACTTACATATTTACAGCTTCCACCACCTTCGGTGGCGGATCTTGGTGGAGAGAGCAGAAGAATATGACATTATGCCTAGACGGGTGAAGTACGAACAAGCGCCAATGGCGTTCCATACAAGAGGGAGCCATATATAATTCTTTCGGATTGTCTCCCAACAAGTTCCCTAAGTATTTACTCAATGCATCTTTAGCAAAGAATTCGGGCACAAGGATTGACGGATCTAAGAAACCGTAAACTGATGCAACGCCCTTATCAAGCTGAAGACGATGGAGATACCTAAGATATGAAAAGGTGTGGATGTTAATTACATAATATATATATTGAAATTAAAATAAATTATTAAATGGAAAAATACCAAAAATAAATAAGTTATAAAATTAAAATTAACTTACGTGCACCGTAGACCGATGACATTCTTTGTTCATCCAGATGTTATTTCTGCAGGCGTTCCCGAGATCGTCACCAACGAAGGAAAATATCCTTTGTTGATCTGGGCGTGCCACCCATCCATCGTGATCCAATGGACATACAAAAATCTCAAACGCATAATCCTCAACAAGTGAGAACAAACGAGTGATAGGTGACAGCGACACCGACGTCGACTTGGCCTTCAGTTTAGGAAAAATAAAATAGATAAGTTGTTGATAATTAAAAAAAACACAAGTAATTATTTGACTAATTTGGACATTAATAATGAATAAATACCTTTGTTAACATTTCGAGCTCACGTCGTTTGGAGTCCAACTCAAGCTCACGCCTTTTCATTTCCAACTCATGCTCATGGCACTGGGCTTCCAACTCCCGCTCCCTAGCTGCCAACTCATCGTCCTCCACATGTGCCCTACTAAAACTCTCTTTTGTGCTCACATGTGAAGGGTTGGCAAGCCCTGCGGTGTCCTGGGATGTACCGACGGAGGAAAGCTCTCTGGCAAGCGCCTGCTTGAATTCTGGGTTGGATATTAAGCCTTGCATCAGATGTTATGTAATAGCTGGGTTGGACATGAGGTGCTGAGTAATGTCAGCCAAAATTGATGCTTCATTGACCACCCGCTTTCGTGAAGCAGACTTGCCATAATATTGTTTGATGGTCATGTTCCCAGGAACACCGAGAACCCGACCAGGATGGTCTTTCTTGCCTAGAGTAGTCATCAAGACGTCCTGCCGTCTAGAAGGGACGAATGCGCCCTGGGAGGATTTTGCTTTAAGATCCATCTACAATGAAAAAAAATGAAAAAACGTGCAAGTGAAAAGTGTTGCAAATATCTATACAAATATCAATTGAAATCAGGTTAATTATTTACTTACAATCTTATCTGCCACTTCGCGAGTGGCATCAGCTTTAAAAGTTCCCGTCTTTGTCATGCGGCCGGCTAACCAGACATCCTCGCGGTCGATGTCCGACGGAGGACTTGATGGTGTGCCCTTAGGCACCTCTCCTCTTTCAATCCTAGCAGAGTGCTCTTCCTGCTTCGCCCTCAGCCTATCCGCCATCATCTGCTGGATCCGAGTCTGGTACCCACCCTGAGACATGGTGTGGCGGTGGACGTTCTTCGCCTGATTCTCGCCGACCCTTATTTGCCTTAGCCTATTCAAACAAAAACACATAATTAAATACAGTTAAATGATCTATAATAAGCATACAAAATTAACTTAATCAACCAACCCGAAATTCTTCATCCAATCGACTCCTGGCAAACATATCCCAAGTATCCCGATCAATCCGGGGATAATCCGAGAACATTTTATCAAGCCGCTTCTTCCCGGATACATAGTAACTTGTAAGATCATGCTTGAACCAATTCAAACTCTTTGATGCCATTTTCATACATTTATGACGATGATCCTAGTCATTTGTCAAATACCAAGCTACCTAAACATAACATACATATAAAACAACTGCATGGATAATAACTCGGATAATTATCTAATAATGTAAATCAAACGAATGTAAAGGTAAAATACCGTGATAGCCTCCCAAATCTGATCCTTAACGCTCGTAGAACGTCATTCCGATGGTTGTAGTTGATGCTTACGTCTTTGCCCGGCTTGTAGAAACACCCACTTATTAAATTCTTTAGCACGGGGTCCCTGGGCATTTAAATTAGCATCGAAGGACACCTCAAGCTTCTGTCCGCTCTGCCTGTCCTTCTCTAGTTTCTTCAACAAGGTGGCTCCTCTACCCCGCTTCCTATGAGCCTGTGATGTCTGTATGGACAAAAAAAATGATAAAATAGAGGGTTGTAACAGTATAAACTTACATTAAAAAGAAGGACTAAAGATAGTATATAACATGTAAAGTTACACTAGAATCAGGCGTAGGCGTGATCGGGTCCTGCGTAGCCCCCAGTGTCCTCCTGTGCATGTAGGCTATCCGACTGATCCATATGTATGCCTGTTCATAAACAATATATATTTATTAACATAGGTTATAACTCAAAATAAATACAGAAGTATAAATAAAAATAACTAGATAGGTCCTATAGATATACAAAACATATATCCAATATTAGGACAATACGGGAGATTGAAAACTATAGTTTTTGAAGATTGCCAAGCACTGGTCACGGCCTGGCGGTGATGTCCATCACGGCCGTAACGTACAATCGAACCCAGACCCTCATAGGCAAAACTGATCACGGCCTAGCCGTGATGAGCATCACGGCCGTGACAGATCAACCAGCAGAGCAACATGCACTCAAAACCAAAAATAGAGACATTCCAAACAACTCAAACTCACGATTTAAAGTTACAACTACTGAGACTACAGTTTCAACATACACTCAAAACCAAAAATAGAGACATTCCAAACAACTCAAACTCACAGTTTCAAGTTTCAACCATCGAGACTACGAGTTTCAAACCAAAGAGAGCAACATGCATGCACTCAAAACCAAAAATAAAAAAATGTGACCTGATTAAAGACTCACCAGAAATAAGCGCTCGCGTGGTGGTGGGGGGAAGCTCGAGTGGTGGCCAACGTTCGATGTGGTTACTGAGAGCAGAGGGACAAGGAGAGTTAGTGCGCGGGAAGGGGAAAGAGAGATGTCAAGTTATTGCAAAGAATGAGCGGGAAAGACAGAGTTAGGGGTTAAGAGTGTACCTCACGGTGGTGGCGAAGAAACCCTCGCGGTGGTTGCGGTGGAGATGAGCTCGCGATTAGGGCAGAGTGAGAGCGAGAGTGAGGGTTGAGAGTGAGGGTTGAGCGAATTCTAATTGGAAAAATGGCAACAACAATACTTATGACAATAACAACAACTCTTATGGCAGAGGCAACAACAATTATGCAAGAGGGCATGGAAGATCCTCATCAGGAAGAGGCAACAACAACAAAGTATGCACATTTTGTGGAAGGGAGAGACACACGGTTGACACTTGCTATTGCAAGCATGGATTTTCTCCTAACTTCAAGTTTAATAAGCCAAGAAACATCAACGATGTCTCTGCTGAATCTGAAGTAGACTCATTTGATCAAGAGGAGGCCCTGCCTATTAACAATTCAAAGGAGCAACCAAGTTCTGTTTTCAGTCAAGAACATATTGCTCAGATAGCTGCTTTGATCCACAAAACTTGTATTGAGACACAATCTCACAGTATCAACCAAGTAAGCAATAACACAGTTGGTGAGTCCTCAACTCATCAACCTTCCTCAGGTAATCAAACATGGATCTTAGACACTGGTGCAACAGACCATGTCACACACTTTGTTTCCAATTTTATCACTTACAAATGCATCAAACCTATAGCTGTGAAGTTACCTAATGGTTCTTTCACATTTTCCAAACACTCAGGCACAATTACTATTTCCAAAACCTTTTTCTTACACAATGTGCTTTATATTCCAGATTTTAAACATAATCTCATTTCCATACATCAATTAGCCAACACGCTGTCATGTAGACTAACTTTTGACACTTTTTCTTGCAAAATAAAGGATATCAATACCTTGAGGATGATGGGCTTGCTGAAGTTCAGAACAATCTTCACATATTGACCAAACCAAACACACCTCTCAAAGCTGTAATTTCTTCTATAAATAGAACTTCTTCTGTACCATTTTTTGATTTGTGGCACTTTAGGTTATGCCATCCCTCTCATTCTATACTTCACACAGTTTGTAAACATTTTCCCTATGTGAAATTTGATTCCAATAAAGTTTGTGATTATTGTCATATGGCTAAACAAACTCGATTTCCTTTTCCTGTTCGTAATAGCAAAACTGTTGCAGCTTTTGACTTAGTGCAGATGGACATATGCATGGGGTCCTTTAGCTATTCCATCCATACATGGTCATAAATACTTCTTAACTGTTGTAGATGATTTTACAAGACATACATGGTTATTTCTAATGAAAACTAGAGCTGAAGCAACACCTTTGGTAAAGAACTTTGTTCAATTTGCTAAAACTCAATATGACAAATGATGTCGTGCGTTCGGTAGTAAGTGTACTGGATTCGTCGCCAAGTAATAAAAAGATATCGATCCCACAGAGACCGTGATCTTAAATCGCAACTAATTATCAAATTGATTAAACTGGACTATATAAAAAAAGGATTTATATTTTGAAAAGGTTTGGATTTTTGAAATAAGAGATAACTTAGAAAATCAGATAAGGAATGCAATCAAGTAAAACAGAAACCAAATCAATTTATGGTTTTTCAGATCTAAATGGATTCCTAGGAATTGGGTTACCAACAAGATCGTTCATGTTACTAAATTGACTACTCCTTGTTAATTATCAAAAATTGCTTTGAAGACGAATTTATCCTCAAATAGTTAATGCTCCCTCTCGGGTTACAAAAACCGTGCCCAATTAAACCAACCCCTACTATCGTGGAAGTCGAATTTAGATTGAACCCTTTACGTTTCGTAACAATTCGTTAATCCTCGAAGGACCGCTTCTAACTCTCGTGATTTAAGTCCTAAGTCTGATTCTATAGATCCGATACCTAAGTTCACCGCTAGGTTCCTCCTTAGAATATCTATGACACGCAAACAAGTGGCCACCGAATTTACGAGTAATTAAAACACTAGAAATCAGATCTAAAGCAAAATCGAATTAACAAGAAATTGAAATCAATTCATAACATAAACAAACCTTGGGCATAGCCCCAATCCCTAGAACTAAAGCTACTACTCAAGCATTGCCATGGTGATGACAAGCTTGGTTAACAACAACATAAAATAAAAATAAGAGGAGAGAAGAGAAACATTTAGTAGTTTAAAATCAATGAGAAACACAAATCTAAGGAACCACATGCTAATTATCAACTATCAAAAGATCATCTCAAGAATTTTTATTTTTAGCCTTGTCACAAGAATAAAAAATTGGGTTAAAAAATTCACTATCTCAATTTATTTGGCACCAAGTTCTCACAATTGGATGCAAACTCTAAGTAAGGGGAAATCTAGAGAATGTGATCATGCGAAACTATGCCTATATGAATGCAACATGAAAAATGCAAAAATGCAAAAATGCAAAAATTTGCAAAAATACCCCCTACCCCAAGCTTAAAAACTTACATTGTCCCCAATGTAAATAATTAAGTTGGAGAGAAAAATTGGAACAACTCATCGAGGTGGTAGCGGGTGGTGGCTCACATGCCAGTCAAAAGCTTGTTGGAAATTGTATCACGGCCGTGAGGCTCATCACGGCTAGGCCGTGATCAATTCTGGTCTTCAGGAGCTGGCCTGTCACGGCCGTGACCTGTATCACGGCTGGGACGTGACACTCTCTGATCTTCAGGGTCCTTCCCATCATGCCCGTGACGCTTATCATGGCTGGGCCGTGATCCTTTCTGGTGTTCTTGGTTAGCTCGTCACGGTCATGACCACTGTCACGGCCTAGGCGTGATGACTTCTGACTTTATTTGTCCCTGCCCTTTTTGCTCTTTCTTCTTTCTTAACCTGAAAACACTTGGCAAAGCCATCAATTAGTGATCTTTCTTTTCTTATCTTCTCAAATTATTCAAAAACAAAATTCAAAAACAAATGGAAAAGGGAAAGAAAACTTGGGTTGCCTCCCAAGAAGCGCTTATTTACGGTCTTAAGCTTGACCATACTTCTTTCAATCAACCGGGGTCGACTGGACCTAGAAGTGCCATAACACTTCTCTTCCATGGAACTCCTTCAAAGAGCCGATTCTGCTCATATGGCCAATTGCGCTTCCGCTTTGCTCTTTTCACTATGAGTTTCATGGCCTTACTCCCTCCCGGCGGAAGTTTTGTTTCCACATGATGAGCAACTCCAACTTCATCACCACTTGGTGCATCATTTGTCATGCAAATCTTCGGAGTTGCTTCCATGTTAGGCTCTTCCTTCACGTCTGGAGACTTTATATCGATCATGCACACATGACTCTCCAAAGGAGGGTTGTTATATGAGTTAGTCAATTCAAAATCTACTCTAGCTTTCTCTACATTCAGAGAGAGTTTGTCATTCTTTACATCTATTATTGCTCCAGCGGTAATTTATAATTCATGTTCATATCTAATACCAGGAAATCGGTAGGGATGAAAAATTTCCCTACCTTTACGGGAACACTCTCTAGTATGCCGAGAGGAGTTTTAGTTGAGCCATCCGCAAATTGTAAGGAGAATTTGAATGGACTCAACTCCTTGGTTCCCAACCTCTCCAAGATAGTAAGCGGCATCAAGCTCGCACTAGCCCCCAAGTCACATAAGGCTTGGCCGATTTGCACTTCTCCAATTGAGCAAGTGATAGAGAAACTACCTGGGTCTTTCAGTTTATGAGGCATATTAGTTTTTATCTTGACATTGTGCTCCTCAATTAAGCTTTTAGTTTCTATTTCTACTTGCTTTCTCTTGACCAACCTTTATGGGAAAGGTATTAGGGGTTGGTACGGTGGTGGGGGGACATACTTTGGCTCCATATCTTCATCTTCGCTCATGTCCTCCTCACATTCCACATCCTTTTCAACCACCCCAAGCTTATCATCCCTCAAGTATATGGCATTACAATGTTCATTTGGATTAACTTCGGGTTGTCCCGGAAACGTACCCTTGGGTCTAGAATGTGTGCTGGCTTGTTGGGCAATTTGAGTTTCTAACATCTTATTATGGATGGCTAAGTTATCTACCTTAGATGCTAGCTCTTTTATTGCCTCGTTGACTGCCCTACCTTGTTGCCTAAACTCTTCATTTTGTTTTGTTTGAGTTTCAACAAAACTTTCCAATAGAGACTCAAGTTTAGACTTCAGTACTTGAGGATACCCCGGTGTGGGTTTCCTATTACCTTGGCCTTCTTGGAACTCGTGGTTTAGTGTGTTGCTGTAGTTTCCGTAGGAGAGGTAAGGGTTGTTCTTCCTTCCTTGGTTGTAAGGATTTGGGGGAGCATAATTTGGAAACTTCGGGTTCGTGTCGTAGAAGTTGTGACAAGAGTTCACTTGTTCCCCCGAAGCGCCGGATCCATGAGCAATACCACGTGGGCACTCCATTATGTCATGTCCCTGCATTCCACAAATCTCACAAACAATGTTAGTAGCACCTATTGAACTCACGTTAGCCCTTTCAAGCTGATCAAAGCGTTTGTTCAGTGAGTCAATTTTAGACATTATAAGATCAGTGCTATTCATTTCAAACTTACCCCCCGAAATCTTTTTCGGGTTATTACCTCTTTCTGAACCCCATTGGTGGTAGTTGGTGGCCACGTTTTCAATGATGTTGAATGCCTCGATCGAGGCCTATTCATAAAGGCTCCACCAATCATGAGTCAAGTGACACCTTCGAAGAGTAATCCAATCCGTTGTAGAAGGTGTGCACTAGCAACCACCTCTCGAGTCCATGATGTGGGCAAGACTCCAGCAATCCCTTGTAGCGATCCCAAGCTTCGGATAAGCATTCTCCGTCCTTTTGGAAGAAGCCGGTGATCTGGGTTCGTAGGTAAGCCGTCTTGGATGGAGGGAAGAATTTCTCCAAGAATGCCTGCTCCAGTTGGTCCCAAGTTGACAAGGTATTAGCGGTACTTGCTTCACCAAGCTTTCGCCTTTCCAAAGAGAGGAGGGGAACATCCTCAAACGAATAGCATCAACCGGGCGCCTTGAATTCTAAATCGCATTGATGAACTCCAAGAATGTCTCCACGTGATAAGTCGGGTCATCCGAGGGAATTCCTCCGAATTGATGTTACCTAATCATGTTAATTAGCATAGGCGGTATAGTGTAGTTCTCCGCCTCAATCTCTGGCCTAGCAATCCCAGTTCGCAATCCCCTAGCATTTAGGGCTGCGTAGTCCTTCAATGGTTTCGTATCCGGTAGATTCGCCATAAGTGGAATGGGAATCAACCCCTCTCTCTCTCTTTGTAGTCTCCTACGTCTATGAAAGGTTCTTTCGACTTCGGGGTCGACCTCACTAAGGTTTCCAAGACTTAGTGATCGTTGCATAAAAGAGAAAATACAGAGAGATAGATGCTAAAGAAGGAAAAAGAGATAATTGTTTTTTTTTTCAATATAAAAATTAAATAAAAATAAAAAGTCCAGAAAAATAAATTTAAAAATTAAATTGAGATTCGAGAAAGCACAGTCCCCGGCAACGGTGCCAAAAACTTGATGTCGTGCATTCCGGCAAGTGTACCGGATTCGTCGCCAAGTAATAAAAAGATATCGATCCCACAGAGACCGTGATCTCAAATCACAACTAATTATCAAATTGATTAAACTGGACTATATAAAAAAAGGGTTTGGATTTTGAAAAGGTTTGGATTTTTGAAATAAGAGATAACTTAGAAAATCAGATAAGGAATGCAATCAAGTAAAACAGAAAGCAAATCAATTTATGGTTTTTCAGATCTAAATGGATTCCTAGGAATTAGGTTACCAACAAGATCGTTCATGTTACTAAATTGACTACTCCTTGTTAATTATCAAAAATTGCTTTGAAGGCGAATTTATCCTCAAATAGTTAATGCTCCCTCTCGGGTTACAAAAACCGTGCCCAATTAAACCAACCCCTACTATCGTGGAAGTCGAATTTAGATTGAACCCTTTACGTTTCGTGACAATTCGTTAATCCTCGAAGGACCGCTTCTAACTCTCGTGATTTAAGTCCTGAGTTTGATTCTATAGATCCGATACCTAAGTTCACCGCTAGGTTCCTCCTTAGAATATCTATGACACGCAAACAAGTGGCCACCGAATTTACGAGTAATTAAAACACTAGAAATCAGATCTAAAGCAAAATCGAATTAACAAGAAATTGAAATCAATTCATAACATAAACAAACCTTGGGCATAGCCCCAATCCCTAGAACTAAAGGTACTACTCAAGCATTGCCATGGTGATGACAAGCTTGGTTAACAACAACATAAAATAAAAATAAGAGAAGAGAAGAGGAAGAAGAAGAGAGATCCTAAATTATAGCCTAAGAGTAGCAGCCCAAAAGTCTCCCCATTCATCTCTGCCTAGATGCCTTATTTATAGATTTGGGAAGTTTGAATCCCAATCAAACACAAATTTAGCTCAAAATCAGTTGCTTCGGATCCAAGTAATGCGCGTCACGGCTGTAGTGATGGCCATCACGCCAGGCCGTGACGGATTCTCGGCTTGGAAGTTGCTTCGGCCGAATGGTTCATCACGGTAGTGACCACCATCACGGCTAGGCCTTGATCAGTTCGCCTGTGAGGGTCTGGTTCACCTGACATGTCACGGTCGTGATGGGCATCACGGCAGGCCGTGACCAGTTCGACTTTTGCCTTCTGTATTTTCAGTTATTGCTCGATCATGGTCGTGATGGTCATCACGGCTAGGCCGTGATGGGCTCTGTTTGGCTCATTTTCTTCACTTTTCAATTCCCATCTTCATCCAAGCTCCATCATGGTTGATCCTGAGCATTTAATCCTTAATTTCTGCAAAACAACACCACAAAACCGCCTTACCCGTTCCAAGGTAAAAACTAACAAAAATCAAATTAAATATGCCTAAACTATATGAAAATGTATGCAAAATGTCAATGAAATATGAGGTGAAATCACACTCATCAATAAACAAGTCAAGATTATCAGAACTGACAATGGCCTTGAGTTACTGCTAACTTAATTTTATCATGCTAATGGAATATTACATCAAACTTCTTGTGTGGAGACTCCACAACTGAATTCTGAAGTTGAAAGAAAGCATAGACATGTACTTAATGTAGCTAGATCTTTACTTTTTCAGTCACACTTGCCAAAAATGTTTTGGAGCTATGCTGTGACTTATGCTATTCACATCATAAATAGGTTACCAACTGCTGTTTTGCATAATGTTTCTCCCATTGAGAAATCGAATGGCCTTCCACCTACTCTGATGGACTTGAAGGTTTTTGGCAGCCTATGCTTTGCCTCAACTCTCACAAACCATAGAATCAAACTTGATGCTAGAGCTAGGAAATGTGTTTTCCTTGGAATTAAAAATGGAACAAAGGGATCTATTCTCTTTGATTTGCATAACAGAGAAATTTTTGTTTCAAGGAATGTTGTGTTCCATGAACACTTGTTCCCATATGCTTCAGCTGCTATGCAGCAACCTGTTACAAATTACACCAATGGTTCACCTGATTCATTAAATTTTCTTTTATATGACACACACACTGCACCACATTATGCTCCACCTCATACTCATGCTGCACCACTTCATATTGCTGCACCAGATCATGCTATTACTGACATTGTTCATCATGACAACCCTGCTACACATTCTACCACCCACCTTGATTGTCATATGATTCCTGAACCTAAACCAACCAACCATCACCAACATCTTCATCCTATTGCCTCCACTTAGTCTCCTTCAAAACCTTCCCCAGAACCTATTCTCAGAAGGTCCACCAGAAACAAAAACCCACCAGCCTACCTCTCAGAATTCCACTATAATGTTCTAACTTCATCAACTCCCACATCATCCACAAGTGTTAGGTATCCTCTTTCCTCTGTACTCTCTTACTCATCTCTATCACCATCACACTTGCACTATACTCTCAATCTTTCCACACACATAACCAAAATCTTATAGTCAAGCCATCAAATCCCCCGAATGGTTAAAAGCTATGCAAGCTGAGTTGTCTGTACTCGATGAAAATAGGACTTGGTCTCTAACTGAATTGCCAAAAGGAAAGACTCCAATTGGTTCCAAATGGGTTTACCGGATTAAGTATAAATCGGATGGCACCATTGAGAGATTTAAAGCCAGGTTAGTGGCTAAGGGTTATACACAGACAGAGGGACTCGACTACTTAGACACTTTTGCACCTGTAGCAAAATTATCCAATGTCAGGATCTTGCTTGCTCTGGCAGCATCTCAAAACTGGTTGTTGAAGCAACTTGATGTCAACAACGCATTTCTTCATGGTGATCTTGAAGAGGAAGTCTACATGTCTATTCCTCAAGGCATTACTCCTGACAAGCCAAATCAAGTGTGCAGGCTGCACAAGTCCCTCTATGGCCTAAAGCAAGCTAGTAGGCAATGGTTTGCCAAACTTTCCAGCTCTTTGCATACTCTCGGTTACAAACAATCTCAACATGACCATTCTTTGTTCACTAAACACTCAGGATCCGATTTCACTGCCTTATTGGTCTATGTTGTTGACCTAATACTAGCTGGAAACTCAATTACTGAAATCAACATAGTAAAGACCTTTCTTGATGACAAGTTCAAAATAAAGGACCTTGGTGATCTCAAATACTTCTTGGGTTTGGAGGTAGCTAGATCTAAAAAGGGCATCACTATTTGTCAACGTAAGTATGCCTTAGATGTTCTTTCCGATGCAGGATTAATGCTAGTTTCCAAACCAGTTTCTACCGCGATGGTGAAATCCACAAAGTTGCATCTGCCTACTTCATCTTTTGAGCTGTATTCTGATCCTGCTTCTTACAGAAAATTGGTTGGCCATGTGCTTTATCTCACCAACACAAGACCGGATATTAGCTATGTAGTACAACAACTGAGCCAGTTCATGAGTTCACCTTCTAAAGATCACTTTCAGACTATCACTCGAGTCCTCAGGTACATTAAGAGCTCACCCGCACAAGGGCTCTTTTTCCCCTCTTCTTCAAAGCCACAAATTAAGGCTTTTAGTGACTCTGACTGGGCGGCATGTTCAGATACGAAAAGGTCTATCACAGGGTATTGTGTTTTCCTTGGAGATTCACTTATCTCTTGGAAAACCAAGAAACAAACAACTGTTTCCCGATCATCATCAGAGGCCGAGTATCGTGCACTTGCATCCACAGTATGCGAAATTCAGTGGTTAACCTTCTTGCTTCAGGAATTTCCCATTTGCACCATAGGTCCTGCTTCATTGTATTGTGACAATCAATCCGCACGTCATATTGCTGCAAACTCTATATTTCACGAGCGCACCAAACACATAGACATTGATTGCCACATTGTGAGGGATAAACTTCAAGCCAAGCTATTTCACTTGCTCCCTATTTCCACAACCGAACAAGCTGCAGATATCCTGACCAAAGTACTTAGACTAACATTGTTTGTGATTATTCTGTAATAGTTATAACAGTTTTACAGTTAGCTTAGCAAAGTTAGTTAGCCTTTTTTGTTAGTTAGTTAGCTAGCTGCTTCACTCTTTCACTTTCAGTATATAAACACTCCGGTAAGCATTTGTTCATTTGTGAAATGCAATAATGAGTTCATTGAAATCTTTTACTAGACCCCTTCCATTGTTAACTCTGCAAACCGGTCTCTATTTTTTGGGATTTTACCGATGGACCCCTAGTTAAGTGTCAAACCCTCTACATAGGGAGGTCCTTGTTTATCATTACTGGTTTGTAAACATACCATTACCATACTTGAGTATTGAGTGCATGAAAATCACATACCTTCATGACTGTCAATCGCTACCTAACATGTTTTGTACGCTGAAAATATTCATATTTTTTTTATAAAAAGAAAAGAAAAGTAAGCCCCATTGTGATTGTGATGATGAAAGAAAACTTTCCAAGGAAAGAATAAATATTAAATCCTCACAAAATTATATGCTAATCTTGGTGCAATATTTTAACAAGTATAACGTAGTATGATCTAATAAAATAATGACACGGAATATAATGTCATAAAATAATCAGATACCCAAAAAAATAATGTCCTAAAATAATGAAAGGGTCTGCCAATAAAACAGGGTTATGATCTGAGAATAAGGGAGAAATAGCAATAACTCCCCACCCCATCACATGCACCTATCATGCCCAATTCCCCTATTTAAGGCCCTTCAACCCCTCCCTCTTTCTTCATTCAATCCATAACTCACATTCTCAATTCCATAAACCAAGTTAAGTTTCTCTCTATCACAAAAACCTCATTAAAAAAAAAAAAAACCAACACTCTCTCTATCTATCTCAACTTCCAAACCTGCTTCAAACCACTTTGTAAACAACCTATGACACAACATCAAAAAATGGAGAACTTGTTTCGCCTAGTTGATCACGAAGACTTCTTCTCTCGTCGTTGCATTTGGGTCAATGGCCCTGTGATTGTAGGGGCAGGTCCTTCTGGCTTAGCCACAGCAGCATGCCTCAAACAAGAAGGGGTACCCTTTGTTGTTCTTGAAAGAGCTGATTGCATAGCCTCACTGTGGCAAAAAAGAACCTATGACAGGTTGAAGCTTCACCTTCCAAAGCAATTCTGCCAACTCCCTAAGCTTCCATTCCCTGAACACTTCCCTGAATACCCCACAAAGAAACAGTTCATAGAGTACCTTGAAAACTATGCAAGCCACTTTGAGATCAACCCACAATTCAATGAGTGTGTTCAATCTGCTAGGTATGATGAAACCAGTGGTTTGTGGAGGGTTAAGACAACCGTTTCCACAAGCCGCAACGAGGTTGAGTACATATGCAGGTGGCTTGTTGTGGCCACTGGTGAAAATGCTGAGTGTGCGGTGCCTGATATTGAAGGCCTTGGTGAGTTCAAAGGTGATGTTGTTCATGCTTGTGATTACAAGTCTGGGGAACCTTTCAAGGGAAAGAAAGTGCTTGTTGTTGGTTGTGGCAATTCGGGCATGGAGCTCTCACTTGACCTTTGCAACCACCATGCCTCACCATCCATGGTTGTTCGAAGTTCGGTAAGTATTCTTAATACTACGCATTCACGTGTCTTCACCTAACAGCTTGAACTACATGGTATCAGATACTCTACAACCAGCAAGTCGTATAGATTCTGAACCTTATTTATTTCGAAAATTAAAACAGGAAACTGAAAACAAAACTAACATATCCTAAGTGATAATTCAAGATATAGTTTATATTTTCGATTAAAATCTAATTAGGGTGGTTCTGTTTTTGGCAAACAGGTTCATGTGTTACCAAGAGAGATTTTTGGGACATCAACGTTTGAATTGGCGGTTTTGATGCTGAAATGGCTACCCCTTTGGCTTGTTGACAAGTTGCTATTGATCTTTGCATGGTTTATTCTTGGCAACATTGAGAAGTATGGGCTTAAAAGGCCTTCAAAGGGTCCATTGGAGCTGAAGAACACTACGGGGAAGACCCCTGTTTTGGACATTGGTACATTGGAGAAAATTAGATCTGGTTACATAAACGTGGTACCAGGAATCAAGAGGTTCAATAATGGTGAAGTTGAACTTGTTAATGGTGAAAAACTTGATGTAGATGCAGTGGTGCTTGCAACTGGTTACCGCAGCAATGTCCCTTCTTGGCTTCAGGTGAGAAAATGTTCTTCTTCTACTCTCTAGTTTTGTTATAGAAAAAGTGGATTTTTAAAATTATTTTGTTGGATATTCTCATCACAGAAGATTGTCATTTCTGAAAGCTTTATGGGTCAGTTTGGTTTTGTTTTGTCCTTTTTCCCAGCAACTAAAGTTTTAAACTTTTTTCAAAGTCTTGATCATGTTTTAGAAGCTTCTTTTTTAACGGTTATTATTATTATTATTATTATTATTATTATTGAATTTTAATTTATTTGCCCTCATAGGGTTCACATTCAATCACATCTTACAAATCTACTCATTTACGTTACGGTTGTTTTTCTCTCGTAATCATTAAATTAAAAGTACATATGATTATTAATGTAAAATTTTTTAGAATGACAATACATATTATTTTAATCAATGTTATTATTATTAAATTTTTGTGGCGAGCAGTGAACTGATGTTATTTTGGTTAATTTTATGTAACAGGAAGGTGAATTCTTCTCAAAGAATGGATACCCAAAGATGCCATTCCCTCATGGTTGGAAAGGAAATGCTGGGCTTTATGCTGTTGGGTTCACAAAGAGAGGGCTCTCTGGTGCTTCATCTGATGCTGTGAGAATTGCTCAAGATATTGGCAAAGTGTGGAAACAAGAGACTAAGCAAAAGAAGCAGCGTACCACTGCTTGCCATAGACGTTGCATTTCCCAGTTCTAAATTGCTTGCAGTGCTGCTTTCTTTTACTCTCAGGAATTTGTTGTTGTATTAACAAAATAACAGTATCTTGGGAAAAAAAACAACAAAATACACACACCAAAACAACAGATAGCACAGAGACAGAGCCCTCTCCGAAGACCCAAGTTGTTTTTTATGTAATTGGGCATTTTTTTTTTAAAACCGAGGATGATGAGGCTTTTTATTTTATTTTATTTTTTTGAATTTTCCAATGTTCATGTAGCTAATGTATGTAACAAGTACCATACTTTAGTGATCAAGTTAAATGATAGAATTTGAACTTCATTTTTAATCTCACTTTCTTTCTCTTTGTTGTTTTTTTTTTCAACATTTTATTTAAAGGTAATTTGTGTATGTATTTTTTTTTCTTTTACCAAAAATATCCTTCCGCCGATATTCAAAGATTAATCTTTTTCGAGGCATATATATCATCAAAGCAAGTTTTGTTTCTGCGAACAATTTTTTTTCATAAACATGACTGGAATCGAATCACTAATAATATGTTTAAGAAACTCAATTATCTACTAACTGTGTTGGACCTTGTTGATTGTATATGTAATCTTTATTAAAGATATAATTAAATTATTAATATGCTATCATCTAATAGCTTATACTTAATGAGAAAATTGGTTCAAAAAACAAACTGCCGTGGTTGATTAATAGTGGAAGTCTTTTACTTCCATTCTCATATATAGTCAGTGAGTAAGGACGAATAAACTATAAAGTAATATACTGTTGGCTGCAGGAGACCGCATTTTAGAAGCAATGGTTTTTGGTTACATAGGGCAATCCCAACACTTGATGAAGGAAGAAAGGTCCCTAACTGCTTTCTATTTTGAGGCTTCATCTTAGATTATCAAGTCCTCTTCTTCCTTCCTACTTGATTCCAACCGTTAAGTGATCAATAAGGAAGGAAGGTACAAGTATTGAATCTGATTGAATTTTTTTTTTCCAAAAAATTCGTGACAAAAACAGTGTGTGAGAATGCAAAAAATAGGGTAGGTTCAAGTGCTCAACTGTAATTAGATAATATAAAAATTATATAAGATAACATACTTGTAAATGAGTATTATTCATTATATTAAAACCTCACGAAAAAGGAGGAACTAAACTTAAAATTGTTTATGCTATATGAGAAATAAATAATAAAAATATTTTAACATATGATTTTGAATAGATAAATGATTTTTGAACGGGATAACAATTTGGATGGTTAATACAATTCAAATACGTGATAAATTACGTTCAGTTGATACTTTATATATATAATAAGATATCATAATTTATTAATCATTTATTAAACATAATTAATTATGATTTTGAACATTACGATTTTCAAGTGTTCAAAATATTTTAACCACAGTTTCTATAAAGATTTAACGCAGCTAGCAAACAAATTAATTGATTGATTCAAATTTCTTCTGTATCTTACACCGAATAGTTCATGTGATGTAAGGTTCATTATCCTGTTCATCTGACACATTAGCAAATATAGATGTTATAACTTACATTGTCTTTGCTCAAAATAGTAGAGAAGTTATATCCAGCAATGGCCCACAGATTCAATGTTTGTGATTGACAACTAGCCCATAAACTTCTAACATCAAATGAGTAGGGCCCATCAAAGAGACTGCAACTCAACTCCACCATCACCTCTCTCTTCCTTTCTTTCTGTCTTTGCCTTAGAGTGACTATAAAATAGAGATGGCTACATAAACATTCCTTTTGAAATTGCTATATTATTATTGGGTTTGATCCATATACAGAACTGCTAAGAGTTTACAAACATATATGCTGCCCCTGCACATGCTTAAAGCTTAGAGCCACAAAGCTCTTGATGTAAATTACACTCAAAATCATTTCTGTAAAGCATAATTCCTAATTATAATATATATAGTTCACATCACTTGGAAACTAATTAATTATCAAGTCATATGAACAGAATGATTATCGAATTTTCTCTGGTGATTTGTAAATCATGATTTCTGATATGATCTGACTTTAAAAATTATGCAACTACTTTTCTTACAAAAATTATGTACAAAATAAAACATAAGTTAAGTATTAGAAAAGATGTTCTGTTATGTTAATTTTGATTTATTTTTTGGTGGGTTGGAAATTCTCAAACAAGTTATATTGTTAGGTAAGTGATACATTGTTTTAGTAATTTTCATCAATAAATATATATTTACTAAGTGTTCTTGGTAACAAATTGCAACGAGAACTTTAAAGATTTGGATTCTCTCAAGTGGTGTAGTGATGCAACCAAAGTTTGTGTATAGGTATAGCATGCGGTAATCCAGAAACAGTGAGAGTATGAATACATTTGATTTGATGGTTCGTATAAATCAGTACATGCATTTAACGGTTCATCTGAAAAGAGATCGGCGATCGAGGATTCAAATTCGAACTTTAATCAAGAGGTATGATCATATTTTACAAAAGAAAAGAAAAATGGAAGCCTGAGGTTCAATTTCTTTCTTTTTTGAGGTTTACGTTGTGAGGTTCAAATTAGATTAGGAACAATTTGGGTGAGATTTACCGGAGGAAATAATATCACAATAAGGGGAAAATTGATGAAATAATAACCATATATAAGTTGTGAGAGAAAGACAAAAAAAAGAAAAAAGAACCGGGTCTTGATGCTAAATCAGAGTCTGATCAATTACAGTAGGCCATGAATATGAAGTTGCGGTAAAGTAACTGCATTTTTTACAAGTTCTTAACAAAATGAGTAGGTGTCATTACCTATCAAGGACTGAATAAAAGTCTAAATAAACAGCAAATATCTCAGAGAGGAAAGAACACAAGAATAGACCAGACCAAATACACTGCATTATTACACCCCTAATGAATTTACCGCAGACCTAAACGTTTGTACGTAGTGTAGGGTATATGACTCGGTTTTTAAGGCTGTAAGCTATAAAAGCTTCAAATTCTGAAACGACTCGGATAATTTGTTTGTTTTCTTTTACACAAATGTTATTGTGACAACATTTCTAGACAACTCTACTTGACAACTCGTATGTATGAGTATGGGATCGTATGAGGGACGTATATGACCGGTGTTAATATTATAACAATAATGATAAGTTAACAATTAAAAATAGAACATACGGCGACAATCATATGTGTATCTATTGTGCGGTACTGTAGCCGTTCTTTTTTTTCAAATGTTTTATTGTGACAACCGAGATACGACAACAAATACTGTAGCGCTACTTTTTTTTTGTTTTTACAAATCTTGACATTTTAAAAAAAAATAAAAATTAAGTTTTTTTGAATACTAACATTTTTTGTTAATTACGTGTAAATATCTGGTTAATTCAGTTCATTATATGGTTAATGGGTCATCCTGAAGCATACAATCATTTTCCACAATCATATAAATATTTGGTTAATCACGTATAAATATTCGGTTAATTCAGTTCAATATATGGTTAATGGGTCATCCTAAAGCATACAATCGTTTTTCACAACCATGTAAGCTTTAGGATGACACATTAACCATATAATGAATCGAATTAACCAGATATTTGCACATGATTAACCAAATATTTATATGGTTGTGAAAATTGATTGTAAGCTTCAGGATGACCCATTAACCAGATAATGAACTGAATTAACCAGATATTTATACGTGATTAACCAGATATTTGCACATACTTAACCAAAAAATTTATTTCGAAAAAAAACTAAATATTTAAAAAAGAAAAGAAAAAAGAACTACTACAATATCGTTACAGTACCGCACAATATAGCACAATAAACACACATACGGTTGTCGCCGTATGTTGTCTCTTTTTTATTGTTAACTTATCATCAAGGTTTTGAAAACCGGACCGGACCGGTCGGTCCGACCGAGAATCGGGACCTTGACTGGTCCGGTTCACAGGGAAAACCGGCCCAGCATCGAACCGGTGGAAAAACCGGAAAACCGGTTCAAAACCGGTAAAACCGGTCATAACCGGTAGTGAACCGGTTTCTTAAAATATATATATATAATTAGTATAAAAGGATTTGGGTCATCCTAGCCAAAACTCAATTCTTTTGTTTTCTAACATATGTGGGTTAGTTGTAGATTTTGGGTTGGTTTTCCCTATGAAGATGATTTTAACATATATTTTTATATTTATTTAGTTTAATTTCAAAATAAAAAAATTTGTGCTTAATAATTTTAGTTGTTATGTTGTTTTTTTGTTTAATATTGTTACAAATATTATATTAAAAATTAAAATAATATTATTTAATTATAACCGGTTCAACCACGGTTCAACCTCGGTTGGACCATTGAACCTCGAACCGCTGCCTTCACCGGTTCGATGGCCGGTCCGGTTTTGTAAACCTTGTTTATCATTATTGTTACAATATTGCCACCGGTCATATATGCCCCTCATACGGTCTCATAGTCATACGTACGAGTTGTGGAGTAGAGTTGTCTAGAAATGTTGCCACAATAACATTTCTGTTCAAGTAATTATAGAGTTTATAATTCTTTTTTTTTTTTGCCAAGCTGTTAATAGGAATTTAAAATTCTTGACGGAAATGAATCCGACAGAATGACGGGAAAAATTGAAGAGCCGTCAGATAACCACCATGAAGAGTCGAATTCAAAGAAATTGTGATTGAAAAATTGACAGAAATTGGTATGTCAGACAGATAAAGCCGTCAAGAAAGGAGAACACATTTGTCATCAGTCAAATTCTCGACGAATATATCCAACTAACTGACGGAGAAATAGAAGTAATAACCCAACTTTCGACAAAGTTGGTAATGAGAATTGTCAGACGAACGAAGTATAGAAATGACTAAGTTTCCAAGGTTGACAGCATCAGCAAGATAAGTTGTCAAATAACCAAACTGTGGACGACAAGCAAGTGGGCATAAAGCCATTCGAAGGAATGAGCAGTTAGAGAAGTTTACTTGTCAAATAGTTTGAATCTGAAACATAGCAAAACTGCTATACAGGTGTCAATTTTTAAGATAGGAAGTTTCTTTAGGCAGTTATTTTGTATGCTTATAAATACTGTTAATCCCGATGTAATCAAGGGGGTTGTACTTGAAGCGATATCCTGCATATCTCGATCACACAACAGATTAAAGATTTGGACTCAAGTATTTCCTCCACCCCTTTTCATTTCCAGTTCAATTTATAATACATTACTGCTCATTTAATTTTACATGTTCGTCTTTACCTTCAGCATTTCCTTTCATGTTCTTCATTTAAGTCCGTTATTCAGTCCTTTATTCCTCCCCATTTATTTTTCAAGCCTTTTACTCGCTTTCATTTAATTTCCTGCACTTTAAACGCTTTCTTTTGCTCTTCACTCATTTAAATACTTTTCAATAACTTGCTTCTTTACTTTAATTTACTGCCATTTACCTTTACTTGTCATTTACAAGCTTTCAATTAATTTCCTGCAACTTACATGCTTTCCTTTAATTTCCTCGTTGTTTACTGCTTTCCTTTAAATTTCACGTTCTTTACTTTCCTCTAATTTCACTGCAAGTCACGTCAAATCCTGGTATTTCTGTGAAAGTAAGAAGCCATTCTTGTTTGAGCAGACATGCAATATACTCATCCTTACGAGATTACCGCATAACTCGTCCGTCCCTACACTCGTCTGATCTTAAATTATTTGTCACAAAAGGATTTTGGACACCAACCAAAAAACCAGCGCCAACAAATTGGCACGTCCGGTGGGACGAGTTTAGAGTAACTCGTATAGTGTCAGGAATTTAACATACAACTTTATTTGTATGCGTTTACGGAGCGGAAAGGTGGTTCAAACATCTATTTCCCAGAACTCTGTAAATATGAGTAATGCAAGTGATGCAGGCGTAGTAGACACTAATGCCGCTGTGTCAACAGTAGATGCTATCGCACCAGTTGACAATATTCCTGCAAATGGAACTAATGCAGAGGTAAATAGTACTAATGGTCTAGGAATAAGAAGAGGCATTTCTTACGCCCAAGTAGTTAATAGATTTGACGAAGTTGGTCAAGGAACACTTTCGTCACCAACTTCACCTGTCTTACAACAAATAAATACATCAACTACTGGATTGTCATCACGAAGTGTTGTGAGTTCAAATCCAAGAGGGACTACACAACCTCTCTCACAACCTTTATATGGGATGCCTTATGGGTCAACAACCGTCAACCCAAATACTCCATTTGCTTACATACAATATCCGAATGGAATGACGATGGCTGCCCATACATCTGGACAGGCAGGGCCATCGACTGGAGGGCAAATTCCCAGTCATGCGAATGGAATAACGGGGTCCATGATAGTTACCCATTCTCGACAAGAACAACCGGTAGAATGGCCATATATTTCTCCATTGAGGCAACTCCCACAAAGCATTGTTGGTCTGTCGGAGGCTACTTTAGCCAATGTCCGACAACAGATTGATTCTAGTAACCATGACATGGTGAATACATTTACTCAACAAATGAGTACAATAATTACGCCATTGATGGAAAACACAAACAATGCATGTTTAGCATTGACAAATGAAATACGTCGGTTAAACAGAGCCTTAGGTGTTGTAACCCCAGGCGAAAACCAAAATACTGGTAGAAATTTCAATGCAAATCTCAATAGGATTAATCAACCACAGGTTGAACCACAAATTGACGGATTTGAACAAGATGATGAACGACAACAGCTTCATCGTCGGATTCCTTTGAGACGTGGAAATGTACATATTCTGCAACCAGAGGAAGATGAGGATTTGATCTTAAACCAGGGTGCTGTTGGAGCGTTCCTTCAGAATGTTTTAAATCAAAATGTCAACCAAGTGGTCGAACAAGCATTAAATAGGTTTGGTTTTAACATTGGTTATGCTAACCAACCATTTTTTGCATCTGCATTTCCTGATTGGGTCCAACAGGCAGAAATGCCTCGAGGATATAAAATACCCAAGTTGTCGAAATTCTCAGGAGAAAGTGGAGAGTCGACAATCGAGCATATTCCCCGATATACCATCGAGTTAGGAGACTTAGCCTTGGAGGAAGGTTTAAAAATGAAGTTCTTCCCTAGCTCGTTAACTAAGAATGCTTTTTCTTGGTTTTCAACCCTAAGGCCTAATTCAATCCATTCTTGGAATCAATTGGAAAGAGGTTTCCATGACCAATTCTTTAGAGGAGACTTGAAAATAGGATTGACAGATTTGTTTGGAATTAAAAGAATGAATAACAAATCTGTTGATGACTACCTAGCTCGATTCCGTCAGATGAGGAGTCGGTGTTTCACCCCTATTCCAGAGACAGAAATAGTGAAAATTGCTGCGGGTGGTCTGGATTACTATATCAGGAAGAAACTGGTTAACCAACATTTGATAGATCTTGCCCAGTTAGGGGACAAGGTTCGGCAGATTGAACAATTAAGAAACTGAAAAGATTTTTAAGCAAAATAGATTCATTAAGAGTGAAAGGGTTAATTTTGTCGGATGTAATGAATCCGACGAAGAGAGTAATGATTCTGAAGAGTATGAGGTAGATTATGTCGAACTAAAAAATGGTCCACCTTATATATGTCAAGCTTTGAAGCCCGCAAGGGCCAAAGAAAGAATCCCTTTCATTAATAAGAAAGTATACACATTTGACGTGACCAAAGCCGATCAAATATTTGACATATTACTTAAAGATAAGCAATTAAAATTGTCAGATGATCATAGGCTCTTGAAAGCCCATGAAATTAAAGATCGGAAATATTGTAAGTATCATAATACTTTTGGTCATGTGACGAATGACTGTATGCATTTCAGGGATATCATTCAGAAAGGTTTGACAGACGGAAGGTTGAAGTTTTCAGACAAGAGACCGGAAATGAAGATTGATACAGAACCCTTCGGTCCTGAAGCTAACAAAGCAGACCGCCAAGTCCATATGGGAGTAGGCATGGTCAACATCATGGCCGGACAGAATATCCAAATGGATTTGTCAGATCCATTTGATGTTTATCCGAAGCCAGGGGAACCACTTATTGAATATATGACACGAAAGAAAGATGAGGGCATAATTAAAGTTTGCCCTAGATGCGAAGCGTTTTATGATGAGGTAGCCGCCAGAAAAGCTAGGGGGCAGAAATTACCATCGCATCGTCCACAAGATGACCAGAGCAGGTTTTCACACTCAAATAGCCATGCCGGATCCAACAGTGTACAGAGGAGTGCTGCATCTGCTGTAAATAGACAGACAAATAGCCGCACAAGAACACATACACCAGCCAAAATCCCGGACAGACAATACCAGGAGGGCTGGCTTGATTCAACCGGAGGATCGCAGCGAAAAGCGCGCATGAGATAATTGTCGGCCACATATCCACCAGTCAAAATTTAGACAGCACAGCACCGGCGGATGGTTTGAAGAACCAATCAGAGGATCGACAGTAGGTAACTCTGTCAGTGGCAGATTTAATCCTGTCAAGACAAGGACACCCCCATCCAACGTAATGGTGGATAAATGGGTAAGGAATTCAGCCATGACACAGTACCCAGAATTGCAAAAACAGACGTGGGCTCGGAGAAACAAGGGCAATGAACGAGGGCCACCCTTTTGGAATGAACATTACCAAAAAGGTCAACTGGCTAAAAATGCTCAGATGGAAGGGCCTAGTCTTTCAGGACCCTCAACTCAATTGGCCATTTCTAAGAGCCAAAAGAGGAGACTACAGAGACTCCGACAAGCCCAGAAAAAGAAACTTGCCAAACAGGGAGGCGTCATTATAAAAGAAATGCCTTCCCAAGATCTTTGGTTGCTTGGTTGCTAAACCGAGAACAAAGTTGATAAGATAGCGAGATACCAAGATGAAGAGCGTAATAGTAAGTCACCCCACGAAGCCGATGTGAAGAAACTTCGATGAATCAGACCAAGCAAGGCGAACCTATATCTCAGGTTTTCATAGAGAAGAAGACTTCAGGACAAGCATCCTCACCAAGTAAAACTCAAAGGCGAGATGGCCACTGGACCGACTGAAGTAGAGAGAGTTGGAGGGCTCGAAAAGAAAGTTGAGGCTAGAATAGAAGAGCAACAACTGACTACATTCAAGCCTGAATGCGATTTAACAAAAGAGGAGTTGTCATTTGATGCTGTTATTGAAGCATTGAATGATCCGAATGATGACATAAACATCAGTGGAGCCATGGACATGGACGGTCAGAATGAGGATTGGGCCGACATCATGGAAGCGTTAGATAAGCGTAGCGCGCAGAATTGCCCGGCCTTTGTCAGATAGGTCAGGGTCAGATGACGAGAGTGACTTGAAGAGAAATCACGGCAGAACAGTCGGAGGTGCTTTTCTGGATGAGGATCCAGACAATGAAGTCATACTGGAGCCTGGAATGAGAATGAACATAGGTTTGATTTCTTTCATCCCAAGAGAATACGAGGGATATTTTGAGTTTGATCCTCTCGATGACGGCAGTGATGTCGTCAACAGTCTGCAGAGACCCAAGTGACCACTTGGATGTGTGTTCAAGAGAATTTAGTTACTGTATTCGACAACGTGGCTCAGTTGGAGAAACCTACCGACGAACAGAAAAATCATCTAAGGCCTTTGCATGTGAAGGCCATCATCGATGGAAGACCCACCAATAGAGTCTTAATTGACGGAGGTGCTGCTGTAAACTTGATGCCTAGGGCGATGTTTAAAAAATTAGGAAAGGATCAGTCAGACCTAATCCCAACTGATATGGTTGTCACTGATTTCAGTGGCAAAACATCTCCGTCAGATGGTGTCACTTTATTAAACATACAAATTGGCACTGTCGAAAGAATGACATTGTTCGTCATAATTCCAGCCAAGTCAAGCTACAACATTTTGCTTGGCAGGGATTGGATCCACGCTGTAGGGGCAGTTCCATCAACGGTACATCAGAAGGTGATTTTGTGGAATGAACAGGATCAAGTGGAGATTGTGGAGGCAGATGATAGTGCTTGTTATGCTCAGCAAGCACATATTGATTTCCGGGTGTATTCTCCGAATGTGAAGCCAATAACTGCCATTGAAGGGGTTATCAACAAGGATACGTTGGAAGCAAGCCTTCTTAGCCAGTTTGGAGTTACAATACAAGACAAGGCCGACAAGACTCGGCCAGAATCTGACAATGAGTCTTGAGACCCACTTGAGAAGACCGTCGGCCTATCTGGCCGACAAAGAAGTACACACTCAAGAGAGTGTATTAGCGAATTGTATAATTGACGACGGCCCTTTGGGTTTTGAAAGAGGAGCCGAAGTCAAACAAAATGTGGAAGTAGAAGATCCTCTGGAAGAAATAAATTTGGGGTCAGAAGAAAAGAAAATGCCCATTTTTGTCAGTGCTTTTCTGCCAAAAGATTACAAACGAAAACTTGTCGGATTAATAGTAGAGTACAAAGATTGCTTTGCATGGGACTATGACGAAATGCCTGGTTTAAGCAGGGATCTTGTTGAACATCGCCTACCACTAAGGGAGGATTGCAAGCCTGTTAAACAAGCAAGCAGACGGTTTGCTCCAGAGGTGGTACATAAAATCAAAGAGGAAGTACAAAGACTGCTTAAAGCCAAGTTCATACGAACAACCAGGTATGTCGAATGGCTCTCTAATGTAGTCCCCGTTATTAAAAAGAATGGAAAGATGAGGGTATGCATAGATTTCAGAAATTTGAATATGGCTACCCCTAAAGATGAATATCCGATGCCTATAGCCGACATGCTTGTTGACTCAGCATCAGGAAATGAGATTTTAAGTTGTATGGATGGCCATGCAGGATATAATCAAATCTTTATAGCCGAAGAAGATGTGTCAAAGACCGCCTTCAAATGTCCAGGAGCAATTGGGACATATGAAATGGTCGTCATGCCTTTCGGTTTAAAGAATGCAGGGGCCACCTATCAACGAGCAATGAATACAATTTTCCATGATGTTATTGGAAAATTTGTAGAAGTATACATTGATGATGTGATCGTGAAGTCCAAGAGCAAAGATGACCATTTGGAGCATCTGAGGCAAGGATTTGACAGGATGAGAAAGCATAATCTAAAAATGAACCCAGAGAAGTGTAGTTTCGGAGTGTCGGCTGCAAAATTCTTAGAATTCCTGGTTCACAAAAAAGGAATCGAGGTAGACAGGAATAAAGCCAAGGCAGTCATGGAGGCCTCCGCGCCGACAAATAAGAAAGAACTACAATCCTTCTTAGGGAAAGTTAACTTTCTCAGAAGATTCATATCAAATCTGTCAGGAAGGACAAGAATATTCGCACCACTGGTCAAGTTGAAATCAGAACAAAGCTTCATTTGGGAACCTTGTCACCAAGAGGCTTTTGACCAGATTAAGCAGTATCTAGTCCGCATCCACCGGCCATGATGCTGCGAGTGCCCGTCGGCCGACCGTTGAAGTTGTACATATCAACATCAGAGGACACTATAGGATGTTTATTAGCCCAGGATGACGATGACAATGTTGAAAGGGCTATATATTATCTAAGTATAGTCCTAAATGATGCTGAGGGAAGATATAGTGCAATAGAGAAGTTATGTCTAGCATTATATTTTTCTTGTACAAAACTCAAATATTATATGATGCCATGTCATGTATTAGTTATTTCCAAGACTGATGTAATAAAGCATATGTTGTCGAAACCAATCCTTAATGGACGAATTGGCAAATGGACCATTGCTTTATCAGAGTATTCTTTACAATACGTGCCAGCTAAAGCTGTCAAAGGACATGCAATAGCTGACTTTCTGGTAGACCATCCAGGACTGGATGTGCCAGAAATGAATATTGTCAGTCTACTACCTTAGAAACTCTATTTTGATGGATAAAGGCATCAAGGAGGTAGTGGCATAGGAATCCTAATTGTGGCCCCACAAGGAGTTCCTACAAAGTTCATGTTTGAACTTAAATATCCATGTTCCAACAACGAAGCTGAATATGAAGCTTTGATTGTCGGATTGGAAATATTGATAGAATTAAAAGCACGAAATGTGCATATTTTTGGGGATTCTCAATTAGTCATCAAACAACTCACACAAGAATACAAATGTGTTAGTTACAATTTGTCAAAATATTGTATCGTAGCTAACAAGTTGATGAAAAAATTTGATGACGTAATTGTTCAATACATTCCCAGAAATTTAAATCAAGAGGCTAATGAGTTGGCTCAGATAGCCTCAGGATATAAAATATCTCAAAAGACTCTGTCGACACTAATGGAAATCAGAGAATTGCTGTATCCATTAGAAGAAAGAGATATTTTAGTTAATGATGTAATTCTGCCTAATGACTGGAGGTTGCCAATAATCGAGTATTTGGAAAATCCAAGTCAGAATGTGGATAGAAAAACAAAGTACAAGGCATTGAATTACACAATGCAAGGAGGACTGTTATACAGAAAATCTGTTGACGGAACTCTACACAAGTGCCTGAGTAAGCAAGATGCTTATTTGGCTCTATCAGAAGTCCATGAGGGTATATGTGGAGCCCATCAGGCAGGTGATAAAATGAAATGGGTCGTACGAAGAAGTTTATATTATTGGCCAACTATGGTTAAGGATTGCATTTTATTTGCCAGGTCTTGTGAAGAGTGTCAGAAGCACGGTCGCATACAAAACGTACCGGCTAGCGAATTACATTCTATTGTCAAGCCTTGGCCATTCAGAGGATGGGCTCTATATTTGATTGGTCAGATACATCCTGCTTCATCGAAAGGACATCAATTCATTTTGGTTGGAGTTGACTACTTTACCAAATGGGTAGAGGCAATCTGTCTTAAAACAGTCACCCAGCAAGAAGTAATTGATTTCATTGAAAACCACATTATCTGTCGGTTTGGCATACCCCAAACTCTGACAACGGATCAAGGGTCAATGTTTGTCAGAAAGAAAGTTGTGGAATATGCCAATTCTAGGCATATAAAAATGCTCACATCTACACCATATTATGCACAAGAAAATGGCCAAGTTGAGGCCATAAATAAGATCATTATTAATCTTATTAAAAAGCATGTGGGCCGACAACCTAAAAATTGGCATAATACCCTTGATCAAGTGTTATGGGCATATAGAAATTCACCCAGACAGTCAACAGGAACTTCGCCATATCGTCTAACTTATGGACACGATCCTGTATTACCTGTTGAAATCAATCTCCAATCCACTCGCATTCAAAGGCAAAATGACCTGCCTACTGACCAGTATTGGGATGCAATGCTGGACGAATTGAATGAATTAAGTGATAATAGATTGATTGCGTTGGAGAATTTGATTCGGCAAAAAGAAAGAATTGCCAGATTTTATGATAGTCGAGTTAAGTTCAAAGCATTCAAGGTAGATGGTTTAGTCTGGAAGGTCATATTGCCCATGGATAAAAGTTGTCGAGAATACGGGAAATGGTCACCTAAATGGGAAGGACCATTTAGAGTTGACAGATTATTTTCTGGAAATGCTTACGCACTTGTCAATATTAATACTGGCTCGACAATTAAGTCAATTAATGGCAAGTATTTGAAGGAATACAAACCGACGATGTTAGAAGTACAAATTGACGAATAAAGAAAATAAGTATATTCATTAAATTGACGATACAATGAAATATTATCATTTAATGATAGAAATCAAGTTGTCAATTAAAGCTAGTCTGATCCTAAAATACAGGACAGTGTGCTAATAATATTTTAGTTTCATACAACAGCAGAGAGGTGCAGCTAAATTTGTTGAGGCTTCATTCCCACGAGATTTCGGTTGCCTTATTTGTCAAGGAGGCTCCAAAAGGGGGATAAAGCACGAGCAGATGTCACCATCATTTCATTTAGAAGGTGGTTGTTGCTACGGTAGATAACACCAAACTCTTCCAGTTGAAGATGATGGAACTAGACGAGGTACACTCGTTCTGTATCAAGATCTGCTTCTCCTCGGATATGCAGTGAGGCCAGTTATGGATGTTACATTGGTTACTGACCTTCACTATATGTTTTTACATTGGTTATTGACCTTCATGGAGGATGTGACCATTAAGACAAACACCTTGGTTTGAAAATTTAATACAGACAAGGTCAGATTCTCGTGGAGGAAGAAAGAGGAATAGGTAGAGGCCTGTTGTAGAGGAATGCATGGTATGTGAAAATTCAATTGTGAAATCAGAGATTTATAGACCTCGTTATTTATAGTTGAACACAAAAGGCATTTATTGTGATGTGGTTTACCAAAGTCTCGAAACTTACCATGACATTTATGATGATTTGATAAAGCATGAATTACGAAGTTAGTTGGAAAAATGCAGTCAAATCCAGTAATAAATAAACGTGCAAGAAAGGAAGCGGTTATTAATTACAATTGACCGTAAAAATTGACCAGGTTAAATGGTCGATGAGAACAAGAATTACAACTGTTATTGTTGACCTAAAAAGAAGATAATTGATCCCATGCAAGGGAAAGATTAGTTTTGTCAGCAGTATCTGCTTCGTAGTCGGGCTGCAATGCACGGAGTTTGCTGACTACACTTTTAGCTTTTTGACCAAGACGACAGATTCATCATCAATGGCTTTGACTCTGTCTTTGCTCTTTTCCAAAGCTTTGTCGAATTTAGCACACTTTTGGTCCGTCAATTCAATCTCGGCCAACAGCTTCTTCCGGTACTCCAGTAAGCTCTCCTTAGTTTGAATCCCGATGGAAATAAGGTCAAGTTCTTTTTGTTTAGATGATTCAAGATTTTGGAACTGAGCTAAGAGATCGTCCTTGATTCTTTCTTCCTCTTCGTAAGAAGGAATGACAGAAGTCATCCTTTCTAATTTACTGGAGAGCCGTTCCCAAAATGTCTGAATAGAGATAAAAAGTGAACGGCTCGACAGAGGAAGATTAGGATGAAGAGGAGTGATCTCCTTGACAAGTCGAGATAGTTCTTTTTGAATCTTGATATCGCAGGAAGTTTATCAAAAGGATTGACCGGAAGAGCTTGAAGATCATGCATGAGGGTAGTAACTAAAGAGTCGCTGGAATCATGTTGAGTCGATGAAGAAGTGGTAGAAAAGGATGACTCTTTCCGGCTTACTTCCGACAGCATATTAATCCACGTGTTAAAATGTATAGCCGGTTTGGGATCAGGAGACTTCATGGTAGGAGGTTTGATAGAAGGTGGAGAAGGAATGGAAGGAGTTGTTTCAGCCAGCAGGGCCTCCATGTCAATATCTTCATCCGGAATTTCAATCATGACAGTAGTTCCTACTGGGTCATCAGCTGTTGAAATTGGGGTGATTGAAGTCGGATGATGAGGGCTCGAAGGCATTCCCTGATGAGAGTCAGGAACCTCCAATTCAATTGTCAAACTCTTAGTACTAACAGAGATACTTCCTAAAGTTTGTTCAGTATGTAGTTCCGAATCATATACATTTATAGGCTCGACAGTCGTGATAATCTCCTGAATGGTCATTGAATCATCAAACTGTGGAGACTTTTCCTGACATGAGAAATAAATGAGAAATTATACATTTAAAAAAAAGTGGGGGGTGGGTGGAAATACCAGATTAGAGTCTGAAGACATCAAGTCAACATCAACAATAGCCTTCTCAGAAACCAGAAGGGTCTCGACAGTTTTGTTTTTCTGTCAAGAATAGCAAGCATATGAGCAAAAGGATGTAACTTGACAGACTAACGTAAAATTGTTACCTCGGATTGGTTGGAGGTTGAAGTGTTGGAAGAACTAGTCATAACCTCCTGAGTTTTAGAGCCAGTAGAGACTTTGACGGCATCAAATGCTGTCACCATTGCAAGACCTTTGACAGATTTTGATTTCTTGGAGAGAGGGCTAGAAGGAGCCATTTTCTCTTTTCTTTTCTCGGATCCTTTTGATCGAGGATCAGAAACGTGCTTTTGGCCGACCGAGAGCTCTTCTTGACCAAGGGGATAACGGGTTCATTATCATCTTCGGAAGCTTCTCCCGACAGTACGTCGGACTTAGACTTGCCAGGGAGGGGTTTGTCAAGAGGAATAGCTTTCAATAGCAGTGAAAATAAGTTGACTGTCAGACGAAAAGAAAAGAGAAATAAGTGAGTTGACAAATGAATACCTGAGTTACAAGTTAGAATTCTTGAATAGAATTCAAAGTCGTCATCAGGTTGAAGAAACCGACGAGCGAAGGTAACTGGATTTGGTTTTTCAAAAGGGTCAACGTAAGCACTCACGTTGTCCAAAAAGAAAAAGTTACCTCCTTTCGACGGTTTTCCTGGGTGTGAATCAGCTAAACCAAAAGGGGCACAAGGAATAGGCACTGGCTTAGGAAAAGGAGCTTTCAAACTGTCAAAATATTCCCTGGTCATATTGGGAATATTCCTATACATGGCAAGCCTCTCAGATTCCTTATTATTATGCTTCCTTTTGGCTTCAGCCAAAACACTATTGACATGACGAACCATATCAAATGGTAACTTGGGATTCCACTTAATTTTATAAAATTTCTCAAAGGCTTGGATTTCTTTCTCAAGTTCACCTCGAGTTTTGGTTGATGGATCCTGTTCCTGCACGAGAGAATCATCAGTGTTACCCGCGGTGTCTTCAATACAACTCAAGCAAGTCTGTAAATTCAGATGATGGTTGGAGTAGTATTCATCCCACCAGTCAAGGAAGCTTTGAGTGACTCCGTGGAAGACCGAAAATGAAACGGGTTGTAAGAAAGTCCCACGAACTTTGTCTTCCTCACTAATGGCAACAATATGCTCATACGTTGGGACTTTGATACCAATGAAATTCTCGTCGAGATCTGACGAATAGGGAGCAGGAATAGCTTGGCAGAAGCCAAGCTGACAAGCAACAGTGTTGGGCAAATGGAGATAGGCTCTATGAGTTTTAAAGCTAGGGCCATCAACAAAAAGAATTTTCTGACAAAGAAATTTGGTCCAAATGGATTTGTTGGATTTAGAGATGGTGGTGCTCAGTTGTGTAAACCATTTTGGGCCGTATTTCCGGTCGGAAAAGGGGGAGAAGTTGATCTTTGGGGATGAAGATGAAAGCGAATGAAGAATTTTAAAATAAAATTTGAAGTTCGCAGTCTCATCTCTCGTCAAAGACTCGGCAGACACATAACAGAGATAGGAGCCATACGTGTCGATTGTCAAATCTGCGGGAGCTTTATATGAAAATTGACGCTCCAAAACTGCATTTAACCATAATTGGAGAAGCCAAAGGGGCCCTCCTATATTGGTATTCTTTTTAGATTTGACAGTGTCAACTAGCATGCTCATGCTATCATAAAGATTGGCTAAGACACATTGTCCTAATGCTACTCTTTTACCAGATGACAAAAGATTGGCTAAAGGAACATATGAAGCGACCAAAGAAGCAGATTTACTACAAAAAACATAAGCACATAGCCAAAGAAACAAGAAGGCTACATGCTCAGTATCCGTCACAGGATCATAAGCTTCTCCTCTAAAATCTGCTATGTATTTGGAAAAAGAACACTTCGGCACGTAAACATCAATTTGATTTTCAATTTCTACCTCAGTATGCATGGTGGGGCCATCTGGACGAAGGCCAGTAATAGCCGACATGTCGAATAAAGTCGGACCCATCATTCCATAAGGAAAATGAAAATTATTTGTTGTTTTGTTCCAAAAGAAAACTGATGCTCCTATCAAAGAAAAGTCTACCAGTTTAACATGACGAGAAAGTTGAATGAATTCAAAGATTCCAGCTTTTTCCCATACACTGCGTTTTTCAGTTTGAACTCGGTCAATCCAACTAATGTAGGCATCGAACCGAGTGGCAGGAGGCATTCTGAAAATCCTATTACTCTTCTTGAACATATGAATGGGAATAGGAGTAAAAGAAGATAAAATAGCTTCATTTACACTAGCGGAAGGAAAGGAATTGCGTAAACCCTCAGAAATTTCATTGTTGGCCACAATAGGACCCAAAAATGCAGCATGAGGACTTAAAGCAAAAGAAGGATCAAGAATAGGGTAAATTACCTTGGATTCTTGCCATAACTCGGATTTCTCCAAAAGTGGGTCTTGAACCACTGTCCTAGGAGGCACGACTGTAGCATGAGGTACTGAAGTCGGCACCTTAGAAGATGTGGCCATGGCAGATAAAAAAAAATAAAAAATAAAGGATTCCTTTTAAGAAAGGATTTTGCGAGGGAAGAAGAAAAGGTCTTTCGTTAGAAAGGTTTGCTAGTGAAGAAGAAAGGATAAGAAGAAGAAAGTCAATTCTGATGTGATTGACATTTAAAGGAGGATTAAAAGCCTTCGGTTCGAGTTCCAAGAAACCTGCGGCGTCATGATTGTCCCTATTAAGTAGGGATGAAATAAGAAACAAGGTTTAATTAACGGATAAGAACCCGAGATTAAGACGATCGTTAGGAATTTGAAAAATCAAATTTTTGCTATTCTTACGAGCAAAACCGTCGAAAAGCAAAATTTGGGGGGCATCTGTTAATAGGAATTTAAAATTCTTGACGGAAATGAATCCGACAGAATGACAGGAAAAATTGAAGAGCCGTCAGATAACCACCATGAAGAGTCGAATTCAGCAAAATTGACAGATTGAAAAATTGACAAAAATTGGTATGTCAGACAGATAAAGCCGTCAAGAAAGGAGAACACATTTGTCATCAGTCAAATTCCCGACGAATATATCCAACTAACTGACGGAGAAATAGAAGTAATAACCCAACTTTCGACAAAGTTGGTAATGAGAATTGTCAGACGAACGAAGTATAGAAATGACTAAGTTTCCAAGGTTGACAGCATCAGCAAGATAAGTTGTCAAATAACCAAACTGTGGACGACAAGCAAGTGGGCATAAAGCCATTCGAAGGAATGAGCAGTTAGAGAAGTTTACTTATCAAATAGTTTGAATCTGAAACATAGCAAAACTGCTATACAGGTGTCAATTTTTAAGATAGGAAGTTTCTTTAGGCAGTTATTTTGTATGCTTATAAATACTGTTAATCCCGATGTAATCAAGGGGGTTGTACTTGAAGCGATATCTTGCATATCTCGATCACACAGCAGATTAAAGGATTGGACTCAAGTATTTCCTCCACCCCTTTTCATTTCCAGTTCAATTTATAATACATTACTGCTCATTTAATTTTACATGTTCGTCTTTACCTTCAGCATTTCCTTTCATGTTCTTCATTTAAGTCCGTTATTCAGTCCTTTATTCCTCCCCATTTATTTTTCAAGCCTTTTACTCGCTTTCATTTAATTTTCTGCACTTTAAACGCTTTCTTTTGCTCTTCACTCATTTAAATACTTTTCAATAACTTGCTTCTTTACTTTAATTTACTGCCATTTACCTTTACTTGTCATTTACAAGCTTTCAATTAATTTCCTGCAACTTACATGCTTTCCTTTAATTTCCTCGTTGTTTACTGCTTTCCTTTAAATTTCACGTTTTTTACTTTCCTCTAATTTCACTGCAAGTCACGTCAAATCCTGGTATTTCTGTGAAAGTAAGAAGCCATTCTTGTTTGAGCAGACATGCAATATACTCATCCTTACGAGATTACCGCATAACTCGTCCGTCCCTACACTCGTCTGATCTTAAATTATTTGTGGCAAAAGGATTTTGGACACCAACCAAAAAACCAGCGCCAACACAAGCTTGAAAATGAAATCCCATAATTTACCTCACAAAGCCAAAGGCCAAAATCACTTTGAAGTGGGGGGATTTTTTTCTCTTCTCTTTTCTATTTTCTTTCATTCTCAAGTTTTTTTTTTTAAAAATTTTCAACCCGGAATTCTAAATCATAAATTAACTTCCTCATCAGATATGTAGTTCATGGAGCTGTTAGCCGTACTATAGTTTATATACAGAAAAATAGCTTTAATATCCTTGGTGGATACTTTGTAGGTCTAAACAATTTGGTTGCATTATCCATCTCTCTGGTCTTTCTATAACCTTGGTGTGAATCGATTAATGGCTCCCTCTTCTTTTTCCCTTAATTAATATTCTTAAAATCACCTCCTGCATTGTATGCATTATAATAGCATTTTCCCCTACATATCTCCTGACAAATTCTATTAGTAATTATACTTTGAAATGGATTCAAATGTCAGTCTCAGTCTTAATCAGCCAAGGCATGTATGTTACTCATAGTTGGCTGGTTTTGGAATCAGTTTGCATTTAACCTTGAGCTCTTTATAGCTCTTGCATGATCCACTCTTACACAACCTGACTTGTGAGATCCCACTTTAATTATACCAATATTGTCCTATAGTAAACACGGGGATGGGGTGACAACTAGGTCTGCCTGACTAGGGGTTGCAGCCTGGGATGAGGAGCATTGCTGTTGTCTACCCAACATGGTCTTCAGACCCTGTCTTTGTTGCTATCTCTTCTATTTAAGGATGTTTGGTTTTATCAGTCCCATCTAGTAAGTGTTAAGTAGTAGAACTAATGGATCACTCCCAAGTCCCAACTTGCCAAAACATGTTTCTATATCCATTTATTATCATTTGATTTTCATTCAATAATTCCAAAAGATTTACAAAGGCCATTATCTTAAGTATATGTATTATATATGTAGTGTTGAGAAACACAACTCAATGAAAGCTGGAAAGGAAACACTCTACTGCTCAGTAATTTATGTATGTTCAAGTAATATGCATCCTTCTAGTTATTCTGATTCCATGAGGATGGTTTTGATTGATTGCATTTTATGTGGAAGAAAACATAACTTTTTTGCCATTTAGTTGCAGAAAGGGATGCATCATAGAATTGCTAATATGAACATATACTAGGTAAAGGAGTAAGAGGAAAAGGATGGATGGACATAATTAATCAAGTATTTATCAGTGATTCAAGAGGGAACAAAAATCAAAATATTATCAGTAAGATAGTCACGTGAAGAATGAAGTTTGGCGTATTGATCATTGTGGATCGATTAGTACTTATAGTTCAACAGTACTAAGAGTACAATACAAGAATGTGTACAATTACTCAAAAATCTTCAGACATAATTTAAAATTATAGTTTAGATATAGTTGAATATACATACTGATGTTTATTCTTGGTGGTCGGATGGATTTAAGATTGCTTTTTTATTGCTATATATGTATGTTGCAGCATCGTGATTTTTGCTGCGTAGTGTATTGCATCAGGATGGTAATTTGTACCCTATCCATTGGGTATCTGCAAAATTACTTATAATGGGTAGGGTAATTATCTGTACAATAAGTAAGAATCCGGGTATGGATAATTACCCGTAAATTTGAATGGATACGGGGTGTATATATATATATATATATTTGTTTATTTATTTATATTACTAATATATATAATTTTAACTATATATAACACAAATTTTAAAACCAAAATTAATCTAAAGATTTTTTATTTTCTAAATCTAGTTGCATCTATAATTTTTTTTTTTGGATGTTTTTTTTTAAATAATTTGATTTGTAATATTTTATGAGTAGATTTAAAAGACATTTTAATCGTTTTTTAATTGTTATAAGATTTATTTTGTTATTTATTGTTTTTTCACAATTTAAGTGCGGGTAACGAGTGTGTGTACGGGTACTTAGATACCCAGATGATATGAGTAAAGATAATAAAGTTGGTACCTACATGGGTATGGATAATTTTTTCAAACGCGGATATGGAGACAGATACTATAGTACTCTACCCAAACCCTATCCATTGATATCGCCTATTGCAATACATAAAATTTCTTTAATAATTTGCTTTTTCTCACATCTTGAATTTCATTGTTTTGACAACTATAACCCTTACCCAATGAAATATGTCTTAATGGATTTTCGTAGGTCCAACCGCTCTAGTCCATTGTGGACATTACCATGTGAGTTCTGATTTGCACACTATAGTAGCTAGTATAGTTTGAGGAAGTAGAAGATTGAAGGGCCCTTGTGGTGGAGACTGGAGAAGAATAATGGCCATCCCATGTGTTTATTTTTAATGTTTTTATTAGTGAATGTCTCCTGTGAGAAGAGTTTGGAAACATGTAATGAACACCAGACTTGAGGTTGGTGTGGTGAAGAACTTAGATGGGCCATTCAGTTGAAAACTTTTTATAATTTTTGAATCAGCGGGCATGGGCACTCATATGGGCTGTTTCTAGTTATTATCCTGTTTAAGAAGGTGAACAAGGATAAGCAAGATAAATCTCTTTCTTTGTTATGTATCATTCAATTCAATATGTAACATAAAAAATATATTGAGCAATTGACGAACACTCTTTTGGAAACGGAATCCCCGCTGTCGGCGTGACGCAGTTATCATCTTAGTCGCATGTTTTGTGATGTATTTTAATGCATATTTGAATGTGAGTTGTCCGATTTAAATCCAACGGCCGAAATCGTGTGCAACTGCATGATTTTGCTATTGCAGGGAATCTGGGTCCCACTCTTTTCAACACACTTTTTACTATTCGGTGAATTTCACAAGGTTTCATGAATTTTATGTGGGACTTACTCTATTTAGTGGAACTGATAGCTCTTAGAAATAAGAGTTATTACTATCCTTCTAGCTTAATCATTGTTCTTGTTTGATAATTTTTTGGAAAAGAAATTCAAGTTTTGATTGGTTTAGTAAATAGTTGTGTTAATATGTTAAAATGCTGAAAAATTAAGCTATGAATACTGAATTGTTATTGCTGAAGGTTGTTTGAGTTTTGAGCAGGTTTTAGAGGTGAAATTGCTGAAGGATTTGCTCTGGAATGTTATGGAATGTTGCAGCTTCTGGGGAGCAATTTACTACAAGACAAAAACATTTCCACTGCGCTGTGTAAAAAGGAAGAGAGAAAATACAATGCAGCAACTATGTGTACTTGGGACACTAGTGCAATAAGTGCTTTTTACGTCAGATAAAATTGATTTTTTACGTCAGAATACTGACTGACGTAAATACAGCTGACGTTAATAGCTAATATATTAACGTCAGTTGAGAACTGACGTTAAATATAACACTATTAACGTCAGTTCCTTAACAAAACCGACGTTAATTTTGTAAATATTAACGTCAATTCTTTAATACAACGGACGTTGATTTTGTTAAAACTAACGTCAGTTGTTATAAAGAACTGACGTTAAAGGTTTAATTTTAACGTCAGTTGTAGTAAACAACTGACGTTGATAGTGTACTGTATATTTTATAAAATACTATTAACGTCAGTTGTTTGATACAACTGACGTTAATAGGTTTTTTTTTTTAAATTCAGTTTTAAAATATCACTCCCCTCAGCTATCCCTGCATTCAGTCCTAGTAACACAGAATATCACACACATTACAGAATTGCAAAGGAAAATTGAACAATGGGGGGACTTAAAACCAAAACCCATGTATATATATAAATAAATTTTAGTTCCATTGTCTAAAAAACAAAACTATCTAAGGATATATATATACATGTTATTAATTAGTTTCTAAAGTCTAACAAAAAAACTATTTATCTAAGTAGTGCGGAGGTATGTTGTCAATTCCTTTTTCAGCTGCCTACTTGAAGAAGAATTCAGCGAAGCGCATCCTCAAGTCTCTTAACTCATCTTCTTCAATAGGCGATTGGTCGATAAATGCCTAGACACGTTCAAATAATAACAATAACATCAATGCAAGTCATCTTCAAAACTATAATATATAATTTAACAAGTTGTTTAAATATTACCTTCTTCCATCCATCCGTAATAGATGCGGAGACTATGTTCAGCATATGAAGCATCACATAATAGCCGCACGACCAACTGTCAGTTTGAAATCGAGACTACCAACAAATTTAATTTCAACGTCAGTTGAATATACACATAAATTAGTAATTATAATATTAATTATTTGATAAATAAACTACCAAACCTTGAGGATGTTCCATACAGGATTTGCTTTAGCCTTAGAAGTCCTACTTCTCCCGTTGGCGCAACTTATGCTACTCGCCGCCAATACGCTATCATAAACAAATAATCATGTCGATCAATTAACAAACTCATATATCATGTGTGTAATAAACTAAAAACAACTGATATTAAAACTTAAATTAAATTTAAGATTAGTTACTTACATATTTACAGCTTCCACCACCTTCGGTGGCGGATCATGGTGGAGAAAGCAGAAGAAGATGACAGTATGCCTAGACGGGTGAAGTACGAACAACTGCCAATGGCGATCCATACAGTAGGGAGCCAGATATAATTCTTTCGGATTGTCTCCCAACAAGTTCCCTAAGTATTTACTCAATGCATCGCCAAAGCAAAGAACTCGGGGGGAAGGATTGACGGATCTAAGAAACCATAAACCGATGCAACGCCCTTATCAAGTCAAGACGATGGAGATACCTAAGATATGAAAAGGTGTGGATGTTAATTACATAATATATATATTGAAATTAAAATAAATTATTAAATGGAAAAATACCAAAAATAAATAAGTTATAAAATTAAAATTAACTTACGTGCACCAGAGACTGATGACATTGTTGTTCATCCAGACGTTATTTCTGCAAGCGTTCCCGAGATCGTCACCAACGAAGGAAAATATCCTCTGTTGATCTGGGCGTGCCACCCATCCATCGTGATCCAATGGACATTCAAAAATTTCAAACGCATAATCATCACCAAGTGAGAACAAACGAGTGATAGGTGAGCCGACGACACCGACGTCGACTTGGCCTTGACTTAGGAAAAATAAAATATATAAGTTTTTGATAATTAAAAAAAACACAAGTAATTATTTGACTAATTTGGACATTAATAATGAATAAATACCTTTGCTAACATTTCGAGCTCACGTCGTTTGTAGTCCAACTCAAGCTCACGCCTTTTCATTTCCAACTCATGCTCATGGCGCTGGACTTCCAACTCCCGCTCCCTAGCTGCCAACTCATCGTCCTCCACATGTGCCATACTAAAACTCTCTTTTGTGCTCACATGTGAAGCGTTGGCAAGCCCTGCGGTGTCTTGGGATGTACCGACGGAGGAAAGCTCTCTGGCAAGCACCTGCTTGAATTCCGGGTTGGCTATTAAGCCTTGCATCGATGTGTTGTAATATCCGGGTTGGATATGAGGGTCTTTGAGTAATGTCAGCCAAAATTGATGCTTCATTGACCACCCGCTTTCGTGAAGCAGACTTGCCATAATATTGTTTGATGGTCACGTTCCCGGGAACACCGAGAACCCGACCAGGATGGTCTTTCTTGCCTAGAGCGATCATCAAGACGCCCCGTAGCCCGAAGGGACGAATGCGCCTGGGAGGATTTTGCTTTAAGATCCATCTACAATGAAAAAAAATGAAAAAACGTGCAAGTAAAAAGTGTTGCAAATATCTATACAAATATCAATTGAAATCAAGTTAATTATTTACTTACAATCTTATCTGCCACTTCGCGAGTGGCATCAACTTTAAAAGATCCCGCCTTTGTCATGCGGCAGGCTAACCAGACATCCTCACGGTCGATGTCCGACGGAGGACTTGATGGTGTGCCCTCAGGCACCTCTCCTCTTTCAATCCTAGCAGAGTGCTCTTCCTGCTTCGCCCTCAGCCTATCCGCCATCATCTGCTGGATCTGAGTATGGTACCCACCCTGAGACATGGTGTGGCGATGGACGTTCTTCGCCTGATTCTGCCGACCCTTATTTGCGTTAGCCTATTCAAACAAAAACACATAATTAAATACAATTAAATGATCTATAATAAGCATACAAAATTAACTTAATCAACCAACCTGAAATTCTCCATCCTGTCGACTCCTGGCAAACATATCCCAAGTATCCTGATCAATCCAGGGATAATCCGAGAATATTTTATCAAGCCGCTTCTTCCCAGATACATAGTACCTGGTAAGATCATGCTTGAACCCATTCCAACGCTTTGATGCCATTTTCATACATTTATGACGATGATCCTCGTCATTTGGCACAGTCCAAGCTACCTACACATTAGATAGACATATAACAACTGGATGGTGTCGCGACCGTCCCGTCCGGGAGGCGCAAAAAGAAGGGTAAAAACAGAGGAGTCGCCACTAAAATTTTTATTGGGAAAATCTTAGAAAACCCATGTTTTAAAGGTAAACTGGTCTAAAAAAGATGAGATGAGTCCGAGAGTCGGTTACGAGTAGGGAAGGTGTTAGCACCCCACATCGCCCGTTTAAAAAACGGTACCTCAAGTTAATTGTGCAAAAAAACATTTTAACAGCCTTTTAAATATTTATTTTACCCCAAAAATTATTTACAAGAAAAAATTATATATTTTTTAATTTATAATTTAAATTTTTTTTTTAATTTATTGTTAAAAAGGGGAAAAATTTAATTTTTTTTGATTATTTATTTTAGCATAAAAAGAGACACAAAAAAAAGTAAAATTTAGTTTTGGCCCGACAAGATGATTTATCTTGCTCCTACGTATTCCCGGGTGCGATGGGAAACTCAAAGCCACGTAGTTCTCTAGAAAAGATTTGATTGGTTGGTTGATTTTTAATTTTTGATAAAAGATTTGATTTTGTTTGGATTTTATTTTAGAATAAATTCACTTTTGCATAGAGTCCAAGATAGCAGTGCTACACGATAAACTCTTACAATTCGTACGACACTTGAGGATGAATAAGTCCATACATCAACGTCGTAGATTGTTGCGTGAATTCAAAAGATTTTTTTTTAGAATGAAAAATTGAAATCGGGTGAAATTGATTAAAAGTATAAATAAAAAAAACATTTAATATTTTTTAAAAGGGGATTCACTATTGCACAGGATTAAAGATAGCTAAGCTATACGATAAACCCCTACAATTCATACAACGCTTGAGGATGAAAAATCATACATCAACATTGTAGATTGTTGCGTGAATTCAAAAAAAATATTTATTTTATTTTATTTTATCACCTTTTTATTTTAAAATAAAATTCCCTTTTTTAATTAATTTTTTACTAAGGTATTTTTCTAAAAAGGAAAGAATCTGACTCAAGCTTGAAAAGGCCCAAATCAGTAAAAAAAAAAAAAATGGGAACACTCTTGTTTTTTTTTGTTGGAACCTTATGTATGGCCCAAACTTTATAAGAGAAAAAGAACAAAAAAGAGAGGCCTAGTAATTAGCCCATAGCTTATATTCATTTCTAATGAGCCTCTCACTACATTCTTGGCCCGATTACAAATACTTAAACAAAAAAAGAAAATAAAAATCAGGACCAACAGATAGAGTCCAAATATTTTTGATTCAGATTATTCTTCATTATTTTGTTTAACCCAAATTCTAATGATATAAAAGAGACAAAATAAAAACACCAAATTGGGCCACAGGCTGAGTCAGAAACTGATGAGTGTGATTTCACCTCATTTTCCATGTACATTTCTGCATGCATTTGCATTTAGTTAGGCCATTTCAGTTGGATTTTGTTTAGTTTTTCCTTTGGAACGGATAAGGTGGTATTGTGTGTTGTTTTGCAGGGATTTTTGATTAAATGCCCAAGATTTAGCCATGAGGAAGCTGAGATGAAGAGAAGGCCTGAAAACTGAAGAAAAGGGGGCCAAAAGTCAGAAGCTGTCACGGCCTGGCCGTGATGGCTATCATGGCCGTGACCCAAAACCACCAAAAGTCAGAGACGATCACGGCTTGGCCGTGATAGAGATCAAGGGCGTGAAAAAGTTGGCTCGCGACGCGAATGTTTGCTTGCCACGCGAGAGACTGATTGTGCCAAAACCACCAAAAGTCAGAGACGATCACGGCTTGGCCGTGATGGAGATCACGGGCACGAAAAAGTTGGCTCGCGTCGCGAAGAAAGGCTCGCCTCGCGAGAGAGTAATTTTGCCAGAACTGCAAGAGACAAACCGTCACGGCCTGGCCGTGATGGCTGTCACGGTCGTGACCGGCCACGAGTTATAAAGGAAACTCTGGGCAGAACAGAAAAGAACATCGAGAAAACCCTAAAAACAGATCCTCTCGTCTTTGTTGTAGGCTGTGCAACATTCTATGGAGCTCTCTCCTTTGTTCATCTCTGTAACTCTTTCTTTTGTTTTATCTTCAATTATGTGTAGCTAAACTCCCCTTTGTTGGGGTTAGATGATTGCTCTTCTGAACTTGATTGTAACATGACTTGATTATAATGCAGTTTCCTTTTTCTTTATGAGTGTTTGATTCCATGCTTAATGCTTTCTTAGGCTTGATCACCCTAGGAATGATTAGTTGCTTTAATAGATAACTGAAAGGTTGGTGTTAAGGCATGATCATGAATCAAATGCCAAGTAGTTCATGAGCCTAGACATAGGTCTTGAGGTGCTTGCAACCCTATGAATCTTGACTCTTAATGCAATTTCTCATATTATTCCACCTAAGACATTAGGGTTTAATTTGGGATTTTAGGCTCATTCCACCTAAGACATTAGGGCTTGAGTACTTGAGAAGATTTGTTTGTCATAATTGAATTAGGAACTGTGTTATCTATCATTTCATAGCAATCAAGGGAGGATTAGCCTAGTCTAACCCTAACACTTCTATCATTTGTTGTTCATCTTTCTGTTTGCATATTAACTGTTTGATAAAATTCCAAAAAGAACAAAAACATTTTATTCTTGTTTGCTTGTTAGATGATAGAGCTACCTTCACTCCAAAATTTGATCGCCTAGATAGTAGTCTAATTTGCGAAGTGGTAATTGTCCACGATCCCTGAGGACGATAACCGGTCTTACCGTTTTATTACTTGCAACGAACCGGTACACTTGCCGAGTCCGTGTCAGAAACCAAACCATTAGAAACTAATAACCTAACAAGTGATAAATGATGATAGCTGAAGGTAAAAGTTAAAAGAATAAGAATGAGAGGTGAGGAAAGTATCAGAGGCTTAGCCTCTAGGGTTACCAACAGGGAGCTCAAGGAGGTGTTGATGGAGGTGATTGGGACCAGTGGCGGGAAGGAGCGGCGGCGCAGCGAGCTAGTGGAGCTGGGATCGGGCCGCGATGGCGCGGGTTCGTGGCGGCTGGGCGTGCGCGTGGTGGAGGCGTCTGATGCGGTGAACGGCGGGGACAGACGCGGAGCGACGCGGCAGCCGCGCGTCTGGTGTGGATTCGTGGTCTCTGTCCGTCTCTTCCCTCTTCTTGTTGCAAATGGGTTTATGGTGAAGGAGGAAGAAGGGTTGAAGTTGAGAGGAAGAAGGAGATGGGTTTATGGTGAAAGAAGAAAAAAAAGTCTGGAACATGAGAGAAGAGAGGAAGAAGAAAAGAGAAAGAGAAAGAAAAAGGAAGAAAAAAAGTCAGGGGAGGGGGGAGTCAGGCGTAGGAGGAAGAGATGGTTTTTTTTTTTTTTGTTGGTTCAGAGAGTATTTGGGTATTTTTGTGTTGATTTGTAATCTAGGAATGATGGTGGCTAGAGGTTGGAGAGGAGAGTATTGAGTTTTTTTTTGCTGCTGGTTTCCCCTCTTCCTTTGGCCACTGTTCAATATATAGCACCAGGGGGGAAGAAGATGCCAAATTTTTCTGTTGGGCAGATGGTGGGTACAAGTAGTGGGGAGCAAATCAGCCTTTGCTCCACCACCTTGCAGGGGCAGTAATGGGTGAGGATGGCTTGTACCATTGTCCCCCTTTTTTCTGAAAAAGGAAGAAGAAGACAAAGAGGGGTACAAGCATGGGAGCTGAAGGGTACAAGCATGGGAGCTGATTTTTTTAAACAAATTTTACTTTTTTTTATTAATTTTTTATTTTATTTTTAACAAATCAGAATAGTAAAAGAAACAATTTTGTTGGGTTTGGGATAATGGGCCCAAAAATAAAAACGAAAATGGGCTCCATTTGATGATGTAATGGGCCCAGAAAAAACATTTTTTGTTTTATTTTTATTATTTTCTGTTATTATTTTCGAGACATTAATAAAAAAATCCGGGCAAAATTAGGTGTTCACAGCTGCCCCTCTTTACTTGTTTCTTATTAGATAGTAGGTGTAACCGTAGTTAACCTATTATCGTTATAAGAAACGAGTAAAGACATGAACTCCAATTTTGACCGGTGTTCGCTGACAAGTAGACGGATGCATAATTAAAAGCTTACGGGATGGACTGCCCGTAGAAGCTCGAACAGAAAGATAAAAAGCTTGCGGAGTCGTTTGTCCGCTGAAGCTTGACCAAGCAGAGCTTACAGAGTATGGTACCCGTCGAAGCTTGACAAAAAGTTTAAAATCTTTAGGAGTCGGTTATCCGCTGAAGCTTGAAAGCAAAATGCGACAAGCTTGCGGAGTCGGGTATCCGCCGAAGCTTGAAAAGAAATGTAAAAAGCTTACGGAGTCGGTTGTCCGCTGAAACAAAAATGATTAAAAGCTTGTGGAGTCGGTTATCCACTGAAGCTTAACAGAAAAGTTAAAAGCTTGCGGAGTCGGTTGTCCGCTGAAGCTTGAAAAGAAAAGGTAAAAAGCATGCAGAGTCGGGTATCCGCTGAAGCTTTAAAGGAAAGGTAAAAAAGCTTACGGAGTCGGTTGTCCGCTGAAGCTTGAAAGTAAAAGAATTAAAAGCTTGTGGAGTCGGTTATCCACTGAAGCTTGAAAACAAAATGATTAAAAGCTTGCGGAGTCGGTTATCCACTGAAGCTTAAGAAGAAAAGTTGAAAGCTTGCGGAGTCGGCTATCCGCTGAAACTTGAAAAAATGTTAAAAGCTTACGGAGTCGGTTGTCCACTGAAGCCTGAAAAGAAATGTTAAAAGCTTACGGAGTCGGTTATCCGCTGAAGCTTGAAAAGAGGTAAAAAGCTTATGGAGTCGGTTATCCACTGAAGCTTGTCAGAAAATAAAAAGCATGCGGAGTCGGTTATCCGCTGAAGCTTGACAGAAAAGGTAAAAAGCTCGTGGAGTCGGCTATCCACTGAAGCTTGAAAGGAAAGGCGAAAAGCTTGCGGAGTCGGTTATCCGCTGAAGCTTGAAAGCAAAAGGATAAAAAAGCTTGTGGAGTCGGTTATCCACTGAAGTTTGACAGCAAAATGTAAAAAGCTCGTGGAGTCGGTTATCCACTGAAGCTTGACAAGAAAGGTAAAAAGCTTGTGGAGTCGGTTATCCACTGAAGCTTGAAAGCAAAAGGATAAAAAGCTCGTGGAGTTGGTTGTCCACCGAAGCTTGAGGAGAAAAGTTGAAAGCTTGCGGAGTCAGTTGTCCGCTGAAGCTTGAAAGAAAAGATTAAAAGCTTGCGGAGTCGGTTGTCCACTGAAGCTTGACAGAAAAGGTAAAAAGCTTGTGGAGTCGGTTGTCCACTGAAGCTTGTCAGAAAATGAAAAGCATGCGGAGTCGGTTATCCACTGAAGCTTGACAGAAAAGGTAAAAAGCTCGTGGAGTCGGTTATCCACTGAAGCTTGAAAGGAAAGGCGAAAAAGCTTACGGAGTCGGTTATCCGCTGAAGCTTGACATGAAAGGTAAAAACCTACGATGTTTGTGCAATTTACTGGGTTTTGTGCTCACAAGAGATAAACAATTGCAATGCATGATGCCAGAAATGTCCTGTATGCCTGATGAAAACCTCAAATGATTTCAATGCAACACAAGGAAAGCCTGTAATATTACAATTTATATTTTTGCATCTTTTAGGTGGTTTTTATTATCACCCTTGACCCCTTAAAGTGTTGGTCACAGACAAGCTCTGAGATGAACTAACGTGTCCTGTCTTCAGGAAGAAAAAAAAGGCTAAGCACTTTTGAAAAGGCACGCTTCCTTTGCAATGATTGTCCCCGTGCCTCTTGTCGGTAAATCACGGTGTCCTTTGTCGGGAGATCATCTTGTTCTTTACGAACTTTTTGGGATTTTCAAAGAAATTCTAAATGCACCTTGAAGACACCAATACATGTTTCTAAATTCTAAATGCATACACACAAATGACAAAAGTTAAGAGAAATAGATAAGGGTAAAAAGAAATGGGGGTCAATGTCATTATATTTGGACTGAAAAGGAATACAAAGCAGATATTACAATGGAGTATGGAATTGTAAAAGGTTGTGGAGTGGAAACACATCTCCTCAAGTGACATCTCTTTCCATGACTAGTGTTAGTATCCCTCATACTATCTTGACTGCTTACTAATCAACATCTGAGAACGCTGTCTGCCCGGATCTTCATGTATCTAGCCTACTGATTCCCCCAGCTCATCAGCTTGACGACACTTCCATTGTTTATTTATTTTATGAACCCTAACTTTTGCCTAGACCGCCTTTTCAGGTTTTCAGCCTAGCGGGTTGCTCTAACTTTTGCTTAGACTGTCTTTTCAGAGTTTCAGCCTAACGAGCTTTTCTTTTTCATTTTTCACTCTTTTTCTTTTTCCTTTTTCTCTTGGGAAGTGCGTTCAAGCATAATACTTTTTGACTGCATCTGAGTTTACAGGGAGTGGAAGATCTTCCCCATCCATCCTTGTGAGAATTAAAGCTCCTCCCGAGAAGGCCTTTTTCACAACGTAAGGTCCTTCGTAGTTCGGGGTCCACTTTCCCCGATGATCCTTTTGGAACGATAGGATCTTTTTGAGCACTAGATCACCCTCCCGAAACTGCCGCGGGCGTACCTTCTTCTCGTAAGCTCTCATCAACCTTTTCTGGTACAATTGGTCGTGACACAGTGCTGCTAATCTCTTTTCTTCAATGAGATTCAATTGGTCGAGTCGATCCTGAACCCACTCGGCTTCTTCCGATTCCGCTTCTCTCGGTACCCTTAATGAAGGGATCTCTACTTCAATCGGGAGCACTGCCTCCATCCCATAAACTAAAGAATACGGAGTTGCCCCTGTCGAGGTGCGAATAGAGGTACGGTAGCCGTGCAAAGCAAAAGGTAACACCTCATGCCAATCCTTATACGTCACCACCATCTTTTGGACAATCTTCTTGATATTTTTATTAGCGGCCTCAACTGCTCCGTTCATCTTTGGGCGATAAGGGGAGGAATTGTGATGCTTTATATTGAAGTTTTCGCACATCTCTTTCATCATTTTGTTGTTCAAGTTAGTCGCATTATCAGTGATGATCTCGCTTGGCAACCCATAACGACAAATTAATTCTCTTTTTACGAATTTGATCACGACATTCCGGGTTACATTGGCATATGATGCAGCCTCAACCCACTTTGTGAAATAATCAATGGCAACAAGAATGAAGCGATGCCCATTCGAGGCTTTTGGTTCGATCGGACCGATCACATCCATTCCCCACATTGAGAATGGCCAGGGTGCCGTCATGACATTCAAGGGAGCTGGCGGCGCATGAACCCTATCAGCATATATTTGACACTTATGGCACCTCTTTGCATAATTAAAGCAGTCTTCTTCCATTGTCAACCAATATTGACCAGCCCTCAAGATTTTTCTTGCCATTGCATGCCCGCTCGCATGTGTTCCGAAAGACCCTTCATGGACCTCCTCAATTATCTGTTTAGCTTCTTTCGCATCGACGCATCTTAACAATACCATGTCATGATTTCTTTTGTAGAGAATACCTCCATCTAAATAGAAACTCATTGCAAGTCTTCTTAGAGTTCTTTTGTCGTTTTCTGAAATGCCCGGAGGATATTCCCTTCTTTGGATGAAGCACTTGATGTCATGGTACCACGGTTTTTGATCAGACTCTTCCTCTATCACTTGACAATATGCAGGTTGATCACGACTTTCCATTTGGATGAGTGGTAAGTTCCTCTCGTCACTTACTTTGAACATCGAGGACAAGGTAGACAGCGCGTCAGCTAATTGGTTATCTTCTCGGGGAATATGATGGAATGTGACTTCATCAAAATGCTCAATCAAACCTTTGATGTAATCATGGTACGGGATTAACTTGGCATCTCGGGTTTCCCATTCCCCTCTTAGCTGGTGGATGACTAATGCAGAGTCCCCATATACCTCCAGTATCCTTGCCTTTGATTCTATCGCTGCCAGGATCCCAAGCGCACAAGCTTCATATTCGGCTATATTGTTTGTACAATCAAAGCAAAGCCTTGCAGTGACAGGGAAATAATCATTTTCCCATGAGATTAGTATTGCCCCGATTCCATGCCCCAATGCATTAGAAGCTCCATCAAATAACAAAGTCCACTTTTCTTTTTCTAGTGATTGATCGCGATCAAACAAAGCCATTATATCTTCATCCGGGAAATCGCATTGCATCGATCCATAATCTTCCACTGGCTGATTGGCTAGATACTCTGCGAGAGCACTACCTTTCTTGCTTTTTGGGTGACATAGACAATGTCGTATTCCGATAGCAGGACTTGCCAGCGAGCAATTCTTCCAGTCAAAGCAGGCTTATCAAAGATGTACTTGATCGGATCCATTTTGGACACCAACCAGGTAGTGTAACACAACATGTAATGTCTCAAGCGGTGGGCCGCCCAAGCAAAAGCACGGCAAGTGCGTCCAAAGAATGAGTAGTTGGCTTCACAACTGGTGAACTTCTTGCTTAGATAATAGATGGCATGTTCCTTCCTTCCTGACTCATCGTGTTGCCCCAGTACACAACCCATTGATTCATCTAGCACAGTCAAATACATGATAAGAGGTCTTCCCGGAACTGGGGGAACCAAGACCGGAGGCTCCAGTAGGTATTGTTTGATCTTCTCGAAGGCTTTTTGACAATCTTCATTCCATGTTACTGCCTGATTTTTGCGTAGAAATTTAAAGATTGGTTCACACGTCGCGGTCGGTTGGGAGATTAACAGTGAAATGTAGTTCAATCTTCCTAAAAACCCACGAACTTCTTTCTCTGTTCGAGGTGCTGGCATATCGATGATTGCTCGTACTTTTTCAGGATCAACCTCTATTCCTCTTTGACTAACAATGAACCCTAGAAGCTTGCCTGATTTCACTCCAAAAGTGCATTTGGCTGGATTCAGTCGGAGCTTAAACTTTCTTAAACGCTCAAAAAGTTTCTGCAGATTATCAACATGGTCATCTTCGGATCTGGACTTGGCGATCATGTCATCTACATAAACTTCTATCTCCTTATGCATCATGTCATGGAATAAAGCCACCATAGCCCCTGATATGTTGCCCAAAGCATTTTTCAAGCCAAAGGGCATAACCCTGTAGCAAAAGGTTCCCCATAAAGTAACAAATGTAGTTTTCTCCATATCTTCAGGTGCCATCTTGATCTGATTATATCCGGAGAACCCGTCCATGAAAGAGAATAATGCATGTTGGGCAGTATTGTCTACAAGAACATCAATGTGAGGCAGAGGAAAGTCATCTTTTGGGCTAGCTCTGTTCAGATTTCGATAGTCAACACACATTCGAACCTTTCCATCTTTCTTGGGAACAGGAACAATGTTAGCAACCCATTGAGGGTACTTCACAACTTCTAGGAAACCTGCATCCAGTTGTTTATTGACCTCCTCCTTGATCTTTAGAGACATTTCTGCTTTCATCCTTCGTAGCTTCTGCTTTACTGGAGGACACTCCGGCTTTAATGGCAGTTTGTGTTCTGCTACACTGGGGTCTAACCCTGGCATGTCTTGGTACGACCATGCGAAAACATCTTTATAATCCATCAACAACTTGATCAACCTATTTCGCTCCTTTTCTTTCAGGGAAAGGCCAATCTTGACCTCTTTTTTATCATCTTCGGTCCCCAAATTGATCGGTTCACTCGGTTCTTCATGGGGTCGAATTTCCTTGGCTTCTTGCTCTACTAACCTTAACAGTTCAGGAGGAACTTCCCCATCATCATCAACAACCTCATCAGCATGATCAATAGAATAGTCGAAATTGTATGCTGAGTTATTAACACTGTCATTTTCAAGAGAGTCACTTTTAGATCTGCATTTTGAGTAGTTATCAGGGAAAGATGAATGAATAACGGTTAAAGATGAGAAACTGTATTTATTGGTGAGGAACGATGAATAAAAAGTGAAAGCAAAAAACAAAAGGGATAAGCACATAAAGATATTGAATGCATGCATTTATTGATAAGTCATACTGGAATGGAAACAAGTAAGCCCATTACAACGAAAATCCTAAAGCCTTGGGCAGAGCAAAAGGATAAACATTACAGAATTACTTTGAAAAAAACTCTATGGTCCTGGGGAACTCGATGACCTCCCAATTGTTGAGCTCTCAGATCCCGGAGGGCATGGATACACCAAATTGACACCATGATCGGCGAGATAATCATCTTCAACAAGCTGCTGCTTGGTCCGGGAAGGCGAACCCTACACTTCGGAAGCTCTTCGAAATGTCACAGATGGGAACCCTTTCAGCCTCGTATTCACGATTTTCCAGGCGAGCCAGCCTCTTTCTTTTCTTCTCTTCCATAACCCTCATCCTGTCGGCCTTGGTGGGTTTATATCCTAGCCCAAACCTGTCCTTGTTCTCGGTGAGCATGAGGATGTCAGTGACACCTTGGCTATTCTTCCCCAAACCGCTTCCAGGTCGGTATCCTCCTTCAAGCATAACCCTAGCCACCATAACAGATGCTTTAGATGACTGAGGTTTCAAGAGTGGAGTACTGTCCCCAACATAAGTGGCATTGGCAATTTCAAGCGATTGGAAAGCGGTCTCAAGAGCTTCTTCGGCAGCTTCAATGTAAGGGGTAGTTGATGGCTTACTCACTAACATATCCTCCTCTCCAGAAACAATTATCAATTTGCTATCAACAATGAACTTCACTTTCTGGTGCAGTGTGGAAGGTACAGCTCCAGACGAATGGATCCATGGTCGTCCCAAGAGACAACTGTAAGTTGGCGTAATGTCCATTACTTGAAAAAGTATTTCAAAGGTGCAAGGGCCAATCTGAATTGGCAATTCAATTTCTCCCATAACTTCCCTTCGGGTGCCATCGAAAGCTCTTACAATCATTGTGCTGGGCTTCATGTGAGTTCCATCGAAAGGCAACTTCGCCAGCGTTGACTTTGGCATTACATTCAAAGAAGAGCCATTATCAATGAGAACCCTGGCCATGACATGGTCTCGGTACTTCACAGAAATGTGCAAGGCCTTGTTGTGCCCCATACCTTCAGCTGGTATTTCATCATCGGTGAAAGTGACATAATTATCAGCAACTATGTTACCTACAATGTTATCGAGCTTATCAACTGTGATGTCATGGGAGACATGCGCTTGATTCAACACCTTCATCAGTACTCTTCTGTGTGGCTCAGAGTTCATCAATAGAGACAAAAGAGATATCCGATCCGGAGTCCGATTTAAGTGATCCACAACCCTATATTCACTCTGCTTGATGAACTTCAAGAATTCACCTACCTCCTCATCAGATACACCCTTTTTATTCTCACCCCCATCTGCTTCCTTGTCATCTAGGATTTCTTCCACCTTCTTTTTCCCTTTGTGATCCTTTCCTTCCTTTTCTATTTCCCCCTTTCGCAAAACCTCTGGAGTGTAAATGCGACCACTCCTAGTCATTCCACCAATTCCTGAAATGTTGGTGACCACAGTAGTCCCGTTGGAAGGATTGGGTTGGACCTGCATCTCATACTTCCATGGTACTGCTTTGGTGTCCTTGTAAGGGAAAGGACTTGGAACTCGGATGACGACTGGTGTTGGCCCATTTGGAACCGGCAAAGGTTTCTTCTCAGTATAGTATATCACCACTGGTCTCGGAGTGACTTGCTCAGGAATTGGTTGAGGATTAACCGCAACAGTAAAAGGGGTTATCTTAACTGGGGTTGGGGAAATTGTAGATTCAACAACCATATTGATGGCATACTCATTTGATTCACAACCAATTAAGATAAGCTTCATATCCATTAGCCGCTGCACAACTTGCCGAAACTCCGAACAGTCTTCAATCGAATGCCCCATGCTCCCATCAAAGTCACACCTTATATCTCCATCGAGAGCCTTTTCTTCCGTGGCCGGGATTTGGATCAATCCACATTTGCACATCTCTCTGAAAACATCTCTCATAGGAGTCCTAACATCGACCACTTTACTCTTGAGAGTATGTTCCAAAAAGCTCTCAATGGCATTGACTCCCGAACCCCCATGATTTGGCATAGGACCTTGTCCCCCATTCGGATCATCCTTTTGAAAGCTCAACCACTTAGCATCAATAAGGTCTTGTACCTTAAATTTGAAAGCCCTGCAGTTCTCGGTGGAATGACCTACTGCCCCTGCATGGTACTCACATTTAGCATTTGGATCAAACCACTTCGGATAGGGAGGCCCCAATGGTTTCATCGGGATTGGAGTCAACACAGATTTGCTTATAAGCTGATGCAGTAGCTCGGTGTAGGTCATGGGTATCGGGTCGAAATGTACTGGCTTTCTTTTCGAGTTGTATGGTGGTCTTGTTTGGCTGGTGCTTGGGTTTGGATTCGGAGCATCCTTTTGAAAGCTCAACCACTTAGCATCAATAAGGTCTTGTACCTTAAATTTGAAAGCCCTGCAGTTCTCGGTGGAATGACCTACTGCCCCTGCATGGTACTCACATTTAGCATTTGGATCAAACCACTTCGGATAGGGAGGCCCCAATGGTTTCATCGGGATTGGAGTCAACACAGATTTGCTTATAAGCTGATGCAGTAGCTCGGTGTAGGTCATGGGTATCGGTCGAAATGTATCGGCTTTCTTTCCGAGTTGTATGGTGGTCTTGTTTGGCTGGTGCTTGGGTTTGGATTTAGAGGCTGGACGATTTGAGGTGGCATGGTGGGGTGTGTTTGAGGTCGAGAAGGGTATGATGGCCGGTAGGGAGCCATTTGTTGAGGGTTTGGAAATTGCGAGGTTGCATCGATGTATGGCTGGTTGGCTTGGTGATATGGAGGTGGTTGGTAATATGGGGCGTATTGGGCATGGAAGGAGGGTGTTTGGTTTGGGCTCCATTGGTTCGGTTTCTTTGTTCACGAGGTTCTTGCATGTGCCTCTCCCTCCTTCTTTTTCACGAACGGGGTTTTCTTTGGGCCGTTCCCTACTGAAGTCTCGGCAATCTTGCCATTCCTCATTCCGCTTTCAATTCTCTCGCCGATGATGACCATGTCAGAAAAATTTGATGACACACTCCCAATCATCCTATCATAGAAAGCGGCGATCGAGTGTATCAATGAACATTGCTACGATTTCTTTCTCAGCTAAGGGAGGCTCCACCTGAGCAGCCAGTTCCCTCCATCGTTGTGCATATTCTTTGAAAGTCTCCACGTCCCTTTTTGACATATTTTGAAGTTGCATCCTGTCGGGAGCCATGTCAATATTGTACTTGTACTGCTTCAGGAATGCATCTGCTAGATCTTTGAAGGATCGGATGTGTGCCCGCTCGAGATGCGTATACCAATTTGAAGCTGCCCCGGTCAAACTGTCTTGGAAGAAGTGAATCAAGAGTTTATCATCTTGGGCATGTGACGCCATCTTCCTAACATACATGGTCAAATGGTTCTTGGGACAAGTGATTCCCCGATATTTGTCAAAATCGGGCACCTTAAATTTCGGCGGAATTACAACATTTGGCACCAGACAGAGCTCTGAGGCGTCCCGAAGACCATAACTATTTACCCCTTCAATGGCCCGCAATCTTTCCTCTAGTACTTCCAGCTTTTCTTTAGACTGGGAATCCCCTCCCGACTGATTCACCGGAGCTTCTCCGTACATATTATTGGGAAATTAATATGGCATGGAGGAGGAACCAAAGTTTGGCATTATTTGAGCACCCTGGGGTCCATAATGTAGGGTGTATTGTGGGGGCCTTGGTTTGACATAAGGTGTCACTATCGGGGTGTTACCATCTGTAGGGTCGACATTTTGTGTCTGCAGTATTTCGACAGCATTGGTGGGAATTTGTGTCTGAGTGATGCCATCTTGTGGACCGGGGGCTGCTGGTGGTACAAATCCACGAGGCAAACCATATGGGGGATTGTTTGGGTCAAATGAAAAATGAGTTTGGTTGAGAGGCATCATGGCCCCTGGTGGGTTGAAGCCTTGAACAGGAATCTGAGTAAAATCGGGCGGGATGAGAGGTGTGGCCGGATGTCCTTCTTTCGAGGCTGGAGGGTTTTCCTCTGTGTTCTTTTCTTTCTGCATTGCCTGCAGGATCTCCATCATCTTAGCCATCTGATCCTTGATTTGGCTGACCTCATGCCTGATCTCTTGGACTTCTTCTAGTTCATTTACCATGGCTCTTGTCTGTGACCGAGTGCGATAAGGGTGTCTTCGAGCAATTGTTCAGAAAAGCCACACACTGTTTTAAAACCACAAGAGAAATGAGAACAAAATGTTTGAAAAACGAAAAGCTTTTAAGAAAATCACCTTTGGAGTTTATTATTATATAATTTTTTTGAGTTAACACCTTATAACAGACAGAGATGGTCCCTCCATCCCGCACAGAGAGCATTTTGCTCATAAGATGGAATGGAGTTGACAACAAATCTAGGGGAGAAACAACTCTCCACAATAGATGTTGTCTCAAACACACTAGCAATTTCTGAATTGAGACACCTCGTCCCACCCTTTGCGCAGAAGGAAGAGTCCTATAAGGCAAAGATGTAGTTGACAACATACTAAAGGAAGACCATGTTCCACGATAGGTGTCGTCACAAATCAAGTGCAAGAGTTGGAGTGCGAAGGAATCATAGAAGAAGAACTGGTTCCATCAAAACTTCTCAAAGCCAATACATAGAATTCTGGAGGCAAGGACATATTTCATTAAAATCTCCTCAAAACAATACATAGATCGGGATTACATCACAATTCTCAACATTGTTTCAACATTTTCATCCTAAAGTCAATAACTTAGGTCTCTTTCTTTTTAGCCCTCGAGCAAATCCTCCACACATTTGCATGAAATCATCCAACTCAGCAGGGAGACGAAGCATAGGGTCTACACGAATTTGTTCTTTTGCCCTCTCAAAGCTTTGGACAAAATTCGGAATACAATGGCTTAGCTCCAAATTCATGCTCATATATCTTTTTTTTCCATATGTCAATATCTATCCCTCGCTCTCGGGCCTCTTCTCTCCACCACTTCACGGCGTTCATTACTTGAACCCTTTGATCATGATAGTGTTTCGCTGAGGTCCACCCTAGATCGCATTGCTTCTTGATATCGACTAGTAGGATATTCAGCTCTTGGACCTTTTGTACCAACTCATCAATCATCCTGTCTTGTGCACAAATTTGTTTTTGTAAGTTGGCATTGACTCCCCTTTGCCGATTGACTTCCCCTTCCAATGACTTTCTCACATCTCCTTGCTGAATGACTTCTTCTTCTAACTGGCGCTTTTCTTTTCTTAGTTGATGCCTCTCTGTTGTCAAGGACAATACTTTGCTTTCAAGATTCTGGATCCTAATCATGACGCTCGACGGGACCTTGTCTGTATTCTTCTGGACTTTTGAGGTTGCGAAGATGTCTGCACACAAATCTTTTAAATGTTCATTTTCTTTTGTTAACCTCTCACAACGCTTCTGACCGACGACTATTTTCAGTTCGACATCTTGCTTTTGTTGCTCCATTTCCTTCATTTGTGCTTCCAGGATTTTTAGTTGTTCTGCCATTTGAGTTACCGAAGGGGAGTAATCTTCAGCTTTCATGTTTTCTGCAGGAATGTTGACAAGACCTTTCCTTGATTTTCTCCATGCTTCATACTCTGAGACAATGATTAGGATTGGTCGGCCCAATTGTGATCTCCTCGCCATCCTCACATTTTTCCATGCATTTCTAACTTCTTTTGCCACCAACTTGGTATTCTCACCATCCTCGTATCGAAAACAGCATCCACCGAGTTGTTCTTCTCGTGGCACGGTTTGCGTCCAACAAAGTTGTCGTAAGGCTATGGCGGGTGTGTAGGATATGCAACCTCTTGGGCCCATCAAAGGAACATTTGGATAATCACCACAACTATAAATGATCTCTTGACCCTGTAGACTTTCGTACCATGGGCATACCCACTTAAAAGAGTCTCTTTCTACCTTGTCAAACTCGTTCTTCCATTCCTCTTCATTAAGCTGTCTTGTAGGGATGTTATGGAAGCCTCTTAGTGGATCTGAATGGCGGTTGATATAGCCTTTTGCGTACATGTGAGTCATGACCCATACATAGAGCAACTGTGCACAACATCTGAGCTTCCCCTTTGGATGCCTGGCAAAATTCTAGAGTTAAAAGTGTTTCAGCCAATATCTGCAAGACGGGGTTCTTCTTTCTTTCAACTCGTGAAGAACACGTCCATTCTTTGCTTGATCTATCATGTCTAGCGCCGATGGAAATAGAACCAATCCATATATTGCTAGTGCCAATACCCTTTCAAAGGTTTCCCAGTCTTGTCGATCCATTAGTTTCCTCAAATGATTTTCAAGGAACTTTCGGGTTAACCCTCGCGAGTTTGAGTGCCCGGTCAAGTTCACTTCAATTGCAGGAAGCCCTAGTAACCCTGCTATGCTTGCGGTGGTCAAGTATTGCCCCAGGTGAAAGTACACAACGGGATTTTTCTGCATTGGCAAACTTAACAGGCAAGCATATTCTTCAATGGTGGGTGTAATGTCCATGTTTGGCAACTCGAAACATCTGAGATGTGGGTTCCAATACTGAATTAGAGCACTCAAAGCAGTAGCTTCAACTGGTACGAAAATTAGGTCCAAGATCCCTCCATATTTCTTGACGAAGCTTTTTCGATGCTCTTGAGGCAAAGATTGGCTCAACTCTTTCAGATTCTCTAATGAGTTCAAAATCACCTTAGAGCTCTTGGTGGCAGGAACATTGCTAGTGTGTCTGACTTTTTCCATCTCTTGTTATTAAAGGTGTTTTCTCTTACCAAATTATCTGTGTAAAGAAAATTTATTTTATTAATAACGCTTGGAAAGCAAAATTACTTATGCATGAGAGCGTACCAAGATGCATGAATGAATGACATATTGACGATGCATGGCCTAAAATACTACATGTACGAGCATACAATATAATGAGAATGAGTGTAACAGAATGCATGAATGAATTGCATGTTAAGGTGCATGTGGATGCGTGCAGAAAATCGTTGTGATGCAAGGGATATAAAATGTGATTATTCATGTTGCAGAAAAAGACGGAATGCGCTCCCTTTTGTCCTACATAGGTCATATCCTAAAGTTGGGACTTCTGAAGTCAAGACCCTATTTTGGTAGGCTGCTAATGGCATTTTATGTGCATGACTTTCGGGATAGATCTAGACCCCTAAACCTATGGTCCCCGAATTACCCTCATCTAAAAGATAAGGATCCGAATCCATGAATCTCACCACAGGGATAAATAAGTCACAATGTGGCAGTCCATGTACCGGTAGCAATCCGAGCGGGAGAATCAATGACTGTCAGGGACACAAAAGCATCACAATGACATCACTGAAGCCCCTTCTAATCTTATAGCAGTCCAAGACTCGGGTATAGAGCCCAAAAGTGTGTGCAACATGTGAGAGTGATGTGTGTGACGGGAGCATACAAACCTTCACAAAAAACCTACTAAAACACAACTACCCCAAACCTGCAAAAAGGAACAAACAAATACCAATACAAAAAAAAAATTATCTACCCTAAGGTTGCAAGAATATATAAGAGCAATTATGAAAGCATAAAAAGAAATAAAATAAAAAGGGTAAAAACAGAGGAGTCGCCACTAAAATTTTTATTGGGAAAATCTTAGAAAACCCATGTTTTAAAGGTAAACTGGTCTAAAAAAGATGAGATGAGTCCGGGAGTCAGTTACGAGTAGGGAAGGTGTTAGCACCCCACATCGCCCGTTTAAAAAACGGTACCTAGAAGGAAAATTTAGTTTTGGCCCGACAAGATGATTTATCTTGCTCCTACGTATTCCCGGGTGCGATGGGAAACTCAAAGCCATGTAGTTCTCTAGAAAAGATTTGATTGGTTGGTTGATTTTTAATTTTTGATAAAAGATTTGATTTTGTTTGGATTTTATTTTAGAATAAATTCACTTTTGCATAGAGTCCAATATAGCAGTGCTACACGATAAACTCTTACAATTCGTACGACACTTGAGGATGAATAAGTCCATACATCAACGTCGTAGATTGTTGCGTGAATTCAAAAGATTTTTTTTAGAATGAAAAATTGAAATCGGGTGAAATTGATTAAAAGTATAAATAAAAAAACATTTAATATTTTTTAAAAGGGGATTCACTCTTGCACAGGATTAAAGATAGCAAAGCTATACGATAAACCCCTACAATTCATACAACGCTTGAGGATGAAAAATCATACATCAACATTGTAGATTGTTGCGTGAATTCAAAAAAAATATTTATTATTTTTTTTTATCACCTTTTTATTTTAAAATAAAATTCCCTTCTTTAATTAATTTTTTACTAAGGTATTTTTCTAAAAGGTAAAGAATCTGACCCAAGCTTGAAAAGGCCCAAATCAGTAAAAAAAAAAAAAAGGGAACACTCTTGTTTTTTTTTGTTGGAACCTTATGTATGGCCCAAACTTTATAAGAGAAAAAGAACAAAAAAGAGAGGCCTAGTAATTAGCCCATAGCTTATATTCATTTCTAATGAGCCTCTCACTACATTCTTGGCCCGATTACAAATACTTAAACAAAAAAAGAAAATAAAAATCAGGACCAACAGATAGAGTCCAAATATTTTTGATTCAGATTATTCTTCATTATTTTGTTTAACCCAAATTCTAATGATATAAAAGAGACAAAATAAAAACACCAAATTGGGCCACAGGCTGAGTCAGAAACCAAACCATTAGAAACTAATAACCTAACAAGTGATAAATGATGATAGCTGAAGGCAAAAGTTAAAAGAATAAGAATGAGAGGTGAGGAAAGTATCAGAGGGTTAGCCTCTAGAGTTACCAACAGGGAGCTCAAGGAGGTGTTGATGGAGGTGATTGGGACCAGTGGCGGGAAGGAGCAGCGGCGCGGCGAGCTAGTGGAGCTGGGATCGGGCCGCGATGGCGCGGGTTCGTGGCGGCTGAGCGTGCGCGTGGTGGAGGCGTCCGGTGCGGTGAACGGCGGGGACAGACGCGGAGCGACGCGGCAGCCGCGCGTCTGGTGTGGATTCGTGGTCTCTGTCCGTCTCTTCCCTCTTCTTGTTGCAGATGGGTTTATGGTGAAGGAGGAAGAAGGGTTGAAGTTAAGAGGAAGAAGGAGATGGGTTTATGGTGAAAGAAGAAAAAAAAGTCTGGAACATGAGAGAAGAGAGGAAGAAGAAAAGAGAAAGAGAAAGAAAAAGGAAGAAAAAAAGTCAGGGGAGGGGGGAGTCAGGCGTAGGAGGAAGAGATGGTTTTTTTTTATTTTTTTTTGTTGGTTCAGAGAGTATTTGGGTATTTTTGTGTTGATTTGTAATCTAGGAATGATGGTGGCTAGAGGTTGGAGAGGAGAGTATTGAGTTTTTTTTTGCTGCTGGTTTCCCCTCTTCCTTTGGCCACTGTTCAATATATAGCACCAGGGGGGAAGAAGATGCCAAATTTTTCTGTTGGGCAGCTGGTGGGTACAAGTAGTGGGGAGCAAATCAGCCTTTGCTCCACCACCTTGCAGGGGCAGCAATGGGTGAGGATGGCTTGTACCATTGTCCCCCTTTTTTTTCTGAAAAAGGAAGAAGAAGACAAAGAGGGGTACAAGCATGGGAGCTGAAGGGTACAAGCATGGGAGCTGATTTTTTTAAACAAATTTTACTTTTTTTTATTAATTTTTTATTTTATTTTTAACAAATCAGAATAGTAAAAGAAACAATTTTGTTGGGTTTGGGATAATGGGCCCAAAAATAAAAACGAAAATGGGCTCCATTTGATGATGTAATGGGCCCAGAAAAAACATTTTTTGTTTTATTTTTATTATTTTCTGTTATTATTTTCAAGACATTGATAAAAAAATCCGGGCAAAATTAGGTGTTCACAGATGGATTATAACTCGGATAATTATCTAATAATGTAAATCAAACGAATGTAAAGGTAAAATACCGTGATAGCCTCCCAAATCTGATCCTTAACGTTCTGTGGAACGTCATTCTAGTGGTTGTAGTTGATGCTTACGTGCTGCTTCGCTTGTAGAAACACCTACTTATTAAATTCTTTAGCACGGGGTCCCTGGGCATTTAGATTAGCATCGAAGGACACCTCAAGCTTCTGTCCGCTCTGCCTGTCCTTCTCTAGTTTCTTCAACGAGGTGGCTCCTCTACCCCGTTTCCTATGAGCCTGTGATGTCTGTATGGACAAAAAAATGATAAAATAGAGGGTTGTAACATTATAAACTTACATTAACAAGAAGGACTAAAGATAGTATATAACATGTAAACTTACACTAGAATCAGGCGTAGGCATGATCGGGTCCTGCGAAACCCCCACAGTGTCCTCCCGTGCATGTGGGCTATCCGACTGATCCATATGTATGCCTGTTCAGAAACAATATATATGTATTAACATAGGTTATAACTCAAAATAAATACAGAAGTATAAATAAAAATAACTAGATAGGTCCTATAGATATACAAAACATCTATATATCCAATATAAGGACAATACGGGAGATTGAAAACTATAGTTTTTGAAGATTGCTAAGCACTGGTCACGGCCTGGCCGTGATGTACATCACGGCAGTAACGTGCCAACTGAACAAGACCCTCATAGGCAGAACTGATCACGGCCTAGCCGTGATGAGAATCACGGCCGTGACAGATCAACCAGCAGAGCAACATACACTCAAAACAAAAAATAGAGACATTCCAAACAACTCAAACTCACGGTTTAAAGTTACAACTACTGAGACTACAGTTTCAACATACACTCAAAACAAAAAATAGAGACATTCCAAACAACTCAAACTCACAGTTTCAAGTTTCAACTACTGAGACTACAGTTTCAAACCAGCAGAGCAACATGCATGCACTCAAAATCGTGAATAAAAAAATGTGCCCTAATTAAAGACTCACCAGAGATAGGCGCTCGCGTGGTGGTGGGGGGGAAGCTCGAGTGGTGGCCAACGTTTGATGTGGTTACTGAGAGCAGAGGGACAAGGAGAGTTAGTGCGCGGGAAGGCCAGGGGAAAGAGAGATGTCAAGTTATTGCAAAGAATGAGCGGGAAAGGCAGAGTTAGGGGTTAAGAGTGTACCTCACGGTGGTGGCGAAGAAGCCCTCGCGGTGGTCGCGGTGGAGATGAGCTCGCGATTAGGGCAGAGTGAGAGCGAGAGTGAGGGTTGAGCGTGATGAAAAGAGAAAAGACGTACAGAGAAGTGGAGAAGGCGCGTGGGGGTAAACGTTATAATTAAAATAAAACAACATTTTACGTCAGTTTTTGGTAAAACCTGACGTTGACGATCATATATTTAACGTCAGTTGTCTCAATAAACGGACGTTAAAAACTCTCACACTTATTACGTCAGTTGTTAGTAATAACTGACGTTAAAGGTCATATATTTAACGTAAGTTGTATTAAGAAACTGACGTTAAAAACACTCACAACTTCTTACATCAGTTGTATTACACAACGGACGTTAAAGGTTTATTAGTTTCTGCAAAAACATTCATTCCCTTGACTACTGTGCTACTTACCCATTCACCTTTGTACCTAATCCTCTTAATGAGCATTAAGTTTATATATAAGTTTTCAAGAAAATCAGAATAACTTAGTAACTTCATCCACTTCTCCTCTAAATAGCTTCCTTCCATCCTTTTAATTAATTTTTCCGCTTCACAATATGGCTCTGCCGTGGAGATTAACTTCATCACTCTTTCTTCCTATTCCTAGACTCAAAGGTCTTTGTCTTAATGGTCAAACAATTTCTGAGTTTGAGTAAATCACATTACATGGATATTAAGGTTGGGTGAATCACGTAATGTGATTCTCTCACTTTATTTCATCCCCGTCATCCCTTTCACTTTGCTTTGGAAGCAAGTGATTGTGGATTCAAGATGATGCATCAAGGAACTCCACTGAAGAAGAAATATGCAAAGATCCATTTCACTTTGCTTTGTTTGCTAGTGATCGAGGATTTACTTTGCATCTTGGAATTCAAGTGAGGGAGGTGATGCATCCATTGGAGTTTTCGATGACAGACTGAGAAGAAAATGATGTTGATGCAGAAACTTTTTTATATTTTAGGGCTATGTTGCAGAAATTTTTTATCTTTTAATCATGTAATTTTAACTTATGAATCGCTTCAATGTCATACGATTTGATTATACATATAACTTGTTTTATGTTAAGTGTTTATTTATTTTAATTTGCACAATAATTTGTTTACTAATTCAAGCTAATTAATAAAAATTAAAATAAACTTGTATAAAAAAAAGGTTTAGAAATAAACTGCAGTACTATATGGAGTGATCTGCGTTAAGAGGGACAACAGGGACATGACAACCAATGAAATGAGTTTCATAATTATTTACGTCAGTTATTTATAGAACTGACGCAAATAGTTTACCCACCACCTCATTTTTAACGTCAACTTAATTGATGACTGCCAAGTTCCCGTATATTAATTACATTATTTCCAATATTCATTCTGCACGTCTATAATATATAGGATTATTTACGTCAGCTGTTTATTTAACTAAAGTAAAAATCAAACTTTTAACGTCAGTTTTATAAAAAACTGACGTTAACAATTAATATTTTTTATTTGAAAAACACTTTTAACGTAAGTTTTTTTAAAAAACTGACGTTAAAAGTGTATAGATATCTGCAAAAACATTCATTCCTTTGATTGTACTGTGCTACTTACCCATGTACCTTGTAACTCAATCCTCTTAATGAGCATTAAGTTTATAGGTAAGTTTTCAAGAAAATCAGAATAGCTTAGTAACTTCATCCCCTGCTCCTATAAATAGCTTCCTTCCATCCTTTTAATTTTCTGCTTCACAATATGGCTCTGTCGTGGAGATTAACTTCATCACTACTCTTTCTTCCTATTCCTAGACTCAAAGGTCTTTGTCTTAATGGTCAAACAACTTCTGAGTTTGAGTAAATTACATTACATGGGTGATAAGTCTGAGTAAATTACATTATGTGAGTTGCTCACCTTATCACCTTTCGGAGAATCAGCTGCTGGAGGGCTAATCAGGTGCTCGGGGGTCACAGTTCCAAAACCTCAGCTTTGGCAGCAAGTGCCCGTCTTGGAAGTCTCTGGAACCACTGCCTTTGCTTGAAACAGATCTAGTGCACCTGTTTTTGCCTCTCTCTTGAGCTCTCTCATGCCCCCCAGTTTTCTGAGGTCTTCGGAGTATAGTTTTCCCTTTGGCATATTTCATAAAACTCTCTGATGGGATGTAGCTTTAATGTTTAGGATTTTAAACCCTTTCAATGTAACTTTTTATAGGATTTTAAACCCTTTCAATGTAACTTTTTATAGGATTTTAAACCCTTTCAATCTTCTGTATCAGTCTGTATTACAGTACTTCATGAATGAGATCCGGTTTGGATTATTGATTCAACTTATAGTTTTCAAAACAGAAACACAAAACATCAAAGCAATTCATGTGAAACTGAAACTTTGAGGAAGGCAATGCGGAAGGGATCGTATACTAGATAAAAAAAATTATTAAAATAACCTTTAACGTCTGTTGATGTAAGGACTGACGTTAAAACAACTGACGTTAAAATTGAATTAATGAACTCTGATATTTACAAAACTGCCACCGCCTCCTTTTTAACGTCTAGCTTTTGGTTAACTGACGTAAACCTTTACCGTCTAATGTATATTTTCCACTAGTGGGAATTGGGCAGAGGATTATTTTATTATTTGAATTTTTGTAAAGCCCAAAAAGTGAGGCATGAGAGAGAATGTAACCCTATTTTGGGGGAGCTAGCTAGTACAAATAGTGTGTAAGCCTTGCTTTTAAGTCAGCCGGGTACTGTGCACAGCAGTCGTCATCTCACCTTTGTCCTCTCTGTAAATTCTTTACGTTTTATGCTTAGTATTTCTTTTATGTCTATTTTTGTCTTCAAGCTCATTATGAGCTAAATTCTCTTAGTTATGATTCTATAATTTTGTAATTAACATTGATGGGTAATTCGTTGCAATGGATGTTATTCATATTCTTCTCTTCTGCTTGAATGTTTAATTTCGGTTTAAACTGATCAACTAATCTGAAGTATTAGCTAACTAAGTTTGGAAAAACCAAGTTAGTGGATTTGATTAGAAGATATAGATAGAACAATTAATTGGAAAATTAATTGTGTTGAATGAGCTAGGAATAACCTTCAAGTCTTTAAGTAGCTGGCCGTGCTTATCTGACAGCTGAGGGAAATTAATTTGAACTTAGGAATAAGAAGCTTTTAATGAACTCAGTTATTACTGCTGGAAAGCAAATTTTCATTTCCTGGACTAAATGTTGTAGCGTCCTGAAGCATGAATTACCCTGAAGTTAAGATTACAAAGGATTAGAGTCCTAGTTGTTTCCCTCTCTGTTTTAAAACCCTCATTTATTGCTCTTATTGCTTTCATGCACTTTATAATCACTGTTCTGAAACTCAATTACTCCATTTACTTTTCATGCTTAAAATCACTCTTTATTTTTATTAAGCTAAGTAGAAAAGGTTAAAGCTAGAATTTATATTCAATTTATTTAAATCCTCGTGGGATCGATCTTTATTCACACTTTATTACTTGGTTGACTGTGTACACTTGCACATCTTTCTACTACCAACAAGTTTTTGGTGCCGTTGCTGGGGATTGACAATGGTGTTGAATATTTAAATTCTTTTGTTAACTTTTTCTGTTTAGCTAGTTACTAAAAAGTGTGTGCACTTTGCTCAACAACAGGATTACATCTACATTAGCAGCAATGGTACACCCGAGTTTCAAATAGACTTGGAGATAGAGAAAATAGCAAAGAGGCTAAGGAATAGAACTAAAGAGCAAAGAGCTAGAGATCAACACTCTGACTCAGGCTTCATGACTCACATTCTGGGAAATGAGGATGAAGATCAGCCTGGTATGATTGAAATGGAAAATGATAGGGAGAGATCCATCAGGGACTATGCTGTCTTCGATCCCCAAACCATGAGCACTGGGGTTGTGAGACCAGAAATAACCACCCAACAGTTTGAGTTCAAACCAATGATGTTCCAAATGCTTCAAACTGTTGGGCAGTTCAGTGGTGCCCCTACTGAAGATCCACACTTGCATCTAAGGCAATTTCTGGAAGTGGCCAGCAATTTCAATATTCCTAGAGTAAGTGATGATGCTTTCAGGTTAAGGCTCTTTCCTTATTCTCTGAAGGACAGAGTCAAGACTCGGCTGAACTCTTTGGAATCCAACTCCATTATTTCGTGGAATGACCTAGCTGAAAAGTTCTTGACTAAGTACTTCCCTCCTACTAAAAATGCAGGAATGAGGAGTAATATAATTTCATTCACGCAAAATGATGATGAATCACTGTATTAATCATGGGAGAGGTTCAAGGAGCTTTTGAGAAGATGTCCTCATCATAGCATCCCTGTATGTATTCAAATGGAGACCTTCTGCAATGGACTGCAACCTCCTTCAAGATTGGTGTTGGATGCTTCATATGGAGGTACATTCTTGACAAAATCATACAATGAAGCTTATGCATTGATTGAAAGCATAGATGCCAACAACTATCAATGGCCAACTGTGAGGGCCAACTCTGCTAAAACCCTTGCTGGAATGGTTGCAGTGAAGGAAGCAAATGCCCTATCTGTTCAGCTTGCCTCCATCACTAATATACTGAAAAATCTGACTGCTACTAACACCAGTAAGGAACCTGCTGTGGCTGAACCTGTGGTGGCTCAACTGAGGTCTACTTCATGTGTTTTCTGTGGAGGGGAGCATCTATTTGAAGAGTGTCCCAACAACCCAGTATTAGTGAATTATGTGGGAAATAGAGGGAACGATGCATATTCCAACACTTACAATCCTGGTTGGAAGCAACACCCAAATTTCAACTATGGGAATTACAACAACACATTGAATTCCTCTGCTGGAAATGCCCCACAACAATACCAACAACAGGGACAGAACAGCCAGCAGCAGCAGAATCATGCCCCTACAAAAGAATCATCTTTGGAAGCTATGCTGAAAGCTCTCATGATTGAAACTAAGACTCAAATATAGAACCAAGGAGCTGCTATAAGAAACTTGGAGAATCAAGTAGGTCAGTTAGACACTATATTAACTAACAGACCTGCTGGTACCTTACCTGCTTCCACATAGTCTCCATCATCCTCAAATGATAAAGGGAAGGAGCAAGTTAAAGCCATAAACTTAAGAAATGGTAAAGAGCTACATGATGCTGTAGCACCTAAGCAGTAGGGAACAAAGACAATTGAACCAGCTGAAACAGAGAAGTCTAAGCATGACTCGGTTCCACTGCATGAAGATACAGAGCAAGTCATTCCTAAGCGGACTGAGCCCGAGCTGTTTCCAGAGAGGCCACCACCTCCATTTCCACAGAGGTTGAAGAAAGCAGCTCAAGAGAAACGGTTTGACAAATTCCTGGAAATTTTGAAGCAGCTGCACATCAACATACCTTTGGTTGAAGCTCTACAGCAGATGCCTAACTACACCAAATTCATGAAAGATATCCTTACCAAGAGAAAGAGATTGGGAGAATTTCAAACAATGGCAATGACAAAGGAGTGCAGCCAGCTGTTACAAAACAAGATTCCTCATAAAATGAAAGATCCATGCAGTTTTACAATCCCTTGTTCTATAGGAAATACTTATTGTGGAAAAGCTTTGTTTGATATTGGAGCAAGTATTAATCGGATTCCTATGTCCATTTTCAAGCAACTGAGAATTGGTATAGCCAGACCAACCACTGTGACCTTGTAACTTGCTGATAGATCCATTGCTTACCCAGAAGGAAAGATTGAAGATGTTTCAATTAGGGTGGACAAGTTTGTGTTTCCTGTGGACTTTATTATCCTTGACTTTGAGGCTGATAAGGAAGTCCCAATCATCCATGGAAGACCCTTTCTAGCAACTAGAAGAACATTGATAGATGTGCAAAAAGGAGAGTTCACTATGAGGGTGAATGACCAGCAAGTAACTTGCAATGTCTTTAATGCCTTGTAATACCCTGATGAGGAAATGGAAAGCTGTTCTGTTATTACTGGTATTGAATCTCTGGTGCAAGAGTAATTGCAAGCATCAGAGCAAGGGTTAGAGTAGGAGTTTGAACTGAATGAGGAAACAGATTCTGGAAATAAAGAGCTGAAGCTACAAGTTGTAGAGAAGTTGGCACAAAGATCTTGGTCAGAAAATTTGAACCTCTGGAATTAACTGCAGACACCTTGAAGGAGAATGTTCCCTCTATTGAAAGACATACGTCCCACCCTTGAACTAAAACAACTACCTTCTCGTCTGAAATATGCCTATCTTGGAGAACAGGAAACTCTTCCAATCATCATTTCCTCCTTCTTAACTTTTGAGCAAGAAGATAATCTCCTTTCAGTTTTGAAGAGGCACAAGAAAGCTATTGGATGGCAAATGGCAGACATTAGAGGAATCAGTCCTAGTCTTTGCACAGAATCCTGTTGGAAGAAAATGCCAAGAATTGCATTGAAGGCCAGGGAAAATTAAATCTAATAATGAAAGAAGTAGTGAAGAAGGAAATCATCAAATGGCTTGATGCAGGAATCATTTACCCCATCTCAGATAGTGTGTGGGTTAGCCCTGTGCAATGTGTTCCAAAGAAGGGAGGAGTCACTGTGGTGAAGAATGAAAAGAATGAACTTATTCCCACAAGGACAGTCACAGGGTGGAGGATATGTATGGATTATAGAAAGTTGAACAAGTCCAAAAGGAAGGATCACTTTCCACTATCATTCATTGATCAGATGCTTGATAGGTTGTCTGGGAGAGAATTTTATTGCTTCCTAGATGGTTGTTCAGGTTATAATCAGATAGCAGTGGCACCAGAAGATCAGCAGAAGACCACTTTTACTTGTCCATATGGTACATTTGCCTTTAGAAGAATGCCTTTTGGGCTCTGCAATGCTCCAGCAACTTTTCAGAGATGCATGATGGATATCTTTTCATATTTCATTGAGAAAACTACGGAGATTTTCATTGATGATTTTTCAGTATTTGGGGATTCATTCAAGGGATGCTTGAACAACTTAGAGCAGGTGCTGGACAGATGTGAATAAACCAATTTAGTCTTGAATTGGGAAAAATGTCATTTTATGGTCAATGAAGGCATTGTCTTGAGCCTCAAAGTGTCAAAGAAGGGTCTAGAGGTGGACAAAACTAAGATTGAGGTGATTGAAAAACTTCCCCCACCTAACTCTGTCAAGGGCATCAGAAGTTTTCTAGGCCATGCTGGATTTTATAGGAGATTCATTAAGGACTTTTCCAAAATTTCAAAGCCACTGTATAAATTGCTGGAGCATGATAGTGCATATGACTTCACAGATGAATGTTTATCAGCTTTTGAAACTTTGAAAAAGGCTTTAATCACTGCCCTTGAAATAGTAGCTCCATATTGGGAGAATCCATTTAAGTTGATGTGTGATGCAAGTGATTTTGCAGTGGGGGTTATGTTAGGTCAAAGGCACAACAAAATTTTCCACACTATCTATTATGCTAGCAAGACCCGCATTGATGCTCAGATCAACTACACTACTACAGAAAACGAATTGCTGACAGTTGTGTTTGCTTTTGACAAATTCAGGTCTTATTTGGTGGGAACCAAGGTGGTGGTATACACAGATCATGCAGCCATCAAATATCTTATTGACAAGAAGGATGCAAAGCCAAGGCTTATCAGATGGGTCCTATTGCTTCAAGAATTTGATTTAGAGATCAAGGACAAGAAAGGTATTGAAAACCAGGTAGCTGATCATCTCTCCAGAATTGTTGAAGGAGAAGAAGCCAAGCCTCAAAAAGAAATCAAGGAGAATTTCCCTGATGAGCACCTCCTGCTGATAGAGGATACTCCAGCACCCTGGTACACAGACATAGTGAACTTTCTGGTCAGTGGGGTAATTCTAGTGGAAATGAGCTCTCAACAGAAAATGAGGTTTTTGCATCAAGTCAAACATTTTAACTGGGATGAACCTTTCTTGTATAAAAGGTGCTGGGGGTGGTAGCAATTTGGACAGCACAAAAGCCCATGTGGAATGCAAGAACTTTGAATTTCCAAATTCAAAAGCTGAAGAGTTTTTGGGAGGGAAAGAGTTACAGAAATCATGGGGAATGTAACTTGTCTATAACCACCCACTTAATGCCACCATTCTCTCCACCACTCACATCCATCCCCAACCTCTCACCTCAACCTCCTGTTTCTCTATCAAAGCCACTGCCCTCTCTGCCCTAACCCTAGCACCACCGAGAGACCCCACTCCAGCTCCAGCACACCCTAGTGGCATTGACAAAGGCAAAAAAGAAGATAGTTGAAGCTGAAGCTGAGCCTCCAGCCCTTCCTCCACTCAAGAAAGGAAGAATCAAGCATACAGCTCCTCCTATGGTGAGGAAAACTAGAGCAGAAATAGAAGCTGAAAGGGCTGCTGCTGAAAGCAGTGAGGACTCAGAGGATGATATGCCTCTGAGGAAGAAAATGGAAAACATCAAAACTGCCAAGGCTCAAGCCAAGAGTGGAGGGGCTGCTGTGGAAGCTGATCAAGAGCCCAGTGATGAAGTGGCCATTACAAAGGAAAATCCAGCAACTAGTAAGCCCACAATGAAGCATCTAGCCAGAGGAGGAAATACCAGGAGCAGTGCAAGATTGGCTCAGCCTTGAGCAAAAGTTCCACCCAAGGTGCTGCAGCAGGCTGCAACATCATATGACAGGACCCCCTTTTAATCTCGATAGTTTTAATGTTTTTAGTTTATGTTGTTAGAAGTAGTTACTTGTTTTTGTTTGTGTAGTTAGTTTGAGGTGTGTCTGCCCCCACTCTTTCAAAAAGAATTGTGATTAATGGGAACTGGGGGCCTTTTTGAAAGAAAAAGTTAAATGAATGAACACTACAAGAAATTAAGCAATTTCCCAGGGCTTTTTACCTAGGGAAAAAAATCCCTAGGAAATTTTTACATTTCCCACGGCCAAGACCCTCGAAAATGTCTCGCTTTATTTCCCACGGCTTGGTCCCTAGGAAAAAGAGGCGACAGACATTCCCGCTTTATTTCCCACGGGCTGGGCCGTAGGTAACAGAAAGCGCTGTTTCCCACGGACCGAGCCCTGGGAAATGGCTCAGTTTTCCCACGGACTTAGCCGTGTCTAGTCAACACTGAGTTTCCCACGAACGGGCCCGTTGCAAAATCCTAAAGGTTTCCCACGGCTGTGACGGTCGCAAAAATAGGTGGTGTTTCCCACAGCCAAGCCCCTGGGAAAATGATGTTAACCTACTGTTCGCCTTCCTCCTCTTCACTTGGTCCCTTCGCGCCTCTGTGTTTGGAGAAGAAAACAGAACAGCGCAAGTGTTCCCAATACCCTAACCCTAACCCTGGGAAATGGCTCTTTTCTTTTATTTTCCTCCTTTTTAAAAATCATGTTCAATACAAGGTTTAGTAGAGATTCAATTGTAGGAAAGTAATCATGTGATCAATAATATGAATTCTTTTCATCATATATAGAATTCTTCATCATGTTGGCCATACATTTTGCTTGAATTCATGACATATATCATGAAGACTAGAGCAGTAATGCTAAGAATCTCAGATTCAATATTGAAGTTTGAGAGAATTATGAATGTCCCATTCAAGTGAAGCACATTTATCGTGAATAAAAAATCTGGTAGAGTCATTTTAGCTCATTGCTTGTAGTTGTACCTCCCTATTCACGATGCTAATACTATCTCTAAGTGGACATGTTGAAATTTGATGTTAAAATTTATCTGGATTTTTTATTAATATGCAGAAGATGGATTGTTATCCTTCGAATCGTAGTTGGGTGTATGATAGGCTATATCCAAAAAGAAGGGGTTTGAAACCAACTTTCGTAGATGGGGTTGAAGAGTTTGTTACCCAAGCAAAGCGACAAAAGTGTTTCATCGATGATGGAAACCGAATTAGATGTCCGTGTGCTAAATGACGATGTCGAAAGACTAAGAGTGAAGACCTTGTGAAGACTGAGTTGTATATGAATGGGTTCCAGGAAAATTACTGGATTTGGACTCTCCATGGTGAAGAAGTGCCACATGTTGATTTAGGGGTTGACGAGAATTGCACGGGTGCCTCAAGCACTCGTGCAGATATGGGATGTGGGGAACAATTTGTGTCAACGCAGGAGATGGTGGTTGATGCTCTCGGGGTAAACGAGGCGCATGATTACGATAACACTGAAGATCTTCCGAATGAGGAAGCACAAAGATTTTATAATCTTTGAACTGAGACAGCAAAAAAGCCATTGTTTGAAGGGGCCTCAAACTCTAAATTATCGTTGTGTGTGAGGCTTTTAGCTTGCAAGTCCAATTGGAATATTCCTGAAAAGTGTTTGGATTTTTTTATGAAAATGCTTCAAGACGTGACACCTATAAAAGGAGTTGTACCAAAGAATTATTATGGTGCAAAGAGGTTAGTGTCAAAGCTGGGATTGGAAGTCAAGAGGATTGATTGTTGCATTAATGGATGCATGTTGTATTACGACAATGAATTCGGCATAAATGATGGAGCTTTGGTCAAATGAAAATTTTGTCAAGCTCCAAGGTATTGCCCTCCCAAGTCTGGGACAAGTAATAACAAACCAATTCTCGTAAAGGCGATGTTCTATTTGTCAATAGTTCCAAGGCTACAGAGAATGTTCGCATCAATGCAAACTGCAGGAAAAATGACATGGCACTTTGAGAACAAAAGAACTTCAGACGTCTTACGACATACATCCGATGGCGAAGCATGGAAGCACTTTGACCGGGTACATACTGATTTTGCTTCGGATCCACGTAATGTACGATTTGGTTTAAGCTCCAATGGTTTTACCCCGTATATCCAAGCGTCGGCTTCACCATATTCTTGTTGGCCCTTAATTGTTACTCCATACAATCTTCCTCCTAATATGTGCATGTCGAAACCTTATATGTTTTTGACGTGTCTCATACCGGGACATCCAATCCGAAGGCTGGTATTGATGTTTATTTACAGCCTTTGATTGATGATTTGAAGAGGTTGTGGAGCGGCGTGTTGACGTACGATATCGCAAGGAAGGAAAATTTTATAATGAAGGCGGCTTTGATGTGGACCATTAATGACTTCCCTGCTTATGGTATGTTGTCTGGTTGGGGGACTCATGGTAAATTGGCATGTCCACATTGCATGGAGTATACAAAGGCCTTTACCTTGAAACACGGGGGGGGGAAAGTTCTTGGTTTGGCTCGCATCGTATGTTCTTGGAAATGGATCATTCATTTAGACGGAATAGGAATGCCTTCAAAAAGGGGGAAGTTGAAAAAGATGCACCGCCGCCTAGGTTCAAACCGGAAGAGATTTGGAGTAGAGTAAGAGAACTACCAAAAGTCGCTGGCAACGGTCGTGTGTCCAAATTACAAGGATACGGGGAAGGCCATAACTGGACAAAAAGAAGTACTTTTTGGGATCTCCCGTATTGGAAAGATAATTTGTTGAGACACAATCTCGATGTTATGCACATAGAGAAGAACTTTTTTGATAACATAGTAAACACTGTCATGAATGTCAGTGGGAAAACCAAGGACAATGAGAAGGCAAGAATGGACTTAGCTTTGTACTGTAGGCGACCGGAGTTGGAGCTAAAGTCGCAGGCTAATGGGAAGATGTTAAAACCGAAAGCTAGTTACACTTTAACTGCCGATGAAGCAAAGACCGTTTGTCGCTGGATAACAGAACTTAGGATGCCAGAAGGTTATTATTCCAACTTAGCAAGATGTGCCGATGTTAACAAAGGAAGGATGCATGGGATGAAAAGCCATGATTGTCATGTATTCATGGAATGTTTACTTCCTATTGCTTTTAGTTCATTGCCCGTGCATGTCTTGAATCCGCTTACTGAATTGAGTCAATTCTTCAAGGATTTGTGCTCTGCAACGTTGAGGGAGAATGACCTGATTAGGATGGAGCAAAATATTCCCATCATTCTATGCAAGTTGGAGAAAATATTCCCCCTGGTTTCTTTGATTCTATGGAGCATCTCCCAGTACATCTCGCGTATGAAGCGAGGCTTGGTGGACGGTTCAATATAGGTGGATGTATCCATTTGAAAGGTAATATAACCATCATAGAATTTTAATTAGACTTTTTTCCATTCGAAGTGAAAGGATATGACTATGAACTTCTTGTTGTTTTATAGATTCATGGGTGATTCGAAACGATCGGTGAAAAATAAGGCTAAGGTATAAGGATCAATCTGTGCATCTTACTTACACCGCGAGACAACCCATTTTTGGTCCCATTATTTCAAGAACTTCATGTTGTCCCCAAAAAATAGTAGGAATGAAATGGAAAGTGAAAGTGAAAGACATCCGTTAACCTTGTCAGTCTTTTGCCAGCCTGGTCGTGCTTCCGGGAAGGAGACCTCTCACTGGTTATCGGACAAAGAGAGGAAGTCGGCTCATGTTCATGTGTTGATCAATTGTACCGAAGTTAAACCATACCTTGAGTACGCATTTCGTATCTTTTTCTTTCGAATACCTAATAGTATATATTTTTCTGCTTATAATATATATTGTCCAACTTTATAGTGCCTTCTTGATATCTGCAAACAGCGAGCAAGAACAGTCCACTCATATACATGCTGAATTTCCAATCTGGTTTAAGCAACAAGTTAGTATCTTAAAAATCTTTGAATTATCCATTGTGAGTAAAATGTAGACATGACTTTTTAGAACTGACATATGTAGGTTTACCGTGAGAAACCAACTCCCATCAACAAACACTTAAGGAACTTAGCCGATGGTCCTAATACAGAAGTCAAAGAATGGCACACTTACTTCGTGAACGGGTACAAATTTCATACCCAATCATGGACGGAGGGCAAAAAAACCATCAACAGCGGGGTCCATGTAAAGGGTCTCACAGAAGGAATTGAAGATGACTTCTACGGCGTGATCCAACATATATATGAACTGGTGTACCCTTCTTTAGACTATACTAAAAGAATAGTTCTATTTTATTGTAACTGGTTCGATCCGTCCGGTAGAGGCACAAAATTTAACCCGAAATGTAATACTGTGGACATCCGAATGAGTAGAAGATATCAAAGGGATGATCCGTTTATCATAGCACAAAATGTGAGACAGGTGTATTATGTACCTTATCCACCAACTCGTAATGACAAACGAGGTTGGTCTGTCGCCATCAAGACAACACCAAGGGGTAGCATCGAAGTGGATGATTCAGAGGGAGAGGTGCCTTATCAAGTGGATATAATGTCACATGTAGCTGAAGTCATTGAAGTTGACCCTATTGATGGCTTAGGGGACTTGCAAGTCGCTGGTGAAGAAGTGAATATCGCCAATTTGTCATCCATCCAGGAGCATTTGGATGAAGAAGACGATAATTCCACTGAAGTACATGAAGAGACAGGATCTGAAGATGATGAGGAAGAAGATAATGACTCAACAGAGTCAAGACGATGACTCAAATTCTGAATAAATCGTAGTTAATTTGTATTAGATCTTCTGAAGACTTTATGATTTGGATGATTAAGTTATTTTTGGTTGTTGGATTATTAGTTAGTTATACTTGTTGACTTTATGACTTAGATAACTTATTTTTGGCTGTTGGATTATCAGTTAGTTATACTTGTTGACTTTATGACTTAGATAACTTATATTATTGCTATATCTGATAACTTTTGTTTTAACATTAAATTGCTCTGTAGACATGTCTGCAGGACGTGACCCACCTCCACCCATCAATAACGGTAAGGGTATTATGGTTGATACTGACCCCCGTCCAAATCCCCGTCGTCGTCGGAACAGACCTTCCACAAATTTAGTGATTCGTGAGTCTACGGACGGATACTCACGTATGCCTTCAACGCTTACCTCAGCAGCGTCAGCACCACACCCACATGTACCTACATCGCGCCCACCACAGCAAGCACCTTCACTGCCTCCATGTGTTGCACCTACATCGCCTCATTTCGATATGATTCCCACCCCGGGGGTCACGACACATGCACACTACACTACAAAAAAACAAATTTTTAGCGACTGTAATTTTCGGTCGCCAAACCATGTAAATCGGTCGCTATTTATTTTAGCGACCGAATCAGAGACCGATTTATGATGGTAGCTGAATACCTGGTCGCTAAGGTTTTAGCTACCGAATTATTATTTCGGTCGCTAATTAGCGACCGTAAATTCGGTCGCTATATAATAGTAATCGGTCGCTATTAGGTTGGTCGCATTTTTTGGGTAACCATTTTTAGCGACCGATAATCGGTTGCTAATTCGGTCGCTAATTTTGGTAACTGTTAACCTATATTAGCGACGGATTTTCGGTTGCTATACATCATCTGTAAATCTTAAATAAAGTTTAGCGACCGAATTATTGGTTTCTAATTTGGTCGCTAAACTGGTTATTTTTTTTTTTAATTTTAATTTTTATAATAATTTTTTTTTTCAGATTTTCTTAAAACGTTAAAAAAATTACTAATAAAACACACCAAATAACTTATGAAATATACAATCATAAAAAATAATAAATATATATAAAAAGAATAATCCAAAATTTGTCGTACAAGAATCGTTTAAAGTCAAAAATATGGAGAGAAAAAATCAGTCATGATGATGGGGAGATGGAGGAATCCAATCATCCTCAGCGTCTGTACCACCGACGTCTGCTAGCTGATCGTCCTCTGCAGAGCAGAGCAGACATCGATGGCGGCGGCGGAACGAGGAGCGGCAGCAGCGGCACAACCGCTCGAGCATCATCCCGAGCAATCGAGTCTCGGATCCTCATCTGCTCCAACACCAGCCCGCAGATGTCCGGCCCTCGCTCGATGCTCGCCCGCATCGCCGCTGGTGTGCCCGAGTCAATCAGGCAAACTGGTTCGCCATCTCGCTGCTCTCTCTCGCTCTTCTCCCGAAGCTCCGCGTTCAACTACGTGATGGTGTCCTGCATTTGGTGGAACTGCTCCTGAGGGACGGTATCGGCGCAGCAAGGAGCAGGCGTGCCGGACGATGAAGCGATGAACTCGGCTCCCAGGTGTCCGAGGCCATACACGTGCCCCTTCTTGTTCCTGCCCCCGACGACCTCCAAATAAATGGCATTATCGTCGACGGAGACAGGAGAGCAGCCATCACCAGTCAAAGCCTCATCTTGTGACTGTGAGGCACGTGATATGGCATCGTCCTTCTTCTCGTTGAAGCCCGCCTACAAAGTATAGTTGAATAGATTTTGTTAAAATAATTATATCCAATATTAACAAATCATTTATAATAAATTACAAGTAAACACTAAATTATTTTTTTGCTTACAGCATAGTTACGGGCCTTGTCGTTGACCCATGTCCCCGACTTCAACTTCTTCGTCCTCTCCACCAACTCCATAGCAGTCGGGGCCCGTTGTTTCTGTGCTTTCTGCACAGAATAATATAATATTAAATTCATAAGAATAATTAAAAATGAAAACTAATTAATTAAATAGTATATTAAGTCAAAAGTTTAATGTATTACCAGCTCGTCGTAGTGGGCGGCGGCTGATTTAGACCCACCGGTCCAAGCACATGCGCCACCATCAGAAGCTCGATCACGCCGAGAGCTGTGGCCACGGATCTCCTGGAACTTCTCGTAGCCCAGATCTTGGTCCAGCTGCCTCTTGATCTCGGGATCCACCCACCTCCCCTTATTCTCGCTCCTTCCTCGGCTTGTTCATCAGATTCTTCATAACCAGTGAGCCTTTATGCTCAAATATGTCCCTGACGAGAGCCTCTAAAGCTAAGTCCCACCTATACTCTTTCTGCAACTTACAGTTGTTAGGAAATTCGTGTGTACATATATATAATGTAAATTTAATTTAAAAAACTTAATAAACTGTTACCTTAAACTCTAGAAACAACTGATCCCTATGGCCTAGTGGGATGGCCTTCCATGTAGGCCATGGACCATCAAACTTGCGTCGCAGGATCTTCGATATCGAATCAGAAGGGCCCTTCGCGGGCAGAAAGCTGCAGCAAAATTAGAGCATTAATAAATGTTATAATTAAATTTTAAAAACAAGTAAATAGAAATTAACGATACTTTATATATATTAAAAAATTAAATTAGCATACTCGTTATCCCCCCTGGGGATAAGAAGAATCCTCCTGTCGGATGGACCACGACTCTCCTGTCCCGATGATGATGATGGTCCTATCATCGTAGGTGTGGATGATGAGGGTGCAGCCTGTGTCCCGACCACATGAGGATGGGTGGGGGGTGCAACTCCATCACCCTGAGGTGTCCCGTCAACAGAGGTGCTGGTAGGATGGTCTCGATCTGAAGGCTGTGGGTCGGCCGGCGAAGGGACTCTCGCAACACGACCGCCACGACGACCTCCACGACGACCCCTACCTCTGGAGGAATCTGCCATCTGTGAAAAAAAATGAAAATATGATTACACAACAGTGTAAATAATATAAAAATAAATTACCTACTAAGTAGAATGACATTCACACAATGAATTATGACATAAATAAATTACCTAAGTAGAATCTCCGTCACTAAATTCACCCTCAGTCTCATCAGTATCACTTGATCGGAATGTACCTTCGCTAGATGCGTCCAACTCGGATTGATCCATTAACTCTCTTTCAACTTCTTCCCCATTTCCGGAAATGTCCGCCAGAGAATTAACAATAATGTCCGGCGTAATTTGCAACGGTACGTGGGGTCTTGAAAACTCATCATCTTGGTACGGAGCATCTTTTTCAGGATGGTTGATTACATTATCAGTAATTATACTGCGAGCCTTTATCTTAATAACACCCAACCAGCCATGATGTCCTTCGGGATATGGCGAGTAATAAACCTGCTCTGCCTGTTGTGAAAAAATGAATGGGTCGTACGCCTTATTATACCTTCGAGACAGCCTAACTTGAACAATACCATAATTTTTATCTATTTTTGTCCCTACGTCAAGAGTAGGATCAAACCAATCACACTTGAAGATAACTAACTTCATCACAGGGAAACCGGTATAATCGAGTTCAAGGATGTCAGTTAGAACCCCATATAAATCATCCTCTACATTTCCATCAGTGGCTCGCACACAAACACCATAGTTACACGTCTGCATTCCTTCATTCCATGTTTTTGTGTTAAATTTATATCCATTTACAATATAAGTATTCCATGATGTAACCCATCTGTTAGGCCCCCATGCCAAATTTGTCAACAATGGATTTTGAACATTGTTTTCTGGATCTAGTACCTAAACAATCAAATATTATATTATTCTTATACATGCTATATATTTAAGGAGATAAAATGTATGCTTCAAAAAATGAAGATGCTTAACCTACATATTTACCGAACCACGTAGCAAAGTGAGAAGTAATTTCTCGATCAACCTGATCGTTTGAAATGTCAGGTTGGAGATCCCTTAGAAAATTGTCGTACATCCTACATATGGGAGATTAACAGCAGGACGATTAATAATAATAAATGTCAATTGAACTTATTAAAGACGTTGTAGAAACTTACTCTAAATATGGCGCCACCTCTTCACAATTTTGAAGGATATACGGATGAGCAAAGATTAATGTCACGTTTGCTCCAAGAAATATCCTTTTGATTTGCCACTAAATCTTCCCGGATAGTTGAATATTGATATAGGAGGACTAGTTGAACATCCTTCGCCCGAATCAACGTTTCTAGGCATCCTTGTCCTTCTCGTGTTAACTTCGTCCGGATAGTAATAAGAGGCAAAAGTGGAAGTCTCCTCTACTAAGTATGCTTCACAAATGGAACCCTCCACTCGTGCCTTGTTCTTGACTTTGTGTTTAAGGGAGTGCAGGAACCTATTAAAGAGGGATACATACAAATAATTACTAGTTTTAGGGAAAGCTAAACTACGATCTCGTGTTCGTGAATTTCATATGTATTAAGTAAAATAGTTGATGTTGTTTACCTCTCAAATGGATACATCCAGCGGTATTGGACTGGGCCACCAACTCTTGCTTCGTAAGGTAGATGAACTGGCAGGTGTTCCATGGAATCAAAGAAACTCGGCGGGAAGATTTGCTCCAACTTACATAACAAAACGGGTATCTTGACTTCCATATCCTTTAATTGATTCACATTTAGTGTTGTCGATGTAAGCTCCCTGAAAAAGTGGCTAAGCTCAACAAGTGGGTTCCAAATTTGCTTCGGTAATGCGTCGAACGCAATTGGAAGCAACCGTTGCATGAACACGTGGCAATCATGACTCTTCATTCCATGTAACTTTGCTTCCTTAATGTCAACACATCTACCCAAATTGGAAGCATACCCATCTGGTAACTTTAGTTCTTTAACCCACTTACAGACGGTCAATTTCTGTGCTTTGCTTAGTGTATAACTTGCCTTCGGTTTGATAAGTCTGCCACGACCACCGTCTTGCAACTCAAGCTCCTTCCGATTACAAATGTCAGCCAGGTCCAATCGGGCTTTATTTGTATCCTTTGTCCTCCCCTTGATGTCCATCACAGTGTCAAACACATTCAAAAACACATTCCTCTCAGTATGCATGACATCAATGTTGTGACGGAGTAGCTGCGTCCTCCAATACGGCAACCTCCAAAATATACTTTGTTTTGTCCAATTATGGTTGACGCCATAATCAGGAATATGTTCTCCTTGGGTTTCATAGACGAGCGGTAAGTATTGTACTCTGCGCCATACATTAGGACCAGTCAAACGTGGTGGAGGCGGTGTTCTCTCCGCACAACGCTTCTTGAATGCATTCTTGTTCCGCCTATAAGGATGATCTTCTGGAAGGAATTGACGATGACAATCAAAATATGAGATCTTTCGACTGTTTTTAAGCATGAATGCCTTCGATCGCTCCATACATATTGGGCATCCAAGCTTCCCCACGGTCATCCAACCCGACATCATCCCATAAGCAGGAAAGTCGTTGATCGTCCACATTAAAGCTGCTTTCATGATGAAATTCTGCCTCAAAGATACGTCATATGTCAACACACCATCATTGCACAGCATTGTCAACTCATCTATCAGTGGCTGCAAGTACACATCAATCTTACCTTTTGGATTAGACGGACCCGGAATTATGACTGTTAGGAACATAAACTCCCGCTTCATGCACATCCCCGGGGGAAGATTGTACGGAGTCAGGATAACCGGCCAACAAGAGTATGCTTTTCCAGACTGCCCAAAAGGATTAAATCCATCAGCAGATAACCCCAATCGGACATTGCGAGGGTCCTGCGAAAATGCCATATGAACCCTATCAAAATGCTTCCAAGATTCTCCATCAGATGGATGACACAAGATATCTTGCTCCCTCTCATGCTCACTATGCCACCTCATGTGAGCTGCAGTGGCCATCGAAGAGTACAATCTTGTAAGTCTTAGCACGAGCGGAAAGTACCACATCTTTTTTAGCGACCTCTTCTTCTCAATGCCCATCCTAGTGGTTGTCTTATACCGATCCGCACCACAAAATCGACAACATGTTATGCTTTCCGCTGAATCATCCTTATAGTACAACATACATCCATTCGGGCAACAATCAATTTTCAAACACCCCAGACCCAAATTTTCCACGGACTTCTTAGCATGATAAAAACTTGTAGGCATCCGATTGCCTTCTGGCAACGCCTTGGACACTGACCTGCTGAGGCGATTAAAACAGCCTTCTTGCATATTATAGTCAGATTTGATACTCAACCATTACATGCACATCGACAACTCCGTGTACTCCTGACATCCTTCCCACAATGGAGATCGTGGCAAGATCAAAGCATATCATAGAATCTTTGAGCTTCGGGATTCGGATTCTCCTCTATGTATTGGGAACCCATTCCACCATCTTCTCCCCCATCTTCTTCTAGTACAACACCAACCGATGGTCCAGCATGATCCATTATCATCTGCTCGTATGGATTCAATTCTTCCCTCCCGTCACCACTTCCATAGTACGAACCTTCAGCCACAATCGGGTTTAAGTCAGGCAACGTCTCACCATGGTTACTCCACCAATAGTAATCAGGCATGAAGCCCTTCTCATAAAGAGCTACAACTCCATCCACACTTTTGAAAGATTGACACTTGCATCTTTTGCAAGGACACCTCAATTGATCTCCGCCCAGCCGTATAAATCTCTCCTGGCTAACAACAAACTCTATAAACTCACCCACTCCAACTCTATACTCTTCCCTAAGACGTTTATTCCGATCCAACCTACGATACATCCATTTTCGATTCTCCGGAATATCCATTGATGGCAATTAAATAGCCTGACCAATCCTACAATAACACTTATATATTACGGTGCATTCCAATAACTCCATCAATCTCGTTCTTATGACAAGGTATGAACCTATCCCATTCAAGAAGAAACCTTTGTCACACTCAGCTACTAATAGTTATTCCCATATTTAAATACCTTATACTTGACAAAATTTCGGCAGCATTTCCCATCGGTCTCCAAGTTACACGACTCGAGCACGGTCAGAATCACCGCGATCAAGTATGCACCAGGAGAACAAAAGGAAATGCATCAGACCGAGATTTCAACAAGTATATAAGGCATTTGAACAGTGAAATGACTATTGTACGAGTGTGAAAAAGGTTTTTTCCCAAACTGTCCCACTTGGACAATTCAAGATTCAATACAATGAGCATGCATACCTTGATAAGTTACGCATGCTCATTAATATTGAATCTCAAATAGGAAACTAAGGTTTTCGTAAATTAATTATTAACTCTAACAGAAAATAAAACCATTAACCTATAAATATTGCAACATTGTTGAGTTTATATAAATTGCAGCGTAAATCAATACAAACTTAGATTAAATATTGTAGCAAACATCCTATTGAGCTCCTCTCTCCACTAACAAGTAGCAGTTAATTGTCAAACACATGCATAATTTCTAAATTATCAGCACACAACCAGCATCCCGCCTTTCGGACAGGATCACATCCTATTGAGCTCTGCTCTCCACTAACAAACAACACATATTGACAAACACATCCATAAACATTAAATTATCAGCATACAATCATACAAGATCACATCCTATTGAGCTCCGCTCTCCACTAACAAACAACACATATTGACAAACACATGCATAAACATTAAATTAATTATCAGCATACAATCAGACAAGATCACATCCTGTTGAGTTCAGCTCTCCACTACCAAACAAGACGATAATTCACATAATACATTACACTGAGTGTTCAGAGAACTGACCTGAGAGAGAAAACACAACTGAGCAAGGATCAGTGGAGGAGCCGGTAGAAGAATATGACAACAAGGACCTATCGTGCATAAATGAAATTATTCATTTCAACTCAAATCACTATTCTATTATGTTAAATTGTTATACCTAAATAATTTATCTCATGAATATCTAGTGTTAAAGAATGTGCTCATGAAAAAATAATCAATGAAGCATAAAAAATAATAAGATTGGAGAGCTGAAGGTCAATTTATTTTGATTTCGACTTTTTTTAAAAAAATTATCCTTAAATCGGGCCTAACTGTTTACACAAATCGAATCAATATATTACATATCCAGTACCATAAAAAAAATGTGGATAATTCTAGAATTTCTTTCTATCAAAGAGAAGATTTTCCATGTTGTTCAATGTTCATGTTAGTAAACATGACAGTGCCCATTAAAATAGAAAATAATAGAGAGAAAACTGAAAGGTGTAATTGATTGAATGAGAAAGTTTATTACATCAAGTCATATATAAAAGTGACTTATATTATATGTAAGACAAAGCAACTGATTTGTAACTAACCACTAATTAACTATATTAATTATATGATCTAATAGTCCATCCTAGATAGACAAGATGTTAGGGTCTTAGTTAGTAGGGAAAAATTGTCATAACTCACAAATTCCATTTCTATGATTTTCTAGAATTTAAATCATAAAAATCAAGGAATATGGAAAGTTGTAGCAACTTAGTGATTTGAATGAAAAACATGAAGAGAAAGGAAGGATGATCATTGATCACTAGACAAGCACAGATATCAAATTTGGAGATTTGTTTCCCTTTATGCAAAGAATTACAAATTTTTGAAATCCAAGAGTAAAATAAAAGGGTATGGTTTGGCCAAGTGGGGGAAAATAGGGGAGAAATTTTTGTTCATCAAATCATTTGGCAAGCATGAAGAGTATGATTATAGAAGCACCAATATAAAGTTGAAACAAACACAACCAAACTCTTAAAAATGATTTTTTTACTTAAAAAAAGTGATTTTGTCATCAAATAATCTATAACAAACACCCTCCTAACATTTGGAGGAGTGTTATATCATTTTGTGTCAACAAAAAACAATCATTGAGGCTTATCTGTTGTGTTAGTGATGAAACAGATTGAGATTTGAAGTTGGGCCTCACCTAATAAGAATGGGCTCCTGATATTCATACCCTACACAACTGGATATTCCCATCTCCTTTCCCCCTCTTCTTTTTTTAACTTGTTTCCCGAAATACCCCCACGCAGCATGATGGACTCAAACCATGACAAAGTGAACATCCATACTAGCATTCAACCACTAGGCCGCAACAATGTTTGAAAGAAATGATGTAACGCGAAATATATTTGAGATAAACCGGAAGGTATAAAAAGTTTTGATACTTACGAAGCTGTAGTTTCCATAAGTATGAATTGTTTATACTTACGAAAACTACAATTACCGGAAGTATAAAAAAAATTATACTTTGCCTCGCTGCTAGAGGCCATGCAGGACTATGCAGAGGGTGAAGAAAGGGAAGAGGGGTGGGGAGGAAAAATAAAGGAGGGAGGGGAGGTATATTTAAGGAATAAATAAATAAAAAGAGGGAGCTAGGAGGTGAGGTGCCGAATTTATGATGTAGGCCCATAAGAATGTGTTTATATCTTCTTCATGCCATTACAATATGGTGTTTTAACAACAAACCCAATCCTGATTCCTGACCCAGAAGGGGAAAAAAAAAGGAGACCAATCTATGTAGGAGGAATGAAAAGAATGTAGCAATAAGGACATCTCATTTCTAAAATGCTCCTTTGGTTGCTTAGGCATATTTCCGAGCAAGACATCTACAGTATTTTATAGAAGTCGAAATTGCAAGTTTTAGGACCCGGTAAACAATTTTGACCTATAATTATGTTATTAATGGAAATGGCAAAAAGGTGAGGTCCAGTCCCTTTGAACAAAGGAGAGGATGGAAAAATGTCAAATCTTTCCCTTTTCTCTCCCTCCTTTCAAGACATTTATGGCATGCACTATGACAATGCCCCTCACTTGAGGTCCTCTGTTCAATATTGCCAAAGGAAATGAAATCCCTTTTCCTAACAATATTAGCTAGCTTCATTCATTTAGTGACAAAAATAGCAATTCTCTCTTTTCAACCATCATCTTTTGTAACAGTAATTTTTAAGAAAAGAGGATCTCAAGACTCGTATGGCATCGATCGACACAATTCTATCCAACTATAAATGCAAGAGTTGAATGGAAAATTTTGAGGGAAAAAATTGCAAGAGTGGAACAAGTAGCATTATCATCATATTATCTGATACAAAACTTGCAAACTAATATAACTGTACTTCGATTATGGATAAAGAAAAAAGAAAAGATGTATTAGCCTAGTAGGTATAGTAGAAAAAACTACACATTGTTTTACCATAGGAATTACAACACAATCGTTGCCACAACCAAAATTGTGAGATTAATCAGTCTCACAAAGCTACCAACTACGAAAAGCTATATCCTAAAAGCTACATTTTACAAGTAACTACAAAGAATACACAAAGTGAGCAAAAGTTTAGTTCATGTTAATTCTAGCTGGAAGGCATACTCCAGGAGCTTGCTCTTCCACAAAAATGGTTTCACAGTTAACTCGTTTCTTTAACGTAAAATGAAAATGGAACATATAAATTCCAAAGAAATCAATGGAAATTGAATAGAAAAACCAGCAAAAAAACATGCACTTCATAATAGTGAGACAGGTGAGACAGAGAGAGATATATGCGAGAGAAACGGAGACAGAGAGATGGAGTAGAGGAGAGCTTACCCGAGCGGAGAGGGGAGATAACGGTGGTGACCGGAGGTGTCTTGGGGTGTTGAGGTGGCCGGAGCGCGCCGTAGTAGAAGAGAGAAACAGCGGGTGGAGAGAGAAACGCGACGGAAAAAATGAGGAAGAAGGAGGTTCTGTCGAATTTAGGGATTTCAGTTTTAGCGACCGAATTAATTCGGTCGCTAATTCGGTCGCTAATATGGCTAGTTTTAATTTGAATTTGTAATTTTAGCGACCGATTTAAATTTCGGTCGCTAACACGCGCAATTTTATTTTTTTAACGCGCCATTTAGCGACCGAATTAAAATCGGTCGCAAATATAATAAATTTTAAAGTGTTAATCCATAGACTTAGCGACGGATTTATAAATCGGTCGCTAATCTAAATACAGTTTGACCGTTACATTTAATTCGGTCGCCATTTCGGTTGCTAAAAATTCATACATTTCTGACTTTTACTTTCCTTTGTTTAGCGACCGAAGTAGTGACCGATGTATCTGCTACGCTCTATTTCGGTCGCAGATTCAACTCTAACAAGTGTTTCATGTAGATCCTGCAATCGGTCGCTATTTCGGTCGCAAAAAGCAACCAAAAAATTCGGTCACTATTTTCGGTCGCTAAATGACCTTTTTTTTGTAGTGCTATAGAGCATCTCCTTCAGTATGTGTGGATGAGGAGCAACAATATAGTCAAGGCTATTCACGCTCACCTTCAGTTGCAAATGTGCATGAGCAGCCAGAGGAGCCGGTGGAGCCAGTGGAGCTAGAGGAGCTAGATGGGTCATAGGTAGTTGAGCTCATGCCCGATGGTCGACCTATTATTAGGCCTAGTGGTAACGGGTAAGAATTAATAAAATTTCTATGTGTTTGGTTGATTCATGCATTTTATCATAATTTATTACCATGTGTTTGATTGGTTCATGCGCCTTTACTGTTAAGGTTCCTTCCTTGTAAGAGAGCAGCGAGTGCCATCACGTTTGTTATCCAGCAAAGGTATCATAGGGCATTTACATCATGGGGAAAACTCACTGACAATGAGCGGATTAGTATGTTTGATGCGTTTAGAGTAAGTAGCAAATTTCAATTTACTTAATGTGGTTTTTGTTATTTCCGAAACTATTAGTATAACAATTGTTATTTATCTTAAAACAGGGTCAGGCGGCATGGAGGAATGAAGATGAGTCAGAGATCCAGAGGATCTTTCACCATAAAGCCTCCGAACGCCTTTCTGATATGCTTAGGGAGGCTCGTGAGAGTGGCATACAGTGATCCTGTATTGGAGATGGTATTTGGGAGGAGTTGCGTCGTTATTGGGCTTCTGATCAATTTAAAAAAATTTCTGCTCAGGCAAAGAAAAATAGAGCATCAGAAAAGGGTGGGAGCCTGCACACGGGAGGAAGCATTTCCCAGTCGCAGTGGGCAGATCGTATGGTATGCTCATACTGTCATTCTTTATGCATTAAATGTATTTATTCCAACATCATAGTTCATTAATTGTTATCTTAATCATCTATGCTTGTGTTATAGGCTCGTTGGTATAACCGAGGAGTACAAATTCATGAGGTTCACAAACGCACCCATACTAGGAAGGATACCGGCGAGTACATAGATGAGCGCTCCAAGCGCACTCAGGTAATATGCCCTTTTGATTTTTGAAGAAGCTATTGACTTTAATAGATATTGTAACACTCATACTTTACTGGACTTGAGAGGCAGAGAGCCTCAAATGTTATGACTAGTTTGAGCATTGGCTTTTAGGGAGTTTAATAAGAAAGCAAGATTGTATTTCACATATTCTTTACTGAAGTGAGTATCTTTTTCAACTTTCACATTCTAATTTTAGTGTTGTTAATCAATTTCATTGGACAAAGACAAATGATGTAAGTATGTGGTTGTTGCTTTGGCTCTCAAGCTAGTTTGAATATATTGCTTTGTGTGAATCTTATTAAGCTTTTGATGACTTGCAGTTTTAAATTGTGGTGTTCAATTTGTAAAGTTTGAGGTTTAGGGGAAACTCTGTCCAATTTTCTGCATAATTAATCGTGTAACATACTATTCATGTTTTGATTCTTGAGTCTCAGAGAGTCACTTTATATTTGGACCTATTGATACTTGCCCGACATTGGAAATGTTATATCTAGTTTGGACATGATAATTTGTGTGCATCCTATTGAGCTTTTGATGATGATTTATGGATTTAAATTGCGGTGTTCTGTTTGTAAACATTGGGATGTTGTAGTTTTAGGGGAAACTCTGTCCATTTTTCTGCATAACTTATCTTGTAACATATTGTTCAAATTTTGATAGTCCGATGTATTGTAACAGAGGAGGAGTTTCATGAGAGGATGTGTCAACATAGGTCTCAATCATCACCTCTTCACCATCCACCCCGGCTAACCCACGGGAGGACGAGCAGCTTGCGCTGAATGTTTGGGCGAAGTCGTCGGCGGCAAGTATAAGGGTCGTTTGTGCGGTCTGGAGACCTTCTCAAGCAACTATCGGAAAAGGGCCTCGCGCAAGTTAGAGATTAGGGTTGGAGCGTCCACCACATGCGACGTTACCCTCGGGAGTCTGCGGAGATTGCTCGATTGAGGCAGATGTTGGTCGCTTCCCGGAGGAGAGGAGCGGCAGAGGGATGAGGAGCATCGTCCGATGATGGATACGATGCGACGGCACTGATGGAGACAAGGCGTCGGCGATTGCAGCAAAGAAGCAGCCCCACAAAGAACGATGGCCTAGTCAGACGACCCAGCGTGCTCAGGAGGACAACGACTCTCATGACCATTTTGTTGAGGATCCTTATAATGGGGATTCTTAGACTTTTGAATGAATTTATAAGTTTATTTTACTTATCATGTTTATTATGGTTTGAAATAATTTTTTCTTTGAACAAATATGACTTGAATAACATTTTGTGTTGAACAAATTGTTTGCTTGAATTATGATGTTAATTTCTTTGTTGATGCATTCATATAAAAATAATAATTATTTATTTATCCACTTTAACATAAATTAATGTTAAGTTATAAGGTTTTATAATTTAAACAAAACATATATTTCCCAGGGATATATCCCTGGGAAATATTATTTCCCAGGGATATATCCCTGGGAAATTTCCCAAGACTGTAACCGCGGGGTATTTCCCAGGGCATACCCGTGGGAAACATTTCCGACCAGCTGAAAACCGAGGGATATGAATCCGTGGGTCATCCCTGGGAAATGTGTATTTTCCCACGGATTTTATGGATTTCCTAGGGCCATAGGCCTTGGGAAACAACAAAAATTCTTGTAGTGGAATTAATGGTTTGGCTGTCCACGTACATCTGATGAAGACCCTTTGTTTGTGTGTGATTTAATACACGTAAAATACATTAATACCCTGAATTAATCCTTTCTCACCACAAAATCCCTAGCTCAAAATGGACTTAAAAGGAGGACTTCATTCAAAGTCACCAATCAATTGGGGGAATTGGGTTGCAAAGACCCTTGTCCAAGGAAGAGAGGGTGAGGTCTGAATTAGATTTCAACCTAATTTTGGGGGTGAGTGAGACTGAATGTGGTGTTGTAGCACTCTACAACATCAATCCTGTGAGCTTTTGCGCTTCAACAGATTTTGTTCATCATGCATTCCATTCATGTGTTTTCTCTGCAGAATTTGACTTATTTATGTGATTAATTGCATATTTCACTGTTGCACACAAACTGGCTTGAGGCACTGTTCTTGTTTTAACTACTGAGACTTAAATTCCAACCCTTAAGTATTACCCTTTGTGAACCCCTTTGAGCCTAAGACTTTCTTGTTGGTGTTAAGCCACATTACAAGCTCAAATTCCTTGAAAAACAATGTACTACCCTGTTTAGGTGGAGTTTGGGACTGTGCAATAAAAAGGGAGGAAAGAGCAAATCATCAAAGGAACAATATGAAAAAGTGAAAAGCTGCAGAAAAACTATAGCAGAATATGTTGCACTGAAGCTACTGCCTTTCCTCCCAATGTTTGTTTGTTATTCAAAAAAAAAATATTTAAAAGTAATAATGTTTCCCCCCTTGTCACCATAAATGTGGGCAATAATACATAAATGTCTAAGTTTAGGGTTGGGTGATTTGGACAAGAGATCTTGAACTACACCTAAGTTAGCTACTGTCCCAAAAATTTCCACACCTAAACCTTAGCCCCATTACAACCCATTAAAGTCTTCTTGCTGTGTGTAATTTGTGTTTGTGCTTTTATTTGATAGAAATTTGTGAAGCGTATGATAGAGTTGCATGTGAATGATGATTGAGTGAAACACCAAGAAATAACAAAAAGTAGAGTGAATATAGTGATATGACAAATCCAATAATGTATTTAGCCCCTGTTCTTAGGAAGATAATCTGGTGAGCCTTCACCCTTGTATCCAAAGGATAATTGGAAAATGCACCTAAGATTCTGTTGAGAGGTGGTTTGGGATGAGTTTCCTTGTTAAAAATGAGTTGAGAGCTTAGGGAGCACACATACACTTTGGAGAGTGATGCGTGTATTTTAAGATATAAATAAAGGCAAGTGCACCTCGTCGCAATCAAGTAATACGGTGGTGAGACCGGTTATCGTATCCACAGGGATTGGTTGTCAATTACCAATTCACAAACTTAACAACTATTTAGACTATACTGAAGTATGAGAGATTAAAACAGAAAATAAAGAAAGCAAAACAATATTTTTGGTCTTTTGGGAATTATATCGAACACTTGGAAGGCAAACAGAGATGTGGCTAAGATTGTTAGGGTTAGACTACACTAATCCTCCCTTAATTGCAATGAAATGGTTATCAACACAAATCCTAATTCAATTATGACAACCAAGCCTTTTCTAAAATACTCAAGCCTAATTCCTTAGGTGCATTGAGCCTAAAACCCCAAATTAAACCCTAATTCCTTAGGTGGATTAACCTGAGATTTTGCATTAAGTCAAGACTTATAAGATTGCAAGCATTCAACACCTATTCCTAGATTCTTGAACTACTTGGCATATGATTCATGAGCATGCCTTAACACCAACCTTCCAGTCATCTATCAAAGCAACATATCATTCCTATAGGTAGCTAATCCAAGGAAAGCATTAAGCACAGAATCACATACTCATAAGGAAATAGAGACTTGCATTAAACACCAAATCAAATACAACAAGTTCAGAAAAGTTTCATCTAACCCCAACAATGGGGATTTAACTACTCATGATAAAAGGAAATACAAAACAGAATGAGAAAAGGGATGGAGAACACTCATAGACAAGCTTCCTCCATCTTCTTCCCATCCAAGAGCAGAGAAAACGCCCCCCTATTTGGGTAGAAACCCTCTCCAGCCGCTGACCTCACCGCCTCCAAGTGCCGATCCCTAATTCTGTTCAAAGTGCAGGTTTATTTATAGATCAGGCCGCGTCACGGCCGTGATAGCCATCACGGCCAGGCCGTGATGGTTTTCGACTTGGCGCCTCTTCATTCACTTATTCATCACGGCCGTGATATTCATCACGGCTAGGCCGTGATCGTTTCTCGACTTTTCCAACTAGCAGTGTCACGGTAGTGATAGCCATCACGGCCAGGCCGTGATGACTTCCGACTTTTGGCTCAATCTTTCTTCGCTCATCGCTCCTCACGGCCGTGAGGGCCATCACGCCAAGCCGTGATACTCGCTTGGCTCATAATCTTCACTTTTAAGCTCTTTTTTCATCCAAGCTCCACCAAGGCTGATTTCGGGCATTTTTCCATTAAATCCCGCAAAACAACACACAGAAACCACCTCATCCGTTCTAAAGGAAAAACTATACAAAATCAACACTAAATTGGCCTAACTATATGCAAATGCATGCAGAAATGTACATGGAAAATGAGGTAAAATCACACTCATCAAATCACCCCAAGCTTAAGACTTTGCTTGTCCTCAAGCAAAAACTAAGGCCAGAAGAGATAAACAGTCAAAGCATGGATAGTGAACCAAGAACCCGAGTAAATGATCCAAGCAATAGGCAATTCAAACAATTCAGCAAGAGACAATCAATTCAAGTCCAATTAGAGGCTTAAGTTTCCTAGACTCACATCCTCACTGATTCGGGCACTCTTGCTCACTTGAAGCTCACCCCAAGCTTGTTTATTTGCTTGGCTCTCTTTCTTGCCTCACTCACTCAAGTGTTCAAGTATACATACAATTCGTTCCATCTTCCTCAAGGAATGATTCCTACCATATGCTTGACTATCAACCAAATCTCCACTTTATTTATGAAAACACCTAAGAATCAAGAGGTCTTTATTTGGTTGTAACGTGGCCATGGGATTAATCTTTAGGTGGGGATAACAAGAAAGGGATATTTCAAAAGGCTAAACCAAGTATCAACAATTCAACACAAGACACCTTCTAAAATACCTTCTTGGGTTTTCAATACATTTTTCCACCTTTCTTTTCTTTCTTTTTCTTTTTATTTCTCACTTTTCTTTTTGTCATCCCCTTCTCTATTTATTTATTTTTCTATTTTTTCTATTTTATTTGGAGAAGGGGAGTTTTTTTTTTTTTTTTTGATTCTTTCATCCCAATTTTCAACTACCTTTTTACCATTTTGTAACACTTTAGAAGGTCCCTTGTCAAATATATTTATCAAAAATTTTCAGGGTACCAAGAAAAGCATTTTTTTCTTTCAGGCTCAAAATTGGGCAACTAAGGGTAGCATTTACACATTCAAAGCTCAGAAGGCCCGAAAAATACCTATTGCCTCAATCATTTTCAAAAATGTTTCAAAAAAATTTTAAGCTTTAAAATGGTTTCAAGTCAAGTTCTAGAGAAAACAAACCAAGAGGAATAACACTCAACACAAAGAATGGGGGCAGATTTAGTGAGTACCCCCTAATGGATCAAAAGCTCACATTTATCAGTTCGAGAACCAGTGAAAAACACAAGTCTAAAGAAACATATGCTAATCATCAACTATCCAAGATCATCTCAAGCATATTCATTTGCAGCCATATCACAAGAATAAACATAATTGGGTTCAAGAATTCACTATCACAGAAAATTGGCACTTAGCTCTCACAATCATAAGCTCAATCTAAGCAGGGGTAATCAATTCATGTGATCATGCAAACTTAAGCCTATATGAATGCAATATTTACAATGCAAGCAAAAAGATTACCCCTACCCCAAGCTTAAAGATTTACATTGTCCCCAATGTAAACAATCAAGTTGGAGAGGGGAGAAGAAAAATAAAATAAAGCAAAAAAATTGGAACGGCTTACCGAGGTGGTAGCGGGTGTTGGCTCACATGCTTTATGGCTTTGTTTCTCCCTGCTCTTTTTCTCCTTCCTTTATTCAAAATCTGAAGACACTTAACAAAATAATTAACAAACCTCTTGAGCTTCTCAAATTATTCAAGAGGTTAAAAATCAAAAACAAAAACTAACTAAAAAGAAGGGTTAAGAAAAGTTGGGTTGCCTCCCAATAAGCGCTTCTTTAACGTCACTAGCTTGACTTATTAAGAAGCATCCACCTGGATCCCATAACCTGTGGTATAAGGACCAAGGGATGCTAACCATGTGAGATCCTTCACCTGGATCCCACAGTTTGCAGCAAAAATATGGGAGTGAGCTCTTGAAAATCATGGTGACCTCACCAAATGTGTTGAATTTCTCACTCCCTCTTGGGTCAAAATTGACCCCTTCATCCACAAAATCTTCCCAATAAAAATGGGGTTCAACCTCAGGTAGAGGCATGAACTCCATTGTTGACTGCTTTAAAATGTGAGGTGGCAAATAATTCGAGAGGATCATTGGTGCTGTTCTGGCTTCTGTACAATCTTCACTCTCAGCATTGCCAAATCCATCACCTTCCAAATATGCAGAAATCTCCGCACAAACCACACAAGTGTTTCTCCCATCACATTCCACACATGCATAGGAACCAATAGCATCATCTAATTCCAAAAGTTTTTCATCATTCCCAAGCATGGTGAAATAGATGTCCTCCAATTGCCTCTTCCTTTCAGGCTCCTTAGTCAAGGGTTCAATGGGGAGTGGTGCAACTATGTTCTCCAAAACAGGGTCTTCACTTCTTTACTCGGTTGCTCCCACTTCTTCTTCTTCCTCCTCATCCATCATTGCATCATCTTCATCATCATCCATCAAGTCCTCATTTGGCATTTTGGACAGAAGGTTAGAGAGTTCCTCAATACGTACCCCGAGACTTCGAATGGCATCTTCTTGATTCTTTAATTCTTCCATTGTTGTTGCCATGAAGTTCTCCAAAACAGCCTCTAAGTGAGGTTGACTATCCGGTATAGGTTGCTCAACCTCGACTGGGAATGCGGATTTGAAGTTATCCCAAGCAACTTCCAATGGGGATGGCTCATCATACCAAGGTGTGGAAGATTCCCAATGTTCCCCTTCATCCATCAAAGTATTGTTTGGAGGGTTCCCCCACCATGGAGTAGAAGTGTTGGGAAATTGATTTCCCCATTCAGAACAACCTACCATTGGTGGAGGAGAGATTTGTGCCCTTGACAGCTCATTACTCACTTGTTGGATTTTTACGGCTAATTGCAGCATATCTACCCGCAGCTGCAACTCAGATATCTCCAATTCTGCATCAGATGGTTGATACCAATTGTAGTCCATGATCCTACCAAACCAATTTTCACCACACAGACCAATAAGCCCAAGATCAAAGAAACACAAAAACAAATATATACAAAACTAACAAAAGAAAAGTATCAATTATATACAGAAAAATAAAATAAAAATGTCTAAACTAGTTGTCTCATTTGTTACTACTGATATTGACAAAACCAATCCCCGGCAACGGCGCCAAAAACTTGATGCGTGTATTTTAAGATATAAATAAAGGCAAGTGCACCTCGTCGCAATCAAGTAATACGGGGGTGAGACCGGTTATCGTATCCACAAGGATTGGTTGTCAATTACCAATTCACAAACTTAACAACTATTTAGACTATACTGAAGTATGAGAGATTAAAACAGAAAATAAAGAAAGCAAAACAATATTTTTGGTCTTTTGGGAATTATATCGAACACTTGGAAGGCAAACAGAGATGTGGCTAAGATTGTTAGGGTTAGACTACACTAATCCTCCCTTAATTGCAATGAAATGGTTATCAACACAAATCCTAATTCAATTATGACAACCAAGCCTTTTCTAAAATACTCAAGCCTAATTCCTTAGGTGCATTGAGCCTAAAACCCCAAATTAAACCCTAATTCCTTAGGTGGATTAACCTGAGATTTTGCATTAAGTCAAGACTTATAAGATTGCAAGCATTCAACACCCATTCCTAGATTCTTGAACTACTTGGCATATGATTCATGAGCATGCCTTAACACCAACCTTCCAGTCATCTATCAAAGCAACATATCATTCCTATGGGTAGCTAATCCAAGGAAAGCATTAAGCACAGAATCACATACTCATAAGGAAATAGAGACTTGCATTAAACACCAAATCAAATACAACAAGTTCAGAAAAGTTTCATCTAACCCCAACAATGGGGATTTAACTACTCATGATAAAAGGAAATACAAAACAGAATGAGAAAAGGGATGGAGAACACTCATAGACAAGCTTCCTCCATCTTCTCCCCATCCAAGAGCAGAGAAAACGCCCCCCTATTTGGGTAGAAACCCTCTCCAGCCGCCAGCCTCAGCCTGCCTCCAAGTGCCGATCCCTAATTCTGTTCAGTGCAGGTTTATTTATAGATCAGGCCCGCGTCACGGCCGTGATAGCCATCACGGCTAGGCCGTGATGGTTTCTGACTTGGGCGCCTCTTCATTCACTTATTCATCACGGCCGTGATATTCATCACGGCTAGGCCGTGATCGTTTCTGACTTTTCCAACTAGCAGGTCACGGCCGTGATAGCCATCACGGCCAGGCCGTGACAGCTTCTGACTTTTGGCTCAATCTTTCTTGACATCATCGCTCCCTCACGTAGTGAGAGGCCATCACGGCCAAGCCGTGATACTCTCTGCTTGGCTCATAATCTTCACTTTTAAGCTCTTTTTTCATCCAAGCTCCACCAAGGCTGATTTCTGGGCATTTTTCCATTAAATCCTGCAAAACAACACCAGAAACCACCTCATCCGTTCTAAAGGAAAAACTATACAAAATCAACACTAAATTGGCCTAACTATATGCAAATGCATGCAGAAATGTACATGGAAAATGAGGTAAAATCACACTCATCAGAGAGTAACTGAGAAAAGGGTATTTTGTGTTGAGCATGTTTCTGAAAAATGCATCTGAGGACTGCCATGGTTTTTGCTCAAGCTGTTCTGATTTTGTTCTTAGTTTAATATTGCTTTTGAATGTCATTACTTGAGGACAAGCAATGGTTCAAGTTTGGGGGTGTGAAAACTATTAGAAATAAGAGTTATTACTATCCTTTGAGATTTTGTTCTTGTTTGACCATTTTTTGGAAAAAAAAATTCAAGTTTTGATTGGTTTAGTAAATAGCTGTGTTGATCTGTTAAAATGCTGAAAAAGCTATGAATACTGAATTGTTATTGCTGAAGGTTGTTTGAGTTTTGAGCAAGTTTTAGAGGTGAAATTGCTGAAGGAGTTGCTCTGGGATGTTATGGAATGTTGCAGCTTTTGGAGAGCAATTCACTACAAGACAAAAAAAATTCCAGCTCAGCCAATACCCACTAGAGGACAAAATGTCCGTTGTGCTGTGCAAAAAGAAAGAGAGAGAATACAATGCAGCAGCTATGTGTACTTGGGAATTGGGCCAAGGATTATTTTATTATTTGAATTTTTGTAAAGCTCAAAAAGTGAGGCATAAGAGAGAATGTAACCCTATTTTGGGGGAGCTAGTACAAATAGTGTGTAAGCCTTGCTTTTAGGTCAGCCGGGTATTGTGCATAGCAGCCGTCGGCTCACTTTTGTCCTCTCTATAAGTTCTTTACGTTTCATGCTTGGTATTTCTTTTATGTCTATTTTTGTCTTCAAGCTCATTATGAGCTAAATTCTTTTAGTTAGGATTCTATGATTTTGTAATTAACATTGATGGGTAATTCAATGCAATGGATGTTATTCATTTTCTTCTTTTCTGCTTGAATGTTTAATTCCGGTTTAAACTGATCAACTAATCTGAAGTATTATCTAACTAAGTTTGGAAAAACCAAGTTAGTGGATTTGATTAGAAGATATAGATAGAACAATTAATTGGAAAATTAATTGTGTTGAATGAGCTATGAATAACCTTCAAGTCTTTAAGTAGCTGGACGTGCTTATCTGACAGTTGAGGGAAATTAATTTGAACTTAGGAATAAGAAACTTTTAATGAACTCAGTTATTATTGCTGGAAAGCAATTTTTCATTTCCTGGACTAAATAATGTAGCATCCTGAAGTATGAATTACCCTGAAGTTAAGATTACAAAGGATTAGAATCCTAGCTGTTTCGCTCTCTATTTTAAAACCCTCATTTATTGCTCTATTACTTTCATGCACTTTATAATCACTGTTCTGAAACTCAATTACTCCATTTACTTTTCATGCTTAAAATCACTCTTTATTTATATTAAGCTAAGTAGAAAAGGTTAAAACAATAATTTATATTCAATTCATTTAAATCCTCGTGGAAACAATCTTTATTAATACTTTATTACTTGTTTGACTGTGTACACTTGCACATCTTTCTACTACCAACAAGTTTTTGGAACCTATATGAAATTCATTCAATAATCAATAATGTATCGGAGAAAATGTTAAAAAGAGTGTTTTGCTAGAATTTCTCAAATTTCAAATTATATAGCATTGAAAATATAGCTAAAATGAAAACAAAGATGACCGCATAACTCGTAGGTCCCACACTAGTTTGATCTTCAATTATTTGTCACGAAGGAATTTTGATCAAGAACCAAAAAATCACGTTAACAAATTGGCACGCCTGGTGGGACGAGTTTAGAGTAACTCGAACAGTGTCACAAACTCTGACATACAAATTTATTGTATGCATTTAAGGAGTGGGAGAGTGATTCAAACATCATCTATTTCCCAAAACTCTGAATATGAGTAGTGCAAGTAATGCAGGCATAGTAAGCACTAACGCCACTGTGTCAACGGTGGATGCTAACCCTGTAACCACTGTTGCACCAGTTGACAATATTCCTGCAACCGTAGTTGATGCTACTAATGCAGGAAATAATAGCACTAATAGTTTAATCGCGGGAAGAGGCTTTTCTTATGCTCAAGTTGTCAATATATTTGACGAAGTTGGTCAAGGAACACTCCCGTCGCCAACTTCCCCAGTTATACAACAAATAAACCCGCCAAGTATTGGATTGTCTCCACGAAGTGTTGTAAATTCAAACCTAAGAGGGACTACACAACCTCTGCAACAACCTTTGTATGGAATGCCTTATGGTTCAACAACTGTCAACCCAAATACCCCATTTGCATACATACCATATCCAAATGGAGTAATGACGACAGCCCATATATCTGGACAGGCAGGACCGTCGTCTGGGGGGTAAATCCCCAGTCGAGGGAATGGGATAACAGGGTCAATGGTTGTGACCCATACTCGACAGGAGCGTCCAGTAGTGAGGCCACAAGTATCTCCATTTAGACAGCCACCCCCGCAAAACATTGTTGGTCTGTCGGAGGCTACATTGGCCAATGTTCGACAACAAATAGATTCCAGTAACTTTGACATGGTGAATACATTTACTCAACAAATGGGTACAGTGATTACACCATTAATAGAAAACACAAATAATGCATGTTTCACATTCGCAAATGAGATACGTAAGTTAAATAGAGCCTTGGGCGTGTTAGCCACGGAAGATAATCAAAATGCCAATAGGAATGCGAATAGAAATGTCAACCAGGGTCAGAATAACCAACCACAGGTTGACCGACCACAAGTCATTCCATTTGATGGATCAGAACAAGATGACAAGCGGCCATAGCCCCATCGTCGAGTCCCTTTGAGACATGGGAATGTACATGTCTTGCAGCCAGGGGAGGACGAAGACTTTGCCATAAACCAGGGTGCTCTTGGAGCGCTTCGTCAAAATATTATAAACCAGAATGTCAACCAAGTAGTCGAGCAAGCATTGAATCGGTTTGGCTTCAACATTGGCTATGCCAATCAGCCATACTTTGCTTGTGTTCCCAGACTGGGTACAACAGGCAGAAATTGAGACACCCCGTTGTACCCCGTTGTATTATTAAATTAGAACCTTATTATTTATTTACTTAATCGCACGTTTATCATTGAAAATACGTAAAAATTAAAACTTAATTAATATTCATATAACTTCTGCAAATATAAAACACACCAAAACTATATTACATAAATAAACACATAACTATCCTTTATTTTACACAACACTGTTTAGGGTATCCTCTCAGTAGGATCCCACACAGGTACTTATTTATACAAACTGCTTATAACTAACGGAAAGTAAAAATGTCTTATATGACTCACTGCCCCTAAACTTGCTACACTATATTATTAGGATCAGTAGGTTGTTCTCAAACCGTCGACTTCATACGGAATGTCATTCAACTCCTCAATAACCTCCGTCTCGCAAATGGGGTTCCATCCATCTCCTCAGCAACATATTCGTCCATCTGGTCTTCTAACGTAACAAAGTAGACATACACAAAAATACAGAATGGGGAGATAAGAAACAGTTCTATCATCATAAGCGGAAAAGATTCATAGCATATAATACAATAATAGTCACAAACATGCATCACTCACAATTTACAATCATCCATACTTTATAACATCATCCTCTACCCTCCAACTCATGCAACTAAACCTTTATGCTGATGTGGCCACTGCTAATCCTGTCACACTCCCTCGTTAGGAATGTCAGGCAGTCGTCCAAGTGACATGTTCCCAACGCCAGTGCACATTCTCATCCATGGTGAGAATACTTATGCAAAGCAATGATACTATAGCTGCATAGTACCGTCGGTGCACACCCTGATTTTCTCTCTAAACTCTGTCAATGGTGCTCATGCATAGCAATAACACTATAGTTACACAACGTAACTTCTAATTTGGAGCGGTCCACGAGAACTTCGACCTCGTGTATCTCAAATACACGGTTATGAACAACAATGCAACATATGATTCTCACTGACTTTTATCAATAACAACCTAGTACCTCAAGCTTTTCCTCATAACCTCCACTTACATTCTATATCACATCACTTCTATAAAATAATAGCGAGGTACCTTTAGTTCATATTCAAAACTCTCACCCAAACAAAATACCTCCGAGCAATATATATCTTTACTTAAAATCAACTAAGCAATTTAACAAACCAGGCAAATCATGCATAACACAATAATCAATAAACTATTCAAACACCAAAATAAACGTTACATGCAGTAGAATACCTCAACCAGCGGATCACAAACAGTCAAAAGTAAATAATTCAGACATCCTCAAATATGAATAATTAACCTAAGGTGATAAACCTACAATTCCCAAATCGTCATTGGTATTACGGAAAAGTTTCCAAAACGATTTTGTTATTGTCGATTATTCGACCACTAGTAGGGTTTAGGTCGCCCTACACCATTATTATAAATTATATACTACTTATTGGTTCCGACGATGGAATGGTTCTTTCTCCCACCTGAGCTTATCTCCGGAAACATGAACTTCCCACTCTTCGTCACGACCCTACGGTTATTAAATCAACCTTCAACCAATAAACATAAGAATGAATTAATCAAAAAAAGTTCATCCTTAACCATAAAAGTCTAGGTTCGGCTATGACACCCAAAATAAGGCTAGGGATTTCAAAACTTCACAAACTCTTAGATCAATGATCCTTAAGCATTTATAATTATAAAACCAATGATCATAACTAAAAGAATTGAAACAAAATCCTCTAACCCAAAGGTTAGGGTTTCGGTCTATATTATAAAAATAGGCTAGGAAATTTAGTTGGATTCAAGCTCTTGGATTTAGATCATATAGGTACTAGAGAGCTCAAATCAAGCATTAGATTTCAAAAAATGAAAATAAAATCATCAAACCCTCCTTTGAGTGAGATTCGGTCACTTAAAGAAAATAGGGAATGAAAATGTTTTTGATTATATTCTCTTGGATAATGAAAGTATAAGACATCACAAGATCATAGAAATTGGTTTCACATTAAAAGGATTTTTCTACAATTTTCTAGAATTATTTGAAGTTATAGATCTAGGAATGGAAATTTATGAAAACTTGATGATCATGGCTTGATATTACAAAATAAATGAAGGAGAAGACTTATATGATTAAGGAGAAGAGCTTTTACCTCTTGAAGATTGAATAAATGAAGAAAATGATCAACCTTCACTAAGTTGAAAACTGGACAACTTGAGGGTCTGATGGTATTGTGAGTATCTCACAATATACTCATCCAAAAATCAAGAACTTTGGCTTTTTAGAAAGATAATAATAAAAGGAACAACTTTGGTGTTGAAGGTTTCATTTGTTTTGGATCATAACAGGGGTGAAAAGGGCCTTCTTTCTGCTGTTTCGTGGGTTACTGAGAATTCTGGGCAGTTTCGGTATTTTGAGCCTTTCTCCCAATCCACTTATCCGTTTTTGATGATCTTTAGCTTGTTGAAAATAAGAGATAAATAGGAACAACTTTTATGTTGAGAGTTTTTCTAGTTTCAGAAAGTAAGAGGGTCATATTTTCGGTGGGGTTTCGGTGTTCTTATGAGTTTTGTAACTTAGTTGGTGAGGAAGATGAAGAGAATGAAGGTGATGAAGAAATGAAGGAGAATTGTGGGGAGAAATGCAGTGGGGGGAGAGGGGTATTTATAGATAGGGAATTGTCTTAACCTAAATTAAGTTTAACTAACCATGGTTAAGTTAAGATATAAATATCTAGATATTTCCAAATAAATATCTAGATATTTTTACTAAATATCTAGATATTTTAACCAAATATCTAGATATTTTCAAATAAGTATCTAGATATTTTTATCAAATATCTAGATATTTTCAAATAAATATCTAGATATTTTTACTAAATATCTAGATATTTCCATCCGTTCCAGGCCCCTTCGATTACCCGATTTAACGACGAAATACCAGAACGCCGTCGAAATTTTTGAAAATAGCTTATCTTGTTGGAAACATGATAAAAACATACTTTGTTTCGTTCACGAGTCAAAATTAGGTTTTCTACTCAGTAAAATTATACTGTCAGTGAAAACGCAGACCGGTTTTGGTCTGAATTTTCAACCCAAATTTTTATCATAAGGTTCTACCCTAAGATAGAGTATGAATATGATTTTTATTTCATAAAAATCAATCTTCATGAACTCGGATAAAAATATAAATAAATACATTTATACCGGTTAATACAGCGAAAATATTTTTACTGAAAAAATAAAAATCGGAAAATAAAAAGTAGGGTGTTACAGAAATGCCTAGAGGCGTGAAAATGCCAAAGTTGTCAAAATTTTCAGGAGAAAGCGGTGAGTCCACAATTGAACACATTGCTCGATACACTATCGAAGTAGGAGATTTGGCATTGGAAGAAGGTCTCAAGATGAGATTCTTCCCAAGTTCCTTGACGAAAAATGCTTTCTCTTGGTTTTCAACCTTGAGACCTAATTCCATACATTCCTGGAATCAATTAGAGAGGTGTTTTCATGATCAATTCTTTAGGGGTGACTTAAAGGTTGGGTTGACAGATTTATTTGGCATAAAGAGAATGAATAATGAGTCTGTCGACGATTACCTTGCCCGATTCCGTCAAATGAGGAGTCATTGCTTCACCCCTATCCCTGAGGTAGAAACAGTGAAGATTGCTGCCAGAGGTATAGATTATTATACTAGAAAGAAATTAGTCAACCAACATCTAATTGATCTCGCCCAGTTGGGTGACAAAGTTCGACAAAATGAGCTGCTTAAAGTCTAAAAGGTTTTCGAGCAAAATAAATTGCTCAAAAGGGAAAAGATTGATTTTGTCGGATACGATGGTTCCGACGAAGAAGATAATAATTCTGAGGAATATGAGGTAGATTGTCTCGAATTGAAAATGATCCTCCGTATACATGCCAAGCCTTGAGGTCCACAAGGGCCAGATAGAGGATTCCTTTCGTCAATAAGAAAGTGTATACGTTTGACATGACCAAAACCGACCAAATATTTGAAATATTTCTTAAGGATAAGCAATTAAAGTTGTCAGATGATCATTGGCTGGTGAAAGCCCATGAAATAAAGGATCGGAAGTACTGTAAATTTCATAATACTTTTGGTCATGTAACTAACAACTGTATGCATTTCAGGGACATCATTCGGAAAGGTTTAGCAGAAGGGAGACTGAAATTTTCAGACAAGAAACCGGACATGAAGATTGACACAACCATTTGGTCCTGAAGTTAATAAAGCTGACCGCCAAGTCCCTATGGGAATAGGCATGGTCAATATTAGGGCTGGGCAGAATATCCAGATGGACTTGAAAATTCATTTGCTATCTATCCAAAGCCAGGAGAACCGCTTGCCAATTTCATGACACGGAAAAAATCTGGTGGCATATTTAAAGTCTGCCCAAGATATGAATAATTTTCTGACGACGCTGCTACCAAGAAAGCTAGGGGATAGAGAACACCATCATTTCACCCACGGGGACAGAGCGAGTCTCGTGATGGTAATAGTCAAGGCAAGTATTCACACCCGAGCAGTCATACTGGGTCTAACAGTGTGCGTAGGAGTGTTGCACATGTTGTCAACCGGCAGACAGATAGTCGTCAGCAACATATATATCAGATAGACCTAGACAACATAACACTGGAGGTTGGCTCGAAGAGCCAGTCAGAGAATCGGTGGGAAGTAATAGGTCTGTCGGCGGAGGATTCAATTCCATCAAGACTAGGAAACCCTCGTCCAACGTAATGGTGGATCGATGGGTATGAAATTCTGCCATGGCTCGTTATCTAGAACTGCGTAAGCAGAAATGGGCCAAATAGAATAAGTTCAATAATAGGAATCCTCCCTTTTGGAATGAGGATTACCGAAAAGGGAAGTTAACTCGGATTACTCAGATGACAGGGCGTGGTTTGTCAGGACCGTTAAGTCAGCCAGCCATATCTAAGAGTCAGAAGAGGAGGCTTCATAGGCTCCGACAGGTTCAAAAGAAGAAGCTTTCCAAGCAAGCAGACATCACCATAAAGGAATTGCCTTCCCAAGATACTCGTTGTTTGGTTGCAGTGACTGACAATGTAGCTGACAAGAGTGGACATGTCAAAATGAAAAGTGTGATTGAGGCTCACCCAATGGAAGTTGACACGAGGGTTCCTGTTAATCAAGTCAGGCAGAGTAAGCCTATGTCGCATGTTTATGTAGATAAGAAGAAAGTCTTAGAGATGACATCACCACCAACAAAATCCACAGGCAGATGGCATGTTGGTTTGATAGACATTAAAAGGGTTGCAGGACTCGAGAAGGAGTTAGAGGCAAAAATGGAAGAACAACAGTTGGTAACGTTCAAGCCTGAATACAACCTAACCAATAAAGAATTGTCTTTCGACACTGTCATCGAAGCACTGAATGATCCAAATGATGACATAAACATCAGTAAAGACATGGACATGGATAACCAAAATGAAGATCTAGCCGATATTATCGAGGCATTAGATAACTGTAGTGCAGGAATAGCCCGACCTCTGTCAGATAGGTCAGGATCAGATGATGAAAGTGATTCAAAAAGAAATCATGGCAGAATGGTTGGAGGTGCATTCTTGGATGAGGATCCAGAGAATGAAGTCATACTGGAACCAGGGATGAAAATGAAGATAGGGTTGATATCGTTTATCACAGTAGAATATGAAGGATATCTCGAAGTTGATTTCTCTGACGGCAAAGATGTTGTCAATAATGATAGAGATCTAGGCGATTTTTGGATGTATGTTCAAGAAAACTTGGTTACTGTGTTTGATAATGTGGCCTAGTTGGAAAAGCCTACTGATGAGCAGAGGAACCATTTAAGGCCATTACATGTAAAGGCCATAATAGATGGAAGACCTACCAATAGGGTTTTAATTGAAGGAGGAGTCGTTGTGAATCTAATGCCAAGAGCAATGTTCAAAAAACTAGGGAATGATCAATCAGATCTAATCCCAATAGATATGGTTGTCACCGATTTTAGTGGTCAGACTTCTCCGTCAGATGGCGTCATCCTGTTGAATATTCAAGTTGGCACCATTGAAAGGATGACACAATTTGTGATAATCCCCGCCAAGTCGAGCTACAATTTATTACTTAGCAGGGATTGGATTCATGCGGTAAGAGCAATCTCGTCAACGGTGCATCGAAAGTAATCTTGTGGAATGCACAAGATTAGGTGGAAATAGTTGAAGCAGATGTCAACGTTTGCTATGCTCAACAACTACATGTTGATTTCAAAGTGTATTCACCAAATGTCAAACATATAACTGCAAACGAAGGGATTATTGACAAGGACACATTGGAAGCAAGCCTTCTCAGCCAATTTGGAGATAAGGTAAAGGAAGAGGCCGACAAAACTCGGCCAGGTTCCGACAATGAGTCTTGAAACACAGTTGAGGAGATTGTCGGCTTATCTAGCCGACAAGGAAGTACATGAGACACCCTGTTGTGCCCCGGTGTTTTATTAGTTTAAAGCTTTCTTAATTAATTCCTTAATCGCTCGCTTAGCGTGAAAAGACGTAACAATTAAAAACTTATGTTAAGGAGCATACAAACTTCAATTACTTAAAACTTCATACCATAATTATATGGTAAAAATAGCCATATGTCTTATACATATTACAAAACACTGGTGAGGGTATCCACTCAATAGGATCCCTCACAGGCATAAACTTAATTAAAAGTCATACTTAGAAGAAACATATAAAAATACTTCTTAGACACACTGGACATACTATTTATACTCTAATCACCCTGAATCACAGCTCGACCTCCTGCCTCTGGTTCATAAGGAGTTCCATCCAACTCCTCCTCATTCAGCTCAGTCACAGGGTCTTCTTGTACGATCCCATAATAAAATAAAATACCACACACAAAGAATACAGGGGATAAGAAACATTTCTATCATCATAAAACATAAAAGAGTCATAGTATATCATACAATAAATGTCACAGATCGACAATTAACACCCATAATTAGCAATCATCCTCAAATTATGATGTTGTCCTCTACCCTAAACTCATGCCATATAAATCATTATGGTAACATAATTGTCTCTATTTCTTTCACATTTGTCAGTAGTCCATGGTAGTCTGATGTAAAGAACTCAGTGTAGTACACTTCTATCTTTTGATAGGATTAGACTCGGCATAGTGCACTTCTATCTTTCGGTAAGATAGGATCCGGTATAGTGCTCTTCTATCTTTTGATAAGATAGGATTCAACTTAGTGCTCTTCTATCTTTTGATAGGTTAGGACTCGATATAGTGCACTTCTATCTTTTGATAGGATAAATCAGATCAACGTGTCATGGAATAAAAAAGTATATGCACCAAAGCCCCTATATGAATCTCACTATCTCGCATCAATATCAACCTAGTACCTCAAGCTCCCATCATAGCCTCAACTCACATTCTATGTCACATCTCATCCATTAGATAACTAATTAAGCTAGGCACCTCTAAGTCAATTCATTCTCTCACCCAAACAATCATCTCGCGAACAACATATATCTTTGGTTAAAATCAACTAAGCATAGTATTAAAAACCAGATAGATAATGCATAACAAAATATCCAGAAATATTCAAACACTAAAAATAATACGCCACATGCAATGGAATACCTCAATCAGCGTATCACAGTAAATTCAACAACATAAACTCAAACATCATCAACTACTTTAAAATCAACCTAATATCGATAAACCTACAATCCCCGAATCACCATTGGTTTCACAGAAAAGGTTTCCAATATGATTTTGGTCTTATCGATTACTCGACTACTAGTAGGATTTAGGTCACCCTACACAATTATTATATAAAATACTACTTATCGATTCTGACGGTAGATTGGTTCTTTCCCCCACCTAAGTTATCACCAGAATTCCGACTTCGACGATCCTCATTATCATACCACAGTTTAACAGTTTCTCCTTCAACCAAACAACATAACTACAATTAATTAACAAAATCACCCTTAATCCTAGAATAGCTAGGTTCGGCCACTTAATTCAAATTAGGGCTAGGATCATTTTCTCATTCTAATCTTTTGGATCCTAGTTACTAGAGTCTTAACTAACATAGATTAATTATTACAAGACAAAAGTTTGAAACAAAACCCTCTAACCTATAGGATTAGGGTTTCGGCCATGTATAGTAAAATAGGCTAGAAATTGTTTTTTATTGCAAGCTCTTGGATTATCACTCTAGGGATTTCAAGTAGCTTATTTCAAGTCATCATTCAAGTTAAAGTTGAATAAAATTCATCCAACTCCTTTAGTATAGAATTCGGTCAAGACATAAAAATAGGGTTAGAAGTTTCTTTTTCTTTACATACTCTTAGATTTAAAACCTAGAAACCTTAGATAGTCTAGAACCATCATCATTTATGCAAAACTTTGAAGAAAACTCATCTAGCCTACTTTTTGACTAGATTTGGCCTTGTAGAGAAAAATATGAAGGAAAATTATTTTGCTTACATGCTCTTGGACAATGAAAGTAGAAGATATATCAAGATCATAGGAATTGGTTTCACATTAAAATGATTTTTCTACAATTTTCTAGAATTATTTGAAGTTCTAAATCTAGAAATGGAGATTTGTAAAAAGTTGATAGAAATGAAGATTCGATGCATGATTAATGAAGCTAAGATGATGAGAATGGAATCCTCACCTTGGAATGAAGATATTAGATGAATAACTTGAAGAAGTTTGAAGAACTTAGCAAGAGCAAAAATGGTGTTCTTTGTGTTTTGTGAAGAAATGAACTTGAACAAGTGAAATGAAAATTTGGCTAAGTGTGTGATGAAGGAGGAGAAGGCAGCCACGAAATTGAGTGAGTGAGGGAGTGAAATATGCTTTGTTTAATGTTAAAATGTAACCAAGGTTAAGTTAATTGACATAGGTTAAGTTTAGAAAATAATATAATAACTTAACTATGGTTATAATAACCTAACTATTGTTAATAGTAATCATGGTTAGGTTAAAATATGTGGTTGATAATGAAGGGAGGTGTGGCTGATTTTGGACCACAAATGAGGAGGAGGAGGAAGCCAATTTGGCTTTGTCTTGCCTTAACCATGGTTAAAAACTAACTAGGAAAGGTTAGGTTAAGCTTAAGGGCATTTTGGTCATTTCACCTAAAAACTCATAATTCCTAGCATCAATTGCTTCATAATTTCTTGGTGAGTCATCCCATAGCTCAGCTCATCCGATGTCCCGTGAAAACACCGACCGTTTTCCGTTCGAACTTTCACCAAAAATCGTCCGAATAAACAAAATATTTTATTTCTGATCAGAAATTCGGAAAATAGAATTCCTCACGGACAAAATATAAAAAATCTACAAATTTCAGTTTCGGGTCAAATTAGGGTTTTCTGCCAACGCAGACCAATTTCCGTCTGAGTTTTAAACCCAAATTTTAACCAAAGCTTCCTACCATAGAGTAGGTTTTAGATATGATTTTGTTTCCTCCAAAATCATTTCCTAGGTCTCCGATAAAAATATAAATAAATATATATTTACCGTTAATACAGCGTATCCGAAAATCGGACTGTTACATTACTACCCCACGTAGAAAAAAATTCCGTCCTCGAAATTTCGTGTCTCATACTAGACATCAACTTGTAATCGTATCATAATCTAAAGATCCCACATCGTATTTCTCATCGTTGTCTTCTCTTAAATGATAGCGGTAACTTCATAACAGAATTCATTCTTATATCATTCTATTTATCCTCGAACTTATCCATCACTATATTCTATTCATTGTTCTTAACTTTTCCAACTTGATCTATCATCCTTAAAGGACATAATCAAGACTTAATCATTTCCTCTTCTTAATACTGATCCACCAGAAATCATTATTTCAACATCTTCCTCTTACATTCAACATCAAGATCAAAACTACCTTAACTTCCTACTCAACGTATCCAATCACAGTCTTAGATCCTTGGAGCGTATTCCACTATTCCAGATTATATCAATATCACACATCTCAACCTCAAAAGAACATCATTGCACCTCCTAATGCAACTAAAACCAAAGAAATTATCTTTCCTACTCATATTCAACTTAGGTAATACCATCAATCTTAACTACGAGCATTCGATTGTTACCTTAGGATTCTCTTAGTAATGCCTCGATCAACTTTTGACTTATAATAATGGTCTCACTCACTGATATTGATCTTAATCTTACCACTCATATCTATATCTCCACAAAACTCTCATCACTTTTTTGTCTATCATGCTACTTAGACAAACAAACAAAGTCTACCAGATATCAAATACATACCTTGTATAAGATCCCAGATTAAGAATTCAGCTCCCCTCACGGTAAATACTCTTTCAGTGGCCTGAGGTCTGGCCATCTGTTGTCCTGTTGCTGGAACTCTTTTTCCAGCTCCACCTCTCTGAACACTGGTATACGACATATAATGCTACATAAAACTGGTATATATATGTCATATAACTGTTAACTATCGCGGCGGGACTCACTACCCAACTTCTAAGCGTAGTCAATATCTGATGTGGATTCAACTAGACACGGCCAGTAATTACATCCTAGACCTCACAGTCCGATTAGAATCGAAATGCTCTGTTATCAAATGAGACACCCCGTTGTGCCCCGGTGTTTTATTAGTTTAAAGCTTTCTTAATTAATTCCTTAATCGTTCGCTTAATGTGAAAAGACGTAAAAATTAAAAACTTAAGTTAAGGAGCATACAAACTTCAATTACTTAAAACTTCATACCATAATTATATTGTGAAAATAGTCATATGTCTTATACATATTAAAAAAACACTATTGAGGGTATCTTCTCAATTGGATCCCTCACAGGCATAAACTTAACTAAAAGTCATACTTAGCAAAAACATATAAAAATACTTCTTAGACACACTGGTCATACTATCTATACTCTAATCACTATGGATCACAGCTCGACCTCCTGCCTCTGGTTCAAAAGGAGTTCCATCCAACTCCTCCTCATTTAGCTCAGCCACAGGGTCTTCTTGTACGATCCCATAATAAAATAAAATACCACACACAAAGAATACAGGGGATAAGAAACATTTCTATCATCATAAAACATAAAAGAGTCATAGTATATCATACAATAAATGTCACAGATCGACAATTAACACCCATAATTAGCAATCATCCTCAAATTATGATGTTGTCCTCTACCCTAAACTCATGCCATATAAATCATTATGGTAACATAATTGTCTCTATTTCTTTCACATTTGTCAGTAGTCCATGGTAGTCTGATGTAAAGAACTCAGTGTAGTACACTTCTATCTTTTGATAGGATTAGACTCGGCATAGTGCACTTCTATCTTTCGGTAAGATAGGATCCGGTATAGTGCTCTTCTATCTTTTGATAAGATAGGATTCAACTTAGTGCTCTTCTATCTTTTGATAGGTTAGGACTCGATATAGTGCACTTCTATCTTTTGATAGGATAAATCAGATCAACGTGTCATGGAATAAAAAAGTATATGCACCAAAGCCCCTATATGAATCTCACTATCTCGCATCAATATCAACCTAGTACCTCAAGCTCCCATCATAGCCTCAACTCACATTCTATGTCACATCTCATCCATTAGATAACTAATTAAGCTAGGCACCTCTAAGTCAATTCATTCTCTCACCCAAACAATCATCTCGCGAACAACATATATCTTTGGTTAAAATCAACTAAGCATAGTATTAAAAACCAGATAGATAATGCATAACAAAATATCCAGAAATATTCAAACACTAAAAATAATACGCCACATGCAATGGAATACCTCAATCAGCGTATCACAGTAAATTCAACAACATAAACTCAAACATCATCAACTACTTTAAAATCAACCTAATATCGATAAACCTACAATCCCCGAATCACCATTGGTTTCACAGAAAAGGTTTCCAATATGATTTTGGTCTTATCGATTACTCGACTACTAGTAGGATTTAGGTCACCCTACACAATTATTATATAAAATACTACTTATCGATTCTGACGGTAGATTGGTTCTTTCCCCCACCTAAGTTATCACCAGAATTCCGACTTCGACGATCCTCATTATCATACCACAGTTTAACAGTTTCTCCTTCAACCAAACAACATAACTACAATTAATTAACAAAATCACCCTTAATCCTAGAATAGCTAGGTTCGGCCACTTAATTCAAATTAGGGCTAGGATCATTTTCTCATTCTAATCTTTTGGATCCTAGTTACTAGAGTCTTAACTAACATAGATTAATTATTACAAGACAAAAGTTTGAAACAAAACCCTCTAACCTATAGGATTAGGGTTTCGGCCATGTATAGTAAAATAGGCTAGAAATTGTTTTTTATTGCAAGCTCTTGGATTATCACTCTAGGGATTTCAAGTAGCTTATTTCAAGTCATCATTCAAGTTAAAGTTGAATAAAATTCATCCAACTCCTTTAGTATAGAATTCGGTCAAGACATAAAAATAGGGTTAGAAGTTTCTTTTTCTTTACATACTCTTAGATTTAAAACCTAGAAACCTTAGATAGTCTAGAACCATCATCATTTATGCAAAACTTTGAAGAAAACTCATCTAGCCTACTTTTTGACTAGATTTGGCCTTGTAGAGAAAAATATGAAGGAAAATTATTTTGCTTACATGCTCTTGGACAATGAAAGTAGAAGATATATCAAGATCATAGGAATTGGTTTCACATTAAAATGATTTTTCTACAATTTTCTAGAATTATTTGAAGTTCTAAATCTAGAAATGGAGATTTGTAAAAAGTTGATAGAAATGAAGATTCGATGCATGATTAATGAAGCTAAGATGATGAGAATGGAATCCTCACCTTGGAATGAAGATATTAGATGAATAACTTGAAGAAGTTTGAAGAACTTAGCAAGAGCAAAAATGGTGTTCTTTGTGTTTTGTGAAGAAATGAACTTGAACAAGTGAAATGAAAATTTGGCTAAGTGTGTGATGAAGGAGGAGAAGGCAGCCACGAAATTGAGTGAGTGAGGGAGTGAAATATGCTTTGTTTAATGTTAAAATGTAACCAAGGTTAAGTTAATTGACATAGGTTAAGTTTAGAAAATAATATAATAACTTAACTATGGTTATAATAACCTAACTATTGTTAATAGTAATCATGGTTAGGTTAAAATATGTGGTTGATAATGAAGGGAGGTGTGGCTGATTTTGGACCACAAATGAGGAGGAGGAGGAAGCCAATTTGGCTTTGTCTTGCCTTAACCATGGTTAAAAACTAACTAGGAAAGGTTAGGTTAAGCTTAAGGGCATTTTGGTCATTTCACCTAAAAACTCATAATTCCTAGCATCAATTGCTTCATAATTTCTTGGTGAGTCATCCCATAGCTCAGCTCATCCGATGTCCCGTGAAAACACCGACCGTTTTCCGTTCGAACTTTCACCAAAAATCGTCCGAATAAACAAAATATTTTATTTCTGATCAGAAATTCGGAAAATAGAATTCCTCACGGACAAAATATAAAAAATCTACAAATTTCAGTTTCGGGTCAAATTAGGGTTTTCTGCCAACGCAGACCAATTTCCGTCTCCGAGTTTTAAACCCAAATTTTAACCAAAGCTTCCTACCATAGAGTAGGTTTTAGATATGATTTTGTTTCCTCCAAAATCATTTCCTAGGTCTCCGATAAAAATATAAATAAATATATATTTACCGTTAATACAGCGTATCCGAAAATCGGACTGTTACATTACTACCCCACGTAGAAAAAAATTCCGTCCTCGAAATTTCGTGTCTCATACTAGACATCAACTTGTAATCGTATCATAATCTAAAGATCCCACATCGTATTTCTCATCGTTGTCTTCTCTTAAATGATAGCGGTAACTTCATAACAGAATTCATTCTTATATCATTCTATTTATCCTCGAACTTATCCATCACTATATTCTATTCATTGTTCTTAACTTTTCCAACTTGATCTATCATCCTTAAAGGACATAATCAAGACTTAATCATTTCCTCTTCTTAATACTGATCCACCAGAAATCATTATTTCAACATCTTCCTCTTACATTCAACATCAAGATCAAAACTACCTTAACTTCCTACTCAACGTATCCAATCACAGTCTTAGATCCTTGGAGCGTATTCCACTATTCCAGATTATATCAATATCACACATCTCAACCTCAAAAGAACATCATTGCACCTCCTAATGCAACTAAAACCAAAGAAATTATCTTTCCTACTCATATTCAACTTAGGTAATACCATCAATCTTAACTACGAGCATTCGATTGTTACCTTAGGATTCTCTTAGTAATGCCTCGATCAACTTTTGACTTATAATAATGGTCTCACTCACTGATATTGATCTTAATCTTACCACTCATATCTATATCTCCACAAAACTCTCATCACTTTTTTGTCTATCATGCTACTTAGACAAACAAACAAAGTCTACCAGATATCAAATACATACCTTGTATAAGATCCCAGATTAAGAATTCAGCTCCCCTCACGGTAAATACTCTTTCAGTGGCCTGAGGTCTGGCCATCTGTTGTCCTGTTGCTGGAACTCTTTTTCCAGCTCCACCTCTCTGAACACTGGTATACGACATATAATGCTACATAAAACTGGTATATATATGTCATATAACTGTTAACTATCGCGGCGGGACTCACTACCCAACTTCTAAGCGTAGTCAATATCTGATGTGGATTCAACTAGACACGGCCAGTAATTACATCCTAGACCTCACAGTCCGATTAGAATCGAAATGCTCTGTTATCAAATGAGACACCCCGTTGTGCCCCGGTGTTTTATTAGTTTAAAGCTTTCTTAATTAATTCCTTAATCGTTCGCTTAATGTGAAAAGACGTAAAAATTAAAAACTTAAGTTAAGGAGCATACAAACTTCAATTACTTAAAACTTCATACCATAATTATATTGTGAAAATAGTCATATGTCTTATACATATTAAAAAAACACTATTGAGGGTATCTTCTCAATTGGATCCCTCACAGGCATAAACTTAACTAAAAGTCATACTTAGCAAAAACATATAAAAATACTTCTTAGACACACTGGTCATACTATCTATACTCTAATCACTATGGATCACAGCTCGACCTCCTGCCTCTGGTTCAAAAGGAGTTCCATCCAACTCCTCCTCATTTAGCTCAGCCACAGGGTCTTCTTGTACGATCCCATAATAAAATAAAATATCACACACAGAAAGAATACAGGGGATAAGAAACATTTCTATCATCATAAAACGAAAAAAGAGTCATAGTATATCATACAATAAATGTCATAGACAATTAACACCCATAATTAGCAATCATCCTCAAATTCTGATGTTGTCCTCTGATAAATCTGCAACATATGCAGATTCATAGAGAAAATAAAAGTAAAAATGTATATAATCTTAGGAACGTACTGAAGGAAAATGGATAGAAAAAATACACAAATTCTTCTTACTAGAGTTGGACCCTTAGATTTCATATTTTTGAGGAAAACACACTTAAAGATTGGTTGGAAATGTGCAGGAGAAGAGGAATCTCAAGTCCTAGCGCTCAGCCCAAATTCCCAATGCTCAGCTGGGACAGAAGGCATGATTTCGAGTGCTCAGTTTCCAAAGCCAGTTCTCAGCTGGGACAAAAAGCCCACTTTCTGGCGCCCAACGCCCCAACATCAGCGCCCAGCGCTAGAGACCAGATAGAGTGTGCCAGTTAAAAGCCCAAATCCAGCGCCCAGCGCTCCAATATCAGCGCCCAGTGCTGGGTTCGTTTCCTGATGCTATAAATTGTGTTCGATAGTTATTTTGAAGCACTTTTGGCTCACTTTTTGGTGCGAGGCAGTTCCATTGGAGAGCGTTTTCGGGATTCATGGTGGCTCATGATCTTTTGGAAAGAAGAATCAAAGAGTCCATGGCTTCTCTATCTCAACCCTCAACTACTTCTTCCATTTTTCAGATTCATACCATGAGTTTCTAAATCTTTTAGGTTAGGATAGGATGAACTCAGTTGGACCTTGATGAAAGTCTGTTTCACCTTGATTTCAATTCAAATTCGTTCAAGTAGGTAATCTCTTCTAGGCTTAATGCATTTCTCTGATTGGCCATCTATGGAATTGATTATAAGTGTGAATGCATATTTGGAAAATTTGTGTTCATGCTAGATCTAAATTAGATTACTATTGTAATGTTGATTCTAGGAGTAGAAGTTCATTGCAATACATTTCTATGAATCTCATGCTTAATGTTTGTGCTAATTCTTGAATTACCTAAGGAATTAGGGTTCTTGATTAGTAACAAAAGGATATCACCTAAGGAATTAGGGATAAACCTACATTAGTGATTTGAATGTTAAATGAATGAATTGAATTGGAGTTAGGGTTGAACAAGGTTGCATTAAGTGAAAATTGAAGAATTCCGACTCCTAACCGTCTTAAACACTTGATTTAATTCCATTTGTTCATTCTTTCAATTACTTACTTGTGTGGTAAAGAAGTAAAATCTAATTCATTCATCTTTGTTTGTAACAACACTTTAGATAGAATTGTGGATAAAGAAAAATTCAATTACTCTTTTGGAACTATGATTTGCATTGGTTCAAATATCACTTACTTAGTTTACGTTGCTACTTAATCTCAATCCTCGTGGGACGATACTCTACTCACACTATTATTACTTGTCGCGATTGGTGCACTTGCCAAACCATCAACGTCCTCTACCCTCAACTCATGCCATCTAAATCTTTATGCTAACATAATTGTCTCTTTAGGTTTCGAAAAGAGAGCCGAAGTGAAATAGAATGTGGAAGTTGAGGATCCCCTGGAAGAGATAAACTTAGGCACTGAGGCCAAGAAAAGGCCTATCTTTATGAGTGCATTTCTGCCAGAGGATTACAAACATAAGCTTGTCAGATTAATTACAGAATACAAAGATCGTTTCGCATGGGACTATGATGAAATTCCTGGGTTAAGCAGGGATCTCGTCGAACATCAGTTATCACTCAGGGAGGATTGCAAACCTGTCAAACAAGCAAGTAGAAGATTTGCCCCAGAGGTGGTACGTAAAATCAAAGAGGAAGTAGAGAGACTGCTTAAGGCAAAGTTCATTCGAACAACCAGGTTATAACCAAATCTTTATAGCCGAAGAAGATGTGTCAAAGACTGCCTTCAAGTGTTCAAGAGCAATTGGAACATATGAATGGATTGCCATGCCTTTCGATTTAAAGAATATAGGAGCCACCTATCAACGAGCAACGAATACTATTTTTCATGATATGATTGGGAAATTTATAGAAGTATACATTGATGATGTGGTTGTCAAATCCAAAACTAAAGATGACCACTTATAGCATCTGAAGCAAGGGTTTGAAAGGATGAGAAGACACGACCTCAAAATGAACCTAGAGAAATGCAGCTTCGGAGTGTCGGCTGCCAAATTCTTGGGCTTTTTAGTTCATAAGAAAGGAATTGAGGTGGACAAAAATAAAGCTAAAGCAGTTATGGAAGCCGCAGCACCGACAAATAAGAAGGAATTACAGTCCTTCCTAGGAAAGGTTAAATTTCTGCGGAGGTTCATATCGAATTTGTCGGGAAGAACAAGAGTATTTGCACCATTGGTCAAGTTGAAAGCAAAACAAAGCTTCATATGGGAACCTTGTCACCAAGAATCTTTTGAGCAGATCAAGCAGTATTTAGTCAATCCACCGGTCATAATGCCAGCTATGCCTCGTCGACCGCTGAAATTGTACATATTAGCATCTGAAGACACTATAGGATGTCTCTTAGCCCAGAATGACAATGACAATGTTGAAAAGGATGTGTATTATCTGAGTAGAGTCCTTAATGATGCTTAAAGAAGATATAGTGCTATAGAAAATTATGTTTAGCACTGTATTTTTCATGTACCAAACTCAAATATTACATGATGCCTTGTAATGTATTAGTAATTTCTAAGACTGATGTAATAAAGTATATGTTGTCAAAAACAGTCCTTAACGGGCATGTCGGAATATTCTTTACAATACATGCCAGCCAAAGCTGTCAACGGTCAGGTAGTTGCCAACTTCTTGGTAGAACATCCAGGATTGGATGTACCAGAAATAAACTTTGTCAGTTTACAACCCTGAAAACTTTACTTTGATGGGTCAAGGCATCAAGGAGGTAGTGGAGTAGGAGTCTTAATCGTGACTCCGCAAGGAACTCCTCCTAAGTTCATGTTTGAACTTAAGTATCCATGTTCTAACAATGAAGCTGAGTATGAAGCTTTGATTGACGGATTAGAGATACTAGTGGAGATGAAAGCATGAAATGTGTATATCTTTGGGGACTCTCAGTTGGTTATTAAACAACTTACCCAAGAATACAAGTGTGTCAGTTACAAGTTGACAAAATATTGTATTATAGCAAGTAAGTTAATGAGAAAATTCAATGACGTAGTTGTCAAGAATATCCCTAGAGAATTAAATCAAGAGGCTAATGAGTTAGCTCAAATAGCTTCGGGATAAAGGATATCTCCAAAGACTTTGTCGGGTCTAATGGAAATCAGAGAGTTATTATATCCATTGGAAGAAAGAGATGTCTTGGTTAATGATGTAATCCTGCCAAATGACTGGAGGTTGTCAATAATTGAGTATTTAGAAAATCCAAGTCAAAATGCTGATAGAAGGATAAAATATAAAGCATTGAATAATACAATGCAGGGTGGACTGTTACATAGAAGATATATTGACGGAACTTTACACAAGTTCTTAAGTGAGAAAGATGCTTATTTAGCTTTGTCGGAAGTCCATGAGGGCATATGTGGAGCCCACCAAGCAGGAGATAAAATGAAATGGGTGCTTCGACGTAGTTTATATTATTGGTCAACTATGGTAAAAGATTGCATTTTGTTTGCCAAGTCTTGTGAGCAATGTCAGAAACATGGCCACATACAAAATGTTCCGGCCAACGAGTTATATTCTATTGTCAAACCTTGGCCATTAAGAGGATGAGCTTTGGATTTAATCGTCCAAATACATCATTCTTTGTCGAAAGGGCATCAATTCATTTTAGTTGGAGTTGATTATTTTACCAAGTGGGTAGAACCAGTTTGCTTTAAAGCAGTCACCCAACAAGATGTAATCGACTTTATTGAAAATCACATTTTTTGTCGGTTTGGAATACAACAAACCTTGACGACTGATCAAGGGTCAGTTTTTACTGGTAGGAAAATCGTATAATATGCTAGTTCTAGGCATATAAAGATGCTTACATCTACTCCATATTATGCACAGGTCAATGGCCAAGTCGAGGCCATAAATAAAATTATTATTGGCCTTATTAAAAAGCATGTGGATCGACAGCTTAAGAACTGGCATAACACTCTTGATCAAATACTATGGGCATATAGGAATTCACCTAGACAGTCGACAGGGACATCACCATATAGGTTAGCATACGGGCATGATCCTGTATTACCTGTCGAAATCAATCTTCAATCAACTCGCATTCAAAGGCAAGATGGCTTGCCTGTCGACCAATATTGGAATGCAATGTTGGACAAATTGGACCAATATTCCAAGAGGGCTTCCTTGGTATGGGCTCCTGTCGAAATAAGTTCAAGCTCCTTCAGCTTGGCGGACTTGAGATCTTGGAACTTAGCTAAAGGCTTGTCCTTAGCTTTTTCCTCCTCTTCAAAGGAAGGAATAACAGAAGTCGTCATCTCCCACTTGCCGTAAAGCGTTCCCAAAATTGGTAGATCGAAGGGAAGTGGGTACGGCTGGCCATGGGAAGATTGGCGTGAAGAGGGGTAATTTCCTTAATTAACCTTGACAACTCCTATTGAATGCCATCATTAGAGTAAAGAGTGTTGAAAGAGTTATCAAGAAGGGATTTCAGCTCATGCATAAGATTGACAACCCGAGAGTCACAGGAGTCATGCTGGGTCATTGAGGAGTTGGCAGAAAATGTGGATCCCTTTCGACTGACTTCCGCCAGCATGTTGATCCAAGTGTTGAAGTGAAGGACTGGCTTGGGTTCGGGAGATTTCTCAATCTGGAGTTTGACTGGAGGTGGAGGTAAAGAGATGGGAACTGATTCAGCCAGCAAAGCCTCCATGTCGATATCCTCAACTGGAATCTCGATCATAGTGATAGCTTCAACTGGTTTATCGACTCTAGGAGTTAAGGTTGGAGTAATTAATGCGTGCTACAAAAGACTGGGGGCCACTTCCTGGTTAGACTCGGGGATTGGGGCATTTTCTGCCAGAACCTCAGCCTCAGTAGCTATGCTTTCCAAATTTTCGTAGAGGAAGCAAAGGGAGAAGAAAGCCACAATGTTGATGTGGTTGCAATTTAAGAAGAGTAAGGAGTTGTGGTTCAAGTTCCAAGAAACTTATAACGTTATGATTATCCCTATTAAGTAGGGATATGATTAAATTGATAAGATTCAATCCTGATTGAATTAAATCTGGAATTTCAAAGGTTTGTTAGGAATCTAAAAATTCAAATTTTGCTATTCTTTTGGGCAAGGCCGTCGAAAAGCAAAACTTGGGGGGCATCTATCAAGGGTGAAATTTATGATTATTGACGGATGCATTTCGACAGGCTAACAAAGGAATCAGAGTAATGACTAATATTTTCTAAGTGTTGAAAATATTTAGTTGACAAGAAAATACTGGTCGACAGAAAGGATAAATTGGCAACCAAGCTTTTTGGCAAAGTATTAAGAAGAGTTGTCAAACGTATAGAGAAGTGTGAAAATGGCTAAGTCCTTAAGACTGACAAGGAATTGGCAAGACAAGCTGTCAAGTAGCCAGACCGTCGAAGACAATCAAGTTGACACGGAGCGGTTCAAGAAATTGAGCAGTTATCAGAGTTGTTTGACAAGCAGTTTGAATTTGAAGTATAGAAAACTACCAAGATACATGGCAGCCATTAATATAAGAAGTTAGTAATAGGTAGTTACTTTATTTGCCTATAAATACTAGTAAACATAATGTAAATGGGGTTGAAAACTTGAAACATCCTACACGTCTCGACCACACAGCAAGCTGACGAATTAACTCAAGTATTCCTTCCACCCCGTTATGATCAATACAGTGTTCAATTTCAATACAATATTGGTTCATTTCCTTCAAGTTCTTCATATATACACTTTCCAGTTTATGCATCATGTTCTTCATACTCTTTTTGTAACTTTCATTACTTTTCTGCACTTCATGCTTGTTTAATCAAGTTTTCCTTTACTCTAATATTATAAGTAGTTCCTAGTTTTTGACATCTTTTACTTAAATTAACATTTTCATTCGTTTCTATTCAATTTCCAAAAAAATGTTCTTCATCAACTTTAATAAATAATTACCTTTTCTATATTAATTCATTTGTAGTGTTCTTACATTCCAAACATAAGTTTTACTTCCTGTCAAGTATTCATACTTAATTACTTAGCATTTCAGAAACTATTTCCAATATCTAAGTCGGTTACTTGATACACATCCTACACATCTCGATCACACAGCAGATTGACGGATTACATTCAAGTATTCCCTCCATCCTTCTTATTTCAATACCATGGCAAAATTCAATGCCATTTTCATCTCTTTTATTCAAGTTATTCATTTATACTTACTTATTTCCGGCACTTCTTTTATGTTCTTCTTTTAAATTCATTTACTTCTTGTAAGTTATTTGACTTAAATCGTACTTTACTTAACTTTCTTTTTCAAACTTGTGTTTCTTTTTCATAGTAAACTTAGTTCAATCAGGAAGTTATTTTCTACATAGAAACTATTTTCTTCTTTTAAATTTCAAATTTACCTTTTCAAATACAAGCAGTTTCATTGTCAAGTTTCATTATTAACAATAATCTGTACACCACTTTTCAAACTTATATACCTGTCTTAGCCCTAAGTCTTTGCCAGTAATTCTCAATTTGACTAAAATTGTCAAATTTGTACTTGACAGACATTACTTTCAAAAATAGCACATTTCTGACGAGATTACTGTATAACTCGTAGGTCCCACACTCGTTTGATCTTCAATTATTTGTCACGATGGAATTTTGGTCAAGAACAAAAAAAACCAAGTTAACAAGTACAAAGTGAAAAAATTCTCTTCTTCTGTGAGCACTATATATGCATTTCTGAAAGGAGACTAATTAACGAGCTTCATGCGGGGACAAAGTTCTTGTGACCTTGCATTCCAATAAGCATGGTAAACTCTCATTCGAACATAAAAGTTAAAATAGTATATTCTTGTGACCTTTCATTTGCTACATGACTGCTAGGCACACCCCTAGTCCTTATTATAACATAAACTGCCTCTACCACTCGAATTAGTAAATTGTAGCTCAGGTAAGAACAAAAGAAGCTAAATCATAATATCTTCCACTTTGTCCCATTCATTTGTTATGACATTACCATCTTTGCTGTAGTAGACTTCTCAATGAATTCATCATCTATATGCAAATCAAAGGGTCACTGGTTTAGCTATTCTTGTAGCTTGTTATGGATGGCACTTTAACAATCAAGCTCATAACCTAAGTAACCAATCAAAATAGTTCTTAGGAGTTTCACAACTTTGATTTTTGTGAGCTTTCGAGGGTAAAGAAGCTAGACCTTCCTGAAAATGAACAACACAAAAACTTCATTTAGAAGAGAAGAGCCAACACTTAATTATCATGCTATAATAGTAAATTTTCAGTGTTCAACTTCACTTTGGTCTTTCATTATGCTTCAACCTGTATAATGATGGATGTCCTATATCAAGGTGTTTACCTTATACAATATGTATGCTTACTGAGTAAGGACAAATCCAGGTAAGGTACCATCACTTTTATTGATAAAAATATGAAACTACTATAAGCAACAATTGTTTAAACTGAATACTCAATAAGGAGAAAACATGTTAATGGTAAAATCACCCACCAAACCCTGCTAACTCTAACAAAAAAAAAAAAAGACATATCCATTCCCCTCCACATAGAGCAACAGTTGAAAACCATCAAAGTAGTAGGTAAGAATCAATACCCCTGTTAATCGCAACATCCTCTCCTACCAACCTCAATAAAATTCCACCATGCAATGGCATCAAACAGCAGCCTCCAACAGCAAATAACAAGTTACCAGAAAAAACACATATAAAAAGGATGAAAGCAAAGACCTCATTGAATTGTAATTAGTAGAAAAACAAAATGATGAAACAAAGGGCAAACACAAATTGATAGACTAGTGTCCTTTGAACCATCTTAGTTTTATAACATACAGATAAACTGATTCTAATGGTGAATTTTGCTACAAACCCTAAATACACAAGATTAAGAATAATAATTACAAACAAAGGAGAGAGACCCATAAATTGATACCAAAAAGAGACAAAGCTAACTTAACCTTGCTTAAAGGGATTGTTCTTCACCGTCGTGGGTGCCGAAGATTGGAACGAAGGAAAGTGAAAGCCGAAGTGTGGGTGCTGAAGTGTCACGGAGGAAGTGAAATGGGAGTCGTGCCGAAGTGTGGGTGTGGTTGCGGAAGTGTGGGTGGGGTGGCGGTGGGTCTTCCTTAAGGGTGGGCACCGATCTATGGGTGCGGGTGACGAAGATGTGGGTGCCAAAGTGTAGGTGGGTGTCGATATTCAGTGAAGGCAGAGGTTGGAGCACTGAGGGGAATGAGAGATAGCAGTGGGAATAAAGTTCTCGTGAGGTGAATGTGCGTGGGTTTCAGAAATGAGTGGTAAATGAATGAGCAAAAAAGAAAGGAATAAGGAGAGAAATGAAAACCTTCACTAAATATTATAATAGTGCTATTGGGTACATACGATTGTCGCGTATGTTGTCCCTGAAATGTGTTCGAATAACATTTTTGTTACGTGAATGTTCAGAACATATACACAAAGTCTCAAATGACATTTTTTTACCTCTACAAATGATATAATTATTTCACCTTAAAATACAAGATAAGTTACTGTCATCTATATTCACATTAGTATATGGTATCTGCGCTGGGTGTCTAATAGTAAAAAGAAAACATTATCCAAAACTTATCTGCTAAAAAAATAAATTTCAAGAAGCAATTGATAATGTCACAATAGTAAAATAACATATCTAAAATATCTGTTCAGCTATTATGAGCTATCTACATCCTTGGTTGACTAATGTTGATTAATTTGTTCGTTTGAAAATCAAATTCATCACTTAACCTTACCTAGGCCAACATTAATGCGTTTAAATATGATTATTTTAATAGATTTTACATATTATTCCGTACATTTCACTCGGACGTTGCACAGATCATAAATACTAGTAATAGACATATGAAACACCGGCTCACACTCGTTATTTTGATTTCACTCACACTCATTAGCAGGTTCTAACTCCTAACATCTTTTTATCGTCACGAAAGGAACCCTCAGCTTCACACGTAGTGCTCTCACAGGATCGATTCAAGCATATATTTTTTAGGAAGAAATAATTAACAACTCGAAAAATCAAAGCATGAAGCAAAATCTCTTATCATTTAAATCAACATTTGTTGATAATTGCCTCTTGTTTTTATTCTACAATTGAACATAAGGAGTTCTAGTAACATACTATCTAGTACTCTCTTCCCAACACATTCTCTCTTATTGTTGAAATTTATGTGAGTCCTACTATATTGGAAATAGGACTCACTAATTCATGTTGGGGTCCTTTAAATTATGTAGAACCCACATGAATTTCAATCAATTGGAAATAGTGGGTTGAAAATAGAGTGTTAAATAATATATATATTGATAGTATTTCTCAATTGTTTTTCACATAAATGTAAACTGGACTGGAATTGAAGATTTTGGCCAGAATATTTGGTAAGAAATTCTTGCATCACTTTCATTTCCTTTTTTATTAAGAAGATACTAGACTGTCAAAATGGGTTAGGATTGTTATTGATTATTTATAGGATAGATTGGTAGTCTCAGCACTTTTGCTTATTCAACATCTGTCGTTAAATCTTGACAAATTTTAGTTGAACTCCGACAAATTTTTCTGCAGCTTTATAATTATTATTATTTATTTATATACATCGAAGGGATTAATCTGGAAAATTCTCAGTCTAGTTTTTTTTTTTTATGAACAAAATATTGGTAAAATGGAGTAATGCTCCATAAGGGTTTATTGGTTTTGTTATGTTCGTTTTTACGCATGTTTGAAACGATCTATTTATAAATTATCAATTGTATATTAATAAGTTTGTCTATACCAAATCTATCTATATTAACAACTTTTATGAAATTGATGATAACATAAAATTGATGAATATCCATTGAAAGCTTAAACTCCAGGTATTGGATATTTAAGTTAGTAGATATATGAAAATCACTTCCAACTAAGATATCATGGATAAATCGAGCAGTGATGAACCCTTGATAGAGAACAAATAAATAAAAAATATAATGTTGCAAATTCTAGTTTCCAGAGAACAAATAAATAATAAAATATCATGTTGCAAGCAACCTATGAGAAATATTGATTATGAAAATAGAAATATCATGATAATTAATTACATGATAGAAAACAACATCCTCGTACTTCAGATCCTATGCATATCACAACGTCAAGCAAATGACTTTCTATTGAAAATAAAAATTTGTTATATTCCATCATGCCAGTAATCTTTAACAATATATGTGAAAGTCTAATTTACAAAAAGAAATTATAGCATGTCATTGATAAATAGAGTGACCTCATACCTGACAATGCTATCTAAGCTTAGTAGAATAAACAGGAAAAAAATAAACAAAATAGTTTGAAAAATTATGTTAAGAATTAAAAAAAAAATCATTGTGATACTAATAGCTATATTATTTTGTACCTGTAGAATTGGGGGTAGTGTGCTCAAATTGGAGCATTAGTGCGGGGTAGTGATTTTTTAATTTCTTAATTTTGCAAGCAGAATAATTTGTGTCTATCATGTGTGCTGTTCCTGTCGAGATCCGTGATCAGCCTCTGGCTCATCTAGTTTTATGACTAGTATGATCGTGGTTTTGTGTAAATTACATCTCGTTTTCGCCCAAATTAGACTTGATTGTCCTTAAGCAAGGTTTTGAGTCCCTTAAGTAGTTTTAGGATAATTTACCCAATTTTGAGTCAAATAAAGCACTTATTGCTATTTCATGTTTCAGGCTAATGAGGAGAGCAAGAAGGGAAGGATACTTAGAGGCAGAAGCCATCACGGCCTAGCCGTGACACTGGTCACGGCCGTGATGAGCTACCCAGGAAAGACAGAAAGCATCACGGCCTACCCGTGATGTCCATCACGGGCGTGGTATGAAGACCCTGAAGTCAGAAAGCATCACGGCCTAGCCGTGACAATGGTCACGGCTGTGATGAGAAGACCAGAGAGATCAGAGAGGATCACGGCCTAGCTGTGAGACACATCACAGGTGTAATGAGGAGTACCTGAAAGACAGAATTGATCACGGCTCAATCGTGATGAAGGTCACTACGTGACTGATCGCACCAGTCGGGCTATCACGGTCTGGCCGTGACAGGTATCACGGCCGTGACGGACAAGAATTTGAACTGGCGCCCAAGACAGAAGCGGTCACGGCCGTGACGCGCAGTCACCCTATAAAACAGAAGCGCAGCTGAAGAAAAAGGATCCAGAATTTCACTGCTTTCAATATACTTTTAGATTGTTGTTATGTCTTTGATGGAGAACTAATCTCCCTAGATTAATCTGCTGTAATCGGCTTCCACCGACACTTGAGGTCTTGTAATTCCCAATTGAATTTCCTTCTCTCCATCAATACTACTCTTTATTCTCTATTTGCTTAATTCAGTTTGTATCGAATTAGCGTTGATTAATTTTCGATGATTTTATGTTCTTAAACTCAATCGCGTTTGCTTAATTCGCGTGCGTTCAATCGTGTTTGCTTAATTCAAGAGTGCTTCACCCCGTTTGCTTAATTCGGGAATTGGGAACATATGTCCCGTAGCGTCGATTTCGCTTGTTAATTGACGCTACAATCGAAAAGGGATTAGAATCCGCTTAGGGCATGGAATTACATGAACCGATGATAGTGGGAAACCGAACAGCAGATTGATCGTCTTCGCCTTATTTGATAAACGTTTTTATTCCTCTGTTTTGTTCTGTTTTTCTCAATTGATTTTCAAACCAACCCCCCCTCCCCCCCACCCCACCCCCCCACCCCCAAAAAAAAGATTTTCGATGATAATAACATTACGAGAGTCCTTGTGATACGATACCCGAGTTGTCGCATCCTAACTACACTTTTTACAAACCGCTTTTCTTTTTAACGCGTGCGCGACAGCGCGTCAAATTGGCGCCGTTGCCGGGGACTCTTGTTTGTTGTTCTCGCATTTTTTTTATATTTTTTTGTGTTGTTTTTCTGTTTTTCTGCTGAATTAGTCTGGCTACTAGGTCTACTTGTTCTGACTTGTGTGATTTTGACCCTGAAATTGAGAGAACACTGCACACACGCCGTAGAGCAATTCGGGCTAGCACTAGTAGTAATTCTAATTCTGCACCTGTTTCTAATAACATGGCTGATCAAAGAACATTAAGACAGCTTGTTGCCCCTGATGTTAATTATAATGGGTTGTGTATTTAGTATGTTGGTGTGGTTGCTCCTTTTGAACTTAAATCTGGTTTAATACATTTGTTGCCAAGATTTAGTGGTCTTGCAGGTGAGGATCCACATAAACATTTGAAGGAATTCCAGGTAGTCTGCTCTACACCCTTGAGACCGAAAGGCATAACTGAAGACCATATCAAACTACGAGCCTTCCCATTCTCACTTGAAGGCGCTGCGAAGGATTGGTCGTAGTATCTTGAGCCAAACTCTGTGACAACCTGGAACGATCTGAAGAAAGTTTTCCTAGAAAGATACTTCCCTGCCTCCAAAGTTGCATCAATCAGGAAGGAAATATGTGGCATCAGACAGAGCAATGAGTCATTGGCTGAGTATTGGGAGAGATTCAAGAAGTTGGTATCTAGCTGCCCTCAACACCAGATTTCTGAGCAGCTCCTTATTCAGTACTTTTATGAGGGATTGCTCCCAATGGACAGAAATATTTTGGATGCTGCTAGTGGGGGAGCACTCGTTGATAAAACTCCAGCTGCTGCCAAGAAATTGATTGAAAACATGTCATTAAACTCCCAGCAGTTCACAACCAGAAGCAACTCTATCGAGACAAGGGGTGTAAATGAGATCCAAGGTTCTTCTTCCAACAAGGCACTTGAAACCAGAATTGATGAGCTCACTTCTTTGGTGAAGCAATTGGCAATGGATAAGGTTCAGCCGGCAAGGTTGTGTGGCATTTGTACTTCCCCTGAGCACCTATCCGATGCATGCCCTATTCTGAAGGATGAGTCAGTCACTGATTTGCCTCAAGCTTATGCAGCTAATCTCTACAATCAAGGCAACAATCAGAACCGGTACAGCATTCCTGACCTCTCCACAAATAAGTGCCACCCCAACTAGAGGAACCATCCCAACCTTCGGTATGGAAATTCATCACAACAACAGTTGATGGCACCACCACACACTAGTGGAAAATATACATTAGACGGTAAAGGTTTACGTCAGTTAACCAAAAACTAGACGTTAAAAAGGGGGCGGTGGCAGTTTTGTAAATAATTAATTCACTGTTAACGTCAGTTGTTTTAAGGACTGACGTTAAAAGTGAGGCGGTGGCAGTTTTGTAAATATAAAATCACTATTTGGCGTCGATTGTTTAATGAACCGGCGTTAAAAGTGTTTTGGAAGAAATTATTAAAACTTTTAACGCCGGTTGTTTATAAACTCGGCGTTATAAGTGTGATTTTTACTTCAGTTAAATAAATAACTGACGTAAATAATCAACTCATTCCTATCTTTCTTTCGTTGTCATCTCAGGGTTGTCACTCTTAACGCAGATCATCACTCCATATAGTGCAGTTTATTTCTAATCTTTTTTTTAAAAAAGTTTATTTTTAATCTTAATTAATTAGCTTGAATTAGTAAATTAACAAATTCTTGTGCAAATTAAAATAAATAAACACTTAACATAAAACAAGTTATATATGTATAATCAAATCGTATCTCATTGAAGCGATTCATAAGTTACAATTACATGTTTAAAAGATAAAAAAATTCCGCAAGATATATAGCACTAAAATTAAAAAAGTTTTCGCTTCAACATCATTTTCTTCTCGGTCTGTGCTGATCGGAATCTCCAACATTGATTCTTCTCATTGAAGCGATTCATAAGTTACAATTACATGTTTAAAAGATAAAAAATTCCCGTAAAATATATAGCACTAAAATATAAAAAGTTTCCGCTTCAACATCATTTTCTTCTCATCCCGTGCTCAGAATCTCCAACATTGAATGCATCCCCTCCCTCATTTGAAGTCGATGCTCCATCTGAATCCACAGTCACTTTGGAGCCGTGGCAGAGTGAATGGTGCACTCGATCTGTTTCAGCAATATTCTTGGAACAGCCACTTGGTTCCAAAGCCGAAGTTTTGGAACTGTAGCTGCTGATTCTCCAGGAGGATGATGGTGTGTGCAAATCACATTACGTGATTCACCCAACCTTACGATCCATGTTACGTGATTCACACAACCTCAGAAGTTGTTTTGACCATTAAGACAGAGACCTTTAAGTCTAGGTATAGGAAGAAAGAGTGATGAAGTTAATCTCCATGGCAGAGCCATATTGTGAAGCAGAAAAATTAAAGGAAGGAAGGAAGCTATTTATAGGAGTAGGGGGTGAAGTTACTAGGCGTCGTAAGTTGCTAAAAAATTAAATTGATCATTAAGAGCATTAGGTTCCAAGGCGCATTGGGAGTTGGCCTGGCAGTCATATATTATAAACGTGCAGAAAAGAATAGGAAGATACACTTTTAACGTCAGTTGTTGAATAAAACTGACGTTAAAAGCGTTTTTAAAATAAAAAATATTTATTTTTAACGTCAATTGTTTATACAACCGACGTTAAAAGTGTGATTTTTACTTCAGTTAAATAAACAATTGGCGTAAATAATCCTATATCCCTATCTCGAAATGCCCTGTTGTCACACAGTCCGTTAACGTCGATTGTTGAATAAAACTGAAGTTAAAAGTGTTTTTAAAATAAAAAATATTTATTTTTAACGCCTCATTGTTTATACAATTGACGTTAAAAGTGTTATTTTTACTTGATTAAATAAATAGGCGACGTAAATAATCCTATATCCCTAGCTATCTGAAATGCCCTGTTGTCACTCAATTAACACAGGTCTCGAGCCATTTTGTGAAGGAATAGAAATATAGAGGAAAAGAAGAGGCAGATATGCATCGTTGTTTGAGAAGAATGTTACTTTAACACTTTTAACGTCAATTGCATTCAACAACGGACGTTAAAAGTGTTTTTTAAAAATATTAATATTTAACGTCGTTTGTTAATAAAAGCGACGTTAAAAATTAATTTTAACGTCGCTTGTTTAATACAATGGACGTTAAATGTTGTTTTATGTTTACACCCGCGCCTTCTCGCACTTCGCCGCTGCGACGCACGTCTCTTTTCTCTTTTCATCACGCTCAACCCTAAATAACTCTCGACCCTCACTCCCACCCAGCACAGAACCCTAATCGCGAGCTCATCTCCACCGCAACCACCGCGAGGGCTTCTTCGCCACCACCGTGAGGTACACTATTAACCCTAACTCTGTCTTTCCATTCATTCTTTGCAATAACTTGACGTACATCTCTCTTTCCCCTTCCCGCGCACTAACTCTCCTTGTCCCTCTGCTCTCAGTAACCACATCGAACGTTGGTCACCACTCGAGCTCCCCTCCCCACCACCACGCGAGCACCTATTTCTAGTGAGTATTTAGGGAACATTTTTGTATTTTGGTTTTGAGTGTATGTTGAAACTGTAGTCTCGGTAGTTGAAACTTGAAACCGTGAGTTTGAGTTGTTTGGAATGTACGTCTCTGTTTTTGGTTTTGAGTGCATGTTGCTCTGCTGGTTGATCTGTCACGGCCGTGATACTAATCACGGCTAAGCCGTGATCAGTTCTGCCTGTGATGGCATGGTCTGTTCAGTTGGCACGTTACGGCCGTGATGGACATCACTTCCAGGCCGTGACCAATGCTTGGCAATTAATCTTTAAAAACTATAGTTTTCAATCTCTCGTATTGTCCTTATATTGGATATATATATGTTTTGTATATCTATAGGACCTATCTAGTTATGGATCATAGTTGGATGATTTGTAAGCGTACTAGTGCTGAGTATTTGAAGGGGGTGGGAGAATTTATAGAATTTGCTCAAAGGAATGTTCCTAATAGTAATGGAATGTTCTGTTGTCCTTGTGTCAAGTGTTTGAATACGAGGAAATGTACGGTGAAGGATATACGTACTCATTTGATTTGTGAAGGGATTTGCTTGAGTTATACAAGATGGATATGGCATGGTGATATGTTGTTGAGTAGTAATACGGCGAGTGTCTCCCAAAGTGAGGACGTTGACGTAGATATGGAGGATGATCGAGTAGAGGACATGATCCGTGATATTGGACAAGAATCTTTTCATCGAGCGCATGTATATGATAGGTTGTGCGGTGATGCGGATAAGCCTTTATATCCAGGGTGTACTACTCATACACGGTTGTCGGCGGTGCTAAAATTGGTTTGTGTGAAGGCGAGAAATGGTTGGAGCGATAAAAGCTTCACGGAATTGCTTGAAGTGTTGAAAGACTTGCTTTAGGAGGACAACACATTGCCCGACCGTAACTATGAGGCCAAGAAGGTATTGTGTCCTATGGGTATGGAGTATAAGAAGATACACGCATGCCCCAATGATTGCATATTGTACACGGTGTTCATGAAGACAAACACGATTGCCCCAAATGTGGGTTATCACGATACAAAGTGAAGGGTGGTGATGATGATGATGATGTTGATGATGTGAGAAAAAAGGGTCCTACTGCGAAGGTGTTGTGGTATCTTCCAATAATTCCAAGGTTCAAGCGATTGTTTGCCAATGGGAAAGATGCGAAGAATCTTAGATGGCATAATGATGAGAGGAAACGTGATGGAAAGGTTCGTCATCCTGCTGATTCTATTCAATGGAAGAATATCGATACTATGTTTCCGGATTTCGCCGATGAGCCAAGAAACCTAAGGCTTGGACTTGCTACGGATGGAATGAATCCTTATGGTAACATGAGTAGTATTCATAGTTCATGGCCTGTTCTGTTGGTGATTTACAACATGCCCCCTTGGTTGTGCATGAAGCGCAAATACATGATGTTGTCTATGATGATTTCGGGCCCAAAGCAACCGGGAAATGACTTAGATGTTTATCTAGGTCCCTTGATTGAAGACTTGAAAACGTTGTGGGTGGAAGGTGTTGATGTAGTTGATGGGTATTCTCATGAGACTTTCAAGCTTCGTGCCATGAAAGATCTTGAAAGGGTACGTGAAGAATCCTCATCGTCCGGAAGCATCTATTGTTCAAAGGTATGTTGCAGAAGAAGCTATTGAGTTTTGTTCGGACTACCTTCATAACACGGATCCTATAGGGGTTCCTAAGCCTCGGCATGATGAGATCAGATGTCAAGGTAAGGGTACACATGGCTTAAGAATTAATAGGAAGGATCGGGAGGAAGTGCTTCAAGCACATTTGTATGTATTGAACAACATCGAATGTGTTCAGCCTTTCTTATTTGAACATAAAAGAAAAGTCAATCAAGAAAACCCTCGAATGAGCGAAAGGTGGTTGTTGAACAAGCATAACAAGACTTTCTTACCATGGTTCAAGGAAGAAATGCTTAAGGATGGTAGTCTTGCTTCGATGACGTAAAATGGCTAGCACGTGGGCCTAACTTCAACGTCATATGTTGGAGCGGATACGACATAAATTACTTGTACTTTTATAATAATGAACAAGATAACACGAGTACCATTCAAAATAGTTTGTTTATGATCGTGGGCGAAGCATTTCACTTCTCTATTGCAAAGGACACAAAACCACATAAAGACCGACACCTTACTTTGGATATATTGAAGATATATGGGTGCTCGATTACACTAAGCTTACGGTGCCGGTATTTAAATGTAAGTGGGTTGATAGTAACGGTGGTGTACAAACCGACGAATTGGGGTTCACATTGGTAGACCTCAACAAGTTAGGTCATATAAATGAGCCTTTCATAATGGCTTCCCAAGCAAAACAAGTGTTTTACATCACTGATCCTTCTAACAAAAGGTTGTCCGTGGTTCTCCAAGGAAAAAGCATGTATAATGGTAGTGATGAAAATGAAGATTCAAATCTTGATATTCCTGAGACTCCTTCTTTTTCAACAAACATAATCGAGGAGACACAGGTGGACGATGTACATGCCGCTCGTGATGATCATCACAAAGGGATATTGATATAAGTAGTTTAAACTTAGTATACATTTATAACCTATGTTAATAAATTAATATATATTGTTTTGAACAGGCATACATTATATGGATCATTGTTCCATTTTTACTTTGCAATTCTGTAATGTGTGTGATATTACGTATTCTTTGGGATATTTATTGAATGCAGGTTTGGCTTAGTGGAGTTATATTTTAAAACTGAATTTAAAAAAAAAAAAAACTATTAACGTCAGTTGTATCATACAACTGACGTTAAAAGTATTTTATAAAAATATACAGTACACTATTAACGTCAGTTGTTTACTACAACTGACGTTAAAATTAAGACCTTTAACGTCAGTTCTTTATAACAAATGACGTTAGTTTTAACAAAATTTACGTCGGTTATGTTAAAGAACTGACGTTAATTTTGACAAAATTAACGACAGTTGTGTTACAGAACCGACGTTAATAGTGTTATATTTAACTGACGTTAAAAGAGTAACTTTTAACGTCAGCTGTATTTACGTCAGTCAGTATTCTGACGTAAAAAATCAATTTTAACTGACGTAAAAAGCACTTATTGCACCAGTGACAGAATCCTCCTCAAGTGACCACCTCTGCACCTTCTGGACCTTCACTAGAGGACATGTTCAAGCAAATGACTGCACAAATGACTGCACAAATGGCTGCACGAAATCTCCAGTTTCAGCAGCAAGTTGGATAGTTTCAGGCCTCGCAGGCACAGTTTCAGCAGCGAACGGATGCTAGCATTCACAATTAGCAGACACGGATTGGACAGCTCTCCACTTCCATGAATGCCATGCAGCAAGCTCAGGGATCAAACCAACTACCTGCACAGACAGTGGTGAATCCCAATGCCCCCAATCCTAATGTGAGTGCCATTTCTTTGAGATCCGGGAGAGCTGTAGAGGCAGCCCCTGAAAAAGATGAAGAAACTGTTGAGGTAACTCCTGAGCCTTCTGTTGTTGTTGAAGCTGAGAAAGTGTATGTGTCACTGATCCCCTTCCCACAAAGAGTGCAGAAAAATAAGAAGATTGATAGGGAAGACAAGGAGAGGGAGATTCTAGATGTGTTCAGAAAGGTGGCGGTAAACATTCCGCTTCTGGATGTGATTAAGCAGGTTCCCAAATATGCAAATTTCTGAAGGATTTGTGCACACACAAGAGGAGGTTGAAGGGTAGTGAGAGAGTGAATTTGGGGCGAAATGTTTCAGCCCTCATTTAACCTAAACTTGCTCCTGAGAAGGTTACAGTTTCAGCCCTTACTCAGGCACTGCCACAGAAGTGCAAGGATCCGGGCACTTTCGCTATTCCATGAACCATTGGGGACAGCAAATTCGACAATTGCATGTTGGATTTGGGAGCCTCCATAAATATCATGCCCACCTCTGTTTTCAACAACCTTGATCTGGGTCCTTTGCAACACACAGGTCTCACTATCCAGTTGGCCAACAGGACCAATGCTCGCCCCATGGGAGTGGTAGAAGATGTGCTGGTGCAAGTTGATGATTTGATTTTCCCTGCTGACTTTTACATCCTGGACATGGCAGGGGAAACAACTTCAAGCAGATCACCCATCATCCTGGGCAGACCATTCATGAAGACAGCAAAGACAAAGATTGATGTTCACGATGGAACCATGTCCATGGAGTTTGGTGACATTGTGGCAAAATTCAACATCTTCGATGCTATGAAGCATCCATTGGAAGAGCACTCTGTTTTTCAAATAGAGTTGCTCTCTGAAATTGTTGATGACACCTATGATGACTTGGTTGCTGATTTTCCATCCATTTCTGATTTTAATGATGTTTATTCATGTACTGACTGTACTAACACTAACCCTTGTGCTGTTTGTGCTGAGATTGATGTTACCTTGCAGGGTGATAGTGTGAGTGAAGATGTCTGTTCGGCTGAAGTTCTTGACAGCCCGGCTGCCCCAAACATACCATCTGTTGAGTAGCCACCCTCCTTAGAGCTTAAGCCACTTCCTGGAAATCTGAAGTATGCTTACTTGGAGAGGAATGAAAAACTTCTAGTGATAATCTCCTCCAACCTTGACTCTGACCAGGAAGCTAAGCTCTTGGAGGTTCTAAAGAAGCATAAGAAGGCGATTGGTTGGACCTTGACTGACATCCCAGGAATTAGCCCATCTAGATGTATGCATAGGATTCTGTTGGAGGATGGGGCTAAACCAGTTAGGCAACCCCGAAGGTGGCTCAATCCCTTGATTCTGGATGTTGTGAAGAAGGAGGTGACAAAACTCCTGCATGCGGGTATCATATACCCCAATTCTGATAGTAGTTGGGTGAGTCCAGTGCAAGTTGTACCCAAGAAATCTGGCCTCACAGTGGTAAGAAATGAAAACAATGAGCTTGTCCCCACTAGAGTCCAGAATAGCTGGAGAGTCTGTATCGATTGTACGAGGTTGAACCAGGCCACTCGAAAGGATCACTTTCCTTTGTCGTTCATCGATAAGATGCTCGAACGACTGGCTGGTAAATCCCACTACTATTTTCTTGATGGCTTTTCCGGATACTTCCAGATCCACATTGCACCAGAGGATCAGGAAAAGACCACTTTCACGTGCCCTTCAAGACGTTTGCCTCTGAGGAGGATGCCATTTGGCCTTTGCAATGCTCCTGGCACTTTCCAGAGATGCATGATTAGCATTTTTACTGAATTTATTGAAAAATGAATGGAAGTGTTCATGGATGATTTCACTGTATATGGTTCCTCATTTGATGCATGCTTGCATAGTCTGAATTTGGTTTTAGAGAGATGCATTGAAACTGACCTTGTTTTGAACTATGAAAAATGTCATTTTATGGTTGAACAGGGGATTGTTTTGGGGCATATTATTTCTAAAGAGGGTATTTCAGTAGATCCTGCTAAGATTGATGTGATTTCTACACTGCCTTACCCATCTTGCATTCGCGAGATTCGTTCTTTTCTTGGTCATGCAGGTTTCTACAGGCGCTTCATAAAGGACTTCAGCAAGATAGCTCTTCCTCTGTCAAACTTGCTGAAGAATGATGCCATATTCAACTTTGATGATAACTGCAAGAAGGCGTTCGACTTCTTGAAAAAGGCATTGACCTCTACCCCTATCATCCAGCCCCCTGACTGGACCCTCCCTTTTGAGCTCATGTGTGATGCTTCTAACTATGCTGTGGGGGCGGTCCTGGCACAAAGGGTGGGCAAGGCTGCCCATGTTATTTATTATGCTTCTAGGACTTTAGATGCTGCACAATCTAATTACACCACCACTAAAAAGGAACTTCTAGCTGTTGTTTTTGCTCTTGATAAATTTAGATCATATTTGCTACGTTCCAAGGTTATTGTTTTCACTGACCATGCAGCTCTGAAGTACTTGTTGAAGAAGCCAGAAGCAAAGCCGAGGTTGATTCGTTGGATGTTGTTGCTCCAAGAGTTTGATGTAGAGATAAAGGACAAGAGTGGAGCTAAAAATTTAGTGGCTGATCACTTGAGTAGGATAGAGAGGGATGAGGGTCCTTTCCCCATTCAGGATGACTTTCTTGATGAACAGCTTTTACAGTTACATGGCGTAACTCCTTGGTTTGTCGACATTGTGAATTACCTAGTTGTTGGTGTCTTTCCGACAGGAGCAACTAGATCACAAATCCACAAACTAAAGAGTGATGCCAAGTACTAAGTTTGGGATGATCCATTCCTCTGGAAATTTGGCAGTGATCAGGTAATCAGGATATGTGTCCCCGACTACGAGATTCAGTCCATTTTGCATTTTTCTCATGCCTCTCAAGTAGGGGGACACTTTGGGCCACAGAGGACTGTAAGAAAAGTCCTAGATTCTGGGTTTTACTGGCCCACCATTTTTAGAGATGCTTATGAGGTTTACCGGACTTGTAAGGAGTATCAGACAGCAGGTACAACCATCACTCGCAAGAGTGAAATGCCTCAGCAACCTATGCTCTTCTGTGAGGTGTTTGATGTGTGGGGAATCGACTTTATAGGTCCCTTCCCTGCATCTTTTGGCTTTCTCTACATTCTTTTGGTTGTTGACTATGTTTCAAAGTGGGTGGAAGCTATCCCCACTAGGACTAACGATTCTAAAGTTGTTGCAAATTTTGTTAGGTCCAATATTTTTTGCAGGTTCGGCATACTTCGTGCCATCATAAGTGACCAGGGCACTCACTTCTGCAACCGCACCATGGAAGCTCTACTCCGGAAGTATGGGGCTGTGCACAGGGTCTCCACTGCTTATCATCCCCAGACCAATGGACAGGCTGAGATCTCCATCAGAGAGATCAAACAGATCTTAGAGAAAGTGGTGCAGTCGAATAGGAAGGACTGGAGCCGCCTTCTAGAAGACGCACTTTGGGCTCAGAGGACCGCTTTCAAGACACCAATAGGGATGTCCCCCTATAGGCTTGTGTTCGGTAAGGCATGTCATCTCCCTGTGGAAGTTGAGCACCGTGCTTATTGGGCGGTCAAGTACTGTAATTTGGAAATGCAAAAAGCTGGCATTGAAAGGAAACTCCAATTACAGCAACTTGAAGAGCTTAGGCTAGAAGCCTATGAAAGCTCTCGGATTTATAAGGAGAAAACCAAGCATTTCCATGATAGGATGATTGCTAGGAAGGAATTCTCTGTGGGCCAACAGGTCTTACTGTTTAACTCCCGCCTGAAAGTGATGGCTGGAAAACTTCGATCCAAGTGGATTGGCCCATTTGTTGTTACTAATGTTTTTCCTCATGGTGCAGTAGAGATTAAAAGTGCAGGTAGCAACAAGGCCTTCAAGGTTAACGGGCAGTGGCTGAAGCTATTCCATGAGAGCTCGGTGCCTGAGGATGCTACTGTTGAGGAGCTCTCCTTGGACGCTCCCACCTACACTGCAACTTGATCAGGGAGCACCCTCTCTTTTCCCTCACTCTGCTTTGATATTTATGTTCTTTCATTGAGGACAATGTATGTTTTAAGTGTGGGGGAGGGAACCATTGGTTGTGTTTTGTTTTGTGTATGTTTTGTTTTCTTTTTGCTCTTGAATAATTTGAGAAGCTCAAGAGCATGTGTGTGGGTGTTGTGTCGGCAAGCTTGGTGGATTTTGTTGATTTAGCACAGATTGATTGCATGATATATGTTGATGATTCCCCATAGGTTTTAAAAATTGGAAAGTAACCCCCATGTGAAAAATTGAAAACTGAATTTTGAGATATTTCATTGTGATTGCATGATTTATGATAAGTTTGGGGTGAAGGGATGCACACACTAGGGATAGAATCTCGGTCAAACAATTTGCAAAAATGTCCAGGTGATGATTTGAGCCTCCAACATGTTTTTAACTATGGGAATCACTTTTGAGCTGCACTTTCCCGAATTTGCTTGAATCTCTTCATGGTTTGCATGTCTATGTGTTTGCATCAAATGATTTAGGCATTTTTCTTTGAATTAGCTACTTGGCCTAAATCGAACCAGTCCCTAATGCATGTTCCCTAGTTAGCCCGTTGAGCCTAATTAGCCTATTGTTTCTTGATGACCCTATGGTACAAGCCAAAATTCTGAAAAACCATGTTAACCCGATCTTAGGATTAGGAGAGCGTGGAAGCTTAGCAAGAGAAGGGTTGCAAGAAACTAAGTTTGGGGTGGCTACAAGGATATGATGTGTTGTTTGGGATTGAGAAATAGAAAAAAAAAACAAAAAGGTTGGAGCCAAAGGCAAAAAAAAAAAAAAAAGAGAGCAGAAGTGTCAAAAAAGAGTATTAGAAGAAAAAGGCTGTAGTCACCCAAAGCATAAAAAAAATGGAAAAAGGAACTTGAGTGAGAATTCAATATGTCAAAATGCTCATGCTCTTTTAGTTCCTAGGGACTTAAGCCTAGTACCTTCGAATATCCTACCCTTAGCCAGGTCCCATTACAACCTTTAAATACCTTTTGATGTTGCATGCATGTTTCCGTGGGAACTTTGTTTGAGATGAAAATCAAATTCATGGGAAGTATTCTTAAAAGTGAAATTGAGTGAAATGTTGATAGCCTTGACAAATTGAGCGAATGAGTGAAATATTACATGCCCTTGTAAGGATGGCGATTGTTTGAATTTGGTGATCTCCCTTTTGTGTGTAACTTGGATCCCCTGCTTAGATTAATGATTGTTTGAATGATGAAATTCTCAAATGTTCAGAATAAATGATTGTGGGGATTACATTGTTGAAAAGGGGGGAACATTGAAGGAAAATTGTTTTGATGAATTGCTTGAAATGTGTGCGAAATTGATTGAATCCTTTGAGTTTGCCAAGTCTTGAGTCGTTTTGAGTTTTAGTTTGCTTGGGGACAAGCAAAGTTCAAGTTTGGGGTATTTTGATCAGCCTCTGGCTCATCTAGTTTTATGACTAGTATGACCGTGGTTTTGTGTAAATTACATCTCATTTTCGCCCAAATTAGACTTGATTGTCCTCAAGCAAGGTTTTGAGTCCCTTAAGTAGTTTTAGGATAATTTACCCAACTTTGAGTCAAATAAAGCACTTATTGCTATTTCATGTTTCAAGCTAATGAGGAGAGCAAGAAGGGAAGGATACTTAGAGGCAGAAGCCATCACGGCCTAGCCGTGACACTGGTCACGGTCGTGATGAGCTACCCAGGAAAGACAAAGCATCACGGGCTACCCGTGATGTCCATCACGGGCGTGGTATGAAGACCCTGAAGTCAGAAAGCATCACGGCCTAGCCGTGACAATGGTCACGGCCGTGATGAGAAGACCAGAGAGATCAGAGAGGATCACGGCCTAGCCGTGAGACACATCACGGGCGTAATGAGGAGTACCTGAAAGACAGAATTGATCACGGCTCAGCCGTGATGAAGGTCACGGCCGTGACAGATCAGCACCCAGAGTCAGAAACTATCACGGTCTGGCCGTGATAGGTATCACGGCCGTGACGGACAAGAATTTGAACTGGCGCCCAAGACAGAAGCGGTCACGGTCTGGCCGTGACGCGCGGCCACCCTATAAAACAGAAGCGCAGCTGATAGAAAAAGGATCCAGAATTTCACTGCTTTCAATATACTTTTAGATTGTTGTTATGTCTTTGATGGAGAACTAATCTCCCTAGATTAATCTGCTGTAATCGGCTTCCGCCGACACTTGAGGTCTTGTAATTCCTAATTGAATTTCCTTTTCTCCTTCAATACTACTCTTTATTCTCTGTTTGCTTAATTCAGTTTGTATCGAATTAGTGTTGATTAATTTTCGATGATTTTATGTTCCTAAACTCAATCGCGTTTGCTTAATTCGCTTGCGTTCAATCATGTTTGCTTAATTCACGAGTGCTTCACCCAGTTTGCTTAATTCGGGAATTGGGAACATATGTCCCGTAGCGTTGATTTCGCTTGTTAATTGACGCTACAATCGAAAAGGGATTAGAATCCGCTTAGGGCATGGAATTACATGAACCGATGATAGTGGGAAACCGAACAGCAGATTGATCGTCTTCGCCTTATTTGATAAATGTTTTTATTCCTCTGTTTTGTTCTGTTTTTCTCAATTGATTTTCAAACCAAACCCCCCCAAAAAACTGATTTTCTGTGATAATAACATTACGAGAGTCCTTGTGATACGATACCCGAGTTGTCGCATCCTAACTACACTTTTTACAAACCGCTCTTCTTTTTGACGCGTGCGCGACAGAGCGTCAATCCGGTTTACCGGAACCTCGTCGTAAACGTCAAACCAAGGGTGAATAATAGGGGTTGTTTCAGATTATGGCTTGACAGAACATAATATTCCGGTCCTACGTATCCCGATTGGAATCAAAGCCAGACATAGTTCTCAGTTCAACCCTTGGCCGTGGTGATCTCGATCTCTTAATTTTGTATCTGATGAATACTAGGGAGCAAGGACTGTCTGATAGTCTCTTGGTCGAGCTAGTTTCTCTAATACGCTTAAGAGAGAGTCAACGGAGTTCAGTGAAAAGTGAGTCTCTATCATGGGTACTCCTCCTTTTATAATAGGATTCCCATATCTTTTAGAGATCTGATTTATCTCTTTCTATCTCTTTAATCTCTTTTGAGATGTGATTCCTTAATTTAAGGGATATTATCTCTTTTATCCAGATAAGGTTATTTCGGATAATATCAGGATTTAATTAAGGATAATATCCATATCCTATCCCTTAATTAGGTGATCTTTAACTTATTATCTTTAACTTCCGGTCTGGGCCGGGTATTCGAGCTCGGTGGCCGGGTTTCACTCTTCGGCCAGTACACAAGCCCCCTAAGCTTTGAGCTAATAAAGCGTAAAAGCTTTCATGATGTTAGCCGAGCTCAAGAACTCGGTTTCATCTTTTTGTCTTTAGGCTCGCCGAGGTGATTGGCCGAGCTTCATACTTTATACATATATATACATCCTCCAACTCGGTAAGCAGCTCGGGTGAGCTTTCGGGGTGTCGAACTCTATATCTCGGCTCATACACAAGCCCCCCAAGCTTTGAGCCGATAGCGTTGAAGCTTTTTCGTGGGAGCCGAGGCAAGCTGAGGTGCAGATGATTACTTGTTTTGGGCTGACGCCATACTTTCTCGGTTCTCGAGATGGAAAGGAAACGTTACTCTGTGTGGCGCGCGGCTTTTATGACATCATCTCTGGGGTTTGTGCAGTAGTAGCGTGCTCCTAGTTTCCCGTGATGGCGGTTTATATTCTGACATCTCTGCCACGTGTGGCCTTTCCATTAGCTGGTGAATTCGGTCAGACTCGAGGGGACGTTTCCCTGCTCTCGCCCAACAACCCTCATTAATGCGAGGAGGAGATGTTGCACTTGTTTTCCATAAATTGGGACGAGACCTTGGGACGGGTCTTTCTGCTTCCGTGAACCCTAGACTTCTTTATCATGAGTCCTTTCTAGCCCGAGCGTCCATACTCCCTCTCTGCTCAAGGTACGCCCTATTCATCTCTTTGAAGCTCCCTTAGGTTTGTTTTCTGACTTTTCATCCATGGAAGCTTCATTTGAGGTATCCCAGAATGCCTCTTCTGGGGTTCAAATCGTGGAGCCTGAACTCCATCTGATTGAGGGCTCTCCCCATTCTTCTCCCTCTTCCTCTCGCGGTGGCGGGGGTGACAGGGGCTCTTCTTCTTCTTCTTCTTCTTCTTCTTCTTCTTCTTCTTCTTCTTCTTCTTCTTCTTCTTCTTCTTCTTCTTCTTCTTCTTCTTCTTCTTCTTCTTCTTCTGGGAGGAGCTCTGCTGCTCCAGACGCTATTGTTGTTCCCAAGCGTCGCAGGCGTGTGTCTAGGATACCCAGGGTTCCCTACCCAGAAATTACCATTCCTGGCTATTTCTGGGTAAAACCTGATGTTGCTGGATTTCACTCTAATTTTAGGGATTTTGATTCTATTGAAGCTATGAAACATAAGGTTACAGTTAAATGAGGCATTGTAGAATGCCTTCCTTGCGGTGAGGATGAGCATGTCTTCATTTGCCCCCTTCATTAGTGTTGATTTTGTATAGTTTTTCCTTTAGAACGGATGAGGTGGTTTCTGGTGTTGTTTTGCAGGATTTAATGGAAAAATGCCCAGAAATCAGCCTTGGTGGAGCTTGGATGAAAGAAGAGCTTAAAGGTGAAGATTATGATCCAAGCAGAGAGTATCACGGCCTGGCCGTGATGGCCCTCACGGCCGTGATGGCCCTCACGGCCGTGAGGGAGCAAAGAGCCAAGAAAGATTGAGCCAAAAGTCGGAAGTCGCCACGTCCCGGCCGTGATGGCTATCACGGCCGTGACCTGCTAGTTGGAAAAGTCAGAAACGATCACGGCCTAGCCGTGATGGATATCACGGCCGTGATGAATAAGTGAATGAAGAGGCGCCCAAGTCAGAAACCATCACGGCCTGGCCGTGATGGATGTCACGGCCGTGACGCGGGCCTGATCTATAAATAAACCTGCACTGAACAGAATTAGGGATCTGCACTTGGAGGCAGGCTGAGGCTGGCGGCTGGAGAGGGTTTCTACCCAAATAGGGGGGCGTTTTCTCTGCTCTTGGATGGGGAGAAGATGGAGGAAGCTTGTCTATGAGTGTTCTCCATCCCTTTTCTCATTCTGTTTTGTATTTCCTTTTATCATGAGTAGTTAAATCCCCATTGTTGGGGTTAGATGAAACTTTTCTGAACTTGTTGTATTTGATTTAGTGTTTAATGCAAGTCTCTATTTCCTTATGAGTATGTGATTCTGTGCTTAATGCTTTCCTTGGATTAGCTACCCATAGGAATGATATGTTGCTTTGATAGATGACTGGAAGGTTGGTGTTAAGGCATGCTCATGAATCATATGCCAAGTAGTTCAAGAATCTAGGAATAGGTGTTGAATGCTTGCAATCTTATAAGTCTTGACTTAATGCAAAATCTCAGGTTAATCCACCTAAGGAATTAGGGTTTAATTTGGGGTTTTAGGCTCAATGCACCTAAGGAATTAGGCTTGAGTATTTTAGAAAAGGCTTGGTTGTCATAATTGAATTAGGATTTGTGTTGATAACCATTTCATTGCAATTAAGGGAGGATTAGTGTAGTCTAACCCTAACAATCTTAGCCACATCTCTGTTTGCCTTCCAAGTGTTCGATATAATTCCCAAAAGACTGAAAATATTGTTTTGCTTTCTTTATTTTCTGTTTTAATCTCTCATACCATAGTTTAGTCTAGATAGTTGTTAAGTTTGCGAATTGGTAATTGACATCCAATCCCTGTGGATACGATAACCGGTCTCACCACCGTATTACTTGATTGCGACGAGGTGCACTTGCCTTTATATTTATATCTTAAAAAATAAACCATCACCTGATGTTGCTGGATTTCACTCTAATTTTAGGGATTTTGATTCTATTGAAGCTATGAAACATAAGGTTACAGTTAAATGAGGCATTGTAGAATGCCTTCCTTGCGGTGAGGATGAGCATGTCTTCATTTGCCCCCTTCATCTGAGCCACCCTTCACATATGTATATAAAACCTTCTTTGAACAAATTGGGCTTTCTATTCCCTTCAGTCCATTCGAGTGCGAAATTTTGCGAGCTATGAATGTTGCTCCTACCCAGCTTCATCCGAATAGCTGGGCATTTCTGAAAGCCTTTCAAATTCTATGTGGCCAGCTAGGAATAGAGGCCACTGCTCCAAAGTTCATGTACTTTTACCGAGTTCGCTTAGGGAACCGAGTTGGTTGGATCTCTCTGAGTGGGATTGAGAGAGGGATCATTGGACTCTATAAGAGTTCGTACAAATATTTCAAGTCGGATTTCTTCAAAATCCGACCTCTAGAGGGTAATGAGTCTGTCTTCTTTGACTCGGCCGGGAACCCTAAATTTCCTTTCTACTGGCAACCACACCCTTCCAAATTTTCTGGCTATGACCTCGACTGCCTGACCTCTCAAGAGCGAGCTGACATCGAGGTCCTGAAATTGTGTCCTCGGCCATTGCCTTGTGGAAGGCTTTTAAAGCTTAGGGCTTCCTCCACTCGGCAAGCTGATTTTGAATGTAAGTAACTTTTTGTTGATAAGTGGTAATTTACCCTGTAGCATACTTATTTTTCTTGACCGATTTCCTTCTTGCAGTGATAATGGGGAAGTTCAACTACAAGGCCCTGATGAAGAAGTCAGCCAGTCAAGCAGCTGGCGGATCAGCTGTCGCTTCAAATGTTAAGGGGAAGAAGAAGAAGTTTGTTGAAGCTTCTGACTTGAGTACTCGTCCTCCGAAGAAGACTCGGGAAGACCTGGCATCCGAGGTTCCGATTAGAAGCCCTCCTCCCCTGCTGATGATTGAAGAGACTCCTGCTGCTGCTAGGCGGTCGAGCAACGCTCCCATGGTGACCGATCTCTCTTCGGGCATCAAATAGTATAATGGGAACTGCAATCCGAGGATCAGCTCGCTCTGGGGGAATGAGTTTGACCCTGCAGGCCTGATTGATAGCCAAGTACTGAAGCCGTCCGATGACCGGCTCTTGTTGGAGCAAGGTCCTGGGGAAAGTATGGAGGCAGCCGCTGCCTATGCTCTCCACATCGCCTCAATCACCCGCTTCTGGAGCCAACAGCTTATTGATAATGTTAAGAAGATGGAGGTGATGAGAGCAGATGTGGCTCGAGCCTTGAGGGTGAGAGACGAGCTTTCTCAGGCCTTGGCCAAGTGGGAGGAGCAACGCCGGGTCATTGGTCAGCTGAAGGCCCAAAAGACAGAGCTGGAAAGGGGCAATACCACCCTTATGGCCGAGCTAGAAATGGAAAGAGCCGACTGGCTCAACCTTCAGAACGTTGTGGAAGGGCTTCAAGCCGAGAAGGAAGCCGGTCTTGAGCTGCAGAAGTTGCTGAAGACCGAGAAGGAGGAGAATTTAAGGCTCCGTGCTAATCTGGCTGAAGCTGAGACTTCTATCATGAGGGAGCATGTTAACGGTTTCTCCCGAGCCGTGAAGCAACTTCAGCATTTCAACCCGACCACTGACTTCTCCTGTGCCGATGTGGACAAGGATTTTAACCGAGATGGAATCCTTGTTCCATTGGTCGAGCTGGAGGATGAGGACGAGGAGGCCGTAACCCACGGGGAATAGGGTGAGGGTCAAATGGTCGAGGAGGGACCCGAAGGTGAAGTGGGCCCTCCTGTTCAATCTGCTATTATCCCTCCCAATGCCGATGACCTTGACTCCTGACATTGTATTAGTAGGTTAGGAAACACGTCACTTATGTATTATGGGCTTGGCCCATTGTTATTAATGGACTTACATGTGGCTTACTTTTTGTATTTGTTTTTCTAAGTACTTGTTTAGTTTCAGCGTGTTACGCGATTTACCTTTATAGGCTCGGCATTTTAGCTCGGTCAGCCTCTTTAGGTCTTTAGCTGTTTTTTACCTTTTTAGGCTCGGCATTTTAGCTCGGTCGGCCTCTTTAGGTCTTTAGCTGTTTACCTTTACAGGCTCGGCATTTCGACTTGAACTCGGTCGACTTTAGCTCGGTCAGCCTCTTTAGGTCTTTAGCTGTTTTTACCTTTTTAGGCTCGACATTTTAGCTCGGTCAACCTCTTTAGGTCTTTAGCTGTTTACCTTTACAGGCTCGGCATTTCGACTTGAACTCGGTCGACTTTAGCTCGGTCAGCCTCTTTAGGTCTTTAGCTGTTTTTTACCTTTTTAGACTCGACATTTTGACTTGAACTCGGTCGACTTTAGCTCGGTCAGCCTCTTTAGGTCTTTAGCTGTTTTTTACCTTTTTAGGCTCGGCATTTTAGCTCGGTCAGCCTCTTTAGGTCTTTAGCTGTTTATATTTACAGGCTCGGCATTTCGACTTGAACTCGGTTGACTTTAGCTCGGTCAGCCTCTTTAGGTCTTTAGTTGTTTTTTACCTTTTTAGGCTCGGCATTTTAGCTCGGTCAGCCTCTTTAGGTCTTTAGCTGTTTACCTTTACAGGCTCGGCATTTTAGCTCGGTCAGCCTCTCTAGGTCTTTAGCTGTTTTTTACCTTTTTAGGCTCGGCATTTTAGCTCGGTCAACCTCTTTAGGTCTTTAGCTGTTTACCTTTACAGGCTCGGCATTTTAGTTCCCGGACCCCAATTTCTTTAGCTAACATTAGTCAAGTAATAAGGGCTTCATATTCTGCTTGGTTGTTTGAAGCAGTGAACATAAACTTTAAAGATTGCTCGAGGATTAGATCATCAGGTCCTTCGAGGATTATTCCAGCCCCGCTTCCCTTCAAGTTAGATGATCCGTCAACATATAGGAGCCAGATGAAGGATTCTGACCCTGGTTTGGAAGAGAGCTCGGCAATGAAATCAGAGAGGCATTGTGCTTTCATTGGCCCCCTCGGTTCATACCGTAGACCGAATTCTGATAATTCTATTGACCAAGCTATCATTCGTCCGTCTAGATCAGGTTTCCTGAGTACCTGCTTTATTGGATGATCAGTCTTGACTATGACTTGGTGCGACTGGAAATAGGGTCGTAACCTCCGAGCTGCCATAACTAAGGCGAGGGCCAGTTTTTCAATTACTTGATATCGCGTTTCCGCATCTTTCAGGATCCTACTGACATAGTACACCGGCATCTGTTGCTCCTCCTCTTCCTGGATGATCACTGCACTGATTGCACAATCATTGACGGAGAGGTACAAGTACAGATCTTTGCCGAGCTGAGGCCGAGTGAGGATTGGGGGAGATGCTAAGAAGAGTTTTAGATCTTCAAAGGCCTTCTCACACTCTTCAGTCCAAATGAACTCCTTTGGTTTTTTCAAGAGCTGGAAGAAAGGTCTTGTCTTCTCTGCAGACTTCGGGAGAAAGCGGGATAGGGAGGCTAATCGGCCGGCTAGCCTATGAATTTCTTTCACATTCCGAGGACTTCGCATTTTCATGACGGCTTTGCATTTATCCGTATTAGCTTCGATCCCCCTGTGTGTTAGCATATATCCCAAGAATTTTCCTTCTTGTACACCAAAAGAGCATTTTTCTGGATTTAGCCTCATGTTGTACTTTCTGAGCTGGCCGAAAATTTCTTCGGGGTCGGCAGGGTGTTGGCTCGGACCTTAGGATTTTACCACCATGTCATCAACATATACTTCTAAGTTCTTTCCGCGAAAACCTTGTCCATAAGCCTTTGATATGTTGCACCAGCATTTTTTAGGCCGAAGGGCATTACTCGGTAGCAGTAGTTCGTCCTGTCAGTCATAAATGTTGTTTTTTCTTCGTCGAGTGGATGCATCCTGATCTGGTTATAACCTGAATGAGCGTCCAAAAAGGATAAAGCTCTGTAACCTAAGGCCCCATCCACGAGTCTGTCAATGTTGGGCAGGGGATAGGAATCCTTTGGGCATGCCTTGTTGAGGTCAGTATAGTCAGTGCACATCCGCCATTTACCGTTGACCTTTTTAACTAACACCACGTTGGCCAGTCAAGTAGGGTATTTCACCTCTCGGATGAAATTTGCTTTGACCAGTTTGAAGGTCTCCTCGGCTACTGCTCGGCACCTCTCCTCGCCAAGTTTTCTTTTTCTCTGAGATACAGGCTTGGCTTCGAGACATATGGATAACATATGGCATATGAAATTTGGATCTATGCCCGGTATATCTGATGTCTTCCAGGCAAACAGGTCAGTATTCTTCCTTAGGATCGCGTGAAGCCTCTCTTTGAGTAAGGGGCCAAGTTGACTACCGACTTGGGTGCACTGTTCGGGATGGGATCCCAACTGGAACCTTTCTAAAGTCTCTGTTGGTTCGGCCCTGGACTCGTACATCTCCGTTCTCGGGTCCAGTTCAAACATATTGACCGAGCTGGCTGAAGTTACTGAGCTGACCGAGCTTACCACCTCTGCTTTGCCATCCTTGGTATTCTTTGGGCCGTCTTGGTGGCGGGTAACCTTTAGGCTGTCCACATAGCATTGCCTGGCTAGCTTTTGGTCAGCCCGGACTGCAATTATCTCCCCAGAGTCGGCTGGGAATTTCATTGTCAGGTGTGGGGTAGAGACAATCGCTCCGAGGTCATTCAACATCGGTCTTCCAATGAGGATATTGTATGACGTGCTGGCATCTACAATAACGTACCTGACTGACACGGACTTGGAGAGTTTTCCTTCTCCAAACGTTGTCAAGAGGTCTATGTAACCTCGGGTCTTGACTTGTTCCCCGGCGAACCCTACTAGCTTGTCTTCCTGCTCCTTTATTAGCTTTTCTGGAATTTCGAGCTTCTTAAAGGTTGCCAGGTACAAAATATCGGCCGAGCTCCCCTGGTCAATAAGTGTTTGTCTGACTGAAAAGTTGTCCAGCTCGACCGTTATCACCATTGGGTCATCTTGATTTGGATCTACCCCTTGGAAATCATCATATGTGAATGTTATGGGGGGTCTTGCTCTTGGGGGCCTTCCAGACACCGTGTTAACAGATCGGAGGGCTTTTACATGACGCCTCCGAGCCGAGCTCGTCGCGCCTCCGCCTACGAATCCTCCCGAGATTGTGTTGATGATCCCCCTGATTCCTCCTTCCGACTCATCAACAGGGGTCCTTTGGTTATTTAACCGGTCTTCGCCCTAATGGTTTCCTTGCAGGTTTGCATCTCGGTTTCGGTTGTCGTGACCGTGTCTCCGTCGTCTGCGATCGGGCCGTCCACCACCATTATCATCTCGGCGGACAAAATGATCAAGACGGCCTACTTGTACCAAATCCTCAATCTTTTTCCGGGCTTCCCTACACTCCTCAGTGGAGTGACCATAGTTTTGATGCCACATGCATTCTTTGCTTCTGTCAGCATTGGCCGGTGTTTTCGATGGTCGAGGTAGGGTAAGTAACGGCATTGCACACTTCCTGGAGGACGGCTGCCCGAGATCGATTTAATTGAGTATAAGACTGGTACCTGGGTTGCCTATCCGAGAATTCCCTTTCATTGGTCCTTTGGGCCCTTTGTGGATCGACCCCACTGTTTCTTTCTTTGTTCGAGGCCGAGCTCTTGTCCTCGAAACTTCTCTCTTTCCTTTTGAATTCCAGCATCTCTTCCGAGTTCATGAAACCTATAGCCTTTTCCTGCAACTCTTCAAAGTCTCCCAGTGGTTTCCGAGATAAATACTCGAAGAAAGGCCCTGGCTTCAGACCGCCCATGACGGTGTGGAGGCAGAGTTCCGAGCTCATGTTGGGAATCAAAATCTGCTTAGCATTGAAACGAGCCATGTAATCTCTGAGGGATTCATTCCTTTCCTGTTTGAAATTTACCAGTGAGACCGAGTGCCTTTTGTGCCTTCGGGATGCTGCAAATTGTGCGGTGAACTTAGTTATAAGCACATCAAAGGAATCAGTCGACCGAGGTGGCAGATTTGTTAGCCAGGTTAGAGCTGGACCTTGCAAAGTGGTTGGAAAGACTTTGCACATGACGGCCTCTGAATCAGTCACCAAGTAAACCGAGGAAATAAAGGACTCCACATGCTCGGTTGGGTCAGTGGTACCATTAAATTTGTCGATGTTAAGGGGCTTAAAATGGCTAGGCACGGTTACCTCATTAATGTCATCAGTGAAGGGCAACCTCGGACGCCGGTCCGATGTCCTTCCTTTCTGGCTAGTCCTTTCTGCGTGAGACTTGACTTTTGAAACCCCTAGAGGAGGTTTAGTTTTGGATGCTCGGTTAGTTCCACGAGGAGAGTGCGCCGGAGGATCCTTCTGGCCAGCCTCGGGTGAGGATTGCTATTCGTCGAAAGGTGTCAGGGACCTTTCTCTTTTCCGAGCTCTTAAAAGCTTCTGATTTTGTGTGTGTATCTCCTCGTTCTCTTTCCGCAGCTGCTTAAGCTGTTCCATAATTTCTCCCAACCGAGGGCTGTCTTCATTGAGGGGGGAGGAAAGATGATTGTCGTGGTTCTGGGCGTTCGAAGCCTCATGGTCCTCATGATTCATGCTGCTCGCCCCTCCTCGCAGACCATTCCGTGTGGTCACCATTAAGCTTTCTTGTGGAACCGGGGAAAGTTTCACCTCGGCCCCATGGTGGGCGCCAAATGTTCCTACCGAGATCCGGTTTACCGGAACCTCATCGTAAACGTCAGACCAAGGGTGAATAATAGGGGTTGTTTCAGACTATGGCTTGACAAAACGTAATATTCCGGTCCTACGTATCCCGATGGGAATCAAAGCCAGACGTAGTTCTCAGTTCAACCCTTGGCCGTGGTGATCTCGATCTCTTAATTTTGTATCTGATGAATACTCGGGAGCAAGGACTGTCTGATAGTCTCTTGGTCGAGCTAGTTTCTCTAACACGCTTAAGAGAGAGTCACCGGAGTTAAGTGAAAAGTGAGTCTCTATCATAGGTACCCCTCCTTTTATAATAGGATTCCCATATCTTTTAGAGATCTGATTTATCTCTTTCTATCTCTTAAATCTCTTTTGAGATGTGATTCCTTAATTTAAGGGATATTATCTCTTTTAACCAGATAAGGTTATTTCAGATAATATCAGGATTTAATTAAGGATAATATCAATATCCTATCCCTTAATTAGGTGATCTTTAACTTATTATCTTTAACTTTCGGACTGGGCCGGGTATTCGAGCTCGGTGGCCGGGTTTCACTTTTCGGCCAGTGCATGTGCCAATAGCAATGTTGCAGCATTTAAGTTATTTGGGTTACCCCTTTGTGGAACTCATTCCCATGACTTCGTTAGATTATATATAGTGTCTAATCTTTTACCTGAACTTTGTCATACACTTTAGCCCATGAGAGACTATTACCACTTACATCAGTTATTTAGTTAGCCCAGCCAATATGAATTACAGATGGAAACTAAAATTCAAATAAATCTCAAGCATTCACATCAAGAAATACAGTTTAATTAGTATCATCACTGTTATAGGGAAAGTACATTTTGATACTTCCTTTTTATATATATATATATATATATATATATATATATATATATATATATATATATATATATATGTATGATTTCTTAACTAACACAAATGCTTGGTTAAAAAAAAAACTAACACAAACGCAATATAGTATTCTTTGGGGAGTTATAAGGTGGTTTGGGGAAGGACATAGGGTTTGGAGTGATAAGGAGGTCATGGGTTCAACTCCCCTCACTAACACAACACACTAATGGCGAACATTTGCCTATCAAAAAAAAAATTGTCTTCTCTGATCATCAACTATGTTAATCTGAGGTATAACAGTGTTATTTAAATATTAGCTAGGCTAAAAAGGTTCATAATTATGCTTCTTAGAGTCAATTAATGACAAATGGCTTTAGTAGCTTTGAGATGATTTTAGCCAAGGTTTTCAAAACCGGACCGGACCAGCCGGTCCAACCGGTCCGACCGGGACCCGGTCACTGAGACGGTTCGGTTCACCTCCAGAACCGGCCTTGTGTGGAACCGGATGAAGAACCGTTGAACCGGTTCAAAACCGGTCAAACCCGGTTGTATAAGGATCTGGACCGATTCGCTGAAATTTAAAAAAAAAAATTAAAAACACAACCCGTTTTGTCGTTCGATCCCATCCTCCCTCCTGACTTCACATGGCGAGATCGAGCGCTGCAAAACAACAAGATGGTGCGGTGGAAAATGGCTAGGTGCTTCTGCAACAGAGATTGTGCTACTGAATACTCACACACGGGGGCTGCAATATAACAGAAAAGACTGGTGGCAATCTGTAGGAGCAGGAGGGGATTCTCACATGATTGAAGAAAGAAAAGACGAGAGGGGGAGTGTATATAAGAGAATGAATGTGGGCGGGGGGGTGTAGTGCCGATGGAGGTTGAAAAACTCGATCCTGGATGCTGAAGGGAAATGGCGCTGACGGCTGAGGTAACTATGACCGTATGAGTGCTCAAGTGTATTATATAGTACATGCGGCTGCTATGCTGTTGAAGACTGAAGTGTGCTACCTTTTTTGCTTTTAGGGTTTTAATTATTAGTGGGCTATTGGGTCACTATTCATGTTATTTTTGTGATCCGGTTTAGGATGTGAATGTGATATATTACATGAAAAGTATTATCTTTCCATGGCCCTTTAATATAGACTATTGAATAAATATTGAGTTTTAAATAGTTATTGATATGTTGAGTTTTAATGTTACCAAATTAATAAATATTATGTTAATTTTTTTGTTTAATATTGTTTTATTTATTATTTAAAAAATAAAAGTATTATTTAATTATAACCGGTTCAACCTCGGTTGGACCCTTGAACCTCGAACCGCTGCCTTCACCGGTTCGATGGTCGGTCCGGTTTTGTAAACCTTGATTTTAGCTTGAAAGTTGAAATGAATTTTATTTATCAGTGTGGAATGGAAGTTTGATGCTGCAAGATATCAAATTTTCAACTGTTTCAATAGAAAGTGACATGCCTGAATCATGCTTCTTAACTAATGTGAAATCCAAGTATTTTATTAACATGAAAACTGTGTAAAAGATGACCAAATTGTGCTGTTTAAAGATGAGCTTTCATGTTTTCCTCAAAAACAAAATGCTTACAAGTCCAAACAACTAATGTGTCAGAAACTAAGAATAAGATCACTTGATTTTTACTTACATTGTCTTATAGACCATCTTCATTAATAACAGAGCACATTGACTTCCCCATATTATGTGTGCACGCCTCCTAATTATAAAACACATCGGAATGATATATATATTAACAACATTTTATTGAGATTTAAGTTTCTAAAATAAAAGACCTCTCAAAACATTGAAAAGAATATAATAGTTCTTAAGCTTTGTTTATAATTTAACTCTAATATACAGAGGCGTTGACCAAATTAAAACATTGTAGAATGTCTTTTCATGGTATTTTCAGATAAAATTTAATAAGACGGTAACAATTTTGTGGGAATTGCGAATCACCAAGTTTAGCTTCAAATGTTTCGATAACACTTAGCACTTCTAGAATGTACATGGATTTAACTAATTTTTTGAACTTCTAAAAATTTCAAAGAAAGAAAAAAAAAAATCTGGTCAGAAATCTTTCTATGACAGGTCTTAAAATTTTGTGCACATTTACATATTTTTACTGCTTTTGTTTTGCTCATAATTGACTCCTTTTCAAGCATATATGTAATTGTTTTCACTTCTCCAAAGGTTTCTCCGGATATCTAAATGCGAGCTTTGGTCAGAGTCAGCCTTTAATTAAAATGTGTAGCTAAGAAACGCATAGCATGTGGCCAGAAAAACTTCAAATAAAAAGAAGCATCAAACAATCAAAACAAAAAAGAACTTAAAGAGAAAATAATCCATATATTTTTCATGAACTTGAACAATAATCAAGCCAATTAAAAACCCAAGTCCAAATAAAACATGCTTAAATTTTGTACTTTCACCAATATAAGTAGATTTGTAATGACAATTGTAACACCCTGCTTTTCATTAAGTGTTTTTATTAAGTTTGCTTGGTTGTTTAAGTTAGTTTTGTTAAGTTAAAATAGTTGGCTAAGGGCTTAGTGGGGTTTTTGGCTTAAAAGTCCTTTTCTGGTACATGAGCACGCCCGTGCTCATTAGCTAGCACGCCCGTGCTTAAAGTCTGAAGGGTGTTGCAAGTTTTAAGTTGAGCACACCCGTACTCAACAGGGAGTACGCCCGTGCTCAATGTGCGGACCGCGTCTCGTAAACGCTAATTCCAGCACACCCGTGCTTGCTGAGGAGCACGACCGTGCTCAAGTTCAGTCTATATATGCTTGCACAAAAATCGAGGGTTTACGTAAAAACCCTATTTTAGTACCTGTTGCCACCCTAGTGCGGCTAGAGCAGTTCCATTCCCTATTTCCATCAAATTCAATCAGTTTCTTGAGTGTTGGAGACCGTTAGGTAGCGTTGTTTCGTTTGTGCTCATATATAGGTAATGTTTCTTTCCTTGTGGTTTCCTTTTCATGGTTTTGAATTGGAAACTGATGGTTTATGTTTTGTTTGGCCAAGGTGTGGAAGAGTTAGCTGAGCCGCTTTGGGAACCGTGACCAGTTTGACTGCTAGGGCAACCGTCAATCTAGGTATGGGGAGAAGGGTAGTGTAACCATAGGCAATGGGAGTAGTGTAAGGTAAAGGGGTACCCATAACCCCGATTGTTGTCTTAAGTTGTATGCCTATATGTTAAGATGTTCTTTGATAATATAATTGTTGGATTGGTTATGTTCTATGATAACATATCTTGGTTGTTTTGGAATGCTATGATTGTGACCACATGTTGATGTTATACTGGTTGTTGTATGAGTATAATGCCATAATTGTTACTATTGACAAACTGTTGATTTGGTGATGGTGCTATGGCTGAGTTGAAGATAAGTTTTAATCCAGAAAAATGGTGTTAAAATAGCCTAGGAATTAAAGGACTGTTAAACCCTAATAATTGGTTAAAATCTGACTTGAGACTCTGCCCAGAACAGTGTTATCGTGCAGTAAGCACGGTCATGCTGAAAAGGGAGCACGCCCGTGCTCCCAGTTTGAATTCTGGAAAATGGTCGCGCATTAAGCACGGTCGTGCAGCGGAGGAGCACGATCGTGCAGCTGAGCACGACAGTGCCTAAAAGGAAGCACGATCGTGCTCCATTTAAGTGGCAGCACGCTCGTGCCGGGGGTTAAGCACGCCCGTGCTCACCCCTTTGGACAGAAACTGAGATTAAAGTTTTAAAGAGGTTGTAACCCCAATCTTACCCAATAACGTTATGATAACACCATAAATCAATGATAAAGATTAGATAATTTAGTTAATGGTTAATGGTTAATGAGGATAATTAAGATGATAAGATGTTTAAGCCGGTAACCGTTGGGATATCGCACGTTGATAACTTTGGTGCTTATTGGCCAAAGTGGTCTCGATGCTTATTGATCGAGGTGTTGATGATGTTAAGTCTTTGGTGCTTATTGGCCCAAGCACGATGATGTTGATGATGAAGTCTTGGGAGCTTTTTGGCCCAAGCAAAGGAGGTTGTTGTTGTTGTTTGTTGTTGTGCCATGCATAGAGCATTGGAGTTGATGGTTGATGGTTGAGGGGGAGGTTCGACATAGGGGAGATCGCTAGAGAGTATGGTGATCTGGCCATCTATGGTAGGTCACCCAAGGTTTGGTGACCGCGGCCCCCTGTGATGAGGTATCCACGGTTTGATGCGTTGGCTATCCATGGGGTTCACCCAAGGTTCGGTGAATTGCCAGTGTTGGTTCTTCTATGGCCAATACAGATATGTAACTTCGAAGTCGTTCATCATGAGTTAGTTTTGATCCACATGCATAATGGAGTAGCGGAGTAGCGTTGCATTGCACTGCATTGCATACTTGTTGTTATGATGTTGATATATGTTGATGTACATGTTGTTGTATGCTTATGATGTTGTCATGTTTGTTTGTTTATCTTGCTTCCTATCTCCATGCCGTATATGTTTACATTATTCTTACTTCCTGTTTTCTGTTTTTTTTGTCCGACATGTTTGGCTTCATGCAGAGGATGGCGAGTAGTCCAGAGAGGAGTGACTTTGAGGAGCCACCGCTCATAATTAGGATTTCTCTTTCAGTCTAGCTAGTTTCAGTTATTTTCCCGTGATGTACGGAACGGTTATACCAGCTCTGTTGTGTCATCGGGTTGGAGCGTTTGTTTATGTTTTATTCGTTTATATTGTTTAAACTTGATTTTATTTCCGTGTTTTGAGAACTCATTCATGCAGGACCTTTCTACCCATGGACAAATGTTTTATATCAAATGTTTTATTTATTTCAGTAAATACATAATGTATTTTTGAGCTTGTCCTTTTTATGACTTTTTAACATGCTGGGTAGCAGGGTGTCACAACAATACCTTACACCAAGACTAAATCACAAATGTGAAAATGATGTGATCTAGAGCTCCTAGAATCTGCAATAAATATCAAATTTCAATATGAAGAGTAGCATTGGAGGATGCTTGGGTTCATTACATGTAAAAGGGTTTAATGACATACTCAAAGTGTTATGTTTAATAGTAAACTGTAAACTGGACAACATGATCTTGTTTACCTTCCAAGTGCTACGCCTTAAATTAAGTTATCATTCATTCAATCAAATAAAATCAAATCTGATTCAACTTTGGCCTATTTACCAACTGAAAAACATTCATTCTTTTACCGAAAGAGCATTTTATCATATGGAAAAATTTGTACCATTCCATAACTGATTAAAAGAAGATAAATGCCAACTTTTCGCTAAATGATAATCATCTTTCTACAAGGAATCCTCACAATAATAAAGTATTTGAAAACACTTTTTAGGGAATGACTATTTTTTGAAATCAAGCATTGTATGTAAAAAATAAACATCCAATAAATATATGAAGCAATCAAGTTCTTTTCCGATTCACATTTACTTGAAAAAAATAAATAGGTGAAAATAAAGAAGTTTAAAATTCAATCCTAAGTGTAATTTATTTGATGTAAACTTCATAATGTTGGCATATCTTAGTACCTTTTCACTAACTACACTGCCATTTATACCAGCAATCTATTTTCTATTAACACATTCTAACAACACAAAAATCATAATAAGAGCTCTCAAATACTACTATTTGTGTATATATGTTAATGCATATTCAAGTGTTTGGTGTTTTATGATAGCTCCTGCAACCTGCCATTACGAAAGGCAGAAGTGAAAAAAATGTATTATATGTGAGAAAGCATAAAAAGGATAAGGAAAAGGGTCCTAACTCCTAAATACCAATCAACTCACGTTTTTGGAGGCAATGGCATCAGGTTGAGAATAGGGAAAAGGAACATGGTGAATAACAATAAAACTAATGGCTAAAACTTGCCACCACTTAAGAAATATTGGTTCAAGGGAGTTGTGCCCAATGAATTCTCAAATAAGGAAAAGGGTCCTAAATACCATTATCTGAAATTAAATACCATCAAGTACAGCTATCACAACACTACCAATGCAAGGCAAATTATGACAGCTATCACAACACTACCAATGCAATCCTTTCACAAATTCACACAAGTCTGGTGCTTGGTAGTATGTGTTATATTTAATTTTGGTATTTTGCAGCTAAATATTTATAAAGTTTGTAGGATTCACCACATATGTCTATCACAAGATAAAAACTCATCATTGAAATTAGTATATTGTCATGCATAATCCTCAATAATTCCAGCACAATAATAAGCTTTCTATAAAAGAAAGTAAGGTGGCGTTTGGAAGAGCTTATTTAAGCTCCTTTTGACTTATCTGATGATATAAGCTTTTCTGCAGTGTGTTTGGCAGGGCTTATAAAAATAACTTATGTCATCCTATAAGAAGTTTTTGACTTATTTTCATAAGTCACTGGGAGAAGCTTATGAAATTATCATAAGAGCTTATGCACTAAACACCATCTCCTTGTTTTTCACTATTTGAATTCTCTCATGCCCCTTTATTTCTTTTTTTTTTTTTCTTTAAGCGCTTATGATATAAACTCTCATGCGATAAGGTCTTATGTGATAAGCTCTTAATTAAGTTATTTACCCAAACGCACCCTAAAAGTTGCTAAAGTAATGAAAATAACCAATAAGTATATTTTAAAATTTAAAGGACACTAATGTCTACCAATAAACATCGTATGTCTTAATATGAACATGATTTTGTCTTTCTATTATTAATTGATAAAGATAAAGATTGCAATCCTGAATAGATAAGTATAGTGTCAAGCAATTGCTGTTGAAGCAAAAGTCAACAGATTATGAGCTTCTTACCATGTAGTAATAAATGAAAGACAAATCACTATTGTCGTCAATGAAGTCTTTCAACTTTATGATATTTGGTTACTTCATTTTTTGAGGGCCTGCAGAAAGAATGCAAATGCATATTAGTTGGGACATTTTAACATTAACTCCCGTCGAGTTATAGTTTCTTTTAGAGTCAAACATGACTGTAATGGAGTTAGAATTCTAGCAACTTTCATAAAGCTCATTTGAAGACACATACAAAATAAAGATTAAGAGACATTTGATAGTCTCACAATGCAAGATAAAAAAATGGTTGGCCTTTAGTTTAACTTTGATTAATTAACTTGTGTTAGCTAAAACAACTTTCATTGGCATCAAGTAACAATATTGAGTTAGTAAACTACATGAGCACTGTTTGGCGTGTACCAACTGCAGGAGCAAACTTGAAGCACCACTTAACCTTCCTTGGATATCTTGAAAGCCCCGGTCTATTCAATCAAACATTCTATTCAAAATTCTTTGAAACTAAACAAAAAAGATTTAGAAAAACTTCATACTTATCGCAATATCGTCAAACTAAATTTCAATAATCATAGAAGATCAAAGGTGTTCATGGAAAATAATTCAAATAACATGCGACCTCTTTCTAAAATTAAAAGTATAGTACATGTAATTTTTTCCTTTGGAACAATGAGACAACTTTCTAAAATTACCGATATTATTTTGACAAAAGAATAAGTGAAAGCAGCCCTAATGTTCTATTTAGTCCCACACTCAATGCATGAATGATATAAAACTTAAGAAATATAATGTAAAAGCTTAGAAAGCTTCTTAAACCATAGAGGAAATTTCTCAAACACATCACATGCATTTTTTAGAATCAACCAAATTCTCACAAACAACTTAGAATCAAACCATAACTATAAGATTATAGCATTTCCCCCTTACTAATTAGTCCTTCCAGAAATTTTCCTTTTTTCTACTATTAACAAAAATAATAACAAAAACCCAAATAATTTAATCACCAAAGTAGCATTTTTTTTTATCACGAAAGATGCTGAAAGAAGAAAATTGGAGATACCCAATAGAGAATCTTCAAGGATGTGCTTGGACATAAAAACTTGATCGGTGGGGTTGAGTACACCGCCCTCAGCCGTGCGTTTTTTATCTCAGTAAGGGGGAGGGGGCGCTATGAACTGTGGATGAAAAGGAAGATGGAAAGGGGGAGAGGAACAGAGAGATTTGAGAGGGAGGAAATGCATAACCTTCGCACTCGACACAGCAGAACTGCCCGACGCGAAGCTCCTCAAATTCCATGTTGATGGTGGCAGAACATGCAGTAACACGTATGAATAAGAAAAAGTGATTAAGAATGAAAGTGATTAGGAGGAGATGAAGGAAAGGAAGAGAGAGATATGAGGGAGGAAGAAATAGGTGAGGGGGGATTTCATTTGAAATTTGAAATCTTTTAGATTTGAGAGCTGAGTGGGAAAGAAACACTGAAAGTGAATGAAATGAAATAAAAAGTGGAAGTGAGGTGAGTGTGGTCAGGTTGTGAGCGGGAAAATGGTTGAATGGGAGTTAATGAGAGTGTGACTAGTGGCAAAAGGAACAAAATTTTATTAAATAGGTAATTGAAGATGCTGAAATAAGATAATTGGGGATACCCAATAGAGAAGCTTCGAGGATGTGCTTGGACATAAAAACTTGATCGGTGGGGTTGTGTATACCGCCCTCAACCGTGCGTTTTTGGATCTCAGCAAGGTGGAGGGGGCGCTGTGAACTGTGGATGAAAAAGAAGATGGAAAGGGGGAAAGGAACAGAGAGATCTGAGAGGGAGGAAATGCATAACCTTCGCACCTAACACGGCAGAACTGCGCGACGCAAAGCTCTTCAAATTCCATGTTGATTGTGACAGAACAGTAACACGTATGAATAAGAAAAAGTGATTAAGAATGAAAGTGATTAGGAGGAGATGAAGAAGAGGAAGAGAGAGATCTGAGGGAAGAAGAAATGGGTGAGGGGGGATTTCATTTGAAATTTGAAATCTTTTAGATTTGATAGCTGAGTGGGAAAGAAACACTGAAAGTGAATGAAATGAAATAAAAAGTGGAAGTGAGGTGAGTGTGGTCAGGTTGTGAGCGGGAAAATGGTTGAATGGGAGTGAATGAGAGTGTGACAAGTGGCAAAAGGAACAAAATTTTATTAAATAGGTAATTGGAGATGCTGAAAGAAGAAAATTTGAGATGCCCAATAGAGAAGCTTCGAGGATGTGCTTGGACATAAAAACTTGATCAGTGGGGTTGAGTATACCGCCCTCAACCGTGCGTTTTTGGATCTCAGCAAGGTGGAGGGGGCGCTGTGAACTGTGGATGAAAAAGAAGGTGGAAAGGGGGAGAGGAACAAAGAGATCTGAGAGGGAGGAAATGCATAACCTTCGCACCTGACACGGCGAAACTGCGCGATGCGAAGCTCCTCAAATTCCATGTTGATGGTGACAGAACAGTAACACGTCTGAATAAGAAAAAGTGATTAAGAATGAAAGTGGTTAGAAGGAGAGGAAGAGAGAGATCTGAGGGAGGAAGAAATGGGTGAGGGGGAATTTCATTTGAAATTTGAAATCTTTTAGATTTGAGAGTTGAGTGAGAAAGAAACAGTGAAAGTGAATCAAATGAAATAAAAAAAGGGAAGTGAGGTGAGTTTGGTCAGGTTGTGAGCGGGAAAATGGTTGAATGGGAGTGAATGAGAGTGTGACAAGTGACAAAAGGAACAAAATTTTATTAAATAGGTAATTGATTGAAGTTTTGTAGTAATTATTCATCTATTATTACCCCGTTCCTTTTCATTTTTGTCAGGCCCAACTCATTCATACCGAGTAACGGCAATTGGTAAACATGTACCAGATACTTTAAGAAAGCGGCCCAACTACGATATCCCTATGCATTGACCCAGACCTTAAAATAAACAATGTATGAACTTAATCACCTCGTTTCACACTCCTGGGCTAAGCCTTAATATAAAATATTTTTAAAACATGTCTTAAGATATAGGATCTAATTTTTTTATTAAAAAAAAGTTTAATTTCTATATACTATCAGTATAAAAAAAATTATACTGACATCCAATGATATTTTGACAAATCATGAGTATTATTGTTGTTTCTCTCTTAGTTTTAAAGTGACAGTACATATTACTTTAATCCATTAAAAATTATACTTCTCACATACACTTTTATCAAAATTTTGAATATAATCAAGATCATATCTTTCTTGATTATAAGTAAAATTACTCTGATTCACTAAATTATCTTTTACTTATGCTATATTTTTGGGAGTGTTAAAGAGGATGGAGTTAAGTGGTTAATAAGGTAATGGGGTATAGCGGAAAGGTAAAAGCATATCACTCCATTTTTTGGAAGTTTGAAAGTTTAATGATGGGATGAAGAAAAATCCAAAATCCCCCAATTTGGAAGTTATGAAAATGAGAGGGTTTAGATGTGATGAAGTGGTTTGATCTCAATCATTTCACTCTATTAATGAAAGGACTCCCCAATAATGGGTTAATGTCTCTCATTTCACTCAATTACTGATTACTTCACTCCATCCATCCAAACACAGTCTTAAATATTTAAAATAACTCCATCCCTATATTGAGAATATTATTTTATTATATATGTAATATGAGTAAAGTTAAAAAAAAAATTGATGACTCATTAACTTTTTAAAGTTGCTTAAAAAAAATTTAAAAAATAAATAAATAATGTTAGAAAGAATGAAATTCTGAAGTAGACAGATAAAAGTAGACTGAGCGCGTATTCAATTTCCCCAAGAGCATTTCACTTTTTTTTTCATTTCTGTTTAGAATAAAGGCATAGATGCCTCTAAAATTATCCTAAAAAAAGACTAATTTGGATGGCAGTTAGGCCTTTAATATTTTTTATGATCAAATTGGGAATTTTCATTTTTTTTTTATAAACCAAATGTATCTCCATTTTCTTTAGGGATCAATTCGATCCTTTAGCCTTCAATTTATGAGCAACTGCACATTTAGAATGTAGTGTATAGATGCAAGGGGTAGATATATCACATAAAATATGATACACATTCTTCTTTGTGACATGAAAACCCTTAGGCTACTAACTTGGAATAGACAAGAGTGAAATTACAAGTAAAATATTTATATGACTCATTATTTGACTTCCTCAATCTCATCCAAAGCATAGTTGTTTGTTGATACATTGGCATAGTTAACTTTGTTGAATCGAACCACAACTGGGTAGCGAGTCTTGGGGTCCTGCACAACAAAGAGAAATAAATGAAACAAGGGTCCTGAACCAGTGTTGGGTATTTATGGGATGAAACAAAAAATTGACGTATGGGAAAACAAACCTGATCAACAGCAACAACTGAACCAATGCCATTAAACCAGTAGGATTCCTTCCTAAGAATCTTAACCTAGTAAGTGCAACCACCAAAATATACAAAAATTAGAAGAACATAACCTTCCTGCTAAACCGATAGTTGACTAAAGACTACTAATTTCATGTTCTCAACTATGAGCTTGCAATAGAAGTTTCAAATTAATTGCATGATTGATTTTGTTTACTGTCCTGGTTTTTATCTTTCCTGCCTACCTCACTCTATATACATCTTAATGTGTAAGAAATCTTCTTTGATTGATATCCCTATTGTGGCCATATATGCAATGTATAAATTTACAATTAAGTGTATATATATATATATATATATATATATATATATATATATATATATATATAAACACTAAGATCATGAGTGGCAGATTCAAAATGACAAAAATAATACATAGTTATTCAAGCCATCAAACCATCTGATTAAGCACACCGTCCCTAAATTAAAATGATCATGGTACAACGATCTTGACCAATGACATGATAAAAAAAATAAAAATAAGTATAAGAGTTATTATTTCCATGACTGAAAAGTTGAGTGTATAACTAACACACCTTAGCACCTCTCTTGGGGCCAATTGGTGGTGGTTTGGGTTTAGGAGCAGCTTCACCTTCAGCGGGGGCTGTGGCGGTTGCGGGTGGCGCCGCCCCAGCCTCCTCGGCAGCCCTGACAACAAGCCTGGAACTGTTAATGTTCTTTGTAGGGAACATCAACATAGTGACCCTTGATGTGGAGTTAGTGGTGCCTACAACATTAGGTGATAACATAAACCCTGAAGCAGCTGATGCCATGTTGCAACTAGCCATGATGATCACTTCCTCTCACCAATCACCGAGACAAGAACAAAGATTGAGAGGCTTTGAATGAACTAACAAGTTTGTTTGTTTAGGAGAATTATCTAATCTTCAGAAACGTGTATCAATCGTTTCCTCCACTATGGTGCTGCCACCTATGCACGATATCCAATTCCTTTGGATAATGTTATGACAACTCATCCATTTGTAAATCACCGAGTGAACTCAGTGAGTGATTGGCTATTTGGCTAATCACTCGGCGACAATGTTACACAGGATACACAATTTGGTTTCTAAGGCTATCTGGAACTACGTGGAAACTATTCGTGTTATCGGAAATCAGACACCTGATCACTTTCTTAATAAAGTCAAGTATATTATCACTCGGATCAACCATATGTTTGTTATAATACGTACAATTGAATTCAACCAATAAATAAAATATCCTTTTTATTATTATTATTGAAATTTCTCCAAACTTTCCTTTATCTGTTCTCCAGATTCGGGGCCAAAACTAGAAACAAATACGACCCCAAACACTTTTTAATTTCCTACCATGCTAATATAATTTCTCCTAACCTTATAGTAGATTTCATAATAATAAGAGGAGACCTTTTCCATTTCAACTTCAAGGCTCATAATGATGGATTGGGCTTGAGAATTGATTATTCGTTTATAACTGGGCTTGTTGCTTGCCACAGCTAGCCTTTGGGCCAAAGCCTTACAATAGGGTAAGCGGATCGTCTTTGTCACTGGCCATTTCACGAAGAAAAAATAGTGGGGGCTGCTATTTGCACCTTGCTTTTTGCTTCCCCCACCTTGCAATTTTTTTTTTTGTAAATTTCTTTTCCAAAAATGCCCTTTTTGTCTCTTTAGTACATTCATGTTGGTACTTTCCGAAAATTATTTTCCGGAAACGGTCCGGAAATTAAATTCCGAACATTCAAAATGTTACTCGAAAAAAAAAATTCACTGTCCGGAAACATGTTTCCGTAAAAGTTCCGGAGTTTAAAATCTGAATACTTTTTTCTAGGTCCGGAAAATAAAATCCGGAAACTTTCCCAAAAAACAAATCCGGATGGAAATGCTGCTGAATTCTTCTACGTAATTAATGTTCTCAAAGCACATAAAAGTTTGTCGTGGTGCTGGTTTTATGGTTCCTTTACTCTACATGTTTTGAGCTTCAATCAATGGGTTATGCTCTTCAACTGTTCACAGGGGCCAGTCAAGTTACCTCGCATAATCCACACAAACATATTGTAGGAGGTGTGCCTTTTTGGCCTCAAAGCTGATGTACCTCATTGTTTAGTACCTCAATGTATTCCTCAATGGGTCTTTGCTCTTGGTTAGATCGGTTCCTTAGTCCTTCATGTTCTTGGAAGATCAAGTTTTGGTTATCTGCCAAGCCATCATAGTTCTAATGCTATTAATTCTGTTATCTGCATTTTTTTCGTGGATTGGAATGTTCAACCATCATCATCCGGATTTGTTTTTCCGGAAAGTTTCCGGATTAGATTTTCCGGACCTAGAAAAAAGTATCCAGATTTTAAATTCCGGAACTTTTTCGGAAACATGTTTCCGGACAGTGAATTTTTTTTTTCGGAGCAATATTTTGAATGTCCGGAATTTAATTTTCTGACTGTTTTCGGAAAGTGCCAACATGAATGTACTAAAGAGACAAAAAGGGTATTTTTGGAAAAGAAATTTACAAAAAAAAAATGCAAGGTGTGGGGAGAAAAAACAAGGTGCAAATAGCAGTCCCAAAAATGGTTAACGAGTACCACCACAAGAACCCCAACTCGTGTCCCAAATTCTTTTACTGCCACTTTAAATACTTGGGCCAGAATTCAATTTTCAGTAGTTTTGGATCAATTTCGAAAATATAAAAGCCTCACTTGAAGCATGATGCATTCTAAATCAAAAGGGTGCATAATAAAATCACTCTAATTACTGATGCAAGGAGATGCATCACATGCTTGCACAGACAAAGGGCAGAGGAAAACAGTACGAACAAAATAAACCAAAAACCAAGACCTAGCTGAAGAAAAGGGTCGGACATACAGGGATTTTCACATTTCAAGGTTAAAAATTATTTTTGTATGTCGTTTTGAGTCAGCTTGATTAAGCTATGGGATATAAATTGTGAATACACGACTTCAAATTCTCACAATATGTTCTTTTTACATTCTCTTTTTCCCTCTCCCATTTCTTATGTAAGACACACTATAAATTTTCTTTTGAACAAAAAAAATAAAAATAAAGTTTTATATTAAAATAAAAATAATATTTTTTTAAATGAAAATGTATATGATGTTTGCTTATTATCAAACCAAATCACCTGAACCTAATGTAATAAACTTCGAATCTGTGCCCGGCCCACCACTAAACGTGACAAATTACACTTCAGAAGAAAGTCTAAGGAAAAAAGTTATTCGAAAAAAGTTATTATTACCGTTTAGGTATCATAATTAACTTTTTGAGGTATCATAATTAACTTTGTTTGTCATTATTAGTACTTTTTCGTTGCAAGACACTACAATTATTTTAAACCGATCAAGTATACTACTAACGAGTACTCTAGGATATGTTTCGATTGATGGAACATGATGGAATTGAGCGGTATGGAATAGGATGCCATTATTTGTATTTTTAAAAAATGAATGGAATGGAATCTGATGGAATGCATTCCATCTCATTCCATCCTCTCCTCTTATTTTTCTTCCCCCCAATTTGAGAGGTATAGGATGGAATTATTTCTATTAATTAGTTAATTACTCATTTAACCTTATTCAATTTCACATATATACACACTGATCAACGAAAAGCAAAACGGGTATATTCTTCTCCCTCTCTAGTCTCGCACAGTCTCCGCCCTATCTCCATGCAAAACGAATAAAGGGAAGATGACGAAGATGGACCCTCGTGCTGCGAGACTTCTTGATTTGTAGTGGCAAAGAATAAAATATAAATAAAATACAAGAGCAAAAGAATAAAAGTTGGATAAAACTGATGATGGATCACCTCCTGCGAGACTTTGTCTTTTATTCTTACATTTGCAAAGAATAAAAGTCAAATAAAATTCATTCATCTTAACGGAGAAGCTTAGATTGACTCTTCATTATTACAATATTATTACATTATTATTTTAAAAGGTTAATATGGGAATAAAATGTATATAATTCATTTCATTCCACCTACTTCCCAAATGTTATATCTAAACGATGAAATGAAATTTTTATTCCATTTCATTCACTTCTCGTTTCACTTCATTATGTTCCGTTTCACTCCATTACATTCTCTTCCATCAATCCAAACATACCCCTAAGAACATTGGTTAAGGAACTCACAAAAGAAAATCTTGTGTTGGGAAAGAAAGTATTGCACTTTTCAAAATACTAAATTCACCATTTTCTCATACAAATTTTTCGTTCTTGGTTCCATAAACAATGTCGTAAAGCAAGACTTGTTAGCATTCTCTTATTTTAAAATTTTTATAAAAGATATTATTTGAATTATAAGAATAATTTATAATAATAAATTTATGAAAATAAGTTATGATTTTTTTAAAAGGAAGTTATAATTTTATCACAAGTCCAATTCAACTTATTTTAAAAAACTTATTGAATAAGTATTTAATTAATTAAATTGTTTATTCAAAAGAGTCTGATATATGTTTTTTCATATATGTATAAATAAATAGTGTTTTTGTAGACATGAATAATTTTTTATTGAATAAGTTTCTTACAAAATCAATTGTTGGATCTGGAAACTCGTATTATATAAATCATATATATTATATTCAACATTAAACTAAAATTGTTTACTGCTACGTTGATATACATCAAAACTAATGTAATATATAATTTTAAAGTATATGAAAATAAAAGTTATTTTATTATATTTAATAATGTTGATTTATTTTAAATTTAAGATAAATTATATAGATTATAGACAATTATAATTTAACAATTGATAATGGACAAAAATCATATGATTTATATCCTCTAATCTCCTTTCGGCCGTGACTATTTGCAAAAGGATCATGCTAACCAGTGTTTTTAGGATACTGGTTAAGGATTTCAAAATCAGAAAGTTCTCATTAAAAATATAAGTATATCACTTTTTAAAATTTTAAATACAACAATTTCTAATATATTTTTTAGGTTAAAGTAATGTTTTGGTCCCTATACGTGACATCGATTTTCCATTTGGTCCCTATACGTAAAAAGTTATCAATTTGGTCCCTGTACGTGACACTGATTTTCAATTTGGTCCTCACATTGGTCTGGTCCCTATATAAGAGGACCAAATTACAAATTATTGTCACATGTAGGGACCAATTCAACAAAAAAAATTGAAATCGGTCCATACATGTGATAATTATTTTCAATTTGATCCCTATATATGATAATAATTTGTAATTTGGTCCCTCTTATATAGGGACCAATTAGCTGTGAGGACCAAATTGAAAATCAGTGTCACGTATAGGGACCAAATTGATAACTTTTTACGTATAGGGACCAAATTAAAAATCGATGTCACGTATAGAGACCAAAATATTACTTTAACCTATTTTTTATATTCTTAATTCCTTAACCATTGTCCTAAACTTAGGACAGTGATTAACATTCTCCTCCTCAAAAACTTAATAATGAACAGACGCTGTTGGAAGAGTGAGCGTTGGGAATCATTATGTTGTTAATCATTTATGTCCTTATTTCATCTTCCACTTTTATGAGAATTTTTACCAGGTATGAGTAAAAGGTAGTGGAACCTAGCTTTCATGGTATATAATGGCTGTATGAAGGAGGAAAATGGCGTCAGAGCCTTAAAAGAGTTTTAGAGAAAATGTTAGCCATACTGCAATTATGATAGTAACTACTAGTAAGAATTAATTAGCCATGTTGAAAGTGGCGACAACAGGACTAGCTAGGTAGCATTTATTTCGTTGCAAAAATTCCATGGGACCTTGCTGAAATTATCGCCCAAGTTTACCAAGACGCACATACGTTCTTACTTTGCAAGTTTGGTTGTAATTTGTAAACGTAGAGAATCATTTTATACATATGAATTACGAAAGGCAAGAGGAGAATGCTAACAAGTATCCTTATGATATTATTTAAGGAATCAAGAAAAGAAAATTTGTATGAAAAATTGTATATTTAACATTTCGAAAAGTGTAACACTTAGGGTCTGTTTGCTTTGTTTCCAATGTTCTATTTTCATTTCCTGTTTTTAAAAATAATTACAAAACTATCACCTTATTTTCATTCTGTTTCCTGTTTTCAGAAATTTGTATATGAAACACTGAAAATAATTTTTTTCTGTTTTCACTGTTCCTGTTCAAATATTTGAAAACTGAAAACAGAATGAAGACAACAATGTGACAGTTTTGTAATTATTTTTGAAAACATTAAATGAAAACAAAAATCTAAAAACAAAACAAACAAACCCTTGATTTTCCAATAGAAATTTTCCTTTTATGGATTCTTAAACAATACCTTGATAGCACTCGTTAGCAAAACTCAAAATAAAAATAGATAACTTTTGGAGCAAACATTTGTTTCCCTACGTTAAGCCAAACAGAAACTTAATTCAATGATCTCCAACTTTTTTCTTGGAGTGGCTTCGTCTTCTTAATAATTGAGATTTTAGTTAGGGTACTTCTTCGTCTACCTAGCTATTTATGGCGTTGTTGGAATTGGAAGGCAAGATGGCGTCGATATATATGTCATTGGTCTCTACCAAAAAATATGATATTAAGTTTTTTTTTCAAGAAATACTCCCACGTACTTATTATTAGAAACAAATGGGTATTTTTCTTTGGTCCAAAATATAAGAAACATATATTAATTTTGACACATATTAAATATTAATTTTCAATTTTACCCTAATTTGTTATAGGATTTATATTTGCGAGATAGTATCAACTTTTCATACAAGTGGAACATTAATTAATATTAGAAGGGATATTTTTATAAATTTATATGAATATTAATTACAATTACTTTATTTCAATGCATTTCTTTGGTCTATGTGTTTTAGGATTTTGTTTCTTATAATAAGGACTTGAGGGAGTATATGCAAATCTTTTTATTTCTTATCTTACTAATATAAAAATATTATTAGTAAATAGAAAAGTAATATATCTTACTAGTATTTATCAAAATAAAATGATATTTTTCATCAATTAAAAAAGATTGTAGTCAATTACATATCAAGGAATTTACGATTTCATAAAAAACAGAAATAAAAGAAAATAACATTGTTTATAAATTATGATATATGAGTCGTTGTTAGTAATAAATAAGGGGGTCCCTCTCAATTTGTGTCATTATTATTTTTTAGCAATATAAGCCAAGTGATTAGATCTAAATTGTACTGCACGTAGCTTATGATGCCTATTGAACAAGAGAAAGTGCAGTTTTCACCTTGATTGTTTGTTTTTCCAATATGGAGACAATACTTGTTCGCAAATTATGCATTATAAGTGAGATTTAGGATTTAGTTGTGGTTGGGTATTCTATTAAATGGTCATTTTCAGTTGCATGTGCACCGTGTACGTCACTCATTGACAGACATAAAAGAAAGCGATATGTTTTGTGGTCCATTGAAGATTTTCTCCCCGGATTAACGGCTATCTTATGGTACATTTTTCTTTGGATACACTCGCCTAAAACCCCCAAAGTTTTGTATAGGCTTTGGCTCATTAGGGGTAACATCAAACAAATATTTATTAAAAGGTCAAACTAACAAAACTAGGGTTACCACCACCGTGCTTCTTTTTCTCTGTTTTCTTGTTTATATCCCTCGTTTGTTATCTTTATTCATCATCCCCTTTTCATCTATATACGTTGTGCCTAATTAAAAAAAGAATCTCCTTTCCATATGTTGCCAACTATTAGGTGATCATTAACTCTTGAAAATAACTACAAGATAAAATCTAAGAGCGATAAAGTTGTTCCCCCTAATACTTTAAGTGATAAGTCAAGTAATGCACGGGTGGTTGGTTCAAGTGGTAAGAGATTTGGACACCTTAAACAAGTGGTCATGGGTTTAAATCTTGACTCTTGTATATGGAGAAAACCTGGTTGGGAAATGAGAACCCATCTTGTGCGGTGTCCGACAGGTTTCCCGACGGAAATTAATCACTACTAACAGTGATGGATACTTCGTACCTATATCATCATTATAAAAAAAAAAAAAAAAAAGTCAAGTAACGCACTTGTTGAACAGTTGAAGTGTTCCAAAAATCAAATACCATCAACATACACTCTATCTTTCGTTTGTATTAAGTTGTGTCTATTCATCATTTATGTTACAAGTTTTTTTTTTTGACAAAAATTTATCTACCGATCAGTATTTCAAAAGTGGGACCGAATTGGTTGGACAATGAAATCGATTTTGGCCAACCATAAATTTTTTTTTTTAAAACAGGCCAACCATAAATTTAATTAACCGAGCTAACTAAATTACGGTTTTTTATTATGTACTGGTTTAAGAATTCATAAAGAACATTTTATCAGAAAGTGATATATTTATTATCTTTGAGACGTGATCTACAATTTTTGTATGAAAACTTTTAAATTCCCAAATCAGTATCCATAGGCACGCAATAAAAAAACCAATTGAACTATGATAACATCTCATTGATTCAATCACTGATTCAATTTTTACCAATATTACTAACAAACCTTTTTTTCCTTGCTAGGAAGGGCCGAGAGTTCTATATATCAACATTCACTACAAGAAATTACGTGATTAGCTATAACAAATTTAATAGTTAATCCGTGGCTAATCTCTAGCAAAACGAATCAGCTGCAGATTAGCTATGAAATAATTATAAAAATAGTGGTAACATGAAATGAGTGGCAAATCAGCTAGAAAAATTATGCTAGGCTAATTCGTAGTTAATTTAAAACAATCCTAGCAATATTATAGCTAATCCATGGTAATAAGTTGTTCAAAATTGCCTATTCTTAGCTATATAGCTAGGATATTGTCAATTTTGTAGCAAATGTATAGCTAACATCTTAGTACTCTCCTAGCTAATTTGTTGCTAATTCTTGGTTAAGGTTTAGTCTAAGTTTTACATTCTCGAAGCTATCACGTAGGTAACTTGTAGCTAATTTCATATTCTTTCCTAGCCAATTCATAGTATAATACAAAGCTAATTATAATTTAAACAAGTTTACAAAACAAGTTCAAAAAATCCATTGCCAATTCATAGGTCTACTACAAACACTTCAAAACAAAGTTTACAAAACAATAAATAGAGGCTTAAGTTCAAAATAATCCATTGATCAAAGTTCTCCATCATGATCGTTCATCCTCGTGATCTTCCTCTCATACTCCACCTTGCAATGGTGCTTGAGGCTTAACATTTCTGAATTTGGACCCACCAATCATGGATAGGATGGGCTCCAACATAGGCATCAATTGTGTCTGGACAAAAGAACTCATCGCTATATTTACAGCTTTCTTGATGCATTCTTGTGTTGGTGCTACAGTGTGAGAATGACCATTGACCTCTGAAGATCTAGCCATATATCTGTGAGTGTCAATATCCAAGCTTTGAAACCCCAAGACTCGCATTTTCTTAGGACCTGACGCCTCTACCCATACTTCTGAATCAACCACTGGATGCAACAAAGGGTCTTCTCCACACTTCTCTTGCATTCTGGTGTCATATGACTCCTAAAATAACATCAAATGACATGGAATAAAAGGTTCAGTAGCATTACAAACAAAATGCATATATAGACATTCAAATTCTGATAACTGCAAAATGACATTCATCATATTTCTACTATCGAGATAGCAATACTGAAGTTCACCCCAATTTTCCTTTATTTTCTGAAAATTTTTTTTTTTTTTTTTGGTGAATATAAACAAAAGTAAAACAGTTGAAAGTCTCACACCATTTGCTACAACCAGGCAACTTAGTACAAAATAAGCTGAAATAACTGATTCTGAATTTACATAAAGCAATCAGAGGTTTATAACTGATTTCTAAAAATGACAGAGAAAAGCAATCAGAGGTTTATACAAAAGCAACCAAAAACTCAATATACCTAAATCCCTTTATCTCCTATCCTTCAACTATAGAGAAACAATAAAAATTAACAAAATCAATCAGCAACAAAGATATAATCCAAGCACTAAGAAGTGCCTGATGATCAGCATGTCACCTAACATATGCACAAAACATAATTTTATCTTTTATGTGGTGTTTTTCAGGTAAAATTCAGTCAGGTTGGCATAAAGATTGGTGTCTAATATATTGCCACATTCACATTCCTCCTTAAGAAGGTATAAAAACAGAAAATGTAATCAGACACAAACGAAAGAGGACCGTTGTTACAAGACTATGATAAGAATTATCTCTTTCATGTATATGCAGAACTGAGAGCCAAAGCAGTGTATAGATCTTTCTATAGAGCAACATCAAGTATAATTTTAAAATAACTTACAATAAAATTCTTCGAGCGCTGAGAGACATACTCCCCATCTTTCTTCTTATGAACATGATTGAAAACATCTCTAAAGGAAACCGGATGCTTCAACTATACCTCTTATATTCAACATCTATTAGAATATAATAAAGGTCAATAATATTGTATATGAAACTTAAATATTTACCATCCTCCTCTTATGTTCACCAAAGCTTATCCTCCTCTTATACGATCCATGCATGTTCTTTCCCACACCGTTCTTGCCATGCTACGATCATAATCAAATGCAAACTTATATTTACCCTACACCATATAATACAATATAAATACATTTATCTATCAACAACTATAATATTATGCTAGAAAATATAATCACTTACCATGAAGTCCCGAAATAGCTCGTCCTTCACGTGAATCGGATAATCTTTCCACTTCTCAACTGGAGTAGGCATCCGTGTGATCACAATAGATATTATATCACGAGTCACGGTTTGGGGAACAAACCTCCTCCTACAAGTGGAATTTAAACCCTAAGTAAGCAAAGTTAAACTCTAAAAAAATATGAATTATTAGACAAAATCACCATTACTTACGACGGGTTACCGATGGCCTCAACATATATAAGTTTTCTCCTATCAGATTCTACACGAGATCCTCCACTCGAAGGCAGTGAGTTTGGGTCGTTTGCAGGTGGATCAGTAGAGTGTGGGATAGAACTCGAAGTAGCTGGTTGCTGTCTTTTCCTAGCGTTACTTGCATCAGCTGCTTGCTGCCTGGGCAATTGTTGTTGCTTAGCTTTCTCCCTAATGAGCCACATCTCTTGATCTTCACTATCATCATGGTATTCACCATTCTCTTCATAACTAAAAAATGTGTGTTTCTGTTGATTGTTGAATGCATTAACCTCCTTAACCAATCCTTGTTTTTTACCTTTGTTCTTACCATCCTTGACACATGTAGAATAAGAACTGAAACAAAGACACATAATTCCAAATTAAAAGAACCAGTATCATAGGGCATAATCACTTCAAATAAAATGGTAAAATAAGTATAATGCCTAAAGTAAACAACCAAGAAAATTAGAATAGATTAACTTGCTGCCATACTTTTAATTTTATATGTATACATAAACAGGATTTAAAGGAAAGGAAAGAGCATTCCAATCTTGAATAACAACCCTAGATAATAAGCCTAAATACTGGATGGCCTGGATCACAACGACATCTCCCTCGACCACATCCATTTCCTCTACCTCAGATTGCTATGCTAAGATATATACATACCCTTCAATTACAATTAATTTACAGGTTGCATATGCATGGAAAAAATGCACTAAAACACAGCAATTAAAGACAATAACATATCATTTTGTAAAAAAAAAAAGACAAGAACATATCCAAAGTTGTCCAGCAATCATACCATACTATATCTGCATTTCATCTGCATTCCAATATATATAAATAGAGATTCTGTTGTATTTCATGAATGCTAGATCCACAAGAAAAACCATCACAGATAAACAGTTTTTAACACTAACAGTAAACAGATTACTGTTAAACAAATTTTCACACTAATAGAAAATTGTGAATAGTGAATCACACAAAAAAAGTGAATTTTGAATTATCTAATGTTAGGAATTCTTTGGATAAATAAATGGCAACTAGGAATTTGTAATAAAAGAGTTAAAAAAGGGAAAGAAAAAAAACAGGACCTGTATATACTATATATATATAGAATATATAGATACCATTTAACCAAGCTCCTAAAGTTACCATTCAGATTATCAAATGAGATTAACCTTTTTATTTCTTGTCATTAAGTTTGAAAAATCTTTCTTTAATGCCAAAGAAAAACAAAGGTCCCTAGTCTAGGCCTGCTACGCTAGCTCCTAGGAAGAAAATTTCTTCTCACGAGAAAATGATAAGATGGGAAAAAAAGAAAAGAAAAAAAAAGAACTCAATTGAAACTTGAAAGCAAAACAAAAGCAGAGGTGAAAGCAGAATCCATGTAATAGTATAATAGAAGCTGTTAAAAGCACCTGTTTAAGCTTGGGTACAGCTTGTGATCCTTCTAATGTCACAAATATAGCTAAGAAAACTCCAATGAATATGGGAGAAAATAAAAAACTACAACAATATTTCACCATATCCAAAATTAAAACAACAAACAAGCATATGACTAATGATTGATACAAAGTGGCAAAAGATAGTGGGTTGGGGGACAGGTGGAAATATCCCACCTCCAGGTTGTGTGACCAATTTACTCAGACAAGTACCTAAAGATTCAAAGCAAATTTCAGGAAGCATACTTTGCTTTCAATAAAATATTTTCTAAAGATAACATATCATGGAACTCATTGATATCAGGTTTTGCACAAAGTGGTCATTGTGATGAAACATTGATTCTATTTGCTGAAATGAATAATGCTGGACTGGAAATCAATTCATTCACATTTGGTTCTGCAGTTAGTGTTGCTGCCAACAGTGCCAATGTTAAACTTAAACTAGGGAAGAAGATTCATCCAATGATTATAAAAACTAACTATGATTCAGAAATTCAGAAATATAAGTCCTTATAATAACTTCATCTACACTTTTTTTTGTCTCCCTTTGTCACTAATTACTGATTTTATAGTCCTAAAGTTGAAAATTATTGAGAATAAAGAACTTGAACCATCGCTCATGACAACCATCAATTCCTAACATCAATCTTAAGGTCATTATTTCAAAGATGCAAAAGATTATTATCTTGCATGCAAGGACTGTTTTCTGGAGTTAAAACCAAAGCATCACCAGTAGGTAAGGAACATAATAAACAATAATAACCAAAACAGTAGTTAAGCATGACCAAAATTCTGATCTAAGCATTTTGTCAAACAAGTGAGGTGCAATACTACTAGACATATAATGTCATCAAAATTATGTTACACTCTTCGTGTCATGAGTGAAAGAAGATGATCAAATTGAGAGAGAGCAAAACTGATAGACAAATCACAGCCCTAATTACAGATCGAACATCTTACCTTCAAATTGCATATTGAACTTCTTATCTTCAAGCAAATCGTCTTCAAATTATAGATCCCACAACTTCAAATCGCAACTTGAGAGAGAGAGAACATTAGCGATAGAGATAGTGAGAGAGAGAGATTGAAGAAAGAGAGTGAACCTGAGATGCAGATCGAGCAGAAAGAGAGAACCATGCGAGAACCACCATGCAAGAGGATCAGAGAGTGTGAGAGTGGGATAGAAGATGCAGAGTGGGCCTGAGCAGAGAGTGTGACTTTAACTTTAAGACAAAAAAATTATATAAAAAATAGTTAATATTTAGGTTTAACTTTAAGTAACAAAACATTTATGGTAGCTAACACTTAACAGTAGTTAACAAGTAGTTAATTAACTTGAAATTAGTTACTGATTTTATTAATAGCTAAAATTAGTAGCTAATTACTATTTTTATTGTAGTGATTTTCAAAGGAAAAAAAAAAACTCAATTCAATATCTTATGCTACCTACATGATGGGGAAATTGCACACCAAGAATCGGGTAATTAATAAGGGGATGCACAAAACACACCACAAAGTTAATAAGACAACATACGTGGTTTAATTTGGCATTATTTGTCTACGTCTATAGAAATACCCCAACAAAATATTCATTATCTCAAAATAAGATTAAAAGATTTTGTAAAAACCTGAAATCTCATAACAAGGTTTTTTTCCCTTGTACACATTGCACCTCTGTTTTGAACTAACAAAGTTGTATTCTCTTGTGATGGCATATCTCCCGATGAGAGGATATTTATTGGTGGGATAAGGAAGGAGACATGTAAATCGAATATTTATATTTAATCATGTACCTTTGATTTTGTAGTAATTATCGTGATAGTCAAATATTTCTAATAACGTGATAATACATATAATTAAATGATATTTTAAAAATGAATTTAAATCGATAGTGCACCCAATTAAAATTCTATATTAACATAGTAATTTCAATTTTCAATGGTTATGTAATGTTAGTAAATTAGTTAAAAATAGATGGTGTTTCGAGGAAGCACGTCGATCAAGAATAATGAAATACCAAAAGTTCAAAGGTGCTTTTAAGGGTTACATATTACCTGTCTCATTTTGGTATACTCACACTCTTTCTCAATCAATAATATCTTATCATATATTATACATTTTTAACATTAGATTAAATTTTAATTTATGTGACAATATATTATTGATTGAAACACATGATGTGATACGTTAAAATGAGGTTTTTTTTTGGATAATTAAAGTAAATTCATTGACAAACAACTAACTCTAGCATCAAAATGCTAGAAATCAAGTACAAAACACAAACAAATGGTTCTACACCAAGAACCCCCCCCCCCCCCCCCCCCCAATGAAGATAATCTCAGGTTACTAACATATACCCCTGCTACATCAACATATGATAGGCTCTAAGGCTCACCCTTTCACAAAAAAAACCCTAATACACCAGCAACAATGACTAACATTTACTCACCTAAATGTCAACTCTCAACAAAAACCGAATACAGCAGCAAGCATCATCAATATAGAGCTAAGATTAACACCTTCCAAAAATCAAAATAGCAGCAAGCATCAACAGTGAAGAGTTTTGATTGTGCACCTTATATCCCCAATATTCCTTGCTACTTTGGTCATCCTCCCCAAATAACTTTTAAACATGATTTGAAACGAATCAAAACAAACCTGACTCCACTCATAGCTGACCTGGGATATTTGCTTCATAATCCCAATTGACCCTATCAGTATGGCCCTTTTCTATGGAGACAGAAACTGCTACTACACCCATCTTCATCATTGTAGTTACTCCTTTTACACCAGTAAACACACAAAAAAAAAACAAATATTTTGGCTTGTTCTTCTGACGGAACAAAATCAACCCTGCAAAAGTGTTGTTCTAGTCATAATTTCTTCTACCAGCTCACTTGTAGAGATGGTCTCCTGATTCCAGCAACATCTGGAGGTCCTCCATAGATTTCAATTCTCAGTCAAGCTACATGAGCCTATCCTCTGCTTTATGGAAAACTCCAAATCAGCAAAACATCCTCTTCAGCATCAGCAAAACTGATCTGTTCCCCTATTCCTCTGTCGCACCTCAGATTCCCTTTGAAGAGGTTTGATTGCGCTTCCTACTACTACTCCTCAACTGCACGATCCTTTGAACTATTCCTTCTTCATCATGTGCTACTAAACCCGGCTCTCTCCCAAGTCCTCCACGCTTCACCAGCCACACGATTTCATCGTCAGAGCTAGATTTTGATTCACTTTCATTTGTTGATCTGTAATAACTCTTAGAAATAAGAGTTATTACTATTTTTCTAGCTTGTCATTGTTCTTGTTTTGATTAAATTTTGGATAGGAATTCAAGTTTTGCTTTATTTTGTAATCATCTGTGTTGAATGGTTAAAATGTCGAAAAAGTCGTGGAAATCGAATTGTTTTCGTCAAGGTTTGTTTGAGTTTTGAGCAGGATTCAGAAGTGCAATTACTGCAGGAGTTGCTATGGAATGTTATGGAATGTTGCAGCGTCTGGGAAAAGGATCACTACAAGACAAAAGAATTGTCAACTCAACACACCTTCACTACAGGACAAGGAACTTGCTGCGTTGTCCCAAAATGAGGAAAGAGGAAATGCAAGGCAGCAGTTGTGTGTACTTGGGAATTGGGCCAAGGACTATTTTATTCTTTGAATTTCCGTAAGCCCAAAAAGTGAGGCAAGAGAGAGTGTGTAACTCTACTTTTGGGAGCTAGTACAAATAGGATTGTGACCTTGCTTTAGGAGGCTCGTATAGTAGCAGCTGGGTACTGTAGAAGTCGTCAGCTGATTGTCCTCTCAGTAATTTGTATTTACGCATTATGCCTTTATTTTCCATTTCTCTTGTTGGTTTTGTCTTTAAGCTCATTATGAGCTAAATTCTCTTAGCTAGGACTCTATGAATTTGTAATTGATACTTAAGGGTGATTTATGTAAATGGATGTTATTCATTTTCTTCTTCTCTGTTTGAAAGCTTAATTTTATTTTAGATTGATCAACTAATTTGGAATACTAGCTAGTTGGGTTTGGAAAAACCTAACTAGTGGACTTGTTTAGAAGATAAAGATAGAACAATTAATTGGAAAATTAATTGTGTTAAATGAGCTAGGAATAGCCTTCAAGTCTTTAAGTACCTGGACGCAATTATCTGATAACTGAGGGAAATTAATATGAACTTAGGAATAAGAAGCGTTTAATGAACTCAGTTTTACTGCTGGAAAGCAAACCTTAATTCCTGGACTAATGCTATAGCATCCTGAAGCATCGATTACCCTGAAGTTAAGATTACAAAGGATTAGAATCCTAGCTGTTTCCATCTCTGTTCTAAACACCCATTTATTATTTCTATTAATTCCTTGCATTTATTACTTACTGCTCTGACACCGAATTACTACATTTAACTTACATGCTTAAAGTTACGTTTTATTTTGTTAAGCTAAATAGGGATGGTTAATTCTAGAATTTATATTACATACATTTAAATCCTCGTGGGAAAGATCTTTACTCACTCTTTATTACTTGTTACGATTGTGTATACTTGCACACATCATCTTTATCAATCTGGTTCTATTCTCTGATTCCCTCGATCCATCTTTTCTCTTATCTACTCTTTCGTCTATTATTCCATCAGCAAAGCTAGGTTTTGTTCCCCTTTCGAAGCTTGGCCTGGATTGCTTCTTTGCTTCTCTCATACCTTTTTTACTTTGAGCTGATTTATGTCTTGATTGGACTTGTCTTGCTAGGCTACAACCTTAAATTTCAGACTCAAAATTTCGGCCTCACTTAGCTGGTTAAAGCTCCCTTGTGGTTCATTTACAGTAAAACCCGGTGACCCAAAGGAAGTATTGACCCATTGGTCTATAAGCTCATTTTCCTGATCCAAATCATAACTTACACGGACCTGAGTGGTTTTAACTTGATATTCTTCAAGTTCCATGATGCTCCACACTTTATCATCCTGACCATTAGAGACTGAATCTTCTGCATGTTCTCAAGACGGCAAGTGGTTAATACCATCATTAGCTCCATATCCAATGCCTTCATTCATTAAATGATTCTTCGGCTCACTATTTCCAATTCCCCTTTTGCAGCTGCTCAAAACATCCTCATTAAATGTATTGAGATTTTCTAATGGTCAATTTTCCACATCATCATCTTCTTCACTATTCCTTCTCCAAACTGCAACCATGTCTGTTTCTGGCACTTGGCTAACAGATCGTTCATTATTCGAGGAATCTGTTCTCAAGTACCTGATGCACCAATCAGTGGAAGTTTCCATTTCTTTTACATATACCTCAAAATTTGAATCACCTATGGACATAAGTAAATGATCTTCTATGAATGGCATATGCCTTGTGTAAACTAACACTTTTACTGACCCCATTGAGCATCTTTCTTTTGTTTTTGGAATTCATATCAGATCTCCTATTGAATCTACCACTAATTCCATATTCCTTCTGCACCATGCATGTGGGGGTATGCCGAAAATATCCAACCTGACACATCTTTTGTTGCAGCATTCTGTTTCTGACCATCTTCTAATATCCACACAAACATTGCCAAAAACCTTATCCTTCTCTTTCAGTGCTATCTCCATTTTCTCTACCGATTGAAAGGATACCAAGAAGAGGAACATTCCCATGTCCCTTATATTAACCATTGATGGCCACAACGATTTCAATTTCTTTGCTAAATCTTCTAACTTCCATGGTAACTTTGTTTCCACTACAATGCTCATGCTTAGACATTTTTAATTATCTTCACAACATTCTCCTTTGACATATTTAAGAGGGGTTTTAGACTGTAGAGTCGTATCTGTCCTCTTAACATCAAGACTATTCTGCTCTTCCTGCCTTGCTTATCTTCTGTCTTTGTGTTCCCTCTTCAAAGAAGTACTTCTCTCAGTTCTCTGTAATGTTACTTCCTTTTTTCCATACCTAGCCCATTTGACAAAGAGCTTTTCCCCTTCAAGCAAGCATCCATTGACCTTTTTTATTGCTTCAGCTGCCAATCCTTTGTCCCCAAATCTTATAAATCCAAATAGCATCTCTGTATTTGGCCTCTTCTTTCTTGAGATGAAAGCATCTTTCACTTCCCCAATGTTTTGGAAAATAGCTTTTATCTCCTTATTATTGACTTTTGGGTGTATATTATCTATGAACAGAGTGAAGATCTTGTTCCTGTAGCTTCATTTAGTCTCCCAATACTTCCATGTCCTCCGGTCTACGTTATTTTACCGGTACCTTCTGCGGTAGAATACTTTTCTCCACTACCTCAGCATCTTTATCTTCACAATCATCTAGACCCCATCCCTACAGAGACGAAAGCATATGAGCGAAGGCGGATGCGAACAGACAAACAGACGCAGTCGACGGCATGTGGTGGTCGACCGACGAGCAGAGACAGAGACCGAGCAACGAGCAGAATCGAGTTGCCCTGTTAAGTAGACGCGAGCGGTGACGACGAGCATACGCGAGTGCAAAGGAGAGGCGATCAGAGGTCGACAAGCCAGCAGAGACCGTCAATGGTGTGTGATGGGTCTGCCGTATCGGGTGCAGCGGAGTGCGGCGCAGAGCACTAGAGAGCTAGGGTTCCACTCTTCTATATATGATATTTAGGAACTAGTGTTAAATCATTGCATGCTTAATCTTACATCAAAATGAGACATGTAATCTCTATTCGCTATTAAGACCGCGAGATTTATGAAAGATAAAGAATATAGAAAAAACACATGTGATAATCTTACATCATGTGCAATAGACGCGGTCGGCGGTATGTGGTGGTCGGTCGACGAGCAGAGGCAGAGACCGAGCAACGAAAGCGTAATCGAGTTGCCCTGAAGGCGACGCGTGAGCAAGGACGATGAGCATACGTGAGCAGCGAGGAGACACGATCAGAGGTCAACGAGCTAGCAGAGACCGTCAGTGGTGTGTGATGGGTCTGCTGTCTCGGGTGAGACGAAGTGCGGCGCAGAGCACTAGAGAGCTAGGGTGACTCTTCTATATATGATATTTAGGAACTAGTGTTAAATCATTACATGTTTAATCTTACATCAAAATGAGACATGTAATCTCTATTCGCTATTAAGACCGCGAGATTTATGAAAGATAAAGAATATAGAAAAAAGACATGTGATAATCTTACATCATGTGCAATATACCTTAAAATGGGGTTCTTGTATGATAATATATGAAGGGTTCAATTAACTCTTTTTGATCGGTCCTAAAGTATCAATTGTAAAATTGTGTCATTGTATGCATTTATATACTTTGTTATGACTTGATGATGTGTGATTTCTTATAGCTAGGTACGTTCACTTGTTAACTTAATGAACCCCTTACACTATAATGATTTATTCATGTGATAAATCGCCTTAGAATGTTAGGCAGTGATATGAATACAACTTGTATTTGCTTAGCAAACCTTCCTGGTATCATATTATTAAAAGGTAGAATGTAATTAATAGATGTTGCCTATGTTTTCTTTTTAAAGGTTTTCCACAACCAGCTTGGTATCTTGGTTGGCCTATTAACTAAGGGTGGCAAATGGATGGATCGAATAAATTTTTATTCGGATCTTAATGGATGGATTAAAAATAATTCATTATAATCCATTAAAAATTCATTAAAAAAATCAAATCCATCCATGATCCATTAAATAAAATTCATCCGATCCATCCATTAACAACTTTTCATGGATGGATATACAATCAATCCACTAAAATTTATTTTAAAAAATTAAGTAATTTTATATCTCTTTCATCCATCCATAAAATATTTTTAAAAATAAAATAACTTCTAAAAAAATTAAAATATTATCTCTATCTCATCCTCGCTCTCCTCTTTCTCCCTCTCACTTTTTTTTCCTACTCTCTCTACCTTTACTTTCTCTCCACTCTATCTCACGACCATTAATTTTGTATTACGGTTATATGAGAGTTATTGATTATGTGCATCTACAAAAGTTGTTTTGCCACAACGTTCCATGATATTTTTTTACGAAACTTGTTACGACTTTCTGTGCTTTCAATTAGTTAATACTTTTTTTTTAAGTTTCTCAGCAAAAAAAAAGGCAACAAAAAAAGAAAATGTACGTGATAACGTGGACTACAACTGGTGCTTGAGAACAATTAATTAGTTAATACTTAATGTAACAAAAAAAACAGATAAATAAAATAAAAAATAGTGAAGAAAAAATAATAGGAAACGGAAGAGAAAATTAGATGGAGTTTTTTTTTGTTACAAATTGAGGTTTTTTTTATTTGGTGAAAAATAATATGAAAAAAATAAATTGGTTTTGGAATGGATAAAAGTTGATTCATTACATTTTTTATTGTTGGTCCAATGGATTTTAAAAAATATTGGATGGAATGTAAACCATCCACTAAAAAAATAATCCAGTCCATCCAATCCATTTATATTATTTTTTTATAAATAGATGGATTGAGTGGATTTTTTCATGAATAGACCGGATGGATGTAGACAAATGGATCATTTTGTCACCCCTACTATTAACCATCTATTTCTCCATATAAAGTTACTTGGTTCATCATATATAATTTAATAATTTAATATGAATTTAACTAGTTAAACCAATTAAACAATAACTTAAAAAATCTGAATCTCGTATTCATTTTTTAATATAATGTTTGATGTCACTTTAAAATTTTAGTTCTACGTTGTTATATAGAATCAACATTTCAAGAGGTCCGTTGGAGCAATAATAATATTAAAGCCCCACCTCATCGTCATGTGTCGTCTTCGTAGTTGGTCGTTGGTATCCCGATCATGGAGTATTGGTTATTCAAATTTTAAGTACGACACCAAATTCTTTGACGCCAGCACCAAAATACTCAAAACTCAGCGTCAACATCATAGTTAATTACGATAAAGAATTAAAAAGAACAAGTTTATATTGAAAATGATCTATTTAATTTATAAATAAGTATTTTAATTAGTTTTTCATTATATACTTATTTATTTTTATTCATTAACCGATATTAGAGGATACCGATTAGTAAGATCATAAAATAAAATAATCTTTTTTCTTCAGGGTATATATCTTCCGAGCACAGTTGTATAGACTAATCTCTCGAGTCTAGTAGAATCACAAGGGTGATAAAGCTCTCCCTCAAAATTTTTAACAGTGCATCATTCTCAGAATCAAGATGCGAATTCAAGACATATAATTAAACTGGAAAAGACTCATACCATCTCATTCAAATGTTTTCAGGTAATAAAATAATATAGGTGAACATTTGAAGTCTGCAATTAATTAATTTGAAAATTTCTGTCTAGTGCTCATATGCTATATAGCACGTATATTTTCTAAACAATAAAAAGGCTTTTCGACCTGTATAGTATAATTTGTGCAGGAAATTATCAAAATGATATAAGTTCAAAAGAAATTATACGGGTGCGGTAAATCGTACATAACATATACGACTTTAAAGTTGTATAATAAAATAAGGGAAATCGTATTTGTCATGTACGACTTTCTTAAAAGAGGAGTCGTAAGAAAACAAATAAGAATCGTATGTGATAAGTACGACTTCCCTTCTTAAATCCCAAAAAGTGAAGTCGTACGTGATATATACGACTTCACAGTCGTATATATCATATACGACTTACCCCACCAAAATAATTTATTTTCAGCTTACATCATTTTGATAATTTGTAATATAAATTATACTATACAAGTCAAAAAGCCCAATAAAAAATCACATGCAATCATGTCATCAAAAATAGATTATTATACAGGAAAAATAAAATAAAATATATGGATAGGAAGTTGGTATAATTGCTATTTTCATGTTAAAAACTTTTTACATTAATTTGTTTGTTTACAATATATTATTTTTTACTATTTAGTTTAGTTTAATTAGTTAGCTTTAATTTTGTATCGACACGCATAGTGACATAGAGACACAATCTATTATGTTCCATGGGTGTACAAAATCCGGTCTGATTCTAAAACCCGTCCTAATTAGTAGTGTTTGGGTCGGGTCTGACTCTAACCTGCAGAAGAGAAAGGACGAACCCTCGTCCTATTTAGTGATCCGATGTCGGGTCAGGGACGAGTCCGAATTGACCTTCAGGTTACCCAACCCGTGTCATATAATAAAATATATTTTATTTGTATCTCTCCCTAACTTATGTTTCACATTTGATATATTTTGTGGCTTTTATAATATTGAAAGAATCAGGTTTGATGAAAGTATCATATTTTTAAAAATGTAATTTTAGTAACATGAGCATCAAGGAAGCATCCAGTAAATAAATTTATTTGTTGATATTTTGTAACATCTAATTTTTGATCTATTTGATGACACGAGATCAATTGGTGTCTTTTAGATAACATATTTTACCGATATTTTAACTTATAAAAAATATAACATTTTTTCTCATTCACAGAAATTTAATTTGCAAAAAATCTATTTAACGTTGGGTCAATCCGATTCCGTCCTATTTAGACCAGTCCTAAACCAATCTGCATATGATCGGGTTCCTTCGGATCTAAGAACGGATTCGATTTCAAAGAATTGGTCCCATTAATATTTAGGACCGAATATGGGACAAGCAAAACTCATCCCACACTCACCCCTAAATTACGTTATACACATTTTATCTCCTCTGTTTCTCTGTTCACCAATAAAAAATAAAAAATCCTCGGTTTATTTCAATGAAAGCGCGTCGTCATGTCATCAGTACACAACATCCTGACCAGACTCCACCCACCGGACAAAGCGAACCTTCCTCGCCAGGTTAGGAAAGCTGATAATATGAATTGTCCAATGCATTTTTTCAGTTAAATTCCTATCAAGCTAATAGTATACTCAAATTATTAAGGTATTAAGTTGTCTTTGCTTTAAACTAAAATATTTGTTGGAGTATATATTCTCCAGCTATTTCATGATATAATAAATTATCCAGTGTATTGATCAAAAAATATTATCCAGTGTTTCTAATCGTATTAATTATAAAAAAACCATTATAGGATAAAACATTGCAGATAAAAGTCAGAAACATGATACTTATTTATTTATATGTAGTGTTTCTATCATGACTTAAAGTAAGTATTTAATTTGTATTTGAATGAATCACAGGACCCTTAAATGCTTGAGCAAAGCTAACATTACATTTATTGAAAATGTTTTTAATTGTCATAATTTTCAGAATCATTTTAATATTTATGAGAATGAGTTTAATTTTTATATATTGTTAGTATAAAATATTTCATATTGAAATTCAATTACAGATCACCTTATATGTGACTTTTAACTTAATTATGATAAAAGCCAATTATTTTTAATAATTTGATAATTTATGATTAATTGACGGTATAAAAAATATTTATAATAAATCCAAAAAGTAAGAGTGATGATAAATTGTTTAATTGTTGCTTTGGATGTGGTACAATTATGAAACTACAAAATATGGAAGATAAATTTGAAGCAAATCCGGTAAGGACTATGCATATCACATCACATAAAAAGATAAGAGATGAATCATAAGTATTGGTTGCTATAAAATGAATTCAGTCTCTAAACGAACTTTATTTGTAATGTCGGGATTCAAATCTCGGAGTCATCATGTTGAGGAGAGTTTTACCTAATTGTAAAGTTAATGGCATTCAATAACCTCTTTTATACTCATTTATTTCAAATCAATTTGATACATTTTCTTTTTCATCATGATTATTGATTTTAAAGAGATTGCACCGTTACCTTTTATTTTTTTGTTACAATCCATTCATATTGAATTGGTTTTATTACATTTGATTCAAAAATTAAAAGTTTTAATTTTAATTTTGAAACTGACCATGCTATCTTTATATAGCATTTTGGGCATGAGTTTGAAAACGGCGGACAGAACAATTCTCTCTTTCTACTTGAATATTATTTCATCTTCTTTGTTTTTCTGGGTTCTGGTCTTTGTTCTTCTGGACATTGTTTGTGAGGCTCCAACGTGTTTCTGGCCTCGAGTGCACGGGTCCGACACGTCGCTGTGTAAACCTTGGGCAATAAACCGGATATCGAGTTGCATCGGAGGTCCGCCGGAATTTGCTTTCAGGGCAGTGGTTCTTGCCACGGCACAGCTTTCCTTCTTAATCTCTCTAACAATCTGAAAGCAACTTACTTAGTGATGTTCCGATGGCGCTACTACTCAACATTGTTTGTGGGCTCCAACGTGTTTCTGGCCTCGAGTGCACGGGTCCGACACGTCGCTGTGTAAACCTTGGGCAGTAAACCGGATATCGGGTTGCACCGGAGGTCCGCCGGAATTTGCTTCCAGGGCAGTGGTTCTTGCCACGGCACAACTTTCCTTCTTAATCTCTCTAGCAATCTGAAAGCAACTTACTTAGTGCTGTTCCGATGGCGCTACTACTCAACAAAAATGCTTTGCCTGATATCTCAAAGATAGAACCACTTGACGGAACCAACTACAAGCGGCAGTCACAAAGGTTACTTATTTTCTTTGAGCAACTCGAGGTTGACTACGTTCTGTTCAACGATGCAACAACGATTCCTTCTGAGGGAGACCAGGAGGCTATTGAAACCACAACCAAAGTAGCTGAGAACTATGGAAAACACAACAAACTGGTTCGTGGTCATCTCCTCAATCACATGCCAAATAATCTTTTTGATATCTTTGTATCAAACAAATCCGCTAAGTCTATTTGGGAGACACTTGAAAAGAAGTATGGTGCTGATGATGCTGGTAATCATAAGTATGTCACTGGTAAATAGTTGCAATTCCAAATGGTCGACAACAAACCAATCATGGAGCAAGTGCACGAGTATGAGAACTTGGTTGTTGATGTCCTAAATGAAGGTATGAAGATGTGTGACATACTGCAAGCAAATGTTCTGCTCGAGAAATTTCCCCCTTCCTGGAATGAATTCAGAAATCATCTAAAACATAAGAAGAAGGACTTCACATTACAAGAACTCATTAGCTACATGAGGACTGAAGAAAACCGTTACAAGGATAGGTATATCTCCGGCCCTTCTTATAATTTATCTAATGCCAATATTGTTGAATCTGTTGGCACCTCTGTTAGGGAAAATTTTCAAAAAAATACATGAAATAAAAATGTGCAAAACAAGTACAAGAAACAAGTCAACAAGCCCAATGGTAAATTCCAGAAAACCAAGATAGCATGCTACGTATGCGGGAAAAATGGACACAAAGCATACCAGTGTCATTTTCATAAGAATGAGCCGAATAACAGCTACAAAGGACAGACATCTGGCAATCAACCAAAATCAAAACCACAAGCAAACTTGACTGAGGACGAGGAAATCATTATTGCTGTGGTAGAAGCAAATTTGGTCAACAACATAGCTGATTGGATACTGGACACAGGAGCCACAAGGCATATTTGTTCAAACAAGGGGCTATTTCGAGAATTCGAGGAGAATGCTGAAGAAGCTACAGTATACATGGGAAACTCTGCATCTGCTGGAGTGCATGGTAAAGGAAAAATTATTCTCAAGCTCACTTCTGGTAATAACTAAGAATGGAGAATTTGTGGGTAAGGGATATCTATCTGGTGGTTTGTTTGTTTTGAACACTATTGAAATGAATGACAATGCTTCTAGTTCTGCTTACATGGTTGAGTCTCTTGATCTTTGACATGGACGACTACGACATGTTAATATAGCTTCTATTAAACAATTGCATAATATGAATCTGTTGGCTTCCATAAAGGAAGAATTTATATCTAAACGTCCTGTTTGTGTAGAAGCCAAGCATACAAAACCACCCTTTAAACCTGTAATTTTTAGAGAAACTAAGCTACTTGAATTAGTGCATTCTGATTTAGCTGATTTTAAAAATACAACAAGCAGAGGAGGAAAAAAATATTATATCACTTTCATAGATGATCATTCCCGATACTCTAAAGTTTATCTTTTGAGAACGAAAGTTGAAGTTGAAATTATGTTTCTCAAATACAAGGCCGAGGTCGAAAATAAGTTAAATAAGAAAATAAAACGGCTAAGATCTGATAGAGGTGGTGAATACAATACCACTAGCCTTAAAGAATTTTGTGAAAAGAATGGCATAATACATGAATTTACTGCACCCTATACACCACAACAAAATAGGGTAGCTGAAAGAAAAAATAGGACCCTTAAGGATATGATGAATGCTATGATGATTAATTCTGGTATGCCTGAATATATGTGGGGGAAGCTATATTAACTGTATGTTATATCCTAAACAAGATCCCTCATAAGAAATTAGATAAGACACCCTATGAATTATGGAAAGGTCATCCACCAAACCTAAATTACTTTAAAGTGTGGGGGTGTTTGGCTAAATTAGGACTACCAGATTTTAAAAGAACAAACATAGGTCCTAAAATGGTTGATGTTGTATTTATTGGTTATGCCCAAAATAGCGCTGCATATAGATTCATGAGCCTAAATGATAATTCTATATTAGAATCTAGATATGCTGAATTTTTTGAGCATGTTTTTCCTATGAAGAAATTGAATTCTGTAAATGATGTTGCTATTTCTGGTTCTATTTCTGTTGTTCCTAAACGTGTGCAAAATGTTGAAATCAGTGAACCAAGAAGAAGTAAAAGGATTAGAACAGAAGCAAAATTTGGTCCAGATTTTATAGCATCATTTTTAGTAGAAATAGATGATGTTGATAAAATAAATGAAGAAATAATTTATGCTTATATGTTAGAAGAGGATCCCCAGACCTATGAGGAAGCAATAAAATCAATAGACTCTGATTTTTGAAAAGAGGCAATTAAAAGTGAACTAGATTCCATAACAAGTGATCACACTTGGGAACTAGTGGATTTGCCTAAAGGTAGTAAATCCATAGGTAGTAAGTGGATTTTTAAAAGGAAATATAGGCATGATGGATCAATTGAAAAATTCAAGGCAAGATTGGTTATGAAGGGCTTTACTCAAAAACAGGGTATAGACTCTTTTGATACTTATTCACTTGTAACCAAAATTGCCACTGTGTGTGCTTTAATAGCTATGGCAGCAATCCATAACTTGGTTATACACCAAATGGATGTAAAGACAGCTTTTCTAAATGGAGATATAAAAGAAGAAATATACATGAAGCACCCAGAAGGCTTCATTATGCCAGGACAAGAACACAATGTATGAAAGCTTAAGAAATCTTTGTATGGCTCAAAACAAGCGCCGAAGGTATGAAAAGTTTAATGACACATTGGTGGACCATGGTTTCATAGTAAACACTTCTAATTCTTGTGTGTGTACCAAAATGATAGATTCTAATTGCATTATTATATGTTTATATGTGGGTGACATGTGGATATTTGGAACCTCTTTGAAAGTAGTAATTAAAACTAAAGAGTTTTTAAGTTCAAATTTGAAATGAAAGACTTAGGAGAAGCTGATGTGATTTTGGGTATTAAAATACGGAAAACGTAAAACGGTTTCTCTCTAAGTCAAGCTATTATGTTGAAAAGATTTTAAGAAAATTCAATAGTTTTGATGCTGTACCTGCTAGAACACCATATGATTCTAGTATTCATCTTAAGAAAAATGGTGGAACCAGTATCTCTCAATCTGAGTATGCAAAAATAATTGGTAGTGTTATGTATCTTATGAATTATATAAGACATGACATTGCTTATGCTGTAAGTAGATTGAGTAGATACACACATAACCCCGATAGTGAACATTGGAATGCCCTTTTGCATCTTCTAAAGTATCTAAAAGGTACTATGGATTGGATTTTACATTTTGCTAAATTTCCAGCTGTCTTAGAAGGATTTTGTGATGCAAATTGGGTCTCGTATAATGATGAGATAAGTTCCACTAGCGGGTACGTATTTACATTAGGAAGCGGTGCTATTTCATGGAAATTAACAAAGCAAACATGTATAGCAAGGTCTACAATTGAATCATAATTCATAGCTCTTGAACTTGCAGGTCAAGAAGCAGAGTGGTTGAGAGGCCTAATGGCTGATATATCATTATGGGGGAGACCTACACCTCCTATATCTATTCATTGTGATTCACATACTGCAATGGTTGTGGCTAATAATAGTGCTTATAATGGTAAGAGAAGGCACATACGCATGAGACACAGTATTGTCAGACACCTAATTAAAAAAGGTGAAATCTCACTTGAGTATGTGAAAAGTGAGAAAAATCTTGCAGATCCTTTTACAAAAGGAATACCTAGGAAAATTGTCCCGGATACCTCGAGGGGGATGGGTTTAAAGTCTTGAGTGGAGGAAAATATGGTGGACACCCAATTAGTGGTCAAACAAAGCAATATAAATACTCCTATGCACTATACTTCTCATCCCTATGGATGTGAGGTTGAGTCATGAGCTCTTAATAGATACATAGCCCTTGATATGGGTGGTGCTATAGAGATGCACTTGATGTATCTTCCTACGTGAGTGTTAAGGCAAAGGCCACCTTCCATGAAAGACTTAGGCAATCTTTCTAGAGCACTCATGAACAACCCATGAACATATATATATTATATATATATATATATATATATATATATATATATATAAGGCTTAAATTATTGTGTAAATATTTAAACGCGGAGCTATCACAATTTTAAAGGTAAAAGTGTATGTTGTGGGGGTCTCATCTTAAATCCATTAAGTTCAAGAGTAATTCACTTATTAGACATATGATGTTGCCTCACCTCACTACGTGTTAATTCAATCTTCAGGACATTAACACTTAAGCACAAAACCTTTCCTTGTCCAGAATATGTTTTTATTGCTTGCCATTAGTGGGGGATTGTAAAGTTAAATAGTTAATGGCATTCAATAACATTTTTTATACTCATTTATTTCAAATCAATTTGATATATTTTCTTTTTCATCAAGATTATTGATTTTAAAGAGATTGCACCGTTACCTTTTATTTTTCTGTTACAATCCATTCATATTGAATTGGTTTGATTGCATTTGATTCAAAAATTAAAAGTTTTTAATTTTAATTTTGAAATTGACCATGCTATCTTTATATAGCATTTTGGGCGTGAGTTTGAAAACGGTGGACAGAACAATTCTCTCATTTTACTTGAATATTATTTCATCTTCTTTGTTTTTCTGGGTTCTGGTCTTTGTTCTTCTGTACATTGTTTGTGAGGCTCCAACGTGTTTTTTGTGAGGCTCCAACGTGTTTCTGGCCTCGAGTGCACGGGTCCGACACGTCGCTGTGTAAACCTTGGGGAGTAAATTGGATATCGGGTTGCACTGGAGGTCCGCCGGAATTTGCTTTCAAGGCAGTGGTTCTTGCCACGACACAACTTTCCTTCTTAATCTTTCTAACACTAATTACCACCCACAGTCCAATGACTAGTCTCTTAGTTTTATCTTTTAAAATATCCGATCAAGGACTCAAAAAATTACTCGAGAGGAGGAAGAGCGGAACATGCAAATAAATAAATATGCTAAATCAGAAATTCATTATTTTTATTGCATGTTTCCACATTATTTGTCTAAGTGCCAATTAAATTATATAAGCTCTTTGCCTATTTTTTGTTATTTTATTATGATATACAACTAGTCGGTGCCCGTGCATCGCACGAGAACACATAAATTTCCGAAAACAAATAGTTGATATAAATATATATTTTAAAATTAAAAATGCAATTTCATGTTTTGACTTAATTAAAATGCAATTTCGTTGTCATTTGGAAACAAACACTTAATATTAATGCGATAAATTTCACAAAATTAAATTTTCATCCTATCATTGCTTGCTTCAAACTTGGCATCCTGCAAAAAAAATGAAATAATTTTAAAAGACTTGAGAAAAGCAACAACATCCAAACCTTGTTAGTGTTAATAAACCCAAGAAAAGGAGCGTCATGGATGTAATTTGAAAAATAAAGTATAACAACCATGTGTTATTCCTTTTCCAAGTATTATCACACTTTTAATCACACGATCATTAAGAACAGATTGAAAGTTACAAATTATATGTTAAACATGATATAATAACAAACACACATAAAAATGGTAGAAGACACGATTGCTGGAAAAATAATTGTTTTACGGAACTAACCTTTACCAGTAGTTTTTGCTTGATACGAAAAAATAGATCCAATTGTAATCACTTTAGAAAATCAACAATAATAACAGAGAGGATATGTTTGGAAGCATTAGTTTGAATAACATCCAAGTTGCAAAAATATGCAATGTTTCACAGCCAAAAATAAAAATAAAAATGAATACAGAAAATATTAATGTTTCTACCATATATAAATATCATATGTAATATAAGTTGCAATGGATTTAGTTAACTAATATATGTCAATCTATGAAATACTTCTTCGAACACCATGTTAGTTGTCTTGTTTGAAATTTGTCCCGAATCATTTCTTATCAGAATTTTCAATCCTTGATTACTTTTAACCCTTGAGAGGGCTACATACAATTGCCCATGACTAAACACAGGCCTAGGTATGTGAATTCCAACATGAGAGAGAGTTTGCCCTTGACTTTTATTAATAGTCATAGCAAAACAACAAACCAAAGGAAATTGTCTTCTCTGAATTTTAATTGGTAACGTATGACTGGATGACTTCATGGTCATTCTTGGAATTAGGACAAGTTGCCCTACATTGTTTCCCGAAAGAATCTTAGCTTCAATAACATGGTTGCCCATTTTCGTAATTAGCAACCTAGTTCCATTGCACAGGCCATTTGATTGATCAATGTTTCTTAAGAGCATCACCGGAAGACCAACTTTAAAGTTTCGCTTGTGATTTGGAAGCCCAGAAGCTGTGAAGGATTCAAATTATCAGTGGAATAGGTATCCTCGTCATTTTCAAAATTCGCATCTTCCTTGCAAATGTTATCTGAACTTAGGTATGTTCTCTCACCACCTTGAACAAAAGACATCAAGTACTGATTGAGCATTGCAACCAGGCCCGGTGATAACTATTAGAAATAAGAGTTATTACTATTCTTTTAGCTTTATCATTGTTCTTGTTTTGATCAATTTTGGAAAAGAAATTCAAGTTTTGTCTTATTTAGTAAATATCTGTATTGAATTGTTAAAATGCTGAAAAAGCTGTGGAATCTGAATTGTTTTTGCTGATGGTTTGTTTGAGTTTTGAGCAGGATTTAGAAGTGAAATTACTGCAGGAGTTGCTCTGCAATGTTATGGAGTGCTGCAGCGTCTGGGAAGAGAATCACTACAAGACAAAAGAATTGTCAACTCAGCACACCTTCACTACAGGACAAAGAACTTGCTGCGCTGTCCCAAAACGAGGAAATAGGAAATGCTAGGCAGCAGCTGTGTGTACTTGGGAATTGAGCCAATGACTATTTTATTCTTTGAATTTTTGTAAGCCCAAAAAGTGAGGCAAGTGAGAGAGTGTAACCCTACTTTTGGGAGCTAGTACAAATAGGATTGTGACCTTGCTTTAGGGAGAGCTCGTACAGTAGCAGCTGGGATGGGATATTAGATACCCCCATCCGGGATGGGGAAGGCAGTGGGACGCCATTGCATGGATATGAGCTCATAGACCTTAGTGGATCTGGGATTCACACCGGTTCTGGGAACCAAAGAGTCAAGTAAAGTGATTCGGGGAATCACCGAGTCATGTTCATAGAGTCGCATTACGTAGAGCTTGCATGGTGAATGTGGATAAATGTGATGAGATGTGACCGTAGTTGATTTTATGAGTTTGTGGTTCAAATGCTTGATAATTAATTTTATTTATGTATTATTATTTCGGAGGTTTATTATATTCATTATTTTAAAAATTAGCGGGTACCATGAATGTTTTTCCGGTTACCGCGCCGGCTGAAAATAACACTATTTGTGAACCTTTTCATCAAACGATTATTTTTATTCACTGGGATTATATCTCATTAAAAGTGTTGTTTTCAGAGCACGATGACGACATCACTGGGACTGAAGAGGATTGAAGACCTAGCGGATTTTGTTAGTTATTATTCTTAGCTTGGTTAGTATTTTCTTAAATAAGGAGCCGTATGTGGCTAGACATTTTTATTTATTTATCGTTAGGTTTATTAGTAGACGCACGGTTTTTTAGGCTTGGGGTTTTTATTTGGATGTATGGATTTATTATTATATTATCGCTTGGATACTTTATGTTTATTTTAATTAAATGAGATATTTTCAGACCCGATTAAGTCGCGAAATTTTTATGACATGTATGTTTAATTTAAAACTATTTAAATGATTTTTCATTGATTTTGTTTTGGGTTACTAATATAGCAAAGGGCGTTACAGAGGGGATGTGGAGGAGGTAGCAGGAGATGTAAGCCCGGAGGTGGCCATTACCAGAGAAAATCCAGCAACGAGCAAACCCATCATGAGGAAGATGGCAAGAGGAGGAGGCACGAGGAACAGTGCCAGATTAGCTCAGCCTTGAGCAGAAGTTCCAACCCAAGGTGTTGCAGCTTCCTGCAACACCAGATGACCATGACCCTTTTCAAACTTCTCTTTAGTGTTATTAGTTTTCGTTTTTCATTTATGTTATTGGTTGCAATAGTTTGTCTCTGTTGTTGTTTGAAGTTTGCAATGCCCCCACTCTTTCAAAAGAATTGTGATTAATGGAAAGTGGGGGCCTTTTTGAAAGAAAAAGTAAATGAATGAATGAATGGTTTAGCTGTCCATGTGCTTCTGATGAAGACCCTTTGTTTGTGTATGCCGTGTTGCATGTACAATACATGAATACCCTGAATTAATCCTCTCTCAGCACAAAAATTCCCTAACTTAAAATGGATTTCAAAAGAGGATTTCATTCAAAGTCATCACTCAATCTAGGAATTGGATTGCAAAGACCCTTATCCAGGGAAGCGGGGATGAGGTCTAAATTAGATTTTAACCTAAGTTTGGGGGTGTGTGATACTAAACAAGATGTTGTAGCACTTTGCAGCATAAATCCTGTGAGCTCTTGGGCTTCAACATATATTTTTTTTCATCATACATTCCATTTATGTGTTTTCTCTGCAGAACTTGCCTTATTTATGTTATTGATTGCACATTTCACGGTTGCACACAAAATAGCTTGAGGCATTTTTATTGATTTCACCTACTGTGACTTAAAAGGCCAACCTTCAAGTATGATCCCTTGTAAATCCCTTTGAGCCTAAACCTTTCTTGTTGATCTTAAGCCACATTACAAGCTCATATTCCCTGAAAACACTTTACTATCCTATTTAGGTGGAGTTTGAGACTGTTTCATAATGGAGGAAAGAGCATAAAGGAGGAAAGAGCATATCATCAAAGGAATATTCAAAAAAAAAAAAAAAAAAACAGAATCAAAAATAAAATAAAGTACCTCCCTTGTCACCAAAAAATATGGGCAAGAATATATAAATGCCTAAGTTTGGGGGTGGGTGATTTGGACAAGAAATCTTGAACTCCACCTAAGTTAGCTATTTTCCAAAAATGCCACACCTGAACCTTAGCCTCATTACAACCCATTAAGTCCTCTGGCTGTGTGCAATTTGTGGTTGTGTTTTTTATTGATAGAAATTTGGCAAGCCTATGATAGAGTTGCATATGAATGAAGATTGAGTGAAACACCAACACAGAACATAAAGTAGAGTAAATTGAGTGATATGAAAAATTCAATAATGTGTCAAGCCCCTGTTCTTAGGAAGATAATCTGGTGAGTCCTCACCCTTGCATCCAAAGGATATTTGGAAAATGCACCTAAGACTCTGTTGAGAGGTGGTTTGGGTGGAGTCTCTTTGATGAAGCGGAATTGAGAAAAAAAGGGAAATCACACACACACACTTGGAAGGTGATTAAAAAAGGGTATTTTGTGTTGAACATGTCTTTGAAAAATGCATCTGAAGACTGCTGTGGATTTTGCTTATGCTGTTCTGAGTTTGTTTTTAATTCCTCAAGCTTTTGAGTATCATTACTTGAGGACAAGCAATAGTTCAAGTTTGGGGGTGTGATAACTCTTAGAAATAAGAGTTATTACTATCCTTTTAGCTTTATTATTGTTTTTGTTTTGATCAATTTCGAAAAATAAATTCAAATTTTGCCTTATTTAGTAAATATATGTGTTGAATTGTTAAAATGCTGAAAAAGCTGTGAAATCTGAATTGTTTTTGCTGAAGGTTTGTTTGAGTTTTGAGCAGGATTTAGAGGTGAAATTACTGCAGGAGTTGCTCTGGAATGTTATGGAATGATGCAGCGTCTGGGAAGAGAATCACTACAAGACAAAAGAATTGTCAACTCAGCACACCTTCACTACAAGACAAAGAACTTGCTGCACTGTCCCAAAACGAGGAAAGAGGAAATGCAAGGCAGCAGCTGTGTGTACTTGGGAATTGGGCCAAGGACTATTTTATTCTTTGAATTTTTGTAAGCCCAAAAAGTGAGGCAAGAGAGAGAGTGTAACCCTACTTTTGGGAGCTAGTACAAATAGGATTGTGACCTTGCTTTAGGGAGAGCTCGTACAGTAGCAGATGGGTACTGTAGCAGCCGTCAGCTCATTGTCCTCTCGGTAATTTGCATTTTATGCATTATGTCTTTATTTTCCGTTTCTCTTGTTGGTTTTGTCTTTAAGCTCATTATGAGCTAAATTCTCTTAGCTAGGACTCTATGAATTTGTAATTGATACTTAAGGGTGATTTATGCAAATGGATGTCATTCATTTTCTTCTTCTCTGTTTGAAAGATTAATTTCATTTTAGATTGATCAACTAATTTGGAATACTAGCTAGTTGGGTTTGGAAAAACTTAATTAGTGGACTTGTTTAGAAGATAAAGATAGAACAATTAATTGGAAAATTAATTGTGTTGAATGAGCTAGGAATAACCTTCAAGTCTTTAAGTAGCTGGACGCAATTATTTGACAACCGAGGGAAATTAATATGAACTTAGGAATAAGAAGCTTTTAATGAACTCAGTTTTTACTGCTGGAAAGCAAACTTCAATTCCTGGACTAAATGTTGTAGCATCCTGGAGCATCGATTACCCTGAAGTTAAGATTACAAAGGATTAGAATCCTAGTTGTTTCCATCTCTGCTTTAAAACACTCATTTATTGCTCTTACTACTTTCATGCATTTATTATTATTGTTCTGACACCCAATTGCTCCATTTACTTTACATGCTTAAAGTTACGTTTTATTTTGTTAAGCTAAATAGGGAAGGTTAATTCTAGAATTTATATTCAATACATTTAAATCCTCGTGGGAACGATCTTTACTTACTCTTTATTACTTGTTACGATTGTGTATACTTGCACATCACATTTAACCAAGCAACATCCGGCCCAAGGCCAAAGCAGCCCAAGCAGGGGCTTTAGGCCTCGATTTTTTTTTTTACTACCTATATATATATATATATATATATATTTATTTATTTAAATTTAAAAATGAGTCATACCTAAGTCTTGACTCTCCATCTTCCCCTCTCTCAAGGCGTCAATCACGTATCAGTTAGCAGAGGAGTAAATGAGTAATGAATTTTTTTTGTTAATGGATGAAAATTAAATGAGTAATGAATGTTTTCAAAAAAAATAAAATCAATAATAATAAAGTATCATTATCTCTATCTCCCTGACTCCCTCAATCAGTCTAACGTCTCTGTATCTCCCATTCTCCCTTACTTCTTCGATCTTCACTTCTTCTCTTTGGTCAGCCTCCATTGCTCTCAGCTTGCGTGATTCACTCTAGCTCACTGTGTGTCGTCTCTGTCTGATTGTCAGTGTCTCCCTCACTCACCGCCTCAGACTCACTATCTCAGACCGACAGAGCCTCGACGGCCTTCGCTGTGTCGTTGGTCGCCGCGACTGGTTTCTAGTATTCCGACCGGCCGCGACGAGTCCGAGTCGACGAGTCATTTCGGGCCTTTCACGATTGTTGGCTTTAGGCACTGACTGAGTATGTACTGCCAGTAGGCTCTGTTTGTCTTTGACTCTGTCACTCTGTTCTGTCACTTTGTGTAGCATATTTTAATTTTTTTTATATAAAACAATAATAAATTGAGTAATTGACATATTATTTTCTCCGTTGTTGCAGAAATCTTGTGCTTGTTCCTTATTCATTTGGTCTAACAAGCATCTAGAATTTTTATGTGAAATAATTTCTTGGCAATCAGGTTTTATGGTTCTAACTTTTTCTCTTTATTTTTTTTGTAGTTGTTTAATTCATTCTTTGTGAAAGGTTCATTGCTTTTATTATAAAATACATAAATGTCAACTTGAAAATTTGATTCAGGTTATTCGAAACTACAAAAAAGAAAAAAGTCGAAGCTTTAATTGAATCACAAAAAGGGGCTATAGATAAAATATTCAAACCAAAGGTGAAAAGTCAATTTGAAAATATAGGTGATTGCTCGTTGAATGAACAAGTTAATAATGTAGACATATTTGAAAATGAAAATAGAGAAGAAGTATTAGTTAATGAACAAGAAATAGAAATTAATATAGTTTAACGATTCTAGTAACGTTGCTTCAGCGGAAAGAAGTTTTTCAAAACTAAAAATAAAAAAATCTTATCTAAGATCAACAATGTCTCAACAAATATTAAATGGATTGGCTTTATTATTGATTGAACAAAAATTGTTAAATGAATTCGATTACAATAGTTTAATAAATGATTTTGCACCCAAAAAGCACGAAAAATAAACTTTAAATAATAATATAACGATTTTAATGAAATATTATTATTTTATTTAAAAAGGCCTTACTTTTAGAGTTCACTTTAGGCCTCCAAAGGTGTTGGGCCGGCCCTGATTGCAACATCTGAGAGTGTTGGAGAGAGGATTACACGGTCTTGGAAGTTATAGTTATAAAAAGGCTAGGATAACTTGCCCAACGACAAATTCCAAAAGCATCTTTGCAATTCTCCGACATATATCTTGGCCCTCCTGTAAATGAGGAAGGAAAAATATTCGCTTGCCAATCGCAGATGCTTCTTTCTCACCACGAATCAAAGCATCATTAACCCCTTTATACAAATCTGCTCTTAATTGTGGCTGATTATATCTGATAAAACTCAAGCGGCCTGCTTCAATCATAGTGAAAGCATCTACTATGAATTGTTGAAAGAGCTTTCGAGAATGTAAAAGTAGTCGAGACTCTTGTTCTCTATTTTGACGTCTGAATGAAAACCACACCCTAATGGTAACAGTTGTTCTGTCTGTAGAACTGGTAGTAATTTTGAGGCTAATATCATCCCCATATCCATCTTCTCCATATGGAAATAACAAAGGATACTGCAGACCAAGATACGAAGGATGTTTGACATCAATGCTTTGTAACAATTTGGATTTTTCCTCAATAATTATGTCCCTATCACCAATTGAACTGTCTATATCTCCAACAATTAGAGCAGCTAATTAAGATGCTGTTGGTAGATTGTAAGTTCTTCCATCCTTGGATCTATGTCGGATCAGTCTCGTTTTGACCTCCCTAAACTCATCCTTTTTAAAACGATCCCTAGCATAATGAAAGCTCTTTGCAAGCTCATTATTCTGGTCAAGCATTTCCTTCAAGGCGGCAACAATTTCCTGATCCAAACTTTCTGATTTATCTCCTGAACTGAAAAAATTCAACAACAAAGATTGAGTTTATTTAAATTTTAAAAAAAATTAATACTAAACGCATGAGCCTTAACTAATTCAAAATTTGTTTATATTATACATACCTAAAACAATTCAATCTGTTATTGATTTCATCCTTGGTATGATGTATGTAAAGCTGTGCAAATTTAGGCTTTTGATTATCAGGAGGAATAAGATTGCCCAAATAATGATGATTTTGTCCTCCAATACTAAATATCGGAGGATTAGAACCTCTATTTATTGAAGCATCGACTTTCCCTCCAAAAGATGTAAAGGAGAACATCATGTTATATTCCCCTAATATTGCGCAGGAAATGCTTGCTTCGATTATCTTCATTACTATGAAGATTGGAAAGAATATTAGGAGCAGACCTTATAAGTGGCAATTCAACTTTGCCATTCATGCAACACATAGTGAATTATGTATTAGCTGTGTTGCGATCCTTTCTATTATTTTCTTGATATCATATCATTGCATGATAGTGTTTGCATGTAAAAGTCGGATCACCAATATCCCAGTACTCTATTAACACAATTTTACAAACACAAGAAGATGTTGAAAATTTCATTAAATAAGATTCATGAATCATTTAAATATATATGAATTACAACATAGAATTTTACCTTCGATCACTTCAATTTGATCTCCATTATCAAAATCACTATCATGATCTTCATCCTCTGCCATGAGCATGATTAATGCTTAATTAATTAATATTTTAAAAAGTAGAGAAAAACATATATAACACAATTCAAAATCATGAAATATAATAAATTCATAACATACCTCCAACAATTGAGTTTACATCTTGAGCTCCATCTAAAAGATGGAACATAGTATAAAGAAAAACAACCAATGAATAGAAGAAATTATAATTTAAATTATAATTTATTGTATGTTACCTTAAACATTAGTAGCTTGGCTATATTCTCCTCCATTAATTTGTGGATCATTGAATATGTTATACCTGTTCCTGCCGAGATCCGGTTTACCGGAGCTCTACCGTGAACGTCAAACCAAGGATGAATATTGGGGTTGTTTTAGGATTTGGCTTGACAGAATTCAGTGATTCCGGTCCTACGTATCCCGAAGGGAATCAAAGCCGGACGTAGTTCTTGATTCAACCCTTGGCCGTGGTGATCTCGATCTCTTAATTTTGTATCGGACGAATACTAGGGAGCAAGGACTTTCTGATAGTCTCTTGGTCGACACTAGTTTCTCTAATACGCTTAAGAGAGAGTCACCTGTGTTCAGTGAAAAGTGAGTCTCTTATGAGGGGTACTCCTCCTTTTATAATAGGATTCCCCTATCTCTTAGAGATCTGATTTATCTCTTAATATCTTTTAGAGATATGATTTGTCTCTTGATATCTCTTTTGAGATATGATTTGTCTCTTGATATCTCTTTTGAGATATGATTCCTCAATTTAAGGGATATTATCTTTTTTAACCAGATAAGGTTATTTTAGATAATATCAGGATTTAATATCAATATCTTATTCCTTTAATTAAGTGATCTTTGATTTAATATCCTTAATTTCCGGACTGGGTCGGGTACTTGAGCTCGGTGACCGGGTTAGTAACCTCAGCCAGTACACAAGCCCCCCAAGCTTTGAGCTGATCAAGTGTAAAAGCTTTCATGATGTTAGCCGAGCTCAGGAACTCGGTTTCATTTTTTGCCTTTAGGCCAGGTGAGGCCCTTGGCCGAGCTTCATACTCTGCTTATATATATACGTCCTCCAACTCGGTGAGCTGTTCGGGTGGCCGAGCATGTGTCACTCTGTATCTCGGCTCATACACAAGCCCCCCAAGCTTCGAGCCAACAGTGTGGAAGCTTTTCTGTTGGAACCGAGGTTAGCCGCGGTGGAGGTGATTAATTGCTTTGTGCGGACGCCATACCTTCTCGAGCCTCGATATGGAAAAGAAACATTACCTGGTGTGACACGTGGCTCTCGTGGTACTGTTCCCGAGATTTATGGATTGTGGCGTGCTCCTTGGCGTGCTCCTAGTTTCCCGTGAGGGCGGTTTTAATACCCTGACATTACTGCCACGTGTGGCCTTCCCATTTGGTTGGCGAATTCGGTCAGAGATACGAGGGGACGTTTCCCTGCTCTTGCCCAACAACCCTCATTAATGCAAGGGGGAGGTGTTGTTCTCGTCTTTCATAAGTTAGGGCGAGGCCATAGGTCTTTGTGCTTCCATGAACCCTAGACCTCTTTATCGTGTCATTTCTAACCCGAGCGTTTATACTTTCCTTCTGCTGCAGGTACGCCATATTCCTCTCTTTCAAGTTCCCTGACTTTTACTTTCGTGATTACTCCTCCATGGAATGTTCATTTGAGGTATCCCAGGATGTCTCTTCTGGGGTTCAGGTCGTAGAACCTGAAATCCGTCTAATTGGGGGTTCTCCCCATTCTTCCCCATCCTCTTCTCATGGTGGTGGCGGTGCCGTTGGTGGCTCTTCCTCCTCCGAAGGGAACAGCTCAGCCACGACTGATGCAGTTCCCGTTCCCAAACGTCGCAGGCGTACTACCAGAACGCCCAGAGTGCCATACCCAGATATCATTATTCCTGGGTATTTCTGGGTGAAGCCAGATATAGGGGCCTTTTACTCCAACTTTAGGAATTTTGAATCCCTCTCCTCATTACAAAGCAAAATTTCTTCCCTTGAAGGCGGTGTGGAGTGTCTTCCGTGTTCTGGGGATGAACATGTCTTTCTTCATCCTGCTCCAGGGGAGCCCTCTTTCACCTATGTATATAAAACCCTATTTGCACAAATTGGAGTCCGTCTCCCTTTTTCCCAGTTTGAGTGTGATGTGTTAAAAATTATGAATGTCACCCCTACCCAGCTCCACCCAAACAGCTGGGCCTTTTTAAAGGCCTTCCAGATCCTGTGTGAACAGATAGGGGTAGTGGCCACTGTTCCAGTCTTCCTTTATTTTACAAGGTCAGATTTGGGGACCGGGTCGATTGGATTTCTCTTAGTGGGGCCGAGTCGGGGGGTGTTATTGGACTCTATAAGAGTTCGTATAAGTTCTTCAAGTCGGACTTTTTCAAAGTCCGGCCCACTGCCGGGAACGAGTCTTTATTCTATGACTCGGATGGAGTTTCCAGATTTCCCCTCTATTGGCAACCCCACCCCACTAAATTCAATAGTTATGACGTCGGCTGCATGACAACGCAAGAGAGATCCGACGTCGAGTTCTTAAAACTCTATCCTCGGCCGTTGCCCTGTGGTAGACTTTTGTTGCTTCCTAAGTCATCAACTCGGCAAGCCGATTTTGAGTGTAAGAAGTAGTTGTTGGGTGCTTTACTTGTTCAACCGTGTGTTTGTATCTAACCTATTCTTCTTTTTGCAGTGATAATGGGAAAATTCAACTACAAGGCCTTGATGAAGAAGTCGGTTGCTGGCGGATCAGCTGCCGCTGCCAATATTGAGGGGAAAAAGAAGAAGTATGTTGAAGCTTCTGAGTTGAACATTCGTCCTTCAAAGAGGACGAGGGCTGATCCGGAGCCCGAGGTGCCAACCGGAAACTCTCCCCCGCAATTGATGATCGGAGAGACTCCTCCTTCCGGTAGCCGGCCGAGCAACGCTCCTTTGGTGACCGATCTCATTTCGGACACCAAATGGTACAACGGCAATTGTAATCCGGGGATCAGCTCACTCTGGGGCGATGAGTTCGATCATGCTGGCCTAATTGATGGCCAGGTGCTGAAACCATCCGATGCCCGGTTGCTGCTAGAACAGGGCCCTGAGGAAAGTATGGAGGCGGCTGGCGTCTATGCCCTCCGCATTGCCTCCATCACACGCTTCTGGAGCCAGCACCTTATTGACAATGCGAAGAAGATAGAGATGATGAGGGCGGATGCGGCCCGAGCCTTGAGGGTGAGAGATGAGCTTGCTCAGGCCCTGGTCAAGTGTGAGGAACAAGGCCGGGTCATCGGTCCACGAAGGCCAGTAAGATGCAGCTGGAAGAAGGCCGAGCTACTCTTACGGCCGAGCTAGAAGCGGAGAGAACTGACCGACCTAATCTTCAGAATGTAGTGAAAGGGCTGGAAGCCGAGAAAGAAGCCAGCCAGGAGTTGCGGAAGTTGCTGGAGGCCGAGAAGGAGGAGAATCGGAGGCTCCGTGCTGATCTATCTGAAGCTGAGACTTCAATCATGAGGGAGCATGTTAACGGTTTCTCCCGAGCCATGAAGCAACTCCAGCACTTCAACCCTACTGCCGACTTCTTCAGTGCCGATGTGGACAAGGATTTCAACCGAGACGGGATCCTTGTGCCATTGGCCGAGCTGGAGGATGAGGATGAGGCCGCAACTCCTGGAGAGGGTGAGGATCAATTGGACGAGGAGGGACCCGAAGGTGAAGTGGGCCAAACTGGCCAAATTAACATCGTCCCTTCCAATGCCGAGGAGAACCTCGATTCCTGAAGTTGTATAAGTGGTTTAGAAATATCTTTGTTTTTTGTGAGACTTTATGTATTTGGGGACTTGCCCCTTTATCTTAATGAAATTTCTTATTTTACTTGTGGATCTATTTACACCTTGGTAAATTTTCTGACGTTTTATGGGTTGACCCTGATTGATCAATGTTAACCCGACACATCTTTATAGGCTCGGCACTTCGACCCTGATCGGTCGAATGTGGTTCGGCCAACCTCTTTAGGATTTAGCACCTCTTTAGGTTTTAGCTCCTTTTTAGGATTCAAGCGCCTTTAAAGGCTTCGGCTGGCCTCTTTAGGATTTAGCACCTCCTTAGGTTTTAGCTCCTCTTTAGGATATAAGCACCTTTAGAGGCTTCGGTTGGCCTCTTCGGGGTTTAATACCTCCTTAGGTTTTAGCTCCTCTTTAGGATTTAAGCACCTTCAGAGGCTTCGGTTGACCTCTTTAGGATTTAGCACCTCCTTAGGTTTTAGCTCCACTTTAGGATATAAGCACCTTTAGAGGCTCCGGTTGGCCTCTTCAGGGTTTAGTACCTCCTTAGGTTTTGGCTCCTCTTTAGGATTTAAGCACCTTCAGAGGCTTCGGTTGGCCTCTCTAGGATTTACCACCTCTTTAGGTTTTGGCTCCTCTTTAGGATTTAAGAACCTGTAGAGGCTTCGGTTGGCCTCTCTAGGATTTACCACTCTCTAGGATTTACCACCTTTTTAGGTTTTGGCTCCTCTTTAGGATTTAAGCACCTGTAGAGGCTTCGGTTGGCCTCTCTAGGATTTACCACCTCTTTAGGTTTTGGCTCCTCCTTAGGATTTAAGCACCTGTAGAGGCTTCGGTTGGCCTCTCTAGGATTTACCACCTCTTTAGGTTTTGGCTCCTCTTTAGGATTTAACAGTTTTAACATAATAGCTCAATTGAAGGAAAATAGAAATTTTATTCATTAATTTTTCCTAGTGTGCCTCGTTAAAACCTCCTCGGCCAAAACCTCGTGGGAAAAAGACCGAGATAGGAAAAAGAGTGCATCACTTCTAACTTCAGCTAAAATAAAATTTGAGATGGGAAGTGTTCCATGTTCTGGGAACCGACTCTCCTGACAATTCCTCAAGCCTGTAGGCACCATTTCCTAGATTTTCTGCTATCCTGAATGGGTCTGACCAATTTGCCGCGAACTTACCCTCCCTGGAGTCTTTTCTCGCGTCGCTTTGCAGTCTTAGCACCAAGTCGCCCTGCACAAATTCCCTTGGGCGCAGCCTTGAGTTGTACTTCCGAGTTGCCTTTTGCTTGCACAGCTCGTCCCTGATCCTCGCTGTATCTCGGACTTCTTCGACCATGTCGAGCTCAACTCGGAGTTCTTCATCATTTTGGCTTTCATTGTGATGCTGCCTTCGAAATGAGAGCTCACCGAGTTCAACTGGAATCATTGCATCGGTTCCATAGGTTAGTTTGAACGGTGTCTCTCCCGTTGAGGATTGTGGCGAGCAATGGTAAGCCCATAGAATGCTTGGCAACTGCTCAACCCAAGCTCCTTTTGATTGTACCAGCCTTCTTTTGAGCTCGTGTAGAATAACCTTGTTGGATGCCTCTGCCTGGCCATTCGTTTGTGGATGCTCAACCGACGTTACTTTGTGTTTAATTCTGAGGTTGGAATAGAACTCTCCGAGCTCCTTATCGGTAAATTGCTTCCCGTTGTCTGTAACAACTACATAGGGAAGGCCATGCCTGCATATAATGTTTTTCCATACAAAATTCTGGACCTTCTTGGCAGTTATCGTAGCCAATGGCTCCGCTTCAATCCACTTGGTGAAGTAATCTACCCCTACCAAAAGGAACTTGACTTGACCCTTGGCCACTGGGAAAGGACCGACTCCGTCCATCCCCCACATGGTAAAGGGCCATGGCGAGAACATGGAGTGGAGCTCCTCTCCTGGAGCACGGGCTATGTTGGCGAACTTCTGACAAGGGTCACACTTATTGGTTCAGGTTGAACAATCGAGTCTCATGGTTGGCCAATAGAACCCTGCTCGCAAGATCCGAGCTGCCAAAGATCGGCCGCCTGAATGCATTCCGCAGATTCCTCGGTGCATCTCATCCATTACATACTCGGATTGCTCCTTTGTGAGGCATTTTAACAATGGCTTGGAGAATCCCCTTTTGTACAGCTCACCGTCGAGGATGGTGTAGTGACAAGATTTCAGACGGATTCTTCTTGCCTCCCTTTGGTCATCCGGTAGTTTGTCCGAGGTTAGGTACTCCCAGATCGGAGTCATCCAGCCCCGGTCATAGTGCTCGGTCACTGTCACTTCGGCACTCTTGATGCTCGGCTCGAGGAGGTTTTCTTGAATAAAAGTTTTGAGTTGGCCAGCCCTCTTTGTGCTTACTAATTTGGAAAGCAGATATGCTCTGGAGTTTTCTTCTCGAGGTATGTGCTCAATGGAGAAATGCTCAAACTCGGAGATGAGACTATTAACCTTGCAGAGATATCTGGTTAACTGGGGGTCTTTTGTCTGATAATTGCCCGCGACTTGTCCCGTTACGAGCTGTGAGTCACTTCTGTATTTTAGCTCTCGAACCCCGATTTCTTTGGCTAACAATAGCCCAGCAATAAGGGCTTCATATTCTGCTTGATTGTTTGAAGCAGTGAATCCAAACTTCAACGATTGCTCGAGGATCAGATCGTCGGGTCCTTCAAGAATTATTCCAGCCCCGCTTCCTTTCAGGTTAGATGATCCATCAACGTATAGGAGCCAGAGGAAGGACTCCGACCTTGGTTTGGAAGAAAGCTCGGCAATAAAATCAGAGAAGCACCGGGCTTTCATTGTCCCCCTCGGTTCATACCGTAGACCGAACTCTGACAACTCCACTGACCAAGTTATCATTCGTCCGACTAGATCAGGTTTCCTGAGTACCTGCTTTATCGGATGATCCGTCTTGACGATGACTTGATGAGATTGGAAATAGGGCCATAACCTCCGAGCTTCCATCACTAAGGCGAGAGCCAGTTTTTCAATTACTTGGTATCGCGTCTCCGCGTCTTTCAAGATTCTACTGACATAGTATACCGGCATCTGTTGCTCCTCCTCTTCCTGGATAATTACTGCACTGATTGCATAATCATTGACGGAAAGGTATAGGTACAGATCTTTGCCGAGCTGAGGCCGAGTGAGGATTGGGGGAGATGCCAAGAAGAGTTTCAGATCTTCGAATGCCTTCTCATATTCTTCAGTCCAAATGAAATCCTTCGGCTTTTTCAGGAGCTGGAAGAAAGGTCTTGCCTTTTCTGCGGACTTCGGTAGAAATTGGGATAGGGAGGCTAATCGGCCGGCCAGCCTCTGCATTTCCTTCACATTCCGAGGACTCCGCATTTCCATAACGGCTCTGCATTTATCTGGATTGGCTTCGATGCCCCGGTGGGTTAGCATATACCCCAAGAATTTTCCTCCCTGTACACCAAAAGAGCACTTCTCTGGATTCAGCCTCATGTTGTATTTTTTCGAGTTGGTCAAGATTTCCTCGAGATCGGGGCAGGTCTTGGCTCGGATCATCGGATTTTACTACCATGTCATCAACATACACTTCTAAGTTCTTTCCGATTTGCCCTGCGAAAACCTTGTCCATAAGCCTCTGATATGTCGCCCCGGCATTTTTTAGGCCGAAAGGCATTACTTGGTAACAGTAATTAGCCCCATCAGTCATGAACGCTGTTTTTTCCTCGTCGGGGGGGGGGGGGGGGGGGGGTACAACCTGATCTGGTTGTAACCGGAATATGCATCCAAGAAGGACAAAACCTTGTAACCTGAGGCCCCATCCACCAGTCTGTCAATGTTGGGCAAGGGATAGGAATCCTTTGGGCATGCCTTGTTGAGGTCGGTATAGTCGGTGCACATGCGCCACTTACCATTGACCTTTTTGACTAATACCACGTTGGCTAGCCAAGTGGTGTATTTCACCTCTCGGATGAAATTTGCTTTGAGTAGTTTAGAAGTCTCCTCGGCCACAGCTCGGCGCCTTTCTTCACCCAACTTCCTTTTTCTGAGTTACAGGTTTAGCTTCAGGACATATAGACAGCTTATGGCACATAAAGTTAGGATATATGCCCGGCATATCCGATGTCTTCTAGGCGAACATGTCAGCATTCTTTATTAGTACCATGTGAATCTTCTCTCTGAGTGAGGGGTCCAGCTGACTACCGATGTGGGTGCACTGTTCAGGATGGACTCCCAACTGGAACCTCTCTAAAGACTCCGTTGGTTCGGCTCTGGTCTCATACATCTCCGCCCTTGGGTCCAGCTCAAACATGCTGACTGTACTTGCTGAATTTACCGAACTGACCGAGCTTACCACCTCTGCTTTACCATCCTCTGTTTTCTTTGGGCCGTCCTGGTGACGGGTAACCTTCAGTTGTCAACATAGCACGCTTGCCTTGCCGACTTTTGGTCAGCTCGATGAAACTATCTCCCCGAGTCGATCGGGAATTTCATTGTCGGTGTAGGGTAGAGACAATTGCCCCGAGCTCATTCAACGCTTCGGTCTTCCGATAAGGATATTGTGCGACGTGGTGGCATCTACAATGACATACCCGATCGATCTGAGACTTGGAGAGTCTACCTTCTCGGAACGTTGTTAAGAGATCTATATATCCTCGAGTCTTGACTTGTTCCCCGGCAAACCCTACCAGCTTGTCCTCCTGCTCTTTTATCAGCTTTTCGGGGAGTCCGAGCTTCTTGAAGGTTGCCAGGTAGAGAATATCGGCCGAGCTCCCCTGGTCAATAAGCGTTCGTCTGACCGAGAAGTTGGCCAGCTCGACCGTTATCACCATCGGGTCATCCTGGTTAGGATCTACCCCTTGGAAATCATCATCTGTGAATGTTATGGGGGGCCTTGCTCTTGGAGGTCTTCCAGACACCGTGCTAACAGATCGGAGGGCTTTGGCATGCCGCCTCCGAGCTGAGCTTGTTGCTCCTCCTCCTGCAAATCCCCCCGAGATTGTATTGATGACCCCCCTGATTCCTCCCTCCGATTCTTCGATAGGGGGCCTTTGGTTGTTCTGGCAATCTCCGCCCTGATGATTTCTTCGATTGTTTGCATCTCGGTCTCGGTCATCATGACCGTGTCTTCGTTGTCTACGACCGAATCGTCTGCCTCCATTGTCATCTCGGCGGACGAATCGATCAAGACGGCCTGCTTGCACCAACTCCTCAATCTTTTTCTGGAGTGTTCTGCACTCTTCAGTGGAGTGTCCATAGTTTTGATGCCACATGCATTCTTCGCTTCTTTCAGCATTGTCCAATGTTTTGGACGGTTCAGGTAAGGTAAGCAATTTTGCTCTGCACGCCTCCTGAAGGATGGCTGCCCGAGATCGGTTCAGCGGAGTGTAAGATGGATACCTGGAATGCCTCTGCGGGAACTCTCTTTCATTGGTTTTTTGGGTCCTTTGTGAGTCAGACCCCCTGTTTCTGTCTTTGTTCGAGGCTGAGTTCTTGTCCTCGTAACCTCTTTCTCGCCTTTTAAACTCTAGCATCTCTTCCGAGTTCATGAACCCTGTAGCCTTTTCCTGTAGCTCCTCAAAATCTCTCGGTGGTTTCCGAGATAGGTACTCGAAGAATGGTCTTGGCTTAAGACCAGCCATGACGGTGTGGAGGCAGAGTTCCGAGCTCATATTGGGAATCAGGATCTGCTTTGCATTGAAGCGGGTCATGTAATCTCTGAGTGATTCATTCCTTTCCTGCTTGAAATTTACCAATGAGACTGAGTGCCTTCTGTGCCTTCTACTTGCCGCAAATTGTGCAGTGAACTTAGTTATGAGCGCATCAAAAGAATCAATTGACTGAGGCGGCATATTTGTTAACCAGGTCAGAGCTGGGCCTTGCAGGGTAGTTGGAAAAACTTTGCACATGACGGCCTCCGAATCAGTCACCAAGTAAATTGAGGATATAAAGGACTCTACATGCTCGGTTGGATCAGTGGTGCCATTGAATTTGTCAATGTTAAGGGGCTTAAAATGGGTTGGCACGTTTACCTCATTAATTTCCTCGATGAAGGGGAGCCTCGGACGTCGGTCTGATGTCCTTCCTTTCTGGCTAGCCCTTTCTGTGTGGGACTTGACTTCTGAAGCCCCGGGAAGGGGTTTGGTTTTGGATGCTCGGTTAGTGCCCCAAGGAGAGTGCACCGGAGGATCCTTCTGGCCGGTCTCGGGTGAGGATTGCTCTCCGTCTGAAGGTGTCAGGGACCTTTCCCTTTTTTGGGCTTTCAAAAGCTTCTGATTTTGCGCCCGTATCTCCTCGTTCTCCTTCCGAAGCTGCTGGAGTTGCTTCATAATTTCCTCCAACCGAGGGTTATCTTCACTGTGGGGGGAGAAGAGATGATTGTCGTGGTTCTGGGCGTCCGAAGCCTCATGACCCTCGTGATTCATGCTGCTCCCCCCTCCTCGCAGTCCATTCCGTGTGGTCACCATCGAGCTTTTCTTGTGGAACCGGGGAAAGTTTCGCCTCGGCCCCACGGTGGGCGCCAAATGTTCCTGCCGAGATCCGGTTTACCGGAGCTCTGCCGTGAACGTCAAACCAAGGATGAATATTGGGGTTGTTTTAGGATTTGGCTTGACAGAATTCAGTGATTCCGGTCCTACGTATCTCGAAGGGAATCAAAGCCGAATGTAGTTCTTGATTCAACCCTTGGCCGTGGTGATCTCGATCTCTTAATTTTGTATCGGACGAATACTAGGGAGCAATGACTTTCTGATAGTCTCTTGGTCGACACTAGTTTCTCTAATACGCTTAAGAGAGAGTCACCTGTGTTCAGTGAAAAGTGAGTCTCTTATGAGGGGTACTCCTCCTTTTATAATAGGATTCCCCTATCTCTTAGAGATCTGATTTATCTCTTAATATCTTTTAGAGATATGATTTGTCTCTTGATATCTCTTTTGAGACATGATTTGTCTCTTGATATCTCTTTTGAGATATGATTCCTCAATTTAAGGGATATTATCTTTTTTAACCAGCTAAGGTTATTTTAGATAATATCAGGATTTAATATCAATATCTTATTCCTTTAAATAAGTGATCTTTGATTTAATATCCTTAATTTCCGGACTGGGCCGGGTACTTGAGCTCGGTGACCGGGTTAGTAACCTCGGCCAGTACAATACCCATTCCATTTAAGGGATTGGATAGTTCCGCTGCTTTGAATGACATGTTTCCCAATTCGAGCCGAATTAGTGGTTGAAGCATTGACTGAATTAGTGATATCGATTGGGGCAGCATGACAATATGCTGTGGTGCTTTTCAGCAAATGCTCAGAAGGATCACACATGTTAGATGTTGAACCATAATGATGAATATACTTTCCCTTCTTTTGGAGAGATGAATGTGCAAGAGAATTGCTACTGTAGATGAAATCTGGTGCATATGACTTTCCACTGAAACTCGGAACTGCAAAAAAGGAAAAAAAAAGATATTAAACTCAATTCAATGCATTAAAAAGTAGGAGAATTCTAACCAATGGCATCAATATATTGGTTAAGGAAACCAAAAAAATAAAATACATTAAATTGCTTGACATGTGATTGGTCAATTTAGAAAATATCGAACAGGAAACTCATTTCATATGAATATTAATATTTTTTTCCTTTTTTTTATAAGAATCATTAAATTGTTTTCAAATGTGATAAATTAGGTAGAATAAAAAAAACATATACTGATGGGTGATTCATATTTTAATACTAAGAAATGGATAATGTCAATAACACAGTAAGATTTACTAATACGATTCAAATGCATACCATTTGAAGTATCACTAAAAGGAATTTTGTTTAGAGGAGGAGTCGAATGACATGAATTTGGAGGTATTTGAATGATCTGAATACTCGAAAATGGAGAAGATTGCGTGGTGTGCTTTTGTAACATAAGGACCTTTCTTTTCATTCTTGCTTCTTTCTTCTCATGTCTGTCTCTTTGAAAAGTATTTGATTTAAAAATAGGGTTGTGCTAAGATGTGCCACCCATATTTTGCACCACCCACTACATCACTCATATGTGACAAATTTTGGACCAATCAAATTGCCACATGGGTTTGGTCAAAATTTCAAACTTTCTAGTTGTATTTCTACTGTAGTCAAATATATGAATACAATATATTGTAGTATAGTATATGTACTCTTTGTATTCGCAAATTTAACCCATATTAAAATAATATTTTTTGATTAAAAAATCTGATTATATTAAAAAATAATATTTTAATATGAATTAAAATAATGTTCGTTGTCAATAATATTTTGCAATATAATCACTTTTTTTAATTAAAAAACATTATTTTAATATGGGTTAAATTTACGAATACAAAGAGTACATATACTATACTACAATATACTATATTCATATAGTTTGACTACCAGTATAATACAACTAGAAAGTTTGAAATTTTGACTAACCTATGTGGCAATTTGATTGGCCCAAAATTTGCCACATGGGTGGTGCAGTGGGTGGTGTAAAATATGGGTGGTGCACCATAACCACCCCTTAAAAATAATCATTCAAACATGGGAACATTTAACCATTATTCGATGTGTCCAACTATTGATAGTTGTAATAACATATTTTTCTTCATATAAATTAATGAAAGTTTCAAATGATTAATAATGGACGAATGAAAAGAAAAACAAAATATTAAAGAAGAGAACAAATCATACTTTAAGTTAAACAATTAACAATAGGAAAGAACATTACCTTCTTTAAGGTTAGTGTTGTTATTGTTTGAAGACCCTTCATGAACATGAATTCCTGTGTAAGAAACAAATTAGTCATCTTCTAATATTGATGCTTATGATATATATTTAGATAAGATAATACATGTGATAATCTAAAAAAATATATTCCTTAAGTTACCATTAATATTAGCTGCTTCTTTATTTTCATCTCCACTATTTTGTAGATCGTTGAATATATCACAACCATTCCATTTCAGAGAATGAATAGAGCTGCCTTTAATGACACATTTCCTGATTGTCTCTAGAGAACTATTGTGATAGCATCATAAGGAAGAAAATTAATAGAATAAGCTATTTATGATAAAAAAAAAACATATTCTATAGATAGTTATACAAATTTAGAAATTGGTTAAGTAGGAATGTACCTTATGTTTGATGCATTTACTCAAATAAAAAATAATTTTAATTGTTAAATTTGGAAGAATATAGATTAAATTTGAAATATTTATAGATGACTTTAACTCATACCATTCGAAATATCACTAAAAGGCATTCTGTTAAGAGGGGTAGTTGAATGACAGGAAACTACATACGTTTGATTGTTTTGAACCCTTGTAGTTGTAGAAGGTGAACTGGTTCACTTTTGTAACATAATGGTCTTTCTTCTCATCATTGCTTCTTTTTTGCCATCTTTGTCCAATTGAGAAACATCTGAATTAAAAATAATATTTTTGACATGTAAAAATTTGTTAAAAAATAATACAAAAAATATATAAAGTTTTAATTGATGCTTTAATTTGCTGAAAACTTTACCATTTTTAAAACGGATTTTTTTTGTTTCAGTTGAAATTAACTGAAAATAATTTAAAAATGTATCTGCTTTGTGAATAATTGAAATGAAGGATGTGAAAATTATTTGCAAATTTGTTACCATATGGAAGCATATTGCTTGAGTGATTTGACTCTTGCTTGTTTAGATATTTTTGAGGTGTGTTAGAATTTCTTCTCAATCTTATTGCCTTATTGTTAAGTACAACTTTACTTTTTCAAGATCCTAGAAAGTGAGGTCATAGTTTAAGAGAAGAAACTATTGTCAACCAGTCATAAGAATATGATTTAATTTTTTTTTTTGACAAGAATATCATCTGAATTTTAACGCATTGATAAATTTAAAACATAATAGAATGTATATCTCTTACTATTCTTGTTTTTGCTTCATATTCAACTATTGTTTTCCATTTGATTGCGCCATTTTATTCACCTATCAAATGTTAAATAGAGAAAGTGGGAGGGTCATGGAAGGTAGAATATTTATACATGAATTTGTTCCCTAAGAGATTAGAGATCACTAAAACATGATTTTAAATTGCTTATAATGAAAAATGAATTGTCATATGGAAATAATTAATTACCTTGAAAACATATATATGTATAAATATTTTTAATTAATAGATACTAAAAATAATTGTGAGTAGTTGCTTAACCAAAATAGCATAATTAACATATCCGAAAAATGATACTCCATAATATTAGTGTACCAAGTTATATGCAAATGGACACGTTTGATCATTTTTTTTTGGTTATCATCACTTATGTAAATGAATGATTTGATATTAAATGAATGAGTCAACTACTCATATGATTTGAATTTGTATTTTTGGATTAGAATATTTATAGATAGATAGCTGAAATTTTTCTTTTGTATTTATAATAATAATAATAATAATTAATAAACTAATCACAGTATCACAGATACTTGAATCACATGGATTCGTAATCCAAAAGCGATAAAAGAATAGCAGTTATAATTTAGAGGAGAAGGTTTCAAGTCCGAGAAAGAGAGAACTGAGAAGAAGAGAAAGAGAGTCGGTGGACGAACGACACACACTTGACACTTTCTCTCTCACAAACAAAGCTACTCAACTCACACGTTTCTTTCACCTCGCCGATCCTGCCACGTCAGATCCCGTCGCCACTCCGCCACCGCCTCCGCCTCCGCCGTGATGTAACCGTCGCCGCTCCCTTCCTCACCAGGTCCCCATTCCCCGTTTTCAGCAATTACCTTTTTGGCCTCGATCTCGGCGTTCACGAATCCCCTTCTGCCGCTTTTCAGTTTTCACTTTCAATCGCTCTTGTTCCTTTTCTCTTTCTAGATTTGCTTTCTCCGCAGCTTTTATTTTTCGAAAAGAATGTCGTTTCCACTTTTCTGAGCTTTTTTCATCACCGTCTCGTGTGTGTGTTCCAAATCTGAACTCAAACCAACCATTTTTTCTAAGCTGACGCATCACTTGATTTGAACAATCTCTGTTTTCTCGTGCTTCGTGAAAACTGTTCCCCTTCGTACTCTCTCTTTTGTGTATGTTTCTATAACACTCATGCTCCAGATTGAGTTTCAATCTGCAAATTCACACTAAATGATCTCTGTGCTGCTTGGTCCACTTGTTTTCTAGGTATCCCTAAACCGGAACTGCATTTCTTCACTGTTTTAATTGCATTGTTGCTCATTTTGTATTTGGATTTGTCTTTTTTTTTTTTTGGTGCTCGTGTTCATTACTTTTTTTGTGTGTGTATGTATATGATTTATGATAATGTCGGTTGGTCTAACTTGGAAAATCGCTCTGTTCCTAATAAAGTAAGGTTTCCGCTTTGAAAAAAATAGGTGTCGGGTAAGCATTGTCACTCAAATGAGTTAAGTGTCTTCTTGGCTCGACTCAGACTCGAATGTGATTCCTGGATATTGAGGATGTCAGATCAAAATTTGCTATGATAGAACATTATAATTCCTTTGGTGGAAAAAGCATGGTTTTTGTTGTTGTGTGTGTCTATATATATTATATTATATTATATTATATGTCCTCCAGTGTTATTTTTTTATGTTCATGTCATTGCTCTTCAGATTATACATCCTCCCTAACCCCAGATGTTATGTGATTATGTATGGTGTACTATTTAATATTTATTTATGGTGATTAATGTGAGGAAGTTTATATGTGCAGCTTTTGAAATGAATGGGGTGCAGAGACGGAAAGTTCACAATGTTGAGAAACCTTTTCCTGGATGCTTGGGAAGAATGGTTAACCTCTTTGATTTGAGTGCTGGTGCAACAGGAAACAAGCTACTCACCGACAAGCCACATCGTGATGGTGATTTCCTTGTTTATCTCTTTGTGTTTACTTTTATAATTCTTACATAATCACGTTTGCCTGTGAAGTTTAAAGTCCTCCTCCCCACCTAATAAAATAAAAATAAAAATCATTGCTTTATCTTTCTTAGGCTATCATTGGCACTTGTTAAAATTAGTTTGTGGTTTTATCTCCTTGATCATAACGTTGGGGTTTGGTAGAGTGGTTAGAGTGGTTGTACCTCCCTATTTCCTTTTAAGTTTTTATTTGGAGCTTATTTCCTTTTGGTTTTCATTGACGGAGTTTTGGATTGATACCTCTTTCTTGATGATCTGTATGGTTTTATATTTCATCAGTAGTATCATGTTACCCAGCTGAAGGTCAATTGTTTTTTTCTATTTCCAAGCTGTCTGGAATTATTGTACTTCTGTTGAATTTTTGCTATGCCATTATATTATCCAGTCTAAATAATTGTACCTGATTTGCAGCTTCTTCACTTTCAAGAAGTCAATCAGATGTTGCAAGGGTCATCAGTCCTCCATTTGGTGATCATATAGAGGATAAGCTGGTAATTTTGATGGGATTATTTTTTATTGTCATTCAATCCAATTGGGTGTATTTCATAAAAGGAAAGATAAATAAGATGATAATGTCGTGTGGAATGTTCTTTTCACTTTTAATTTATTAAATGCTGCACTTTTCTTTTCTTTTTTATTTTATTTGTTTTTCTTCATGGACTTTGCAGATTGTTTCTGACTCAATGATAGCATCTTCGAAGAATAAAGTAAATGTAAAACCCATCAAGATGCTCATAGACCAAGAAATGTCCAAAGAAGTTGTTTCCAAGCACAATCCACCAAATGTAGTTGCCAAATTAATGGGGCTTGATGCCCTCCCACTGGGAGAGCCTGATTTGGCTGTGGAGAGAAGCCATAGAGGGAATTATTCTCAACATATGTGTGGTCATTCAGGGACACCATTGAAACATTGGCAGCTGGAAGATAGGTTTATGGACAAGGAAATGCTTCATGAAATTCATCCAAGCACAGAACAGATTGCTTACAGAGATATCCGTGACGTATGGATGCAATCTCAGAGAACAGGCAATGTAAGAGATAAGACACCAGAGAGAGAAAAGTGGAACGAAGATGTTAATGCAAAAAAAATGGCTCTCATTTACCAGAAATTTATGGAAGCAAAACGTCTGTCCACAGATGAGAGACTGCGCCAGTCCAAGGAGTTTGATGATGCCTTGGAAGTTTTAAGCTGCAATAATGATCTATTAATCAGGTTATTGGATTCTCAAAATCTTTACGAACTTCAGTCTCCTCCACTAGCTGAGACAAAGCGTATTACTGTTCTTAAGCCTTCTAAGATGGTTGACAATGAAAAACCAGGTGGAAAGGGGAAGAAGTATGACAAGCAGATTAAGAAACCAGTAAATGTTTGTCAAGAAGCTGCATGGGAGAAAAACAGCCCTGGATACTCTCCAGCCAGTCAGAAAGTTGATGAGCTTCCAGTTCAACCTACTCGAATAGTGGTATTGAAGCCTAGTTCTGGGAAGACGCATGAGATTAAGGCTGTGGTTTCTCCAACAATGTCATCACCTCGAAATATTCAAAATGGAAATTTCTATCAGGGACCTGAAGACGGTGATACACTAGAGTCTAGAAATGCGGCAAAAGAAATTTCACAGAAAATGCATGAAAACCTAAGAAGCCATCAAAGAGATGAAACTTTTTATTCTTCTGTATTTTCCAATGGCTATATTGGTGATGAAAGTTCATTCAACAAGTCAGATAATGAGTATACTGCTGGGAATTTTAGTGATTTGGAAGCTATGTCACCATCTCCAAGGCATTCTTGGGATTACATCAATCGCTGTGGCAGTCCTTATTCTTCATCATCATTCAGTCGTGCATCCTGTTCTCCCGAGTCATCAGTCTGCAGAGAGGCCAAGAAACGACTTTCTGAAAGATGGGCCATGATGGCATCAAATAAGGGTCCTCAAGAACAAAGGCATTTGCGGAGAAGCTCTACCTTGGGTGAGATGCTTGCTCTTTCGGAGATAAAGAAGTCTTTAAGATCCGAGGTTGAGAGTATTAATAAAGAACAAAAACCAAGTGAATCTGCTTCTTGCAGTCGTAATTTCAATGAAGAAATATGCATGGATGGTTCTCCTAAAAATCTTCCCAGGTCAAAATCTGTCCCTGCATCTTCTACTGTATATGAAACTGGGCTTGGCAGTGAAGTTTGTCATCATGATTCCAGCAAATCACACGACTCCAAGGAACTCACAAAGTCAAAAAGTATGAAATCATCATTTAAAGGGAAAGTTTCGAGCTTCTTATTCTCAAGGAATAAGAGATCAACCAAGGAAAAGCCTTCTGTATCTCAATCTAAGGATGAATTGCAATCTACTGTCACTGAAACATCAGTATCTCCACTAAATTCATCTGGTGTCCTTAGGGATGCTATGTCTCAAAGCTTCAACAATGGAGCCGTTGGAGAGTGTTCTATTCCAGCTCTATATGAATCATCAGGCAAAACTTTATCAGATGTTGTCTCTAAAGGACAAGGCATGGTATCTCTTGAGGTAATAGTTACTATTATTCTGCATATTTTTATCTGCTATTTTCATGCTGAATTATGCAAAATTTTCTTTCTTTTGTTGGCTATTTAAGGTCACTCATTCTGTCAAAAAAGAAAAAGGTCACTCATTAATGCCCTCTAGATCATATCCTGACCCCCCACTTCCTCTTCCTCTTCCTCTTCCTCCTTGCAATAAGGGAAAGAAGAATGGAAGTTAACAAGCAGATGTACTGAAGGGAAATACAGAATGCCGATTGCTTCTTCTAAACTCCAAAGTATGTTGTTGGATTGTAATGCTAGCTGGCTATTTTTAAATCTGTGTTAGGGTCTTTCTAAGTAACACCGTGAAAACACTCTTAACTGTGGGATCTTAAGTTTTCCTTCGTGATCCAGAAGTAACTTTGTGCATTCTCTACCTAATTACCGAAATTATACCCTTGAAACTTGTGCTACTGAAGATATGCTAGGATGAGTTGTAGGCTGCATGGTGTACTGTTAAGGAAATTGGATGATATAGTGGCTGGTTCTATGTAAGAAAACCAATTAGTTCGTCAAATTGTTTGGAACTTTCTTTATACGTTTTGTAATGGTAAAACAAATGAATTAGATAAACCATACGTGGCATGAACATGATTGGATGCGTGATTACTACTTTGATAAATAAAAGAAGTGACTTTTCTCAGTCAGCCTAACCTAGTACAGTAAAGTGCAGCGTCGCTGATTTCTTGTAATTGCAAACTGGAAAATAATAAACTGAATGCCATATATTCGGGGGCTATAAGTAGAATCTTTTATGTGTACTGGAAATTAGTAAATAAATAGGGTGGATGATTCTGAGACAGTTATGTTTGTTTTCTCAGCCTGGATTGACTGTGTCAAAGCCCACGGTGCCAGGGATTTCCAGCGAAAACCAGGATCAGCCTAGTCCAATCTCAGTTTTAGAACCTCCATTTGAAGATGATAATGCAGCTCATGAGCCCTCGGACTGTATGAAGGGTGGTCGGCTTGGTAATGCTTAGACCTTTCTCTCTTTCTCCCTGATCTTGCTATTTCAGGAAGTTCTTATTTGATAATCCTTGTCTTTGTTGTCCGATTGTTACCTGACTTCTATTTTTTCTGTAGGATCACGGGTGTCTCTGAAGTCTAATTTAATTGACAAGTCACCACCAATAGAATCAATAGCCCGGACCCTGTCATGGGATGATTCTTGTGCAGAGGTAGCAAGTCCATATCCATTGAACCCTTCGTTGGCTTCCCTAGACACCAAGGTAGAGGAACAAGACTGGCTTGTCTTCGTCGAGAAACTGCTATCAGCAGCTGGACTTGATGATCAAGTGCAGTCTGACTCGTTTTACTCTAGATGGCATTCCCTTGAAAGCGCATTGGACCCATCATTGAGGGACACATATGCCAATCTGAAGGACAAGGAGCCTCTCCTTGAAGCCAAGCGAAGGCAGAGGAGATCAAATCAGAAGCTTGTATTCGACTGTGTCAATGTTGCACTAATGGAAATTACTGGTTATGGATCAGAGAAATTCTTAATGGGCAGGTTGTGGAGTGGGGACCACAGCAGGCTCCTAGTCCTAGAGGGTGCAGCTCCCCTCTTGGTGGACCTCATTGTGGCCCAGATGAAGGAATTATTATCTAGTGGGATGAGGTCTGTTTGGGGGGATTGTGGGGACAGCAACAGCCTGGTGGTGGAGAGTGTTGTCAGAAAAGAGGTTGTGGGGAAAGGGTGGGTTGAGCTTATGGGATTGGAGATGGATATTTTGGTGAAGGAAGTAGAGGGGAGGTTGCTTGAAGAACTTGTGGAGGATGCTGTGGTTGATTTGACAGGCAGGGTCTGAATGGATGAAACCCTGATGTGGCTTCCCTCTGTTTTTTAATATTGTAAGTTGTAACCCTATTGTTGTTGTATTCGATTATCAACACACGTGGCCCTACTCACCTAATTGATTAAATGCTACCACAATGAAAATGTTTCCTTTTGTAGTTATTTTATATATTAATGACTTCAATTTATATTAAATAACTACCTATGTGACTGCTGAAACAAAAAAGAATTACACTGGTGCAGTGCAAATTGGTTTCTATGTAACGTGTTTCATGAGACCTTTGAGTAGTTGAACATTAGATGTCTCTTCCTTTTTATTCTGGAAAAGAGTTGCAATAAATAAGGAATAAGAGTGACTGGATGAAATCTGGATAGGTCAGAAAAAGTGTGTTTGTATGACATCGAAGGATGCCACCATTTCAAACTTAACCCAGAAAAGGATATTCAGGTTTAACCAATGGCAGCCCTAAAAAAGGATGAAAGAGAAATGAACAGCAGTAAGTTGGCAAGCTACATTGCAACAAGTGTAAAATCTGATTCAGTTCTGACAGTAGAATATATTGGTAATAAACACTCTTCTTTGAGTACTCAATCATGAACCCCATTTCAATGCCTTGTGCGCATGTAGTCACCTAACATTCTCACAATCTGTCTTTGCAGATACAAAAGTAGCCATAGCTGTGGACCTGTAGTGCTGCACCATCTGTACAACTTGTATGGAACATGGACCCAACAAGGCAAAGCCAAACTAACAATATCATGTTCACGATTCTGATTACCTTTAACTACAGAACAAAGCTAAATGGGAGCACGTTCAATTTGCCTGCTCTAAATTGATTCACGACCCCATTTTGGGAAGGGTGATATTGTGCCACTAGTACCAAGTTACAAAACATAACATCGGCCACACTGCCTTGCAGCGTGCTCTTTCGACCTAACAGTTGTCTCTTCTAAATTACTTTCCTCTCTTTTATAATTTTGTTCAAACCATAGTAGGGAAGACTTTGTATGTGCAGATCTTCAGGAACTTTGTGTAATTGAGATTTTTTAAGTTTCATTTTATAAAACAGTTTTTCTATCCATTGTGTCAACAACAATTTTTTTTTTATATAAGTAGCATGCAAGAGTCAACAACAATGACCTAGGAATAAAAAATGATAATCTTAAATTGAAAATTTAAATACATCAATCCTTAATTTATTAAATATACCACTTTAATAGTACTTCTCAATAAAAATTTACCTTTTTCATTTTTTTTAAAACCATTATACTAAAGCTTCCTTTGTTAAAATATATGGAACATTTGTGTAATTATATTGAATGAAATCAAGGAAATTGTAACTAGTTTTACTCAAAGTATTATATACCTACTTGGCTTCCAATCTTTAATTTTTCCAGCTATAATGTAAGATGAGATTCTCCTGCAGCACATGGCGGGTATACTAAGAAAAAGGCTGTGGTCCAAGAACAATTCAAAAGTCGAAACAAGTATAACCTCTATTTTTGTTTTTAATCTCTTGTCACATCCTTTATAGAATTTGTTTTGTTTGGGGATTATTCAAGATTTATGGGCCAAAACTAAAGTTGTGTGAAAACAAAGTAACACATCTAAAAGTATCACTTTATTATAAGTAATGTTAAATACACATTTTTTACACCTACATTTTGATTTTGGTGTGAGGTGGCGTATACTTTTTTTTTTTGGAAGCGTTGAGGTAGCGTAGACTAATCATTATCCTATCATTATATATATATATATATATATATATATATATATATATATATATATAATAAAATAAGTGCAAGCTCAACAATTGAAAAATAATGCAGTTATGGCATAGTCGTGTCCGAAAATTTCCTTTGCAAGTTGGCAAATCGTCAAATGATAAATGATAATCAATCAAAGTCTTATTTATAAGTTCCTTTTGACTTATCTGATGACATAAGCTTTTATACAGTGTGTTTAACAGAGCTTATAAAAATAACTTATGTCATCCCATAAGAAGTTTTTGACTTATTTTCATAAGTCACTGTGAGAAGCTTATGGAATTATCATAAGAGCTTATGCACTAAACACTCTCTCTGTGTTTTTCACTATTCGAATCCTCTCATGTCCTTTTTTTTTTTCTTTAAACGCTTATGACATAAGCTCTCATGCGATAAGATCTTATGTGATAAGCTCTTAATTAAGTTGTTTACCCAAACGCACCCAAAATTATTTCTCTGTACATATGATGATATGAGCAAGGTACTAGTCATAGCAGCTGAATCAAAATGGGACAAACTTGTTCAAAAATGTAAAAGGTAGGGGCATTTGTCAAAAGTGAGAAAAAGGAGGAGAATATTCCTGAGTGGCAGGTGTTTTGGCTAATGGCTATTCACTGTGCAAATTTGTAACTAAACTAGAAGCCAAAATTATGGAATCTTCAACTTAAAAAATGAAGCACAACCCAGAAATCCCGTGACATCTCTGGGTTCCACAAGATAAGCTTTTTAAAAATCAATTAGAGAATAATCATCTTCAGCTAGCTCTTCCTTGAGATCCTAAACATGATGCTTGAAAGGGGCTTTGATTTTCTTTCTTGCTCGTCATTTCTCTATCATATGAACAAAAAAGGAGAGAGATGCTTCAGAGTGATATGGATAGAAGAAGCTTTTGCTTTTACTTCATATATTATTCATTAAATTAGTGGTGAAAATGAAAATAGATTGGATTAGGTTATGCTCTATCTAAATAGTCTCTAGACTTTTTTTGATAAAAAATAGTCTGTAGCCTTGTTTTGTTAAATATTGGTACAATCTTGCATGTTTTTTTTTGTTGAGAAAAGGAGCTCAAAGCATTTCATTATTAATCAAAGCAGTAGTATAAGGAGGAACATGATAGAAAATATGGAGACCAACATTAAATAGAGTCGCGCTAGTTAAAGAATGAGCTACTCTATTTGCTTGTCTCATAACAAAACTTATCCTAAAGTTTGGAAAAGAACAAAGAAAGTTATAACATGCTCTAATAGTTACTCCATATTCGAAGCTGTCATCTTTAGGGGAAATAGCATGGTTGACAACTACTTGACAGTTTAGCTCGAAAATAACATGACCTAAATTCAACTCTCGGAATAATTGAATAGCTTTGAGAAGACCTATGACTTCTCCCTCAAGAAATGGAAGACAATGAGGTACCCAGTCAATCCAAAACTAGTTTTTCCTGCATCTTCAAAAAAACTTGCATCCACGTTACACTTGTAATAACCTAAAGGAGGTGGTTCCCATGTATGTCCAGATCGCGTCCAGCACCAAGAGGATGCTTGCCCACTGTATTGGCTTGCTTCCAATCCAAAAGCAAATTTGAGGATTTATGAATAAAAGCATCTAGTGATGGTTTCCTACCCTCAGAAGCTCGTTCCTAGCGCCCCATATTGCCCAAAGAAACATTGCAAAAACCACTCTTCTTTCACCATCCAAAGAGCTAAGCACCATAAAAAATAATTCACGGAAGTTCTGTGCAATCTGCAGGTGGGGGAAAACAAAATCCAAAATTTGTTGTCTCATCCAACACTCTCTACTAATATTACAATCAATCAAAAGATGCCAAATATTTTTATACTTTTGTTCACAGAACACACAAATACTTGAACAATTAATTCCTTTGTGTTGAAGCTGGACTCTAGTAGGAAGACAATCCCTACAAGCTCTTCAAAGAAAAATCTTCACTCTAGATGATACTTTAAGCTTCCAAATCAAGGGCCAATCTCCATCAATTTTCAAATGACTCGTATCAACAAAATTATTCAAAGCAACTTGATATGCAGTTTTAATAAGTAAAAACCATTGTTACTAGGACCCCAAATGATTCCATCCTCCTTCACTAGCTCATTAAGAGGGGTACTCAAAATTTTTTGCGCTAGATGAGTGGGTAGAAAACTATCAATAAGGGGTTGGTTCCAACATTTTAAACCATGAAGCCATAAGTCATTAATTGTTAGATGTTGAAACTCAAAAGGTAAACCTGTGGGGCAAGAAATTCTTTCTCCATCACGTAACCGGGGGCATCCCACAAAGGAATTGTGTCTCCACTTCCAATGCTCCATCTCACTTCTTGTTTTACCAAAGCCTTGGACATCCAAATACTCCACCAAGAATAAGAAGGATTATGTCCCAAGTCTGTATCCAAGAAGTCACCATGTGAAAAATATTTGGCTTTAAAAATCTTAGTTACAAGAGCATAAGGTTGAACTCCAAGAATAGACTTTTTTAGGTTTCGTCATCACCTTAAAGTCTATTTAAATGCATACTTTATAATAAGACTTTCATATAAGACAAGATTTTTTTTTAAAAGTAATTATGACCTTTAATAAAAATAATGATTTCACTATATAACCGAAACTATATAAATAAAATAGATTTTGTTTTAAAAGTTCAAGCTTTACCCAACATAATTAATCAAACTTTTTATAAAGCTTAAATCTCACAATATATAATTGTAGTCTATATAATTGTATAGACAATGTCTATACAAAAAGACAATGTCTATACCTTTTCAAAAAAAAAAAAAGACAATGTCCATACAAAAAGTTTTTGATTGAATTTTAACACCTCTAATTGCAATGAATGCTAAATAAAGTGGCCTCTACTAAAACGAATACAACCATGACCACATTGTAGTAGCATTTTCAGAAGGACAAAGAGTAAAAAGAAATCAAATTAAATTGAATGATTGAAAGTTGGCATTTGAAAGTAAAGTATGAGCTACTTCAATTGATTCAACAAGAGGTTACTTTCAAAAAAAAATTCATTTTTTTCTTGAAAAGAAAATAGATTTTCAGGCAAACTAAAATGGGAAGACAAATATGTTGGCTTTAAGTTGGATACAAAACACATGCAGCCACACCATTAAATTAATCGAGTTTTTCTATTCTCTGCAATCTTGCGCAAGTTAAGAAACCCAAAAAAATAAATTTATATGAGAATTTGTGTATTTTATACTTTCAAAAATAAAATGCATAGTTTTTTAATAAATAATTACTATTTTTAGATTCCTTAACCTATGCAAGATAGAAAAACCCAAATTAATCATCATGTTAGTCGTAATGCAACCCTGGAAAGAAATGCAGCACAACCATACGTGTCGTCACTCTACCACACCATATAACGAGATATATGGATGCATTGTTCCCAAAAGCCTAATAATAAAAAAGAATTGAATTGATGGGCTTTAAGTCCGCTATGTTCCAAGCTTGAGATGTTTTTGCGATCAAGTGATCCAAAACTCGAAGTCGTAACCCAAAAAAGGAAACAACAGTGAAAGTGTAGAGCAATCTGCAGACCCAGAGTTGATTTTGGGGCAGGCCTAAGCAAGAAGCGAATAGATAAGGGGTGATTGATTTGTTTTTCGTTTTTACTTTTAGTTGATATATATTTTTATTTATTTTCATAAAGGTATATTTTTTTAATTTTATTTCAAATTTTAATTTTTTGTAAAAAGAAAGTGGGAAAGCAATAAAACCAAAGCAATAATATTTTTTTATATACTTGGTTTACACTAATAAACAGACGAGTTGAAAGATTAAACTCATGAATCTTCGGTTAAAAATCATATTTTCACTATCATGGGGTTAATTAGGTTATTGCAATTAATTATGAAATTTTGGGATTTTTTATTTTTTGAAGAGTAATGAAATTTTGGGATATCAAATAATGTCTTCACTTATTTGTATCAGATGAGGAAAGTTCATTGGACCTCACCTTCTCCAATTATAGGCAGTCTTCCCCTCTCACTCACATAGTAGCAAATTAGCCTATCAAATCCAAGTTGCAAAGTACAAATTATCATGTAGAAAGTAAAAAAAAAAATTGTTGAAAGAAAATAGCCCAATAGGCCCAATTGAGGAAGAGAACAATCTAGAAGATCATGACATGAGCACTCCTACTCATGAGGGAATTGACGTGTCCTAATCACACCTTTGGAGCTGCCTTTTTTGTTATTCTGTTATAGGATCTTTTATATGATGTAATAAGGCATAATACTCTTACCGTGTACTACACAGCTTGCTATATATAGCACACTAATGTAAAATAAATACTCAGTTGATTGAATACATCATTCATCACTCATCTTTAATCTTATTTACTATTCTCATTACAGTATCACGGAGCTAAAATTAAGCTACGCTGTTCATCTCAACCATGGTGTGTAACAAAAACAACAACAACAATAATGGTGGTAATCAACCTACAGACCCAAGTCAAGACCCAGCTAGTCCATAATATGTACACCCTGGTGATGGCCCTTCTGCAGTTACAGTCATGCCAGTTCTTAATCGATCCAATTACCATGCCTGGGCTCGTTCAATGAGGAAGGCTCTTGGAGCTAAGAACAAATTCGAATTTGTTGATGGGACAATTCCAGTACCCACTCCTTTTGAGCCAATCTACAAAGCTTGGAGTAGATGCAATATGTTGATACATTCTTGGCTCATGAATTCAGTCTCGGAGTCAATTGCCCAGAGCATTGTCTTCCTTGAAAACTCGATTGATGTATGGCAAGAGTTGAAGGAACGATTCTCACAAGGAGATCTGATCAGGATCTCGGATTTACAGCAAGAAATCTATGGCTTGAGGTAAGGATCTCTCGGTGTTACTGACTTTTACACAGAACTGAAGGTGTTGTGGGAAGAGTTGGAGAGTTACATGCCAATGCTAGTATGTAGCTGCCCAGTAAGATTTACTTGTATTTCAGGAATTCGAAATGCAAGGTATTATCATGATCTAAATCGTACCATTAGGTTCTTAACTGGTTTAAATGATAACTTCTCTGTGGTTAAATCACAAATTCTGTTAATGGACCATTTGCCAAATATAAACCGAATCTTCTCTATGGTAATTCAACATGAAAGACAAACTGGATACATAAGTAATGATAGTCAAAAATCTTGATTAACTCTGCTGATTACAAAAAGTCACAAGGAAGAGGAAGAGAAGGCTATAATGCAGGAACAAATAATAGAAATGGAAACAAAATGTGCACATGCTGTGGAAAATCAGGACACACCATAGAGACATGCTACAAAAAGCATGGTGTTGATTGTTTGGCAAGTGTACCAAATCGTACAAGTAATAAAGTGAAAGTAAAGTATCGTTCCCAACGAGGATTGTGATCAAGTATCAACGTGGCTTAGGCGATAACTATTTGAACCAATAAGTTTCATAGTTCCAATGAGTATTTATGAATTTTTGTATTTAGAGTTGTCACAACAATGAATGAAACAATATCAATTAAAGAACGAAGTCAATATAGGTAAAAGCGGTTAGGCATCAGAATCATTCAATCTTCACTTGACGTAACCTTATTTAATCCTAACTTCAATTCATTCCATACAATTGACATTCAAATCACTAACCTAGATTTATCCCTAATTCCTTAGGTGATAATCCTTTTGTACCAATTAAGAACCCTAATTCCTTCGGTGATTCAAGAATTAGTGCAAACATTAAGCATGAGATTCATAAGAATGCATTACAATAGAGTTCTATTCCTAGAATCAACATTCCAATGGTAATCTACTTCAATTCCAATCCAATAACCAATTTTCCAATTGTGAAATTGAATCTAACATCATTTCAAGGTTGATTAATCCAAGAAAAGTATTAAACATAGAAGCAATTACTCAAATTGAATGAAATAGAATTGAAATCGGAAATCAAAGTCAATTACATCAAACTCCAATTAAAATCATCCTAACCTAACCTAAGAGATCTAACTACTCATAATAGAAAGGGATGAGAAGGAAGAACTTGAGTAGATGTGAGTGGAGGAAGCCATGGAAGCAACAATTCTTGTTCCCAAGCTTGGATCTCCAAAGACTCCAGAGAGAAAGTGATGAACCAAGGTGAGAAAATGTGAAAAATGAGCCAAAGATACTCTCTAATCTGTCAAAGATCGCATTTATAGAGTTTCTGCGCGTCGCCCAGTGCTGAGCGCCCCTGGCTAGCGCTGGGCGCCCCGTTACTACGTGAAATCTGTGCTTGCCGTTTGAACCAACGCTGGGTGCCCACATCACAGTGCTGGGTGCTGGCCTGGCAGCCTTCTGTCTGTGCTGGGTGCTCAGGACGTACGCTGAGCGCTGATCTAGGTCCTGCATTTGCTGTTTCTGTGTTCTGCTGAAGCTGAGCGTCTGGGACTTGCGCTGAGCGCTACACTTTTAATCCTGCACATTTTAAACATATTTTTGAGTATATTTTTCATATAAAAGATCAAAACTCTAATCCAATGAATGTGCACATTTTCTAATCCTTTTCATTCACAAATCCTAAGATTATTTACAAACTTATTCCTATTTACACTTCCAAACTAACATATACTGAACATTATCACAACCCCAAACTTAGAGTTTTTGCTTGTCCTCAAGCAAACAATTAGATTTACATAAGGGTTTGAGAAATGGATTTTCATATTCAATTCTCTTGTGAAGCATATTACTCATGCAAGACTTCAACCCCCTAGCACTTTGGCAAAATGCACAAGCATCACACAATTAGGCATCAATTCCAATCGATCACATGCTTCATGTTTTAAGACAATCAAACATACCACAAAATTTGCTCAATTGAATGCTCAACAAAGTCCCTTGCAACCTCTCATTCAAGTGTTTCACCTATCCTCACTTGGGTGTTATTTGCTCTCAATTTCAATCATCATGCACTCCCCAATCCTAATCTTGACAAGATGCTAAGAACACATATCACAAATGTCAATGCAACACATATCATGAGGTCTTTTATTTGGTTGTAATGGGGCTAAGGTGGGGGTGGATAAAATTAAGGATATAGGCTAAACTACCTTGACTCCAAGGAATGTGGACTCTTGGAGTTTCTTCCCTTGCTTAGCTAGTTCACAAGCATACAAGCACACAATTTGTGCTATTTCCTTTTTTTTTTACAACTCTCTTTTTTCTCTTTTTCTTTTGTTGCTTCTTGTTTCATTTTCCTTTCTTTCTCTTTTGCCCTTTTCTCACTTTTGTATACTTTCTTTGTTTCTTTTCCTCTTTTTGGCTTTTTCTATTTTTCTTTTTCTTTTTTTTCAAATATATTTTTTTTCCATAGTAGGCATCTTTAGTGGCCTACTCACACCCCAAACTTAATTTGCTTGCTTGTCCCTAAGCAAGAGAACAACCCCAAACTTAAGTCCAAACATTCTTCTAAGCCTAAGTAGTGGGACAAAATTGTTTTTCGATTTTTTGGCTTGTAATGTGCTATCATGCCGAGAAAAATAGGCCAAGGCTCAATTGGGCTTAACAATGGCAAATGTTAGGATGACAATTATGGCCCTGAGCTTAAGCAAAGAAATGGTTCCTCAATCATTTATCATATGCAAAAACAATGTGATAGTAACAAGCATCAAGGCAAGAAAAAGTGAGAACATGCAAGTGATGGATAATCACACATGAAAAAAATCAAGTGATATGATGTGTTTGGGCTCAAAAGCTCACAGTTCATGGTTATGTGCAAGAGAAATCCGTACATCCAACATTGCAACAATCATAGCATGAAATCTTGTCAAAAACAATTCACAAGGATCAATGGTTTCAATGAAATTATGTGCTCAGCGAGTACAAAATGCATCATGCTAGAAATTTCAGCCAAGCAAAAGTGTCATGCTCACAAGAAAATCTACAGAAAACCCATTCCTGATGACAAATTTGTGCAATTTATGCTAATGTGTGCGAATTATTCAACTAAGATTTTTCATGTAAGGAGGGTCAAAAAGTAAAGAGTTAAGAGGACCCCTTTCTTCTGCACACTGGATGAGCATGTACAAATATTTATTTTTTTTGCACTGGCTAGCGTTCAGCGCTAGGAAGTTGCGCTCAGCGCCCAATGTGCAGGTTTTTCTGCTGATTCTGTCTTCTGTCTGTGCTCAACGCTCACTGTAACGCCCATCGTTACATTAGTAACCCAAATTAATTTCGAGAAAAATTCTTCAAAGCATTTAATTAAAATATGCTGGTCATAAATTTTTTTCTCAAATAACTAAGTGTGAGGATACCTCGTATTAAATAAAATAATAGTATTTACAAAGTATTGAAAAATATTATTAAATCCATTCATTTGAATAAAACTAAAAGCCTCAAAATCGGGCGTCTAATTACAATCCGAGAAAAATAATACGTAAGATCAAGAACGTCGTTCGCGTAGTACTCTCAGCCATACTATATTACTAACCCACTAGCTAATCAAAAGGATGACTCTTCAGATCTCTGGGTCAACAGCGGTGTCCTCAAACTCTGAAAACAACACTTATAATGAGATATAAAATCCCAGTGAACAACAAAATAGTTTAGAAAATATTTTCGAAAATAGTATTGTTCTCAGCTGGCGTGGTAACCGGAAAAACTGTCCATGGCATCCGCTAATTTTCCAAAATATTATATACAAAGGAAAATGCTTTTTAATAACAACAATAATCTCAGCAACTCGAGAGCATATAGCATAACAACTCATCTTAATACATCACATTCCATTTACCAAATAAATTCTAGATTAATCCAAGTGACCCGAAGACCTCGTAATTAAATTTGTCTCTTGTCGGCATGCCCTAAATTCACACATCACATGACAATAGCGTCCCATTGTCCACCCCTACTCACAAGGAGTGTTTCGATGTCACCCTCCTGTCGGGGACATTTCCATTTCGATACCTCCCATGTGCACATGGTGGTATTTCTCCTTTTTCGACATCCCAACCTGTGACGGTGTTACTTTCGATACCCCTTTTTAGGTAGTATTACTCATTTTCAACATCCCAATCACATGACGATGTTACTTTCGATACCCCATTAAGGCTGTATTACTCTTCGATACCCCTATCATAGGTGGTATTGCGGCAAACATCATACAACTCATCATAAGGCATAAATTTCATGTCTCATACATGTAACAACTCATTTACCATAAATTAAATACTTAATCCGATCATGCATACCAAATAGACTCATATCATGTCTTCAAGTAATTTTATAACTACACCATGACAATCACGAACATCAAGACATAACATATGTCATCAAGCATATCATTCAACTAGTACAAATATCAATCATGTATTTCTTGCCATCAATAACAAGAGTAAATACTCAATTTAACAGATTTTTGTTTCAATTGAAAACCCCCGATTTTAAAATTCAGGTTGGTGATATCAATCATATATTCAATTCCAATTCCAGAAAAACTATACGGTAAACCCTTCCACACACATACAAACAATTATACCATGGGAAGTGTTCACAAAAAGTACTGTTACTCACCTCTCGAAGAGCTCCAAAATGCTCTAAAAATTTTGTATGATAAAAGCAAGTTAGTCTCTAAAAATTCTTCTTCCCTTCACTGGCGTTCTTGGATCTATGTGCTACAACGATTACACTGGCAAGGAAGGGACGTCTCTCACTCCCTCGCTTTACTCACTGTGCGGCGCCGAATTCCCTTCCTCAATGCACCCTGACGCGTTTCCTTTTAACTTAGCATTTTTTTTAAACCATATGAATGGCTTTTGGCAAAAGTCCAAAAGTGAATAAAAGGTCATCTGGGCCCTACACGCCATTTCCTTATATATATATATATATTACATTCTTTTAAAATAATTAAGTAACGTTCTTTACACCAAACGCGTCTTAGGTAACCCCATCACAAAGTCCATAGAAATTATCTCCCACTTCCATTATGGAATCTCCAAGGACTGCAACAACCCCGAAGGCTTCTGATGTTCTATCTTAACCTTTTGTCACACTAAACACCTAGTTACGAAGCTAGCCACATCCTTTTTCACTCCTGGCCACCAATACATCCTCTTAAGGTCTTGGTACATCTTAGTTATTCCAGGATGTATGGTAAACTTTCCCTTATGAGCTTCCTCTAATATCTTATCTCTAAGGCTCCCCTCTTTAGGAACAACGATCCTATTCTAAAACTCCACTAGCCCATCAATAGACAACTCATAACCCTCTTGTCTCAACCGAGACTGCAACTCCTGGTCTAAAAGTTGTTCCTGCCTAACCCCATCTCTAAGGTCGCTATTAATTTCCAAACTATTCAACTTCAAACTTAAGACATTTAAGGACACATCCAACACCTCCAGATTCATGTCCCTAAACTCTTCCATGAGGTTCAGCTCTTGCACCATCAAGCTCGACAATTGTAGGGACTTCCTACTCAAAGCATCTGCCACCACATTGGCCTTTCCCGGATGGTACTTCAACTCGACATGTGTAAGGACTTCCTACTCAAAGCGTCTGCCACCACATTGGCCTTTCTCGGATGGTACTTCAACTCGAAGTCATAGTCCTTAAGGAACTCCATCCACCTTCTTTGTCTCATGTTCAACTCCTTCTGGTCGAACAGATATTTTAGGCTCTTATGGTCACTAAAAACTTCAAACTTTGCCCCGTAAAGGTAATGCCTCCAAATCTTAAGGGCAAAAACCACAGCTGCTAGCTCTAAGTCATGGGTAGGGTAATTCCCCTCATGTGGCAAGCTGCCTAGAGGCATATGCTACTACCTTGCCCTCCTGCATCAAGACACATCCCAAGCCATTCTTAGATGCGTCGCAGTAAACCACAAAACTCACTAAGGGGTCTTGTATAGTTAAGACAGGTGATGACACCAATCTCCTCTTAAGCTCTTGGAACCCGTCATCACACTCCTGGTCCCATACAAAAGGTTTCCCTTTCCTAGTCAACTGGGTCAAACGTAAGGCTAATCTAGAGAACCCCTCTATGAACTTCCTATAGTAACCAGCTAAGCCTAAGAAACTTCTCACTTCGGTTACTGTCTTAGGTTGTTCCCATCCCAACACCACATCAACTTTAGAGGAATCAACCGTTACACCATCCTTTGAGATTGTGTGTCCTAAAAACTTTACCTCGTCTAGCCAAAACTCACACTTCTCCAGTTTGGCATAAAGACGCTCGTCCCTCAAGATCTGCAACACCAACCTTAAGTGTTCTCCATGTTCTTCTGGTGTCCCAGAGTATATTAAAATATCATCTATGAACACCACCACAAACCTGTCCAAAAAGGTCCTAAAGATTCGATCCATGTAGTCTATGAAAACGGCTGGGGTGTTGGTCACACCAAAGGGCATCACTACGTACTCATAGTGCCCATACCTTGTTCTGAAGGCTGTCTTAAGGATGTCCTCACTTCTAACTCTAATTTGATGGTATCCTGATCTTAGATCTATTTTGGAAAACACTGACGCTCCCCTTAACTGATCTAAGAGGTCATCTACCCTAGGCAAGGGATATTTGTTCTTGATGGTTACCTTATTCAGTTGCCTATAATCAACACACAACCTCATACTCCCATCTTTTTTCTTCACTAGAAGCACTGGTGCTCCCCAATGTGACACACTAGGCCTAATTAACCCCTTTTGCAACATATCCTCTATCTGTTTCTTGAGCTCGCTCAACTCTAGAGGTGCCATGCTATAGGGTGCTACTGATACAGGTCCACTCCCCGGTACTAGATCTATCGTAAACTCAATCTCTCTATCTGGAGGTAAATTAGAGACATCCTTAGGAAACACATTTGGGAACTCACACACAATAGGCAACGCCGCTATATCACTTTCAGCCTCTATCTTAGCAAAAAAGAGAAGTATATATCCCTGAGCTCCATCAACTAAGCACTTACGACATGAGGCAGCAGAGATAAGATGTTCTGTCCTAGGAGAGTTAACAGACATGGACTGTGGAATGAAAGAAATAGTTTGACTAGCACAATCAATAATAGCATTGTTATGAGACAACCAGTCCATGCCCAAAATAATATCTAGACCACACATAAGTAAACATATCAAATCAATCAACAATATAAGTTAGGTCTTGAAACAATAAGGGACATTGCAGGCAGACAGAAGAAGAAATCAATCTATCTTTAACAGGAGTAGAAACACACAAATCATATGACAGTTTAGTAACAGGTAACTCTAAGAATTAAGCACATTTAAATTAAATGAATGAATGTGTTGCGCCCGAATCGAACAATAGAGTAACTTTTCTCCTGTACGAGTTGAAGAAATTCAGCCTCCTTCGGATCTAAGCTGCCTTCGGAATGATGGCTGGTTGTTCTTCTTGAATTCGGAAAGTCCCACGTGCTAAGGGTCCTAGGTTGCCACCACTCCATTAGTGATTGGCCTCCATTCCCATTCGGTTGACGGAGAGTCTCCGCCTGCGCTTGCATAACTCTGGCTATACAATTCAAAGCTGGTGCAAGTGCAACGTTCGTCCCTCGCCTATTAATCGCCATAAATCTGGTCACTACCAAGGAAATGCTGGGTTGATCAGGTCCAATATCCCAAAGAATAGCATGCATCATTTATAACTCTAACAAGCATCCTATTCGCCCAAGTTTTGTTTTATAAAAGCCCCAATGCCACAGTCCGATTTAGAATCGAACTGCTCTGATACTATAAATGAAACGCCCACGTTACATTAGTAACCCAAATTAATTTCGAGAAAAATCCTTCAAAGCATTTAATTAAAATATGCTGGTCATAATTTTTTTTTCAAATAACTAAGTCTGAGGATACCTCGTATTAAATAAAATAATAGTATTTACAAAGTATTGAAAAATATTATTAAATCCAATCATTTGAATAAAACTAAAGGCCTCAAAACCGGGTGTCTAATTATAATCCGAGAAAAATAATACGTAAGATCAAGAACGTCGTTCGCGTAGTACTCTCAGCCATACTACATTACTAACACACTAGCTAATCAAAAGGATGACTCTTCAAATCTCTGGATCAACAGCGGTGTCCTCGGACTTTGAAAACAACACTTATAATGAGATATAAAATCCCATTGAACAACAATATAGTTTAGAAAATATTTTCAAAAATAGTATTGTTCTCAGCCGGCGCGGTAACCGGAATTAAAAAATGTCATTGGCATCCGCTAATTTTCCAAAATATTATATACAAAGGAAAATGCTTTTTAATAACAACAATATTCTCAGCAACTCGAGAGCATATAGCATAACAACTCATCTCAATACATCACATTCCATTTACCAAATAAATTCTAGATTAATCCAAGTGACCCGAAGACCTCGTAATTAAATTGGTCTCTTGTCGGAATGCCATAAATTCACACATCACATGACAATGGCGTCCAATTGCCCATCCCTACTCACGAGGAGTGTTTCGATGTCACCTTCCTGTCGGGGACATTTCCATTTCGATACCTCCCATGCGCACATGGTGGTATTTCTCATTTTTCGATACCCCAACCTGTGGCGGTGTTACTTTCGATACCCTTTTTCGGTAGTATTACTCATTTTCGACATCCCAATCACATGGCGATGTTACTTTCGATACCCCATTAAGGCGGTATTACTCTTCGATATCCCTATCATAGGTGGTATTGCGACAAACATCATACACCTCATCATAAGGCATAAATTTCATGTCTCATATATGTAACAACTCATTTACCATAAATTAAATACTTAATCCTATCATGCATACCAAATAGACTCATATCATGTTTTCAAGTAATTTTATAATTACACTATGACAATCACGAACATCAAGACATAACATATGTCATCAAGCATATCATCCAACTAGTAAAAATATCAATCATGTCTTCCATGCCGTCAATAACAAGAGTAAATACTCAATTTAACAGATTTTTGTTTTAATTGAAAACCCCCGATTTTAAAATTCAGGTTGGTGATATCAATCATATATTCAATTCCAATTCCAGAAAAACTATAAGGTAAACCCTTCCACACACATACAAACAATTATACCATGGAAAGTATTCGCAAAAAGTACTGTTACTCACCTCTCGAAGAGCTCCAAAATGGTCTAAAAATTTTGTATGATAAAAGCAAGTTATTCTCTAAAAATTCTTCTTCCCTTCACTGGCGTTCTTGGATCTGTGTGCTACAACAATTACACTGGCAAGGAAGGGACGTCTCTCACTCCCTCGCTTTACTCACTGTGGGGCGCCGAATTCCCTTCCTCAATGCACCCCGACGCGTTTCCTTTTAACTTAACATTAGTTTTTTCTTTTTTTAAACCATATGAATGGCTTTTGGCAAAAGTCCAAAAGTGAATAAAAGGCCATATGGGCCCTGCACGCCATTTCCTTATATATATATATATACACACATTACATTCTTTTAAAATAATTAAGTAATGTTCTTTACACCAAACCTCTTAATTATATTTTTTATCTGCACTATATATTTTTTTTAATAACTTAATATATTTTTCATAGGGCCATTTTCACCATTCTCCTATGTCATTTCTCCCATTCTTTAGGTCCTTTTTCCTTAGATGTGCCTGCACAACAATTCAAAACAATTCCACCACATTAAATGGCTTACACATCAAGGAACCACTCAACAACTCAATGAACTACTTATTTTTTTCATGATAGAAGTAAAAAGAATAAGAATGCAAGAAGAAAATGCTTGGGTTACCTCCTAAGTAGCGCTCCTTTAAAGTCACTAGCTTGACATATTGTCACCCCATTAGGGTGGATAATATGATAAAAATAAAATTTCATCCTTCCGCTTTCTTCTTTTAGGTAACAATCCCATGTATTTGGCATAGGGACAAGAATGTTCCCTTGCTCCAACAATTAAGCATTTGGGATATGTGTTCCCCCATTTTTGAAGCATGTAAAACTCATCTTGCATAGGACTCTTCTCTTTAATCACCAAGGGTTGAGTCTTAGTCATATGAATCTCTTCTTGTATCACCCTTGGTTTCTCTTCTTATATCACACAAGCATGTTCTTTTTGTTTTTAATCCACCACTTAAATTGAGTCATGTTTAATTTCCATTTCTACAAGTACCTATTCTTCTTGCTCAACCTTTTCCCAATCATGTGACTCTTGCTCTCTTACCAACTCTATCTTTTTCTGCACAAAACAACACAATTGCTCAGATAATGTCCCAACTTGAATCTCAAGATTTGTGATCGAAACTTGTGTGTTCTTAAAATTCGCTTGAGAAGCTTCAATGAATTGAGTTAAAACATTTTCGAGGTTGGAAACTCTATCCAATAACTCATTGGATTGGTGGTGAGGTTGTGCATCTTGTTCCCCACATAAGGTTCTCCATGTAATAAACATACTCTTGTGCATTGAATATGGCCTCACAAACTTCAAGTTTATGGTGTTCACCACAAAAATCACATGTAGGTTACAGTGGTTTTATTGCCTTCATTTGCATGACTTGAAGTTGTTTAGACATCAACTCCAGTTTTTTTGCAATAAGTTTTCTTTGAGCAAGAAGAGTAGCTTCAAAGATGTCCATGGTCTGTAGTGGACACTTTCCTCACAACAAAAGAATCCAAAGTAATAGAAAAGATGAGAATATCCAATATATCAATTATTTAACAAAAAAGAAACTTAACAAAGAAAAAAGGTTCAAATTTACAACGCTTTAGCCTTGTTGATATTAACAATCCCCGGCAACGGCGCCAAAAACTTGTTGATTGTTTGGCAAGTGTACCAAATCGTACAAGTAATAAAGTGAAAGTAAAGTATCGTTCCCAAGGAGGATTGTGATCAAGTATCAACGTGGTTTAGGCAATAGCTATTTGAACCTATGAGTTTCATAGTTCCAATGAGTTTTTATGAATTTTTGTATTTAGAGTTGTCACAACAATGAATGAAACAATATCAATTAAAGAACGAAGTCAATATAGGTAAAAGCGGTTAGGCATCAGAATCATTCAATCTTCACTTGACGTAGCCTTATTTAATCCTAACTTCAATTCATTCCATACAATTGACATTCAAATCACTAACCTAGATTTATCCCTAATTCCTTAGGTGATAATCCTTTTGTACCAATTAAGAACCCTAATTCCTTAGGTGATTCAAGAATTAGCACAAACATTAAGCATGAGATTCATAAGAATGTATTGGAATAGAGTTCTATTCCTAGACTCAACATTCCAATGGTAATCTACTTCAATTCCAATCCAATAACCAATTTTCCAATTGTGAAATTGAATCTAACGTCATTTCAAGGTTGATCAATCCAAGAAAAGCATTAAACATAGAAGCAACTACTCAAATTGAATGAAATAGAATTGAAATCAGAAATCAAAGTCAATTATATCAAACTCCAATTAAAATCATCCTATCCTAACCTAAGAGATCTAACTACTCATAATAGAAAGGGATGAGAAGGAAGAACTTGAGTAGATGTAAGTGGAGGAAGTCATGGAAGCTCCAATTCTTGTTCCCAAACTTGGATCTCCAAAGACTCCAGAGAGAAAGTGATGAACCAAGGTGAGAAAATGTGAAAAATGAGCCAAAGATACTCTCTAATATGTCAAAGATCACATTTATAGAGTTTCTGCATGTCGCTCAGCATATAGCACCCCTGGCCAGCACTGGGCGCCCCGTTACTGTGCGAAATCTGTGCTTGCTGTTTGAACCAGCGTTGGGCGCCCATATCACAGCGCTGGGTGCTGGCCTCACAGCCTTCTGTCTATGCTGGGCGGTCGGGACGTACGCTGAGCGCTGATCTGGGTCCTGCACTTGCTGTTTGTGTTCTGCTGAAGCTGAGCACCCGGGACTTGCACTGAGCCGTAGACTTTTAATCCTACACATTTTCAACATATTTTTGAGTATATTTTTCATATAAAAGATCAAAACTCTAATCCAATGAATGTGCACATTTTCTAATCCTTTTCATTCACAAATCCTAAGATTATTTACAAACTTATTCCTATTTATACTTCCAAACTAACATATATAGCACATTCATCACATGGTTACCCCCCTAATTGACATAAAAATGCTTATGGTTCTAGCAATGCTAGTATTAATGAGACTTTTGAGTACAAGGAGAATGCTAGTGTGAATGAAGAGATGAAGATATATCTACCTATTTTCACACATGAGCAGTATGAGAAGCTGTTGAGCGTCATTCAGTAAACAAACATTTCCTCAAACCAGGTCAGTTTGACCTCACCTCATGGTAAATCACCTATTAAGAAACCAAAGACAGGTATAAATCACATTTCCTTCTTTGTAAATAGCTGCAAAGTTGGTTCCTGGGTTGTTGATTCGGGGGCAAGTCATCATATATGTTCCTCTTTACAATACTTTGATAATTATCATTCCATTGAACCTTTTAATGTTAGGCTTCCCAATGGCCATTTTTCACGTTTTAAAATATGCTGGAACAATAACCTTTTCCCCTGGTTTCTGTGATACTGAAGTCCTTCATGTTCCTGATTTTCCCCTCAACTTGTTATCAGTTACAAAGTTATGTGCCTCTTTGAACCGCATAATCACTTTTACTGCTTTTGAATGCTTGATTCAGGAGCAGAAAACCAAGAGGATGATTGGTTTGGCTGAAAGACATGAAGGGCTGTATCACCTAGTAGTTGGAGCAAAGGGTGCTTTTGACTCGAGCACTCTACAATTTCAGAATTGCAGCATCTACCTCAAGAAGTCTTATGGCATTTTCGTTTAGGACATTTGTTACATTCTAGATTACAAATTATTCATGAACAATTTCCCTTTATTACTGTGAATGAAAACTCTGCTTGTGATGTATGCCATTTTGCTAAGCATAGGAGACTGTCATTTCGGCTAAGTCCAAGTAGAGCTTCTAAACCTTATGAACTAATACATTTTGACATATGGGGACCTATTTCAGTTTCATCTGTACATGGCCATAAGTATTTCCTGACTGCCCTTGATGATTTTAGTCGCTTCACATGGATAATATTGATGAAATCAAAAGCTGAGACTAGAGACCATGTGCAGAACCTTATTTTGAAAATTGAAAAACAATATGACGCAAGAGTAAAAATAATCAAAACAGATAATAGGCCTGAGTTCCTCATGAATCAATTTTATGCCTCTAAAGGCATTGTTCATCAAAATAGTTGTGTGGAATCACCCCAACAAAATGGGAGAGTGGAAAGAAAATACCAACATGTGTTAAATGTAGGGAGGAACCTTTTATTTCAATCAAAATTGCCTAAGCAATACTATCATATGCAATCTTACATGCTACTTACATCATCAATCGGGTCCCTACCCCTATTTTGAAAAACAAATCCCCTTTTTCAATCCTGCATAATAAGGAACCAAATCTACTATAACATCCATGGCTGCTCCATGGATTGACGACTGTCCCCACAGACTAACACGGGTCTTTTCAGCGTGCTTTTGTTGTGTCACACGCTTCCCAAGAAAACTTCCCAGGAGGTCACCCATCCAATAATTGCTCCAAGTCTAGCACGCTTAACTATGGAGTTCTTAAGTGATGGGCTCCCGAAAAGAAGATGCATCTTGTTAGTATAGGTAGTACCAATCAATTCATATAAGCCTTCCTCAACTGTATAGTCCCATACATACACAGTCTCAGGATCCCTCTCATTCGGGTGTGCAATCGGTTCATTCATGTGTCCTTCCGCCTAGAAGCCTGCCAGGAGCCGCTCCTTGTCAGTGCCTTCTTGCACCGACGATCACTCCCCGCCCTCGTCGGCACCCGGGTGTTACATGCCCACCATCTTCCGCTTGGTTCGTCCCCGAACCACACCGTACTGGGAGAGGTGCCGCTCTGATACCATTTGTAACATCCCTAGCTGCTCTACGGATTAACGACTGTCCCCACAAACTAACACGGGTCTTTTCAGCGTGCTTTTGTCCTCACACACACGCTTCCCAGGAAAACTTCACAGGAGGTCACCCATTCCATAATTGCTCCAAGTCTAGCATGCTTAACTATGGAGTTCTTAAGTGATGGGCTCCCGAAAAGAAGATGCATCTTGTTAGTATAGGTAGTACCAATCAATTCATATAAGCCTTCCTCAACTGTATAGTCCCACACCTACACAGTCTAAGGATCCCTCTCATTCGAGTGTGTAATCGGTTCATTCATGTGTCCTTCCGCCTAGAAGCCTGCCAGGAGCCGCTCCTTGTCCGTGCCTTCTTGCACCAGCGATCACTCCCCGCCCTCGTCAGCACCCAGGTGTTACATCTACAAAGTCTAAATTTTTTGGATCACTGTGTTATGCCTCTACCCTCCATTCACATAGAACAAAACTTGAGTCCAGGGGTAGAAAATGTGACTTCCTAGGCTTCAAAATGGGGACCAAGGGTGCAGTCTTGCTTGATTTAAACAATAAAGAACTTTTTGTCTCAAGAGATGTGATATTCTATGAACATATATTGCCATATCAGTCCTCACAGCACTTATCTACTTGGCACTACTACTCTGACAGCATCCAAGAGCCTCCACATTGCCCCAATAAAGTGACAGAACTGACTACAACAGAAGCTACAGAGACTGTGCAAAATTCAGAACCTCAGAATTTTGATACTGAGCAAGAATTGGTGACAGAACCTGTGAGAAGATCAACAAGGCAAAAGCACCAACCAAAGAGACTTGCAGACTATGTGTGCAACCCTTCCACTCATTCAGCTCAATCAATCTCTCCAGGTATTTCTTATCCAATTACCTCTTTTCATTCCTTCTGAAAATTGTCTCCCTCTCACAAACAGTTTTCAGTCTCTTTGAGTAATTTCACTGACCCAAAATCCTATGAGGAGGCTAGAAAACTTGAATACGGGACAGAGGCTATGAGGGCAGAATTAGAAGCTTTAGAGAGGAATGACACATGGAGGATAGTAGATTTGCCACCTAATGTAACTCCAATTGGCAGCAAATGGGTCTACAAGGTGAAACACATGACAGATGGGACAATTGAAAGATTCAAGGCAAGGTTAGTGGCAAAGGGGTACAATCAAGTAGAAGGGTTGGATTTCTTTGATCATTTCTCTCCTGTGGCTAAGCTCACTACTGTGAGAGTCCTCTTAACTCTAGCATCCATTCATAATTGGCACATACATCAACTTGATGTAAACAATGCTTTTCTACATGGAGAATTGAAGGAGGATGTTTACATGACCATTCCACAAGGTGTATCCATGCACAAGACAAACCAAGTGTGCAAACTGCTCAAATCCTTGTATGGATTGAAACAAGCAAGCAAGAAATGTAACATCCCAAAAATTGGATACTAGTTAATTTTATAGGAAATGGAATATTAAAATTATTATATTTAAATTTAGAAGTGGTTAAAATCTCATACGTGACTTTAAAGAAATTAAATAGATAATTTTGACTGTTTTAGGCCCAATTTCGCATAATACACTTCCTATGACCCGACATCTAACTTCATATGGATATTCAGTAGCCAAAACTAACTTTTTTTGGATTCGAGGTCTTCATAATAAATGTATATCTGTCTCTTAGCTTTCCATAGACACCTAATTCGTTCAAATTGGATTCTTTTAGCTCAAGTTATGACTAAAGTCGTACACGTTGTTCAGGTTCCATCACCAGAACCGTTTTTCTAACTTCTATCCCAGTTTTTACTATTTTAACGTCCTTTTAAGATTTCATGAAATTAATAAAAGTTATATATATTTCGTTAATATTTCCAACGATATAAAGTTCATAATTTTTGGATGTCTATAACTCAATATATGTGTAAAATACAATGCTGTGTTATGAGTAAACGGACTTGACGTGTTTTTACATGTTTTGGGCTTTTGGGGGGACTCTATAAATAAAATCTTAATACTCTTTGGTACGTTTTTAAACCCTAATTACACCTAGAAACTCAAACGGCTAAGAAGAGAAGAAATTCAAGGATTAAGAAGAGAAAGTTGTGGAAGAGGGAGTCTAGGAAGAGGAAGACGATGATAACTCTTGGCAAACGTTATGATTTACCGTAGGAAACACTTAGAGCTATTTGAAGGTCTTCAAGAGGTGAGTAAAAACAATATTTTCTCAACCTTCCATGGGGCAAACGATTTGGGGAAACTGAGTTTTTAATTTAAATTGTGATTTTTGGAGAGTTTTGAATGCAAGAACCAATAGTTGATCAAATCCTATTTTCTAAATTAGGGGTTTTGTATAAAAACGAAATTATGTGATTATATATGATTAAGTGATTGTTACTATGAATTATGTGATTATATATGAAATTGGCACTACAAAAAAAAAGGTTATTTAGCGACCGAAAATAGTGACCGAATTTGTTGGTTGCTGTTTGCGACCGAAATGGCGACTGATTGTAGGATCTAAATCAAACACTGATTACAGTTGATATTGCGACCGAAATAGAGCATAGCAGAGTTATCGGTATCTATTTCGGTCGCCAAATAAAGGGAAGTAAAAGTCAAAAAAATTATGACTTTTTAGCGACCGAAATGGTGACCGAGTTAAATGCAACGGTTAAATTTCATTTATATTGGAGACCGATATTAAATCGGTCGCTAAATGGCGCGTAAAAGAATTAAAATGGAGTGTGTTAGCGACCGAATTTTAAATTGGTCGCTAATTTTATGAATTCAAATTTCAAATTTACCCGTGTAGCGATCGATTTAGCGACCGAATAATTCGGTCTCTAAAACTGAAATCCCTAAATCATGACGTTCCTTCCTCTCTTCCCCCATTTCTCTTTTTTCCTCTCTTCTCTCTCACACGCAGCGGCACGGCGCAGCAGCTCCGGCCATCATTCTCTCTTCCTCGCGAGCTCCGACCACCAGCCTCCAGCCACCGCCGTCAGGTAAGCTCTCTCCCTCTCCCCCTCTCCCTCTCTGTTTCTCTTTCTCTCTCTCCATCTCTGTCTCTGTCTCTCTCTCTCTCCATATCTGTCTCTGTCTCTGTCTCTCTCTCTCTCTCCGTCTCTAACCGTTTCTCTCTCTCTAACCGTCACCACCAGAGCAGCGCCACCGTTGCCATCGCAGCACAGTAAGTCTTCTTCCCTTTGGCAATACGAGTCACGGTCGTGATGGCCATCACGGCCAGGCTGTGACGGATTCTGCCTTGGAAATTCTTCTTGGTTGGTCTGTCACGGCCGTGATGGTCATCACGGCCTGGCCCTGATGGCCATCACGGCCTGACCCTGACAGCTTCTGACTTTTTCGTTCTTCTTTCTTTAAGGCCAAAACTACAAAATCTGCCTTAAGGCCAAGGTCTTAGATAATGAAGGATTAAGTATAGGGTTAGATAAAATGAAGGGTGGGGCACAATTTGCCAAGCACATGATGTGTCGTCATCATTCAAACATTATTCACATTAGAAAGCAGCTCTGTACACAATATAATGAAAGCAACTCTGGTTTTCTACTCATTTGTTTCACTAGGCAATGGAGCTTTCCAGAAATAGTTGTTGATGATCATCCTTACTAGGTTATCTAGGCATTTCCAGTAGGAGGGTCACTTATAGCCCTCTTACAAAACAACCAAACATAACTAGTTTTATTTTAGATTTGGGATTTGGATAGAAACCTTATAAAGTAATATTATCAAATGTTGTCATTTCAGCTATGACACGATTATTTTTATTTATGCATTATAGTGTGCAATGGCAATGACACCCACTGGGTCATATTGAGGATAATCTTACTAATGTTAGCTGTGATGATGTCTGAATAAAATGTAGAGGGGTAATGATGGCCTATACACACTATATATCTTGTTGTTTGTTAGTGAAGAGCTGAGCTCAATAAGAAGGTATCCTGTCTTAAATGCAAGATGTTGATTGTGTGCTGATAATTTAATATTTATGCATGCATTTGTAATTATGTGTTGTTTGTTAGTGGAGAGCAGAACTCAATAGGATGTGATCCTGTCAAAAAGGTGGGATGCTTGTTGTGTGTTGCTAATTTAGAAGTTATGCATGTGTTTGACAATTATGTGTTGTCTTGTTAGTGGAGAACGGAGCTCAATAGAATGTTTGCTACTATATTTTATCTAAGTTTGTATTGAAATATGCTTCAATATATATTTGTTGAAGTATGATGCAATCCTTATAAGTCAATGGTTTTATTTTCTGCTAGAGTTAATTATTAAGCTACGAAAGCCTTAATTAGTTTCCTATTTGAGATTCAATATTAATGAGCATGCGTACCTTCTCAGGGCACGCATGCTCATTCAATATTTTGGATGTGCTTGAAGGATTCTTGAAGTTTGAGGTTTTTCTTTAATTCTGCCTTAAGGCCAAGGTCTTAGATAATGAAGGATTAAGTATAGGGTTAGATAAAATGAAGGGTGGGGCACAATTTGCCAGGAACATGACGTGCCGTCATCATTCAAACATTATTCACATTAGAAAGTAGCTCTGTACACAATATTATGAAAGCAACTCTGGTTTTCTACTCATTTGTTTCACTAGGCAATGGAGCTTTCCAGAAATAGTTGTTGATGACCATCCTTGCTAGGTTATCTAGGCATTTCCAGTAGGAAAAGTCCTCTCTATGACCATCCTTCAAAACGACGTAAAAGCATATGCTTTCCTGAAAACTACTATGTTTGCTAATCTGTAAAGTTGCATGTGAAGTTGCATTTCTTTGTTCTATTTTAACATGCTAGTATGCTACATGGATCTTTCCATCTTTTCTTATTATCACTTGATGAAGTTTAGACATATGACTTGTTTTCCTTATCGTTTTATCAGAAAATGGATCCGACTAAATGTTTTGAGACAGCCATCCATATAGACCAGGTACAATATCTCACCAACTTAAGAATAACGATCGGATTCACGTAATGATGGTTAAGGCATAAACTAATCATTACTAAATTGTTCTTGTGTATTGGCAGGATTTGATTTCAATCCCGCGATCATTTTACCGTCGTTGGGAACAATAAATACCGCGTGTTGTGACTATTGAAGACAAAAGTGGAAATCTGTTCAATGGGAATATAGTAATCCATGAGGATCGCCCATATTTTGCAACAGATACAAATGGTATCAGGGAATTGTATTTGTTGTCCACTGGTGCATTGGCAAAGTTTAAGTACCTTGGGGGTTCTCGCTTCTACATGTTCATCCCTTTGGAAGATTGATGGGTTTTGATATTTTGATTAGTACTTATTGACTGTGGTGTGTTTTTATGTTTTGATCGTTAATTAGTACATTATTAAACTTTTTTTTATAAACAGTTATTAAACTCGCGTTAATTAATGCATATGTTTTCTTGATCATATTGACTGTGGTGTTTTGGATCGTTAGTACATCATATTTACGTTTTCTATTTATTCAAAAAAATATTGGTGTATTTTGTTTATATCAGAAATTTAAAATTAATGGGGTAATAGTTGAAAAACAAAATTTGGTCGGTAGGATTAAGTTACAGGAAAATTTAAAAAAAAAATTCAAAATTTGCGACCGAATTAGGGACCGAATATCGGTCACCAAATTTGGTTATCTGAGCATAGGACCAACTATACAGCGACCGAAATATATAATTTTGTGACCAAAATATCGGTCGCAAATTTGCGACCGAAATACAAATTCGGTTGCTAAACATTTAGCCACCAGGGTTTCTGCTTCCCCCTTAATTCGGTCGCTAAACAGTATAGCAACCGAATTATCATTTTTAGCGACCGAAATCTTCGGTCGCTAAATAGGTTTTTTTTGTAGTGTGGTATGAGTTTATGGTTGATTGATATGTCTTTATATGTTATATGATGTTATAGTGTTGTCGTGATATGCTTTGTTATGTTATATGATGTTATAGTGTTGCCGTGGCATACTCTGTTATGTTATATGATGTTATCGTGTTGTCTTAACATGCTATGTTGTGTTATATAATGTTATAGTGTTGTCGTGACATGCTCTTTTATATTATATGATGATATAGTGTTGTCGTGACATGTTCTGTTATGTTAATTTTATGATATTATAGTGTTGCTGTGACATGCTCTGTGATGTTAATTTTATGATATTATAGTGTTTCTGTGACTTGCTCTATTACGTTACAAGATGTTACAGTGTTGCCTTGGCATGATATTATATCATTGTTAGTGATACATGGAGTCTGAGGACCCATTTAGTAGTCATCTGGGATGATATATTGCATTATGCATGAGTTGATCATCACCTTTCAGAAAGGGATGACAGTATACATTCTATTCCGGGAATAGGATGAGAGATATCACCATCTTGGAAGGGATATCAAATTATCGAAAAATATCCACATCTGGGATGAGATATCAAATTATTAAAATATTCACATCTGGGATAGAATATCATATACCTCCATCTGGGATGGGGAAGACAGTGGGATGCCATTGCATGTATATGAGCTCATAGACCTTAGTGGATCTGTGATTCACACCAGTTATGGGAACCAAAGAGTCAAGTGATTATGGGAATCACCGAGTCGTGTTAATGAAGTTGTATTGCATATGGTATGCATGATTGACATGATTAAAAGCTTGAGATGTGAATGTTTTGACTACTGGGTTATTCTTTTAATTATATGTGATTTGGAACAATTTTTGCTTATTTTAAAAGGATTATCATGTTTATAATTTTTGCAGGTACCATAGTTGATTTTCTGGTTATATCACCGACTGAGAACAACACTATTTTGCGAACCTTTTTATTAAATTGTTTTTATTCACTAGGATTATAAATTTCATTAAAAGTGTTGTTTTAAGAGCAAGAAGACGTCACTTTTCAGACTGAGGGGGCTTGAAGACTTAGTACTTGATTTTATATATTTATTATATGGTTAGTATTATGTTCAATACAAAGCCATTTGTGGCTAGAACCATATTATTTTATTTTTATCATTGGGTTATTTTTAGTAGATGCCCGAGTTTTGAGACAATTAATTTATTTATGTAAGGATTATCTTACTAATGGTTATTTTAAAATTATTGAGGTATTTTTAGACATATATAATTTGTGAAAAATTTATTTGAGTTGTATGCCTTATTAAATGTTTTAAAGAATATTATTATTATTTTTTGTTGGGTTACTAATGTAATGGACGATGTTACAAGAAATGGTATGAAAAATTGACCTCACTGCTCTTACAACATCGATATTGCCAATCCACTTCAGATTATTCACTGTTCACTTGTACCAAGAAGGATGAATTCACTACCTTGCTAGTATATGTTGATGATGTTATACTAGCAAGAAATTCTTTGGTAGAATTTGATAGAATAAAAGCAATCCTTGATTCTTCATTTAAAATCAAGGACCTTGGAAGGCTCAAGTACTTCCTTGGCTTGGAAGTTGCACAATCTCAGGATGGAATTTCTGTTTGCCAAAGGAAGTATTGTCTGGATCTACTTCATGAGTCAGGGATGCTAGGTTCCAAACCTGCCACAACACCTTTGGATGCAGTTGTCAAATTACACCAGGATTCGGCTAAGGCATATGATGACATTCCTGGATACATAAGGCTCATAGGGAAGCTCCTATAGTTAACCACTACCCGACCGGACATTGCTTTTGCTACTCAACAACTGAGTCAATTCCTTGGTTCGCCTACTGTGACACATTATAACATGGCATGTAGGATTATCAAATACCTCAAGGGCAGTCCTGGGAGGGGCCTATTCTTCCCTAGAAACTCATCCTTACAACTGTTTGGATTTTCTTATGCAGATTGGGCAGGATGTATTGACACTAGAAGGTCAATTTCTGGTTATTGCTTCTTACTTGGATCATCTCTAGTGTCTTGGAAAGCAAAGAAACAACAAACAGTGTCCGGGTCTTCCTCTGAAGCTGAGTACAGAGCCTTATCCACTGCTTGCTGTGAAATACAACGGCTTTTATATCTCCTTGCTGATTTGAACACTACATGTGCTAGGCTACCTGTGCTTTATTGTGACAATCATAGTGCCATGCATAGCTGCCAATCCTGTGTTTCATGAAAGGACAAAACACTTGGAAATTGATTACCATTTTGTGAGAGAAAAGGTGCAAAATGGAACTCTTCAACTGCTGCCAATTTCCTCCAAAGCACAACTAGCAGATTTCTTTACTAAAGCACTACCACCAAGCTCATTTATTCCATTCATCTCCAAGCTGGGATTGTTGGACATTTACCATGCTCCAGCTTGCGAGGGGGTGTTGAAAGAAAATAGCCTAATAGACCCAATTGAGGAAGAGAACAATCTAGAAGATCATGTCATGAGCACTCCCACACATGAGGGAATTGGCGTGCCCTAATCACACCTTTGGAGCTGCCTTTTTTGTTATTCTGTTACAGGATCTTTTATATGATGTAATAAGGCATGATACTCTTAGTGTGTACTACACAGCTTGCTATATATAGCACACTGATGTAAAATAAATACTCAGTTGATTGAATACATCATTCATCACTCATATTTCATCTTATTTACTTTTCTCATTAAAAATCGATTTTTTTTTTCATATTTATCCTTGAAGTAATGAATTTTACAAACTAGTGTCTTCAACATAATGATAAGGAGCTATTTATATATTTTGTTAGGCACTACGCCACTACTAACATTTTCTATTTTGTTCAAAAACCAATGTCCTTAAGCTATGCATTAACAAAATCCTATCGAATTTAAGTCTGCTACAAAAGGGTACATATTAATAAGATCCTAACCAAATTAAGTCTGTTAACTAATTTTGGACCACTCAGCTTCTCAAGTGTGTAGCAAAGCTTCGACTTACCTGGATGATTGGAGAACCGTGAGGACGTTGCATGGGGAGAGTCTAAACCAGCCTGTTCTTGCAGCCGAGAATGCCTGGAATTCTCCTCCTATTGGCTACCTCAAGTGCAACGTGGATGCTTCATTTCATGAAGATAATGACTTAACTGGTTTGGGCTTTTGTCTTAGGAATGAGAAGGGAGATTTTGTTGCGACTAAAACCATGTGGAGCTCTCCTTGTTTATGTGTTCCTGTAGGTGAAGCTTTGGGTGTGCTTCATGCCCTTGATTGGTTATCTGAGCTTGGCTTTAGTAATGTGATCATTGAAAGTGATTGTAAAAATGTAGTGGATTCTATTGTTAGGCCTAGGGTTGATGTTTCAGATCTTGGTCTTATTGTTAAAGATTGCTCTAGGATCCTTTCTTTTTATCCAAACCTTAGTGTGAGGTTTATTAAGAGGCAGGCCAGTGGAACTGTTTATTGTCTAGCAAGAGAAGCTTCTTTTATGCCTAACCCTCACTATTTCCAGCTTATTCTACATTGTATTTCCTTCATTGTTAGTGAAATGAAGTGATTTGGTTTCTCTCTCAAAAAAAAAAAAAACTAATTTTGGACCAACCAATCTTCAGCTCCAACTAATTAATATTAGCTCCATTTAATTGAGATACTCCTACACAGCTATTTCAGTGTTAATCAATACCCGACGGCCAACATACTTGATTAATGGATTTTGAATTCCACCATTGAATGGCATTGCAAGGGGTAGATGCACAAGAACAATTTGGGACCCTCTTTTCCATTTTATCTAGCTTCTGACATTACAGATAATGTGACGATCAATTTTTCCCCCTGATTCGTGTAATTAAGTAGATTATTTCCACCAATGCAACTGACTTTAATATATTAAAAGGTGTAATATCTAATTTCTCAATATAATATTTTCTTTCATTGAATTCTTAATCAGTTAGAACGAGACGGAGCCAGAATATTTAAGGGGGTCAAAATCTAATTTACATAACATGATGAAATAGCATAAAAAAAATTAATTGATATATAAAAACAAACTATATAATACAAAATTGATATATGATTAACAACTTAATATAATATAAATTACTCAAATAGATTTATAATCAACTTTGATATATACATCTAAAACATTTACTTCTTCAATTATGCTCCGTGATATTTCATGAAGTAAAAATCATTTATTATAGTGGTATATGTTTTATCAATTTCTTTTTTAATGCAAACAATTGTATCAATTCTATGATTTAAAAAAAAAATTTTTTGAAGTATTTGAAAATATATCTATTGTAGTTGAATTTGAGTATTTTTTTTATTATGAGAATATATTACATCTAAATCCCATAAACAAATCCCTATATATATTAATATTCAAGATGAGAATATGGAGAGAGGGGGCCATGGCAACCCTACGCCCCCCTTCCCTCCGTCCCTGGTTAGGCTCGTTAATAATACTTTCTCTCTTTATACTATATACTTGCATTTCATGAAACACTTTTGGAGGGAAAATTTAAAATAAAAAAATATTTAATGTTTTATTTAATAATTAAGAGTATTAGTATGAGATTCATTTAGGGTCTTGTTAAGGTATCAGGTAAAAATTAACGAAACTCGGTAAAATTTAATTTATCTGATTTACCTTGGCCATTTATGCAAATCACATGGGTACTCAACTAAACTACTCAGGGACCAACCAAATAAATTGGATTGTGTCCGGTGGTCACATTTGAAGAAAGGGTTCAGAGGTTGCAGGGTGCCAGGTGACTAAAATTCCAAGTCAATGCAGTGTGACAATTACTTTTGCATCATTATTAGAAAGGGACCCCAATGGGCACTGCATCCTACTTAGGGTGTCCAACGGCCCAATAATTCGTTTCGAAACTAATAAGGTCGATTCCAGGTTTTGAAATTTGAGTTCTGTTATTTTTATTTTTATTTTTTGCTTACATGTGTTTAGGAGGTATATTGGATTGGGATTTCAAAAGAATTTTAATGGACTTTTTTATGATAAAAAAGTCTTGTGGTATTCAATCAAGACTCTTAAGTAATGTAAATAAGTTTGGTGGTATTCAATCAAGACTAGTAAGATTTTTTAAAGAGAGAATCCAAATCTAGCGGTATTCAATCATGACTTTTTACAAGTAATAATTGTGGTATTCAAAAACTTCCTAATTTCGATGGATTGTTTTATAAGGCAGATTTTGTGGGACTTTATGTGACTCTTTAGTGATTTTTTAATAACAAAAAGTCTCACCTCAATACATAGAGATTTCTGATTCTCCATTCTTATTTTTCTTCACCTTATACGTACCTTCACCTCTCTCCCCTTCCTCTCTCTCTCCTCCTCCCTCCTCCCTCCTCCTTCCTTCTCTCTCTGTTCTCCCTCCATCTCTCTCCTTTCTCCCCCCCTCTCTCGTCTCCCGCTACGATTGTTGTTTAACCCAACATAAGTTACCAAACAATTTTAGAGTGCGTTTGTTACAAATTATTTGACAAAAAAAAACAATTTTTTAATTGAAAAAAATCATTTGTAAATGAGTGGAAGGCTTGACCAGATCTACCAACCCTGTTGGCCGAGTTCTATTATTTAAACATTCAATTTTAAATATTTAACATAATGTATATTTTGTATTTCTCAATTTTTTTAAAAAAAAAATTGTGTATATATTTATTTCTATTTTTATACATAAAAGAATACAAATAATAAATACCCAAACTGATCCTGACAAAAGATATCAAAATATATTTTGTCCTTGAGAAATGAAAAATATCGATTTTAGATATTTTAGTTTTTAGAATAAATTTTAGGGAGATATTAATCCTTACCGGAGATTGTTTTAATTTTTCGTGTCACAAAGACTATGAAGTAGATGATTTCAATTATCAATTGTGGGTCTTGTTTGAGCTGAGTTAATTGTATTAATGTGTCCATGAGCTTAGCTTTAACTTGAAATTTCTACCCACCCAATCCAGTTGTTACAAGCTTTCAATGGTATACAAATTATAACATATCTTTATGACATCTATTTTCGATGACTTTTTTTTTTGGTGGATATCAATTTTCGATGACTTAGTGGTGATTAAATTTTTTTTTGTTACACTTAGCACGGACCGTTACTCTCTCCGATCCTTATTATAAGAGGCAAAATCCTAAAACACACAGACCAAGAAAATACATTGAAATAAGTTATTTATAAGACTAAACCCCCAATTTGGTCCCTGAGAAAAACACTCGGGTCTGAAATAGTCCCTAACCAAAAAAAACTATCCAGTTGGTCCTTAAGAATGTGTTTACCGGGACAGATTAGTCCTTCTGTCACAAATTAGTCCCTAACAATTTTTAAGTGATACCAGTAAAGTCCCTAAGAAACATGACCGTGAGCCAAATTAGTCCCTATTAACATGCACTACACATGATAGAAACACTACAAAATATGACAGAAGGACTAATCTGTCCCGGTAAACACATTCTTAAGGACCAACTGGATAGTTTTTTTTTATTAGGGACTATTTCAGACCCGAGTGTTTTTCTCAGGGACCAAATTGGGGGTTTAGTCTATTTATAATTAATATCAGTATAAATTTATATAGTTATCCCTTCAAATCTTAATAAATATTTTAATATCCTATAATTAATGTATTTTTTGGAACTTGTAAACAGTGAATTAAATAAGAGTAAAATTGGAAATGAACATTTAGTATTTTTAAAAATACACGCACGTCTCTTATATTTTGAACAAAAAAAAATAGTCATTTACCTCTTATAATAAGGACGAGAAGTAGTATATACTACGAGAACATTGAGAATATTTTCCATTAAATTCCTCGCAATGACAGCTAAATTTGATCTTATTCTCGAATTTAAATTCTCAGACTGACCAGAGGGAAAATAGAAGTATCCAATATCATCACGAGCTTTTGGTTGGGATGACATCTCTTTCAGTTTAATTAATTAATGATTTTGAGTTCGAATTATGACAATGAGAAATGAAGCAGTATTAAAAATCTTAAGAAAGAGTTTTATCATCCTTGTAATCCTATCCGATACGAGGGATTAGTCTCCATAGTTGTGGAGGGATACAAAAAAAAGTATCCGATGCCAATTATTAACAGGAAGTTGAGCATGGGCACTGTGCAATAGTACAAACAGTTTCTTTCTCGGTTGAACTGTTATTTACTGCATAGTTTACCTAGAGTACTAAATATAAGTACTTTTTTTTCTGTGTGTAAGGTGGTGTTTGATTTGATTTGTCTATTTCCTACACAAAAATTTTAAAACAATAAATAAAATAAAATAAAATAAAATAAAAATAATACTTTATAATTATGAAAAAAAGTTAACAATTAAAAATAAAAAATAAAAAATAAAAAACAAATCAAACTTCTTCTAATATGTCTGTATACTGTTGCGCCCTTTCTTTTCTTGTAGTGCGAGCATTATCACTTATATCATTTTCGTTGAAAGCTAGCAGATAAATGAGTACCATGCATTTCAAAAGGAAGTACATAACTTTTCATGTTCCAGTGTGTCCTCTCACTCCCCCATAAAAATGAGACATCAATTATTTGTTGAATTTGGTTTCATACGTTTTCAGCATTGATTACACTATTCCTTCTCTTTGGGAAAGGGGGGCGCTTCTTGTATAAATATGATGTACCTAACAATGTACATCAGATTAATAAACTAATAATACATCTTTAATTCATGTTAAACAAATTAATGAGAGACATCGTTAATTTACTGTGTGACTGTGTCTTATTACTTTATTGATTTAGAAGTCCTACAATACAAGAATCAAAAGAAAGTAAAACAGATAAAGCAGATGGATACATTAAATGATGTTGAAAAAGTAATGTGTTTTCATTTTCTTTGCAAGGACAACGATAAAGTAAAAGTAATTAACATGGTAATATAAACTGTTATATAAGACCATTGAAGGGGCAACCATAGATCAATGTCACACACATACACACATCAATTAGCTACTAAATTCCAAATAATTAAGCTCATGATCATGATGCCAAATACGAGAGTCCTGATGATGAAGTTGGTGCTGGCCACAGTAGTACTTGTTGTTGTAGGTCCAAAGAGAGCAGAGGCAGCTCCTCGTACTTTCTTTGTGTTTGGGGACTCACTTGTTGACAGTGGAAACAACAATTTCTTGCCAACGACGGCACGTGCTGACTCTCCCCCTTATGGCATCGACTATCCCACTCATCACCCCACTGGACGCTTCTCCAATGGCTTCAACCTCCCTGACATTTTAAGTCAGTCTAGCTATTTGCTTACACTCACCATTTTCCAATCAATCTTTAGTTTTCGGTCGAGGAACTGCAAACATACATTTGGGACAAAATATCTATATATATATATATATAGTTTTTAAAAAAAATCATATCTTTGACACAATAGTACGTTTATAACTGTAAACTAAATGTAGCTTGTGTATTGATTTTGCACATGCTGCACTTATTTTATTTATTTTTTGTTCTTTGTTGAATCTATGCTAATAGAATAGTGATGCTGACACATGATGATATTTATTTAATATTTTTAAGTGGGGTGTGAAATGTGGATGTTATTGTAGGCCAAAGAATGGGGAGTGAACCCACATTGCCATACTTGAGCCCTGAATTAACTGGACAAAGGCTCTTGGTTGGGGCCAACTTTGCTTCCGCTGGGATAGGAATCCTCAGTGACACCGGCATCCAATTTGTAAACCACTGCTATCACTCTTTTTTATATATGCATACGTTACTATTATAACTATATAATTTATGATTGATATTGTAAAAAAATTATTATACATATCAAGTTTAAACTATATACGCCTTTATTTTTACCTTAATATGTAACCAACCAAACTCGAAACATGATATTCTTTGAACTCTCTTTGGAATTATAGGATGAAAGATTGTGATGAACTTTTAATTGACTGTGGAATTACAACAGGTGGGTATCATCAGAATCTTCAAACAGTTTGAATTGTTCCAGCACTATCAACAACGATTAAGTGCAGAAGTAGGGGCTGACCAGGCACAAAAAATTGTGAATGGAGCTTTGTTCTTAATGACACTGGGTGGTAATGATTTCGTTAACAACTATTTCTTGGCTCCTATCACTCCGAGGTCTCACCAATTCACCATCCCTCAGTTCTCTCGCTACCTTATCTCCGAGTACAGAAAAATTCTTTTGGTAATTATAATATTTCCCATTTTTCTCTCTGTTTTTGTTTTTGTTTTTGTTGCTTTATGTTGCCTTCATTTCTGCACATATGGCTGAAGTAACATGATATGCATTTCTAAGTTTTAAGACTTGATGTTGACGGAGTTGATGTGTATATGGATCGAAGTTCATGCGATGTCTTTATATGGCTGGCCCCATTCTATGTTCTAAGTAGGACTACACCTCTGGGTTGAAAGTAATTCACGTAACATCTTAGGTTTTTAAGGTAAAAGAAACATAAATTTGTGAAGTGACACCGGAGTAACTTGAGACCATAAGTTAAAAAGAGAAAAACATTGACTTTAACGGGGTTTTGTATTATTTTTTTTATTAAAAAGGTGTTTTTTAGTAAACAACGAAAAAAATGTCCGACTTTTGTAATTTTGAGTTACTTTTTAACCAAAATTTCCTGACAAAGATGATGTGGTAACAGTGACACAAATCTAATTGATACCGATATGTGTTGCTTCAAATGAAAGAAGCTTAAGATTTTTAAACATGTAATTCTTAAATTTATTTTTAGATTCACGTGTACAACCAAACATTATTGGGATGGTTCCCGCTTAGTCACTTACACTATTTGAGATATTAGTCTTTCACATATCGAGTGAAAGTATAATTTGAAGATAAAAAAATGTAATTGACATTATTACAACCAAGCTTAAAATTATATTAACATTTATTTTTGAATTCTAAAATTACATTCTTAATTTTTGAAAAAAATATATATTCCAAAATGGAGTTAGTAAAATGCTGCAACTCCTCCAAGTTTACTTAATTCTAATGTCTTGTTGTTGTGCTTGTACTTCTTGGTACGTGTTAAATTTGTTGATTGAATTTAATTGAGTGGTACTAAATGTTAATACACAGAGGTTGTATGAGTTGGGGGCTCGTAGGGTGTTGGTGACAGGAACTGGTCCACTTGGTTGTGTTCCCTCTCAGCTTGCTACAAGGAGCAAGGATGGGGAGTGTGTGCCAGAGATAATGCAAGCCGTGCAGATTTTCAACCCTCTCCTAGTCCAAATGATCAAAGATCTCAACTCCCAACTCGGCTCTGACGTCTTTGTTGCTGTCAATGCCTACCAAATGAACCTCGAATTCATCACCAACCCTCAAAAATATGGTTCGCTCATCAATGCTTGTTTGATCATTGCTTCATTTCTGAAATTTCATTTTTCTTCTTGCGATCACTTCTATTTATTCACTAAAAAAAATTTAGCGATTGAATTTAACAATCATACTTAATCGATTGTTAAATATGGAAATTCGATAGCTAAATATAAAAAAAACTGATCTCTAAATCGATCGCTGAATGATTAGAGACCGATTTAGTAATCACTAAACGATTTAGCGACTAGACAACAATCAAATTGGATCACTAAATATGAAAATTTGGTATCTAAAATGTTTGGTGATCAAATTTTCATATTTAATGACCTAATTTGGTGGTGGCTAAATAAATTTTTTTTATAGTGATTTATGTACATGTGTATGATTGCATGTTTGTGTGTGTGTTTAATTATTTTGAACTATTGCTTGTGTTACACTTAAATTTGTTTGGGGGAGCTTGCAGGTTTTGTTACATCAAAGATAGCATGTTGCGGTCAAGGTCCATTCAATGGGCTAGGGGTGTGCACCCTCATATCGCACGTGTGCCCAGACCGGGACGTGTATGCCTTTTGGGATGCTTTCCACCCATCCCAACGTGCGCTTGGGTTCATTGCTGATGGAATCTTTAATGGAGCTGGCGACCTTATGAGCCCTATGAACCTCAGCACCATCATGGCCATAGACTCCAACAAATAATATAATGTACACCTTAATTTAAATCATGGTTAATATTTGGTGGCATGTGTGACTCCCAACGCAGAGACGGGGCAGAAGGCAAAAGCATTGCATTTGTAGTTGTAGTTGTTTGTGCTTTGATCAGTATTATCACTACCCTTGAACCTGTTGAACTTTCCAAAGTTATGATAGCATAGATGTATTTCAACTTGAGGTATTATATATGCGATATTGTTGCCCACGAAATTGGTGAAAGTTTCAGTGCAATTGTATGTAATCTATAGCACCCACGCTCACTCACCCGTACATACGTGACTTGAGGAAATTTGAGCCTTTCGACGTCAATGGTCAATATCAAAATACAAAGTCAATGTCATGCAAAATCATTGACCGACTTCGAATCCTATTTTGTTTAGGTATGATATAATGACTCAAATTTGTTCCTCTAACTTATACGTCCCTATATATTATACCTATGCAACAAAAGTATTGCCTTTTTTTAGGTTAAAGTAATGTTTTGGTCCCTATATGTGACATCGATTTTCAATTTGGTCCCTATACGTAAAAAGTTATCAATTTAGTCCCTATACGTACCACTGATTTTCAATTTGGTCCTCACCGCTAATTGATCCCTATATAAGAGGACTAAATTGCAAATTATTGTCACATGTAGGGACCAAATTGAAAATAATTATCACATGTAGGGATCAATTTCAATTTTTTTTTGTTGAATTGGTCCCTACATGTGACAATAATTTGCAATTTGGTCCTCTTATATAGGGACCAATTAGGGATGAGGACCAAATTGAAAATCAGTGTCACGTATAGGGACCAAATTGATAACTTTTTACGTATAGGGACCAAATTGAAAATCGATGTCACGTATAGGGACCAAAACATTACTTTAACCCTTTTTTTATTATATTTCCTTTCATGCATTTATACTCTATATTCACATTCAAATATTTAAAAGATTTGTTCATTTTTAGCTTAGTTTGTTTAGTTGCGAGAAATAAATCAAAACACGTGGATTCAAAATAGGAGGGAGTATGTTAGAAATAGTATGTTGCTAATACTCCTTTATATAAATATGTTACCAAGGACAAATATGTCGTTATAATAAAATTTCACTTTTCTTTATTTCCTACTTCTTTTCTACTTACTTCATTCCAAACAACCTATGGCCTGTGTGTTTTGTTTTCAGTTTCCTATTTTCATTTTTTGTTTTCATAAATAATTACAAAACTGTTACATTGTTTTCATAAATAAGGTGACAGTATTGTAAATGAAAATAAGAAACTAGAAACAAGAGGATGGAAGACTCCTACAATAAACAAATGTGACAAAGAGATGATGGAAGGCTAGTTAGGAAAAATGCATTTCCGAAAACAATGAAAACAACTATTGACATTTTCAAAATTTCTTGAAGTGCTGGATGTGTCTTCAAAATTTGAAAAAAAAAAATGATGTGACAAATACTAAAATCAATATAGATTTTAGAAAATGAAAACAAGAAAAGAAAATGCAAACCAAACATGTCCTAATCTATTCATTTTCTCTTCTCTCCTACTGATTTCTTTCCTATTTTTTTTCTCTACTTCTTTTCTTATCCAAACAATACATAAACGAGCTCATCTTTGTGGCAAATACTATGCACACATCCAGTCGAGTTTAGTCGAGCAAAGACAATAGCTTACCCAGTAGCTATTAGCAAGCCAGACCTATTTGTTTATAACCAAGTAAAATGGCGTCGTTTGTGAGCGATATTCGTCTTTTGAATCCTGTTTTCTAGGCAGCCTACAGTGCTATTAGTTTTGTTTCGGCTAAAATACACTTTTGATCCCTTATCTTATTTTTAGGTTTTGTTTTGGTTCCTCATATTTAAAAAGTTTTATTTTGGTCCCTCAACTATTTGACATTATACAAAAACGCCCTTCCCGTCAGTTTTGCACTGACGGCGTTAGGTATCCACCATCAGTCACCGGAAACCGCCGTCGCCGTCGTCGGAATTGTAACAGTCTGATTTTAATTATGCTATTAAACTGGTTAAAATATAATTAATTATATTTTAATCTATGATTTAGGAAGTGATTTTTAATAAAATAAATTCATATTCATACTCCATCTTATGGAAGCATGTTACGTAAAAATTTCGGGTTGAAAATTCAGACAGAAATCGGTCTGCATTTTCACTGACAGAATAACTTTACTGGTCAGAAAGTCCTGATTTAACTCGAAACTGAAGAATAATGGATTGTATCATTTTTTTTAGTGATACTGTCTATTTTTATAATAATAATAATAATATTTCCTGCTAAAAGAATTAAATATTATATTTTATTCGAAAATTGAGCACAAGTTGCAGCAATAGACTGGAAAGATGAAAAAAAGGTGCCAGATGAACAATAACTTACCAATAATCTTGGATAAAATATTTCGATTAAATATCTACACTAGTTAATATACCTAATGTTCTTAGGATCCTAATTAACTACCCGTTATAAAAACTTAGTTTTGTATTTCTCTACCCTCTTTTCTCTCTTATTCCCGTTAAGTCTTGTTTTTTCTTTTTATTCATCTCTTCTTTTCTTCTCTCCTTCTTTTTCTTCATCTCTTTCTTTCTTCTTTCTTTTTCTTCTTCTTCTTCCTCCAACCAGCCACCGCCCCACACCCTCCACCCACCGAACCGCCGCACGCTGCCAGGAGGAGACGCGTCCGACCACCTGCTCCGATTCGCGTCACAGCGGCGCGAACTGGCCGCGCTCCGCCGCGAAGCCGCGCTCTCCACCGTGGTAAGCACCGCGAGCCGCCGGTTTTTGTGGTGGTTTCCACCATGTGGGTTCCTTCCAAGCTTCTTCTTCTTCCCTTGTGTTGATGTGTCTTCTTTCTCTCTATGTTTTACAGAAAACCGCCCCTGCCGCCGCTGTCACAGCCGTGCGCCGCCGCATTAGCACCACCACAAGCTCATCTTCTTTGGGTGAGTGGTTTCCTCACTTCTTTGGTTCATTTTCAAGAAACCCCAAATTTTCCCCAAACTCAAACCCTAGCTTTTATTTCAGAGTTTGAATTTTGAAATTAATTGGTATTTTACGAAATTGGGATTATGATTAAGTGTTCCCAAAATCAATTTTATGAAATTGAGATTATGATCAAGTGTTCCTCATTCATTCTTTATCAACCGTCCAAGGCATCCTACACTGCCTTCAACGCGTCAAAGGCTCAAAGATTATGTATATCCTTAAAACAGGACACTGCTAATAATATTATAACATCACATCATCATGTTACAATCACATCTCATCATGGACACATAATAGCGGCAACATTATCATTTGAGGAGCAAAATTAAATTATTGAATTATTCCCTAACCACTTTCAAAAGTGAACAGACTTTTGCCTAAAACAGAAGGAAACTTCACATAGAAATTTTCCTTAGAGAGAGAATTATCATAGAACCTGAAATCTGATGTCACCAATATATCCACTAAAAGATGGGAGTAGTGCTATCTATGCCGCTTCGTCTGGACAACTGTTATTTCATGTAGATTGTAGAAAAATTTAAATTTTGAACGAAGGCAATATTGAATGATAAACATAATACAGTACTTCTATCCTCTTTCAGTATACTTTGCAAATGGATTTCCCAATATGCTTGTTGCCAGTCTGTTGGATTTGGTCAATGAGATCAGGCCACCGTAACCTAAATAACATCTGCCTAGCTGTATTTAAATTCCAATCCCTATAATAGCAACATTCCCCATAAATTCATAACCAGCAAAGATGCCAAGTATCATTAGAATGCATTTGCACAAAAGGAGAAGAATGAAATTCTTTACAACCTCCCATGCTTTCTCTTGTTCATCACGTTATCATGAGAAAACCCCTCTGCATTCTGGTCCTCTAAAGGCCTGTTCCCATAGTAATATTACAAAGACACAAGCAAAATAAGAAACCAAAATAAAGCATAAAGGAAACAGCAGCAGCTAAGAACTAAAGTATTGCCCATTCAACTAAGAAACTGTTGTCAGGAATGTATCTTGAGTTGTATGCCCAGTCCATGAGAGGGCTGCAGCCCAGTTGTATGTAACACGGCAAAACATCTGCATGCGGTCAGTAACAAAATTGGTTACTTGACAGCTGTGACTGTTTTGACAGTTAAACCTGTCCTAAGTGTTAGCTGATAGTATAAATAGTAGGATCAGTGTAATCTCATGATGGACAATTTTCATATTAATACAAGAATAAATGTCCATTTTGATCCCTGAGAAAAATATCGGGGTCCATTTTAGTCCCTCCGTCAACCCCCGTTAGTTTAGGTCCGTTAAGTCGATGACGTGTTCTTTTTTTTGCTTAATACAATTCAGTTTTTTTCAATTTTCTATCTACTCTGAAATCTAAAAGAAGCATAAACTCTCTTGCTATAAACACAACACTTACTACTATGTGCAACATAGCCAGTAATTAAAAAAAAAGGAAAAAAAAAACTTTTACCAATCAATGATATATCGTCATATCTTCACAACTTCGTAGTTTAGATAAACAATAGAATCCCATATATAAAAAATAATAGTAAATAAATAAAAAGAAATATTTCAGCTAATAAAATAGAAGGACTACTCCTTAACCCTTAGGTAGCGTTTGGTACTAGTTTTATAAAAATATTCCCGGAAATATAGATATGGAAATAAAAGCTTTTCGTGTTTGATACAAGTTTTAAAAAGTTATTCACAGGCATAAAAGATTACCGGGAATAAAATTAGTGAATGCTAGTTATAAACTTGGGAAAGCTCCATTACCATGTGTGAAGGTGAGAAAACTTTATTCCCGGGAATCACATTCCCGGGAATGTAGTTTACCTGGGAATAAAACATTTCATATACCAAACGCCACCTAAGTAATGATACTACTGATTAAACATTGATAGAGAAATTGATAAACAATACATAGAGGTGGTGGTGGAAGTTGCGCAAAGCGAATGAGGGCAAACACGTGATTAAGGTATCAATTAAATGGAAGGGAAGGTCGTATATAGCTGCAACAACATCATCATCTCCTGCAGTGAAACCATTTTGAACTCTAGGTTATACTCTCACACACTCTACCATCTCGAGTCGTATGTATATTTAGGGGGAAATTAAGAAATAAAACGCATGAGTGTGGAAATAAAATTACCGTGCAGAAGTTGTTGTGAGAGTGCGTCGATGCAAAGAGAAATCAAAGAAGGAACCTCTTCCATTGAATCGGAGCTGTGGTTCTGTGAAAAGAAGTAGAAGGAGAGAACAAAATTGAAAGAAGATGAAACATAGATTAGGAATTAGGCAGTGGGATGGGAGAGCAACTTGTACAGTAAAAAACAAAAGGGTAAAATACACTTATGGTCCTTATCTTATTTTTAGGTTCTGTTTTAGTCCCTCATCTTTAAAAAGTTCTATTTGGTCCCTCAACTATTTGACGTTATACAAAAACACAATTTTCGTCAGTTTTGCACTGACGGCGTTAGGTATCCGCCATCAGTCACCGAAAACCGCCGTCGCCGTCGGAATCCGGGTTTAAACCCCATTTTCTCTTTCTCTCTCTTCTTCCTCCCTTCCTTCTTCCCCCATCCTTCTTCCTTCTTCCTCCCTTCCTCTCCCTCCTTCCTTGTTCATGGTCCATGGCCACCTAGAAAACGGTTCGATGACGGCACCGTCGCGAGAAGGGGAACCATCGTCTGGGCCGAGCTTGACCAAGTCGAAGAAGATACCATATGCAGTTGACGGCGACGGAAATGGAGAAGACAGAACTGAATCGCCAAGTTGGAGATGACGATGCACGGCGACCGAAAGTTGTGGTGCAGCGATGGCAAGAATCGAACGAGCCAGGCCCTTTGAGACCGCGGTGGTCGGCTCCTTGTGTGCGACAACGACCTCCGATACTGGAGTGGCGGTGGAAGAGAAGGGAGGAAGAAGGAAGGGGGAAGAAGGAAGGGAGGAAGAGAAGGAAGAAGAGGGAGAAAGAGAAAATGGGGTTTAAACCAAGATTCCGGGTGGCGGCGGTTCCTGAGACACCACGTTGTGTCCTGGTGTTTTATTAGCTTAAAACCTTATTAATTAATTCCTTAATCGCGTGTTTAGCGTTAGAGATTTTCATAATTCATTTTCAAAATGTCCCGTTTAAAAATCGGAGATTTGTATGATGTCGGAAAAACACCTGATAGAGTTTATAACTTCAAAACTTTATCCAACCATAATTGGTCTCTAGTCTTACATCAACTGCCAGGAGCGGAAAAATAAATACACAAACTCCAGTCGTCATAAAGACTTAGGAGATAAATAGATACAGTAATCCCAAATTGGTTTTTCATGCACATACACAGCTTTCATTAATAACAAAAAATATTCGCAAGGTTATAATATATAAATACCCCCATGTTTATCTATTACATTACCAAAACACTGTTGAGGGTATACTCTCGGTAGGAGCCCTCACAAGCATAGACTTAGACAAAAAATACTAAACAACTGAAAACATTTAAAACGTCTCACAAGACGCACTGGCCATATACTACCTTGACTCTAATCACCATGGGTCATGACTCGACCTCCGGCATCCGGCTCACAGGGAGTCCCGTCCAATTCCTCATCATTAAGTTCGTCCACCAGGTCTTCTAGTACGATTCCATAATAAAACAAAATACAACATACAGAAAGTGTACAGGGGATAAGAAACATTTATATCATAAAAAACGGAAAAGAATCATAGTATATAATACAGTAATTGTCACAGACAATCAACACACCTAACATCACAAATTATCCTCAAGCATACCCTATCATCCTCTACCTTCACTAGGGGTGTTCATCAACCGATCCAAACCGATTCAAACCACAAAAGCCGAACCGAAAAATCGAAAAACAAAAAAACCGAAAACTGAAAAAATCGCAATTTTTTTTTTGGATTGGGTCGGATTTCGGATCCTGTAGTGAAATCCAATCCAATCCAAACCGATCTATTATATACATATACTATTATTTTTGAAATTATAGTATTACTCATACTTAAACATTATTCTTCATACTTCTATGTCCCTCATTCTCTTTAATATTTTTGTTGGAATGACATATATGAGACTAACACCGTTGGTGCAAAACTGACGGAAATTGTGTTTTTGTATAACGTCAAATAGTTGAGAGACCAAAATAGAACTTTTTAAAAATGAGGGTCCAAAACAGAACCTAAAAATAAGATAAGGACCAAAAGTGTATTTTACCCTTTTGTTTTTTTACTGTACAAGTTGCTCTCCCATCCCACTACCTAATTCCTAACCTATGTTTCATCTTCTTTCAATTTTGTTCTCTCCTTCTTCTACTTCTTTTCACAGAACCACAGCTCCGATTCAATGGAAGAGGTTCCTTCTTTGATTTCTCTCTGCATAGACGCACTCTCACAACAACTTCTGCACGGTAATTTTATTTCCACACTCATGCCTTTTATTTCTTAATATCCCCCTAAATATACATACGACTCGAGATGGTAGACTGTGTGAGTATAACCTAGAGTTCAAAATGGTTTCACTGCAGGAGATGATGATGTTGTTGCAGCTATATACGACCTTCCCTTCCATTTAATTGATACCTTAATCACGCGTTTGCCCCCATTTGCTTTGCGCAACTTCCACCACCACTTGTATGTATTGTTTATCAATTTCTCTATCAATGTTTAATCAGTAGTATCATTACTTAGGTGGCGTTTGGTATATGAAATGTTTTATTTTCAGGCAAGCTACATTCCTGGGAATGTGATTCCCGGGAATAAAGTTTTCTCACCTTCACACATGGTAATGAAGCTTTCCCAAGTTTATAACTAGCATTCATTAATTTTATTCCTGGTAATCTTTTATGCATGTGAATAACTTTTTAAAACTTGTACCAAACACGAGAAACTTTTATTTCCATGTCTATATTTCCGGGAATATTTTTATAAAACTAGTACCAAACGCTACCTAAGGGTTAAGGAGTAGTTCTTCTATTTTATTAGCTGAAATATTTCTTTTTATTTATTTACTATTATTTTTTATATATTGGAAGCTATTGTTTATCTAAACTACGAAGTTGTGAAGATAGGAAGATATATCATTGATTGGTAAAAGTTTTTTTTTTCCTTTTTTTTCTAATTACTGGCTATGTTGCACATAGTAGTAAGTGTTGTGCATATAGCAAGAGAGTTTATGTTTCTTTTAGATTTCAGAGTAGAGAGAAAACTGAAAGAAACTGAATTGTATTAAGCAAAAAAAAGAACACATCATCGACTTAACGGACCTAAACTAACGGGGGTTGACGGAGGGACTAACATGTCCCTAGTTTAATATTGTGAGGGACTAATTTGGTATTTTAGTTTTGTTAGGGACTAAAACGGATCCAGGTATTTTTCTCAGGGATTAAAATGGGCATTTATTCTTGTATTAATCTGAAAATTGTACATCATGAGAGATTACACTGATCCTACTATTTATACTATCTGCTAACACTTAGGACAGGTTTAACTGTCAAAACAGTCACAGCTGTCAAGTAACCAATTCTGTTATTGATCGCGTGTAGATGTTTTGTCATGTTACATGCAACTGGGCTGCAGCCCTCTCATGGGCTGGGCATTCAGCTCAAGATACATTCCTGACAACAGTTTCTTAGTTGAATGGGCAATACTTTAGTTCTTAGCTGCTGCTGTTTCCTTTATGCTTCATTTTGGTTTCTTATTTTGGTTGTATCTTTGTCATATTACTATTGGAACAGGCCTTTTGAGGACCAGAATGAACAGGGGTTTTCTCATGATAACGTGACGAACAAGAGAAAGCGTGGGAGGTTGCAAAGAATTTCATTCTGCTCCTTTTGTGCAAATGCATTCTAATGGTACTTGGCATCTTTGCTGGTTATGAATTTATGGGGAATGTTGCTATTACAGGGATTGGAATTTAAATACAGCTTGGCAGTTGTTATTTAGGTTACGGTGGCCTGATGTCATTGACCAAATCCAACCAACAGACTGGCAACAAGCATATTGGGAAACCCATTTGCAAAAGTATACTGAAAGAGGATAGAAGTACTGTATTATGTTTATCATTCAATATTGCCTTCGTTCAAAATTTAAATTTTTCTACAATCTACATGAAATAACAGTTGTCTAGACGAAGCGGCAGAGATAGCACTACTCCCATCTTTTAGTGGATATATTGGTGACATACAGATTTCAGGTTCTGTGATAATTCTCTCTCTCTAAGGAAAATTTCTATGTGAAGTTTCCTTCTGCTTCTAGCTTAGGCAAAAGTCTGTTCACTTTTGAAAGTGGTTATGGAATAATTTAATTTTGCTCCTCAAATGATAATGTTGCTGCTATTCTGTGTCCATGATGAGATGTGATTGTAACATGATGATGTGATGTTATAATATTATTAGTACTTTTCTGTTTTAAGAATATAGATAATCTTTGAGACTTTGACGCGTTGAAGGCAGCCTAGGATGCCTTTTACTGTTGATAAAGAATGAATGAGGAATATGGATGATTGAAGGTTTCTTGAATTTCTTCATCATCCTTTTTGCAAAAACTTTTGAAGCACCAATTTTATGCTTTAATTATTTTCTATCTCACCTGTTGTGGATAGAGCTATTTGAGAAAACCAAGTTTCGAAGAGTTTGCTTTCGCATCAGTTACACTCTTTAAGGTGCCCTCCACTTTATGTGTTATACTGTTATCTTACCTTCTGGGTGCACAATCCCCTTCTTCCCCTTCCTTTTCAGATAGCATACTGAAATATATTGGTTTTGCTGGGCATACCAATCATGCAACTTGCGACCATTCAAAACTGTCTTACCATTGTCTACAATTTGGCAGCCATGCGAGGTAAGATGTTAGTGTTATTGTGTGCCATAATTTATATTTAAATGATCAGTTAGGATTGCCTTTAATTACGAGAGAAAGGACTGAGCCATGGATTTCATTTGTGTTCTTGAATAAAATACTTCCTTTCTGTCAGTGAAGCTCAAGTGTTGAATAGTTAACTCGATCTTGCTCTGTTTATTAGTTTCAGATGCAGCTGACTAGTTAAGCTGGAATTTCCATAGTTTAAAGTTCAATGTTGGCCGTTGCCTACAGTGATAATGCATCATGATTATAAGTTTATGTAAGATAAGGGTCTTAATGGGTAGTTAGTAGTGGTTAGTAGCAATTAGTTACTTATTTGCCTATAAATAAGAGAAGAGATGGAGAGAGGGTATCGGGTGAATTAGAAAGGATTGGGGCCTTAGGGCATTTGGGGAGGTGCAGACCCTCGAAGTTCTGTTGTATTGTACTGTAATCAAGGGATTATCCCTATTTTCTTAGTAATATCCTGTAATCAAATACCGGTTTCTATCAGTTTATAACCGTGCTGGTAAGTATGTTGTATATCACTGCATTTGTCTTGACCAATTCTTTCACTTTTGTTACCACTTCTTCTTGATGCAGTTGTTTGAGACTGCAAAATGTTCTATGTACTGCAGAAACTTGTGTAAGTTGTGGTTTCTAGAATATCATGAAAAACTCCTTGATTAATTGCAGAGTTTGTTTGGTATTTATCCATTTGGAATTGCAATCATTATATTTTCATCTAGTCAAATGGGTCTATAGCTTTCGCAAGCTTATGGCAAAAGCATTGCCCATATATATTTAAAGAAACAGTGTCAGATATTATAAAATGCATAGCTCCAATAGTTTATTCATCAGACACTCATAATTTATAAATTATCAATTGTAGGTTCCTCCTGATGCATTTCTAGAAGCAACTAATTTTGATTGTTATTGTCAAAGCATGTAAATTTGATTCTTTTTTTGATTTTCTTATTGGCATTTTTTTTGGTGAATTTCTTATTGGCATATTTAAAATGCTGCAAACTAGATTTAAGAGAATGATGTCCAAAATATAATTTGAATGGTGAGATTTGATATTCGTAACCAACTGGGATTCGTGCATTATGAAATGCAATAAAAGGAAAAAAAAAATCTTATTTCCCTTAGAAAGTAGAAACTATCTGTGTTGTCCACAAGATATTACATTTAAGATTACAGTTCAAGATATGTACATATGATGTTTCCCTAAATTCCAATTCTTTAATGCTTTAAAACCATGAAACATGGTATGTATTGATATACTGACTTGCAGGGTCTGTTGAGGGAGTGCAAGCTTCAGAGTCTGGTGCTAAGATGGATCAGATCCAAAGAACAAGTAAACTTCCTTCCTCCTATATATTTGTGCATATAATGTATCTGTTCCAAATCTATGATTAATTATATTTTTCAAGTTGTGCTCATCCTGTAATCATGTTAAAATGAACGAAGACAAACTGTGCATATAATAAACGTGGTAGTTAGCTAACAACTGTTTCCCTCCCATTTACCATTTTATATCCTCTTTACTATTTCTCTTACAGTTTATCCTAGGAGTCTAGGACACATATTAACATCCCAAATCCCAGGTCGGAGGGACAAGTCTAAAGGAACATAAGGCTTGTATAGCATGCTCCCACTATCTCGGGCTTATGCATCTTGGGACATTGTATATGTGGTTAGGTTAGGCCTGTTAAAATTATTTGCATACTTGGCTTGTTATATTTATTAATTGATTAATTGAAGTATAGGTGAGAAACCATGCCCCTTTTATACATAGCTGCTATTGATGGCGACTAATGAGTAGAAACCAATATACTAATGTCAAACATATCTCTCTCTCTCTCTCTTGAAATGAGTGCTGGTGATATCAATGTATTCACCACCTCTTGAACAAAGAGCAGATTGCCTTAAGTTTCACACCTTGGTGAAACACTGTCCAGATTGATGTGTTAAAATATTGTTTTACTTCACAAATATGATTGATTATGTCAACAGTTTTTCCAAGAGCAAAATGTCTTTTTATGACCTTGTTGATGGTTTCATATGCACTGTTTCACAGATTGATGGATTATGCAAACTTCTCGCTCAACATAGTAAAACATTAACATCGCTGGAATTTGTTCACTGCACAGTCTCCGCAGATTTTATTAATGCAATATGTGGTTCTGTAGTCATAAACAGCGAACAAAGACATGGGATACAGCACTTCTCAATCATTAACTCAAGTTTTCTGGAACCGTGCAGAGTTTCTTTACCTAGTGGACTCGTGTCATTTTTGTCTTCTGGAAGGTACATGAGCATAAGTTCACCGTTTTATTTTATTTTTTGTTTGATTGTTAGCAACTTTATCCATATTTTGTGGCTTTATGGATGTTTGACATGTCCTTTAAGTAATCAGAACTATCTCAGACTTAATTTGACTTAAATATAACTAAACATCTACTGATGCTTCATTTTAATATACCCAAACAACTGCTGATGCATATGCTATTTCTCAAGGAATTCCGTGTATAGTTGTTTCTCCAGTTTTTTTCTTCATGTAGCAATCGGGGTGGAGAGAGGGATAATGTTTATATATAGCTTCCACTTGAATGTAATTGTACAATGATAATATCATCATGACATAATTTGCGAGATATTGAAGGAATTGGCTACCTTCTTGAGAATCATTCATCTTATGATAATATATTAGACCTAAGACTTCTGATAATCTGCTACTATGTTTCACATGACAATAGTATTATGATGCTATTTTAATCACTCACAACAGTTTGCATAATGATTAATTGCGCTATTTGCTGTATTTCACCTGGACAAATAACTGGATAATAGCTTTTCTTTCTGACTTCTGTTAACCTTCTTTAATACTGCCCCTAGGTCCCTGTGCTCATTAAAATTCTCTGACAACCACCTTGGGCGAACTTTTGCAAAAGCTCTTTTTGCGACTCTTCTCAATCTTTCATCTAGCATATCTGTCCTTGACATTTCCGAGAATACAGTGAGTTATTCATTTACATAAATGCATTCTGTATTTTGTCTTGTTATTGTAAGCCAACATAAAGTTCCGTGCACACTCTTTAAGATTGCAGGTTGGCTTTCTGACTTTAACAGGAGATTCTCAAGTGGTTCACATCTGTCTTCTGGAATTGGAAAATCCTTGCAACTGTTGCGTGTACTCAACCTGAGGTAGCACCATACTATATAGTGTATACTTTCTGTGTGATATGAGAATTCTTCTATAATGAACTTCTGTTGGTTGTGATGAATAACCGGATGCATGCAGAAAATGAATCAGACAATTTCTCTTCTTATTACCTTTTGCTTTTGTTACATATTTGTGCATAGTGTCTTGATAGATCTTCTGTAAGACAGTGTCGATTACATTGTTGTATTTATATTTCCATTTCGGTAAGTATTTTATGAACAAAAGATTTCTAATCTAGTTATAGACTTATAGGGGAAACAATTTACAGAAAGATGATGCAGAAAGTCTTATATATGCTCTTGCACACGTGCCGAACTTGGAGGACCTGGATATAAGTGGCAATTTCATTGAGGATGAAGGAATCAGGTCAATTGTATTTCCATTTTCTAGGAATATTTTGAAGATATAAAATTGAAGTCTCTCACTGTCTATCATCAAACTTACAGGAATTTAATTCCACTATTTGTTGGAGCATCTCAAACGTGCTCTCACTTGACTAGTTTGAAATTAGAGAATTGTGAGCTGTCCTGTGTTGGAGTGAGTCATCTTCTAGATGCGCTTTGTACCTTTAAAGGACCATTGAAGTATCTTTCTGTTGCCGACAATTACCTCGGCAGGTTTGTGTATAGACAATATAATTTCACTATTTATCACTCAATTCATCTCTACATTTCTGTTTTGATTGATTTTTCTTATATAGTCAAGTAGCTGAAGCTTTGGGGAATTTTTTGAGCACGCCTATCGAAGTACTTGATGTTGCAGGCATTGGATTGGGTTCATCTGGTTTTCGAGAGCTTCAAAATCTAATAAAGGAGGAGCTTAAGCTGGTGAAAATTGATATAAGGTTGAGATTAATACTTATAGTTCTGCTATTGCTTTTGTTTAATTTAATGTTGCACATACAATCAAGTGACACGTTTTTCTATTTGCACAGCAAAAACCGTGGTGGGATTGAAACTGCCAAGTTTTTATCGAAGCTCTTGTCACAGGCTCCCCAACTAATTGATGTGAATGCAGCAAGTAATCTTATGCCAATAGAATCATTGGGCATCATCTGCTCTGCGTTAAGACTTGCAAAAGGTATTTATGTTGTTACTGTCTTTTATATTGATGGCTTCTTAGATGCTGACAGTTGAGTAACTTTGCGATTATTGAAATTATTAGTTGCTAAAGCATGCCCATTAAACTCCCATTTTACTCGGATACTGGTAGTATACTAGTATTGTATTATAGTCACAAGAAGCAACTAACTTTATCTAGAATAATACTGGTAGTTCAACCTGGGTTTCTAGCAGAAGAGAAAGTATTTGATATATGCTTTTCTTCTAGGACAGTATTTGTAGAACCATTTTAAATCTAGATAACTAAAATATGTTTTGGAGTTTCAAACTTTCAATAACATGTTTTAAATCTAGGACAGCTAATTATTCATATAAGTTATATTTACTTTTATATAGATTCTTATGTCAGCGTCTTTCCTTGGTGTGTTTTATGTTGATATATGCTTCCACATTATAAAACTATTGCATAATAGTTAAAGAGGAAAGTGTCATTGATGTTAACTTTCCCGAATGGAACCATCGAACCGGTATATTTTCATACTGTTGCAATTTGCAAATGCTTCTATGCTTAATGCTAACAAGTTTTTTGAGCAGATGGAGAAGACTTTTGGGTGGGTGGGTTAGGCTATTGAAAAATTTAATTTCACACTTCAAAGGATTCCCTCTACCGTCCGAATTAACTATGTTATAGTTATCATGCTTTAGGTAATGTTGAGCATTTGGACTTGACTGGACATATATGGGACTATAAGCCAGATCATACTTCCCTACACACTGAATTTGTCCATGATGGAAAACCTATATTGATTCTTCCATCATCATCAGCCTCTACTGCACCTTATGACGATGATCCTTAGAAAACAAACTTCGTGTGATTTCACTTTATGTTGGCATGTGGTTTTGGTGGCTTTATTTGTTCCTTTCTTTATCATGGTGAGTGCTACCTCAGTTCCATGTATAATGCCTGCTAAATTTTAATTGGTTGTTTGTTACATGCCTTGATAGTGATAGTCACTATACAACAGAGTTTGAGGCAAATTTAATATCTGTACATCTTGTAACCTTTGTTTCCAGACAAAAAAGAAACGCTTGGTTTTAGGATATTTTATAGGAATAGTTTTCATAGCATTTTGGAGGATCTACTGTTACTCATTTCTATTTCTTTTCAGATCTACACATTAGAACTATCGTTTTTCTTAACTGGTTTGGAGGGGGTTTTCACTGTAACTTTTAGTTGTTGTGGCCATGCTGCATTGCTATTTACGCGGATTGTTGGTGTAGATCCTCTTTTTGGTTACACATGCTTGCATGTGAGCTGTTAAATTTCCAAATCTATGTTAATGCATACAGCATACTTGGAAATACCTGTGGAAATTCCATAGGGATTAACATAGGGCTAATTTCTAATGACTGATCATGCATCCATCACTCATGGAATGATTGAATTGGAGTAATTTCATATCCTATAACAACTTTAACAGTAGTCATGTTCTAATCTAGGCCTTTTCCCTCCTCTGAAGTCTGGGCTTTCACTTTAACATATGGGCCCACCTTAAAGTTATTGGTTCCATAATAGACCTCTTCTATCCTTTGTTGTCGGACCTGCTTCATCACAAGTACCATAAGAAAATTACTATCTTAGTCATGGTAATATAAAAAAGATGATAAAGACATCCCACCCACGACGAGATGGACAGAACTGGGTCATCTTGTAATGGAATAAGTACTAAGAGGATAGAGGTGCATTAGTTGCGGTATAGTTTTTTAGCCTCAAGTTTTTTAATTCTCTCAAACTAATTTTTAACTAGTTTTTACATTAGCTAATGTTATACAAATTTGTAGTTAATTATGTGTATTGATTGTTTTACAAGGAGTGAATTTGATGAACATATACTGTTATTTTGTTAATTAACCAATATATGTGATTAATCACAAATTTGTATATCGTCAGTGTAAGTAGTGTCAAAAAGTAGTATGAGATGGTTATTATTATTTTTATTTTTGAAAGGATGAGATTGTTATTTTTCTTTTCGGTAATTATATAAATTAAGTACGTTTATACATTTGACTCGGTTCATTTACAATATTTTAATTTAAATATTCATTCGTTAAAGGTAATAATCAAATAAAGTCGATTATACAATTGTGCCGTGATGAAAGTAACAATTCTGCAAGTGCCTTTATGTTTCAAGTGCTACTTTTTAGGTTCCATATTTCATGTTGTAATGGTTTTTACTCGTATCTCTCCAACCATATAGACTCTTTTCTTTAATTTTGGGGAATTATTTTCAATACAGTTTACTGTGTCATTCCAGTTTTATTTGACGCCCCAGGGGACGTTAGTCTTGTTTTCCTTACAGCTTGATACCCAAGACTTCCCAAAACTGGCAATAGACAGCCTGTAAAGGTGGTGCAAAATATTTCAATGGCTTAATTGAACTCTCACGGTGTTAGTAACGTGGTATAAAACCTAATCCGATGAAGCAAAAGTGAAAGTAGTCATTAAAAAAATAATAATGATATTTGGATAAAAAATGGTGTTTAACACCGTATAAAAGTATTTATCCCCACTTATTTATTGTTTTCTTCTCTCTCAACATGTATTTCATCATTCTTAATACACTCATAAATTCTATGATGTCTATATAAGATGTCCAAATTATGGGTTCAAATATCTTTACTCTTAAAAAAAAAAAGTTAAATTATCCCGTATTCTTTAATTTTCTTGAACTATGTCCAAAACGGGTAGTTGATTTGGCTTTGTCATGAAGTGAGCCTTTTTTTTTCTTCTCCTTTGTGGCTGTTTCCATCATCCAATGTCAAAACTTATCCTTTCTAAAAATCTATCTAACAAACTTTATATAATAATGCCATTAAATGACCCGTGAACAAACAATTTGAAGTGATTAGCTGGTGGAACTTATCTGTTTAATATGGAGACATAGCCATCATTTCGTGAAGAAAATGTGGAGATATGCAAGGTATCATGGACCATCTTAATGTCTAGTTTGCACGTTGCCATTAGATGACAAGAAGTGAAACTGTTACCATATTTGCATGGTTAAATAAATTACTTAAAATGATCACACAAATCAGACATCACTCTCACGTTTTCTGGTATCTACTGACATTATGGGCTTGTTTTAATGTGTCTTGGATATAGAAGTTACATCACAATTTAAGAGATGTGAATTCTAACATCTCCAACAACGACTGAAAGTAGTACCGTTGTTCATTGATGATGCCTTTAATTTCAAGTCACACCCCAACAAAAGCTTGCTTTCAATCCTAGTTTTATCAAAAGATAGGTTAATTCATCCATTAACGCGAGGGAAACTGGTTGTTCTAAAAGGTTGTGGTGGGTTTTTACTTAGAAGAAAAAGAAAATTAAAAGCGGAAGAGAAGGAATTGTTGCACTCTGTGGTCGTAAAAATGTCAAAGATCATGTTATCAAATCTGTTGTCCATTTAAATCGTTACCCTGTTGTTTTACTTGCAAGTCAGTCACTTATAACATGTTACTGCAAGTAATATATCTATCCATTTGTAACGTGAAAGGTTTCTTCCTTTCTTTCTTTTCTGCGAAGGGATTCAAACCTTGTAATATGTATTCATTAATCATAGTCTAATCTCGATTTTATTCAGAAAAATTAATACAGCAACAATGTAATAAATTTATGCTAAGAATCATGGTTCTTCTCTTATCATGCCATTAGCTTAAGTTCAATGTGCCCAGAACAAACCTCCTATTAGATTGACGAATGCTTTTTGTACATCAAAATGGGACACCCCTTTATTTTTTGGGTGTATTTTTGAAAAAAGTGTATACAAAAAAGATAAAAAGTAAGTGAGAAATAGAGATAAATACAGAGGGTGTCACATATGGTGTCCAAAATTTATGTACAAATATCATAACTCATTAGATTTGAGTATCCAGGTTAGGTAATGCTTTTTAGTCACATATTGTTGATAAATTGATGTCAACTATTGTCATGTAAATTCTTACACCCCAGCTTAATAGTTATTTGGTTATTCGATAATCTTAAAAGCCTTCGTGAAAGAAATTTGAAAAGTGAAATTAGATTTGTGTCCATAGCACTTTAAGAATTTCTCCTTACACTGGGAAATACATTATGGCAATGTATTAATTATTTTTTTCATAAGAGACTTTTTTAATAAAATATTACTTCTAATACTTACATATTTGTTTGGTTAGATTTTTACTAAAAACTAGAAGCTACTGAAAAGTTGACAATCACTTTTATGAAAAAGCTATATTTTCTAACTTCTCTGAAAATATATTAATTAAAATAAAAACCATTATATTTTTTTTATATATAATTGTAGCCAAACACAAAATAGTTTTTGATTTACATAAAAAACTATACAACACAAATCACTTTTTAAAGTAATTAAAAAAAACTTCAATTTAGTTTTTCTTCAAAGGATCAAAGTAATGTTATATATATATTCCGGGCATTAAGATTGGGCATACTCTTCCATTAATAAAATGAACTCTTTTTTTTTACTAAAAAAGATATTCATTCATTTAAATTGATAAAATACATCGAAAACAACACAAATTCAACATTATTAAAAATCGAAAAGGATGAATTTGCGAACAAACTCACAACATCCAGGTTAATAGCATAACACGGCAAAATGCCTACAAATGTGACAAAATCAAAATGACCGGAATACCCATGCCTTCGAATCTGTAATGTTGACGCCCAAGTCTTGATTGAATCTGTAATGGATCGAAGCTGATCTGTCAATCCGAACCAAACGAACACCGCAACAAGACAGGAAACTAAACGACGCCTCAACAAGACGACGAGCAAAACACCGCTGCACGCAGACGCCGAAAACACGAAAAAACACGAAAGAAAAACCATATCTATGTGGAAAAACCATTTATTTAGATAAAAGGAGAGAAAAAACGATGTAGAGGGGTGATTCCAGGTCAAAAAATGGCTCAAAATCACCTCCTCCGATAGATGAGGAAGAAGGAAAATAGGAGTAGAGGGAAGGTGGTTTTTGATAAATCACAAATTGTATTAATAAAAGGAACTTAATAATGCATTATAATTAAAAATTTAAATTCCATTGAAACTATATGATTTCAAAACTAATTAAAATATAGCAACATGTGGTTGGTTCGAGTAGTAACGGACTCAGACCCCTTAAGCAAGTGATTAAGAATTCAACTCCTGAATCTTGTGTATGAAAAAAACCTAGTTGGAAAGAGATCATCCTTTAAGTGTAACAATCACTGTTTATGACCGTAAATACTTCATACCAATGGCATAATAATCTACCAAAAAATAAAATAAAATATGAAAGTACTTATTGTAGTTAAAACAATGTTTTAAAAACCGGTCCAACTAGAGGACCGGAAAGGGGAGGCGGTTCAAGGTTCAACCTATTTAATCGGTTTGACCGATTGTCAAACCGGTATATATATACACACATTAATAACGAGATTAGTCAAGAAGTCAAAGAAAATACAACTTTTAAGATGCATGACAGTTCAGGACATTTCAGTTAGAAGTATGTTAATTTTACTGAGATAATATGTCCTAATTGACCAACCTAACTAACCAAAGATGCATATTGAGTGAATTCTAATCAATCAAGTCTTAGAAACCCCGAACAAAACGAACTAAAGTCAAAAAGTACGTTCCATTTCTCTTTAAAAAATTAGAACAATTAACCGACCGATCTCTAAAATCGCTTTTACGTATTTTAGGTCAGTTGAATCGGGTCGTGGTTGACTTTGATTGGTCATATTGCTTTCCCAATTTTCTAATCCGATCGAAATCGGAGAGGGCAACTGTCGATGGTCCATTCGATCCAACCTGTCCAGTTAGACCGATTTTTAAAACACCGACTTAAAATGAACTTATTTTTCACATTTCTTTGTCTATTTTATGTGATTGTTGAATTAAAATTTTAAATCTAAGGAAAGAAAAGGAAAAGGAGCAAAGGAGGGAAAGGCAAGTGAAGACGAAAGAGTAAGGCTATGTTTGAGAGGATGTAGTGGGATGATTAGTAATGAAGTAGAGTGGTGAAAGTCTGTTAACTCATTGTTTGGGAGTTTGTTCATTAATGGAGTGAGATGGTAACCCAAACCACTTCATTCCATCCAAAACCTCTCATTTTCATACCCCCAGATCGTGGGGTTTGAGATTTTCTTTCATTTCATTATAAACTTTTAAACAATGGAGTATGATGCTCTTACCTTTTCATTCCACTCCATTACTAACCAATGTACTCCGTCCATTAAAAACTTCCAAATATAGCCTAAATTTAGGAAGAAGAGTGGTATAAATGGTAAATTTGAAACCAAAGGATGGGTTAATTTTTCAACCACCCCCAACCTAATAAACGTAGTTTTCAATTTCAATCTCATTCGCCATTCATCGTCTTCTTCTCCTCCGTCAATCTAGCCTCTCTCTCCCTACCGTCTCTGTCGTTCCAGTTTCTTCCCCTCTCTCCGCCAACTAAAAATTGACGGCTCCGCTAAATTTAGCGGTTAATTATCTCATCTCATCTCTTCCAAAATCTCATCTCGTTCTCACTCACTTCATTTCTAAATTCACCTCTCTCTCTCTATCTCTTTGCATTGCAAGTTGCAACTACTCACACATGAACTCAATCTTCTAAGTGCCGCGCCAGATCTGAACCGGGGCGCACCAGATCCGAACCCGGCCCATGGAGGAAGCATTGGAACTCGCACGCGCCAAGGACACGAAGGAGAGGATGGCCGGCGTGGAGCGCCTCCACCAACTTCTAGAAGCTTCTAGAAAGAGCCTCTCCTCCTCAGAGGTCACCTCGCTCGTCGATTCCTGCTTGGATCTGTTGAAGGACAACAACTTCAGGGTCTCCCAGGGCGCTCTCCAGGCACTCGCCTCCGCCGCCGTCCTCTCCGGCGACCACCTCAAGCTTCACTTCAACGCTCTCGTCCCCGCCGTCGTCGACCGCCTCGGCGACGCCAAACAGCCCGTCCGCGACGCCGCCAGAAGACTCTTGCTCACTCTCATGGAGGTACCTAAATAAATACCTTCTATCGTTTCTGCATGTGAACTCAACCTATAGACCTGTGTTAATTTTGTTTGTATATGCCAGTGACTTATTTTGGTGAGAGTGAAGTGTTAAACTCTTTTATCGAGCGTAATTGTTTGGATTAGTTTATTCTGTGCTTAGAATAGCTTGTAATTAAAATCTTAGTGGAAGAGATTTTCGGAAGGAAACAGTTTTTCGCCGAATTTAATTGAAATTCAAAAGAAAACACGGTAAGTAGAAGGATGTAAAGAATTGTTATCAGTTGAAAAGTGTGATTGAGTGTATGTATGAAGAGGAAGCTCGTTGGCATCAAAATCATACCAGTTGTGCGTGAAGGTTTTTCTCTTCCGTATTTGACTGTTAGCTTTTGGAGTTTTGACAAGCCAAAAGTTGTGTTGTCCTATGGTTCTGGAGAATGAAAATTCTGCTTGGATATGAGGTTAGATTGGGGTTATTGGCTCTCGTTAGGTTTTCTAGTTTAAAATTACAATTATGACAAGTTTGATCGTATCATCGTAGTTGTGGCATTAGCTGTAAGATCTATCTCTTCAGGGTTTGTCACTTTGCCATTGATTGATTATTCTTTAGTGTCATTGCAATGCAATGCCACAATATCATAGCTTCATCATGTTATCCTAGCACTAGCAGGTTAGATGAACCAAAAACCTTCCTTTCTGGTTTATTTTGTGTCCTCCTAGTTATCATCACTTTCTAGATGTCGTGTTTTACTTGTTGTGATGCCTCCAACTTAATAAATTAATCTTGCACCGTTTCAAGTTGTTATTAACTTGTATTCTGGAGGAGCATTAAGAAACACATTGGAACTTCTGTGGAATTTCATGTTTCTTAATCATCCATTCTAAAGTGAATTTAGAATAGTCAATCATCCATTCATGAGCCAAATCATGTTCGAGTTTCTGGCAGTTATAATGCAAGTGAATTTCAATGACCTGCTGATTCTTTGTGATAACAGATAATTGGTGTTCTTTTACCTATTGAAACTTATGGCCATGCACTCTATTAAGTTAACAATAATTTTGTACCCATAGACTTTTCTAGGCAAATCATTGTTTCTAAAATTACCTATGGATGAATATAGGTTTGAAAAGTTAAGCTGAAGTTATTAGAGTAGATTATTGCTTTGTATTATAGATTGTTCTTGGCTTGTAAGTTGTTACAAAATGTAAACTGTGGCATAAGATTGTGATTTATCACCAAATATATGGTGTTTCACATGGCAAGTCTATGGGAGAGGAGTTTTATTTAACTATATGACCTTATTGTAGCTTCACTAGCTTGAGTGTTTCTTTTGCAATATACAGTTACCTTAGCAGTAAAATGCATATTGTTTCCATGTGTAGTTTGGTATTTATGCTATGTCTGTCTAAATGTGATGTAAATCTGTCCTGTTGGGCTGGTCTGGTTGCAGTTTTGAGAATGATACTTTCTGAGTACCCTTCATTTTGCTTTCATTTTGAAATATTATTATTGCTCGCAGGTTTCTTCTCCTACAATAATTGTTGAAAGGTCAGGATCCTTTGCTTGGGCACACAGAAGCTGGAGAGTCAGGGAGGAGTTTACACGAACTGTCACATCTGCGATTAATCTATTTTCATCTACCGAGCTCCCGCTTCAACGGGCTATCCTTCCTCCTGTATGTTCATTGACATTTACAAATATGAATTACTTATCTTTTTTTTTTTTATAGTTAAATACTTTAAGGATGCGATATTAACTCCTCCCAAAACTTAATTGCCAGGTTTTGCATTTGCTGAATGATCCTAATCCTGCTGTTAGGGAAGCAGCTATTTTGTGCATTGAGGTAAGTACACCTTATGCAGAGAGATTGGCCTGACTTGTTACCACTTCCATGACTCAATGTCTTAGCTTCTAACTTCTAAGTGTTTCTTTTATTGTTTTCTTCGGAGGATATCCTATCTTCTTTCACTTTATCCTTCTATTCTTCCTTAATAAAGTTTCTTTTTATTAAATTCTTAAATTTCTTTGCAAAAAATTATAGGTTATTTTATGCTTTAAGAATGGGAAAATGGCATAAATATTGATGAGAAAATGGAAGGAAATAATAGAGGATGTGATTTGTTGCTAGAATCATGCTAAGTGTGGATTACTGGTTATATTGTAATCGCAAACGTGATGTTATAAATAATTGTCTTATAATATTTCTAGGCCTGTGGCTTGTGAATTCCATGGCTTAGAATTGATCGGATCTTGTTGTTTGAAAGTTTGAAGTTTTGTTTGAAGGAACCTGTTCAATTTTGTACGATTATGAATAACTGTTATTACTTTATTGAATGCTTTACCAATTGGTATCTTGATGCAATAAGCAAAGGTTGATTTATTGATATATTCATGCCTGGGAATAGCAATTTTGGATATTTAAATTAAGATGAATGTTACTGTTAGTACATTTCTTTGACATTCTCTTTTTGCAGGAGATGTATGTACAAGCTGGGCCTCAATTTCGTGATGAACTTCAACGCCACAATCTTCCTTCATCTTTGGTAAATATCAAACAAACAATCAATTAAATGATTTCATTGTTATTTAATATCTTATACACACACACACATTTAAGGTCAGGTAATTTTTTAATGCCATTTTACATATAAATATCAACTGCTTAATGCCATTTTACATATAAATATCAACTGCTGTGAGAGTTTATTATTTTGTATTCATGGCATCATGATGGTTTCAGGTGAAAGACATTAATGCCCGGCTAGAGGGAATTCAACCAAAAGTTCGCCCTCCTGATGGTATTCCAAGTGGTTATATTACTGGGGAAATTAAGCCTTTGAGTGTTAATGCCAAAAAAAGTAGTCCAAAGGGTAAAAATTCATCAAGGGAGACCTCTCTTTTTGGAGGTTAGAATATTTGCGATTCTTGGATAATAAACGTTTCTATTATAATTTAGTATTAATGTAAGGCTTCTGTATATGTCCCCTCTCACTCTTTAATTGTTTGTTTGCCTTATAATTTACTTGTTTATACCTTATTTGCCATTGATTTGAGATGAGCTGCACAATAGTGATGATACTGTATCATATTTTTTAAATGTTTAATTAATGTGGCTTCTATGGACATGTTTGCTTTTGGCATCGTATTTTTGGTTCAAATTAAGAATTGTTTGATCTATTTAAATTGAGCTTTCATATCATGATTGGATTGTTGGAACTTTTAAATTTTGATGGCAAGGGACGCTATTTCAATTGGCACTAATTGTGCTTGCTATCTTTTTTGTGTGTCAATAACTAATGGAATTTTGGGATATTGTAGCTAGCATGTCTCCTATGGTAATTTCACAAGTTTAGCCTGCATGATCATTGGGATTCTTCCTTTTATTACATGTCAGTGTTGTGATCTGATTGATTTTAGCTGTCAAATGGTGAATATTTTCTTATGCACTTAATCGATGATTTTTTTTTTTACAAGAAATGGCAAGTAAAACTGTAATAATTGAGATGATTTCAGTGATGGAAGCAAAATGATCGGAGATAAAATGATGAGTAAAAGTGACGAATAGCATCCCAAGTTACAAATCTGAAAAGAAATTTCCACTATATATTGTTAACATTCTGTGTATAGTCAGACGACTGTGCTACTAACTTGTCCTTTCCTTTTTAGCCGAATTGTTTATATTTATTTTAATACACAAATTGTTTAAATATATGTATTATTTAAATGCTCATTTGGTTTATTCAATTATGAGCAGGAGAAGGTGATGCCACTGAGAAACCCATAGACCCTATCAAGGTATACTCAGAGAAGGAGTTAATCAGGGAAATTGAGAAGATTGCGTCTATCCTTGTACCAGAAAAAGACTGGTCAATCCGTATTGCTGCTATGCAGAGAGTTGAAGGTCTTGTTCTAGGAGGTTGGTGTTTCCACACTCCCTTTCTTGAGTATGCACAGAATTAATTATACATACTTATTGTATGCTACAATCCTAAGAATTTATTCCTATTTTGAAGAAAATTGTCCATTAACTTGAATGTTTGGCTTGAAGGAAGTTTATGGTGATCTTATAAGAATTTGATATTAGATTTTAGTTGTTGATGTTGATTCAATGCACAAGTCTTCCAATTGAACTATAGCATCAAAGAATTATGGAAATGAGTATGTCTTTGATAGAAAATAAAAAGTAGAATCAAATGCTAGTGGGGCCACTACAACTGTCAAGGGATACCAGTCAACCAACTGTGATTCCATTTATGGAGGTATATTTTTTAGGATCCTAGTTCTACTAAAGAAAGGGGGTGGGGGACTTATTTGGTGGCTTAAACATTATTTGCACTTTTCAACCCAAATTGATTAGATTCAACATTTCTATAGGTCTGTGTTACTTATTTATTCATTTTTTGAATTCTCTGCTTTTCTTTCTTCTTTTTATATAAATTTTTTGACTATTAATTATGGAAAAGTCACCTTATTTATTATTTACTGTAATTTTCACCGAGCTATTGAAGTGCACTATATCTCACTTTCCCTCTTGTGGCATTTTTTTAATGCTCTCCTTATTAGGTGCTGCTGATTATCCATGTTTCCGTGGACTTCTGAAGCAACTTATTGGACCTTTAAGCACACAATTGTCAGACCGAAGGTCTAGCATTGTGAAGCAGGTGCATTAACATTTTCTTTTATCTCATATTCTCTTTTATTAATAATAATTGTGATGGGTCATTGACTCATCTATGGGAGAAGGAGAAGGGAGATTGAGGTGGGACTGAAGAAGGATGGGCCTGCACGTATATGAGAGGAGGAAAATGGATCGTAGTAGGGGCAATGAAGCAATTATCACCAGTAATGGGAGCAAGGGAGTGGAAGAATATAACAGAATGGACAGGTCAGGTGGCATATGATGAATGAGGCAGGGAAAAAAAGAGAGCAAATGATATTTACGGTGGGGTGCAGAGAAGAGGGGGAGTGGACTGCTCATTGCAGCTGCTTAGTGTTCAGTCCTTTTTTTCTCTATCTTGTTTGCTGTTTCTGGTTTTCTAACGAGCTGAGCTCCCTTTTGAGCGATAAATAATGTTCAGTGGATTTAAGTTCCTATCAACTTGTTTATTACAAACACAAAACATTGTGTGGCGTCAAGGTGAAAGTTTTAGTTTCCCTGTTCCTTGTTCCCTGTTTTAGAACTTAGGAGTGGTGATCTTCTCTGTTGAAGATAACCTGTTTTGTGTATCTTTAAGTGAAACATTCATTTATTTTGATGAATGATATCCATCTGGTATGTTCATTGGTTTTGTCTCGGTATTGTAATTAAATTCATGGACCTTGTCTATAGGTCAGGTTCTTATTATATTATGATTAATTATTAATACATAACTGTTTTTTGATTTGTTCTAGGGTTGCCATCTACTGTGTTTTTTGTCCAAGGAACTCTTGGGTGATTTTGAAGCATGTGCTGAAATGTTTATTCCGGTAAGTTCAACTTGCTATCTTTGATTTTCATGATTGTGATGCTTTCAGAATCTTTATTAATTCTTAATCTGATAATCAGGTCCTTTTCAAGTTGGTTGTGATTACTGTGCTTGTAATTGCAGAGTCTGCAGATAACTGCATAAAAACGGTAATGTATTCTGCTCATATAATTGTCTGCATCTTCTTATCCCCTTTCTATGTGCCATTCTCATGTTTGTTCTCTTCACAGATGCTGCGGAACTGCAAAGTTGCTCGTGTGCTTCCTCGTATAGCTGATTCTGCAAAAAATGATCGCAATGCAGTACTTCGTGCAAGGTATGAATTATAAACTTTTGGAAAGACACGTGATTGTTTTGATTTTTGATTAATATCATTTGTGTTGTAGGTGTTGTGAATATGCTCTTTTGGTCCTCGAACATTGGCCTGATGCACCAGAAATACATCGATCAGCTGATTTATATGAGGATTTGATAAAGTGTTGTGTCTCAGACGCAATGAGTGAGGTAGCTTTATAGTTTTAGGTTATTTGACTTTTTGTCAATATAAGTTGAGCATCATATATGTCAACTTTTACTAGCTTTTCCATTGGATTGCTCCTCTTCCTGAGATGTTAAGAATTTGCATCACATAATCACATTGGTAGGTGCCTAGGTGGGCTGCAGTTGCAGTTGTGGGAAGTGAAAATATTCTCGTGTTGTTTGCTTTCTTTCTTTCTTTTTTGGCAAAATTGCAGTTTAATGTATAATTGATATTTGATACTGAAAGTTTGAAAACCCACAAGAGTTTTAGTTATTGGTATGGCTTTATGTGATTATGTCTCAATGCGTGTCTTGGTGTGTCTTAAAGAATAATTAAGATTATGTAACTTCACAGAATAGAACTTGTGCATGTGTGTGTGTCAAATGCAATTACTAAATATCAATTTTCCTTTTCCAACATGAAGATGGAGAGAAAAAATGTATTCAAGAGGCAGTTGGGTTGTGAAAAACTTACTACTCTCGTCATCATGTCCCTTGCAGAATCCGAATCAGCAGTATAAATCATCTTATTTTGCATACTGGTAGGAACTAGAAAATGCAGACAGCATTTTATTGAATAACTATGAAATTTCTTGTACTGATACAGATATGGTATAAGTTCCAGAAGAAGGTTCTGTATACAAATGTATCTCCCTTCCTCACTCTCTAATCTCTATATAGAAATGATAGAGAAGACTTGAAGGTTCTGCAAAGCTCCCGGCCCAAAGCCACAAAACCTTGCTCAATTCATGCCTGCCCTCACCACTCACCTCCAATTTTCCTTATACCCCTCTTCCAACCTAATCCTCTTTGTCGTCTTCTCACACGTCGATTCTGTTATTCCTGTAGTCCACAAGTGAATTTGGGCCCACTAGTGAATGTTCTTTCTTGACTTCCTACGTTGATCAGACAATGCCAACGTGTTGTATCAAAAACCAAATTTTCTGGTAGACTATTTAGGCCTAGTCCATTCTAATGGTTTCACCTAGAGATTTTGTTTGTCTTCCTCTTCCTCTAATTATTGAGCTATCCTCCATTTGATCAACTCTTCTAACTAGGGCTTCTATTGGTCTTCTTCTCACATGTCCAAGCCATCTTAGGTGTGACTCAACCATCTTTACCTTGTTAGGTACCACTCCTCATCTTTTCTTGTATGGCCACTCATCTAGCACAACATTCTCATCGATGCTACACTTCCCTCTTGTTGGCACTTTACTGCCCTAAAGAAATTAAAAAGAAGTTGAAAAATTTGTGTCAAATGATAAAAACAATAGATGTATGTGTTAGGAGAGCTGATTCCAGCTAGCGGGAAAAGGCTTTGGTTGTATCTTTTTTAAGGGAATTCCAAAATGAATTCATTAGTCTGTTTCATCATACAATCATGTTTGATAAGATGTTTGAAAGATTGTCTTGGAGTATGTTGTCGACTTGCGCTATAAACTGATCATTTACTTTCTTTTTCTTGGCAACCTTTTTGTTTATCAAATTTTATTGGTTCAAGACAGATGCTCGTTAGCATATTCATTTCATTTACATGACATTGTTCATATGTGACCTCATTATTGTTTTCAAGTTATATGTGCATAAAAATGATTTCAGTATGAAACTTGATAGGTACGATCTATTGCAAGGATGTGCTATAGAATGTTTGCAAAAACATGGCCAGAGCGTTCTCGTCGCCTATTTTTGTCACTTGACCCTGTTATTCAAAGGGTATACACTTGTGATCTTGAGGGAGTTATTCTTAGTTTGTTTTGTTGCTTAAGTCATCTTTTAAAGTGAATGTAAATTGCAGTTAATAAATGAAGAGGATGGAGGAATACATAGGCGACATGCTTCACCTTCCATTCGTGATAGAGGTGCACCAATGTCATTACCTAGTCAAGCCTCTGCCTCCTCTTATCTTCCTGGTTATGGAACTTCTGCTATTGTTGCAATGGATAGAAGTTCAAGTTTATCATCAGGGACATCTATTTCCTCTGGTGTACTTCTTTCACAAGCTAAGTCACTTGGAAAGGGTACAGAGCGAAGTTTGGAAAGTGTGTTACATTCAAGCAAACAGAAGGTCACTGCTATTGAAAGCATGCTTAGAGGCCTGGATTTGTCAGATAAGCACAATTTATCTTCTCTCCGGCCATCAAGTCTGGATCTAGGTACCAAATAAATTTACCTGTTAAATATTTTAATTTCTTCCCCAGTTTTCTGGACTTGATGCCATTCAATGGTGGATGGTGTTAGTAGTATGGTTTTTTATAAACTATTTATGAGCGGCTAAATTTTTCTCTTATTGTCCCTAGTGCAGGAGTTGACCCTCCATCATCTCGTGATCCACCATTCCCTGCCGCTGTCCCTGCATCTAATCATCTGACAAGCTCTCTAACAATAGAATCAACTGCTTCTGGTGTCAATAAAGGTAGCAAACGAAACGGTGGCCTGGGCTTGTCTGACATAATTACTCAAATTCAAGCTTCCAAAGATTCTGCCAAGTTATCGTATCATAGTAATGTTGGTATTGAGCCTTTATCATCATTATCATCATATTCGAGTAAAAGGGGTTCTGAGAGATTACAAGAAAGAAGTTCTGTTGATGACAACAGTGACATTAGGGAGGCTAGGCGATTTATGAACCCCAACACTGATAAGCAGTACTTGGATGGTCCTTACAGAGATGGAAACTTTAGGGATTCACATAATAGTTATGTGCCCAATTTCCAGAGGCCATTATCAAGAAAGAATGTGTCTGGACGTATGTCAGCTGGCAGGAGGAGTTTTGATGACAACCAGCTGTCTGTTGGAGAGATGTCAAATTATGCAGATGGACCGGCATCTCTTCATGAAGCTTTGACTGAAGGACTTAGTTCAGGTTCTGACTGGTCTGCTAGGGTTGCTGCCTTCAATTATCTTCACTCTTTGTTGCAGCAAGGTCCAAAGGGAATTCAAGAAGTTGTCCAGAATTTTGAGAAGGTAATGAAGTTATTTTTCCAGCACTTGGATGATCCCCACCATAAAGTTGCACAGGCTGCTCTTTCAACACTTGCAGATATTATTCCAGCATGCCGAAAGCCTTTTGAGGGTTACATGGAAAGAATATTACCCCATGTGTTTTCTCGGTTAATTGACCCTAAAGAGCTCGTTAGGCAGCCATGTTCAACAACTTTGGAAGTTGTTAGCAAAACTTACAGTATAGATTCTCTCTTACCTGCATTGTTACGCTCACTAGATGAACAAAGGTCTCCAAAGGCTAAATTGGCTGTTATTGAATTTGCAATCAATTCCTTTAACAAGAATGCTGTGAATCCAGAAGGTGCTGCTAATATTGGCATCCTAAAATTGTGGCTTACTAAATTAACGCCGTTGGTTCACGACAAAAATACGAAGCTTAAGGAAGCAGCTATTACATGCATTATATCAGTGTACTCTCACTTTGATTCAATTGCAGTTCTTAACTTTATTCTTAGTTTGTCAGTTGAGGAACAAAATTCTTTGAGACGAGCTCTTAAACAGTACACTCCTCGCATTGAAGTAGACCTGATGAACTATCTGCAGAACAAGAAAGAGCGACAACGTTCTAAGTCTTCCTATGATCCATCTGATGTTGTGGGAACATCTTCTGAAGATGGATACATTGGTTTCTCTAGGAAAGCTCATTACCTTGGAAGGTATTCTGCTGGTTCTTTAGACGGTGATAGTGGCAGAAAGTGGAGTTCCCAAGATTCAACCCTGAATAAAGCCAGTCTTGACCAAGCAGCTTCTGGGGATACTCAGGAACATTTGTATCAGAATATTGAGACTGATTCTAACAGTGGTAGTCTTTCTTCAAAAACTAAAGATCATGCTTGTGCAGTCAATCAAATGGGTCAAAATTTTGGTTCTCAAACTAGCCAACTCGGTCACGTGGACACTAGCATGAACTTTGAGGGTCTTTCAACTCCCCGTCTTGATGTTAATGGTCTGATGTCATTAGAGAATTTAAATGATGCTGAAGGCCATGTGCATGACAAAGAACATCCTTCTGAATTGGAACTTAATCATCACTCAGCTGAAGCTTTGAAGATTAACTCTTTGACAGACACAGGACCAAGCATTCCTCAAATTCTTCATGTGGTGAGTTATGCAACTAGTAGAGGACGAGTTGGCTTTGTAATTTTATTATTTGAAAAAAGAAAATTGTAATAAACAGAGATAGAGAGAGTAAGAGTAATAGGATAGGAGGGAGATAAAGCATTAAGGCATTCTCTAAGAACAGCAAATTGCAGTAGAAAAAAGTAGGAGTAAAAAGGATCATCAGCTTAATAGATCAATCCAATTCCTTTGCAAAACAGATACAAAAACTTTCTCAGCTCAGATTGTTCCAAAGCTGCCAAGTCATATCACAATGTAAAGACAAGTGGCTGCTAGTGGAGACAGCTTTACATAACCTCTGTACTTGTAATTGATCATTATTTAGTCCAATTTTATCTCAGCTTAACAGATTTAGTTGTTTTGTGTAGATTTGTACTGGGGGTGATGCAAGCCCTATTTCAAGTAAACGGACTGCACTTGAACAGTTAGTTGAAGCTTCTATAACAAATGATCGTTCTATTTGGACGAAGGTATGTTTGATTTGATATTTAGTATCTTTCTTTCTTTGTCTTTAAGTTGTATGATCATGAGTTGTACTAATTTTTTTTGGAATGAAAAGACCCAATCCATCAAACCTCCTCATAATCACACAAATGTGGTTTCTTATCGGGATACCAATGTTTTTCATTTGATAGTTAATATTAACATTACTTAATGCTGTTTATCTTCCTATTCTAAGATATTCACCTCCTCAAAATCCAATGTTAATTTCTTTAGATATTCTCGGTTTTTTATGCAGTTTTTTTTTTGTTCAAAATTTACGAACTGTATCTGTGATGGTGAATTTGGGCCCCTTATCCTTACAGCCGGCCTTGCCTAGTGGGAAAAAGACTTTTTTTGCTGTTGTATTGGTGAATGTTTATTATTTCTGTGCAACCAGCCTTTGGATTGATAGATAAATTCTCCTTGTAAAAGAATTGTAATTGTAATTTCTCCGATTATGTTAAACAACAATGAACAATGTATTTGGATTTGTCTTCTCTGTGATGATAGTTTCAGTGTGTACTTGCAGTACTTCAACCAGATTTTGACAGTTGTGCTTGAGGTGCTGGATGATTCAGATTCCTCAAATAGAGAACTCGCTCTTTCTTTGATAGTTGAAATGCTTAAAAACCAGGTTCTTACTCGTTTTGTGCTGTTTTTGATTGGATTGTGCTCTTGCTCATATAAATACTTGCAACTGTTGATATTTCTCCTTTTGTAACCATTTTTTGGACTCACAATTATATTGTAAGAAATTCCCTTCTCTCGTTTACTTTTTATTGTTTACAGAAAGATGCCATGGAGAATTCAGTTGAGATTGTAATTGAGAAGCTGCTTCATGTTACAAAAGATATCATTCCTAAGGTAACCAAATTTATCCTGTTCTATTTTATCTTTTCTAGTTAGTTTCTTTTCCTACACTCAGCCTCTTGTATCCCCTTTTCAGGTCTCAAATGAAGCAGAACACTGCCTGACCATTGTTTTATCTCAGTACGATCCATTCAGATGTTTAAGTGTATGTATTTCTCGACTCTTCAACTTTGGCCTTCCTTTCTGCCTCTAAAATGTTTAAGGGGAAAAGGAGGCAGCGTTTTACCCAGTTAGCTTAAAGCTGATGCTCAGAATTTAAACTGTTCAGGTTATTGTCCCTCTATTGGTTACGGAGGATGAAAAAACTCTCGTCACTTGCATTAATTGCTTGACAAAGGTAATATTGCCTTGGACAACCTTTTATTCTGTTTTGGATAAAAATTCCCTATGGAAAATATATATATATATATATATATATATATATATATATATATATATATATATATATATATATAGTGAGAACAATTTACATTTTAAGATTGTGAGTGAGAACATTGAATCGGCCATACAACATACATGGATAGTGAATATTAAAAGATGCTTATTGGTTTCACATAGCCACGCGGAGCGGCCAACCTCTAGAACGCTATAGCAGGATGACCACAATTTTAAAATAATGAATATAATAAAAAATATTCTGAAATTTTAAAACATATATATATATACACACACATACACACACTACTATAATTTTATTATGCCGTTTAAAATAATTATAATTATAAATAGAGCTGAATAGGATATCAGTATTGAAGTTGGACATTTTGGTTCCATTTAAATGGTGAAACCAAGGAGAGTAAAACAGAACACTTCTTTTTGTTCTATTTTCTGTGTGTACCAAATGCTACCCTAGCAAATCAAACAGATCCATCATTATTCTTAGGAAATGGTCCTGAACACATGCACTGTTCCCTGATTGCTTTCATTAATGATAATTGATGTACATACTTTATATTACTATATACTGTTTCAACTCTTAATACTCAGAAATAGCATAAATCAATGAATGATAGGGGTTAGCAAATACAAGTGGATTTTATATCACTAGTGCATGCTACCAGGTCACTGCTTTTTCTTGTTTTATGAATGTGTTTATGAATCCTAGCTGTATTGGGTAGTGGGTACCATCTTTTTGATAATTCACTATATCCCCGTATCTGTAATTCTGGATCATTCGTACCTGTACCACATTCCATACTTTTGTGCATGCTTTAAATATGCTTTGTAAATATTTATCTTAATTAACATCATATTCCTTCAGCTTGTGGGCCGGCTCTCTCAGGAGGAACTGATGGCTCAGTTACCATCGTTTCTGCCTGCTCTTTTTGAAGCTTTTGGGAACCAGAGTGCAGATGTTCGCAAGGTATTTTGGGTTTTTACTCTACAGTAATTGATGGCCCTCTACATACATCTAATGAAATTTTAGGTGGTAAAAATTTTTCCTATCAAAGAACACTCACTAAGTAGTCTGGAGTTATAACAAATATCCGGCAACTGGAGATTAGATGCACCTTTGTAAAATAGTGGTCTGGTCTAATGTTAGCAGAAAAAGCATTCTGGCTTCTGGGTCAAAAGGACAGTTGTCACTGGTTGAAACTTATTCGGATTATTGAGCAGAACTTTATTTGAATTATTTGAGCTGATCTTAGTTTTTTACAACCATAAACATTTCTCTGTTACTGATGGGCAAATTTTTTTTACTTAAAAACATTTCTTGCTACCTTAAGATTTTGAAATTGCCACGAGACGATATGGACAATATAAAACCTTTTCATGGCTTCTGGAAATGTTAACTGTTTGTTGTTGAGGGAGACTTGTCAGTTAAGCTTAACTCTTCTTATGTTCCTTTTTAATTATCTATTACCAGGAATTGCCATTGCCATTGCCATATAGGAAGTTGTCCTTTCCATGTATCAAACTCCTTGTATGTCAGTGCTAATGTTTTGGTATATCGGAGCCACCTGAACTCGACTAGTGTGAGAACGCAGGGTGGAGCCACAAAAGATTTCCCAATAACCATAGGTCTGCACCAGGGGTCAGCTTTAAGCCCCTATTTTTTTACCTTGGTCTTGGATGTACTTACGGAGCACATTCAAGAGCCAGCACCGCGATGCATGCTTTTCGCAGACGATATAATCCTAGTTGGAGAGTCGAGAGATGATATAAATGGAAGGTTGGAGACTTGGAGACAAGCTTTAGAAGCACATGGCTTCCGCTTGAGTAGAAGCAAGACGGAGTATATGGAATGTAAGTTTAGCAAAAGGCGAAACACCTCTAGCTTAGAGGTGAAAGTTGGAGACCACAACATACCACAAGTCATTCGGTTTAAATATCTTGGGTCTATTATACAAAATGACGGAGAAATTGAGGGAGATGTAAACCATCGGATTCAATCAGGGTGGTCGAAATGGAGGAAGGCTTCGGGTTTTTTGTGTGATAAAAAGGTACCTCTTAAGCTAAAGGGAAAATTTTACCGTACAGCTATTAGACCGGTGATGTTGTATGGAACGGAGTGTTGGGCGGTAAAAAATCAACACGAGAGTAAAATCAATGTAGCAGAGATGAGAATGTTGCGCTGGATGAGCGGAAAAACTAGACGTGATAGGATTATGAATGATAGCATTAGAGAGAGAGTTGGGGTAGCACCTATTGTAGAAAAGATGGTTGAATCTCGACTTAGGTGGTTTGGGCATGTATGGAGGAGACCTTTAGATTCTGTAGTAAGGAGAGTGGATCAAGTGGAGGGCAATCCAATTGCTAGAGGTAGAGGTAGGCCAAGAAAAACTATAGGAGAAACTATTAAGAAAGATTTGGAGGCCAATGATTTAACTGTTAACATGATTCATGATAGAACATTATGGCGCCGCATGATCCATGTAGCCGACCCCACCTAGTGGGATAAGGCTTGGTTGTTGTTGTTGGAGCCACCTGAACTCGCTTTGCACTTGCACCTTTACTCTGAGCAAATCTGATCAGTAGACTGCTCTTAATTCTTTTAGGTTCAAATTTTGAACATGAAGTTGTAGATTTTTTAAGTTGTACTATTTCTATTGCTAAAAGTTGTCGCCCTGTTTTTGTGTGTCCTTTGTATATGGTCTGTTTCATTATTCTCATTTTGTTAAATGGTGGATGTTTACAGACTGTGGTCTTCTGTCTCGTGGATATCTATATCATGCTTGGGAAAGCATTCTTGCCATATTTGCAAGGGCTTAACAGCACACAGTTGAAGTTGGTCACAATTTATGCCAATCGAATCTCACAGGCCAGGACAGGCAAAGCAATTGATGCGACTCGTGATTAGCAAATTCATGGGGAAGAAAATTTGTGGGTTTTGGGTGTGTCTTCTTCATTGTTGTGTATTTTGTACATTTGTGTGCATGAATTTTAGAGGTGGGTTTCCGTTATCTTTTACTTACCCACCTCTGTTCTATAAATATATAGTTTTTTGTTTTTCCTTTTTCCCTGCCAATGTATGTTGGAATCTGAAGAGTGCTGGTGGTGGAATTCAGTGCGCGAATTGTAATCTACATTGAGTACACATTATTGATTGTCTTAAAAGAGGAGTGTTAGCAACATACTCTCTAACACACATTTTCCAACACTCTCTCTCCTATTGATTGAAATGTGGGTCCTATTAATTCATGTGGGTCCCATTTGAATTTTGTAAGTCTCACATGGATTTCAATCAATAGGAGGGAGTGTGTTGGAAAGTGTGTTAGAGAGTGTGTTCTTAGCATTTCTCTTGTATTAAATGGTTTTCAAGAAAGCCTCATTGGTTCAGATACTTGAATATTCTGGATTTAGGTATTTTTGGGAAAGTTTCTTTTCAAGCAACAAACCTTATTGCTCAAAAAGATTGGATTTTATTTTTGGTTGATCGATAGATCATAATAAACTGAGGGCTAGAACCTCATTGAGAGGGCCACAACCCATACCCAATGAAACCATAAAGCTCTACGGGTGAACTATGCTAAAAAAGCATGCTCGTGTGGGCCAGGAAACGAAAACTTATCTCTTCAGCAAGGTAACACAACATTACTGATACAATAGGTGCTCTGCTTAAAGTAGGGCCCTACTCCGTCCTTTCTGAAATGATCCTTGTGCAATATGACTAATGAATATGGCCAGTTTAGAGTAAGCATAGGATTTGTTTTACAACTCTTGAAACACCCTCTTGTATCTTTCCATACAATCCCACATAAATTGTTTAATATTAAGTTGAGATCTAGTCGGTAATTAAATTACCTATAGCTGTGAACATAGTGGCTTCGAAAACCAAACTTGTCTGGTTCCTTTATAAAAGAATCTTAAAATTTTGAAACCATTTAGGTAATTAAGGTGATTGCACGAGCACACGAGTAGTATATTGGTTCTGATCAATCTCGAAGTGTGGGAGGCCGCTGTTTCTCCATATATTACCCTTCAATATAAGTACAAACAAATATGTTCTAATGTGAAAATTGGCAAATATAGTTTGAGTTAAGAAGCATTAACGATTTTATAACTTACCAAACAAAATATAAAAGAAAATTAATTATAAGTCAGTGAGTGTGATCCAACACTCAGAAAAGAACTAACCAACAGTTACAATCGGTCATATAGACAGTTGAGTTGGTTCGCAACAAATAGAAGAGTAGTTAATTTGTAACAAGTTAAGCTAATGGACCTAAATAGCAAGTGTAGCTACTGTGGTATGTAGGAAGGAAGCACCCTTCATACGGAAAGAACTAACTTTAAAGAGATATTTTTTATTTATAACGAAGACAGACAAGGTAGTACCATTTATTATTCTAACAGGGTTAAAGTAATGTTTTGGCCCCTCTACGTGACATCGATTTTTAATTTGGTCCCTATACGTAAAAAGTTATCAATTTGGTCCCTATACGTGACACTGATTTTCAATTTGGTCCTCACAGCTAATTGGTCCCTATATAAGAGGACCAAATTGCAAATTATTGTCACATGTAGGGACCAATTCAACAAAAAAAAATTGAAATCGGTCCCTACATGTGATAATTATTTTTAATTTGGTCCCTATATGTGATAATAATTTGCAATTTGGTCCTCTTATATAGGGACCAATTAGATGTGAGGACCAAATTGAAAATCGGTGTCACATATTGGGACCAAATTGATAACTTTTTACATATAGGGAATAAATTGAAAATCGATGTCACGTATAGGGACCAAAACATTACTTTAACCTTCTAATAGCAAACTTGTAGGCACCACGTAATCTATTATTCTCGTCCTGGTAGTTAAAGTTGTGTGGAACATGTACAGTTACCTCGGTTTTTTTAGAATGTGTTTGAGAAAGCTGGAAAAAAAAGATTATGCTGATAATTTGTTTTTAAATAATCGGTTATTGTGATAATCGATTATAATCAGAATTGGGTATGTTTATTGAAAAACGATTTTAAAATAATCTATTTCGTTTGGGTGGTACAAACATAATCACTTTTATATAGTAAACTACGAAAAAGAGAATGAAAGTATTTGTTATAATATTTGGTAGAAAAGAAAATAATATTTGGTTTTTTTAACATTAGAATTTTTTTATAACTTGTGACCAAAATTTTTTCTACGGTATATACATCTCAAATCCACGCACAAATGGAATCTCATATCCACGCACAATTTTTTTCTCTAGAATTGACACCATACATCCTCCCCTTCCATATTCCATTGACTTGGTTCCAAGTCACGAAGGCCACGCACAAATGGCAACACTTACAGGGAAGGTGATACAGGGGAGGAAAAAAAAAAAGATCTAGCACATATTGATCCATTCACAGATCTAGCATACAGGGAGAAGAAAAACAAATAAAGAAAAAAAACTCACTAAAAAAAATAGAAGAAGAAGACAAATCTGGTCATGTACTACCTGGTGGAGGGGGTTATTATGGGAAAAGGAAGAAAGTGTCGAGGATAATCCAAAAAATTTCAGCGAACAGTTCTTGGAGGTAGATGATTGCAAATCAGCTTATTTTGGTTAAAAAAGCTTTTCTAAAAAAAAGCTCATTGCCCAAACATAAAAATTTTATCCATAAAACAATTTGTTAGAACAAAAACAGTTGATCGGGAAAGAAATAATCTTTCAGAAACTACTTATTCTTTTTCTTGCATTGTAAGGTTTACGCTGGATGCCTTCTATGATGCACCAGCATAAAAGCTGATACAACCTTACACCATTTTGACTAAGGATTTAGGACCAATCGATTTGCCAAGTTGATTCACCTTTAGCTATTTTTTTACTGGTCAAAGTCATACTTTAATTTATGTATTTTGTACAGTATTGTTGTATTAATTATTTATACAAAAGTAAAAATTATCATCTTCCTGAAACCCTCAAATCCCTAACCCCTTCCGGATTTCGTTCTCATCCATTCCATCTCCCTCTCCCTATCATCTCTTCCCCCCTCCTTACTTTCTATCTCTTCTTTTCTCTCTCCTCCTTCTCTCTAACACAGCCATCGTCCTGCCGCCGTGTAGCACCGTTCGGTCACCGCCTGGAGTGGGGAAGATGACTACGCGACTCACCGTGCCTTCTGGTTCGTTTTGCTCCATCACTATGCCGTCATCACCGTCGTGGGTGAGTTTTCCGGTCGCCATCCATGGTGGTTTCCACCTATTTTTGTTGAGTCACCTTCTTCTTCCCTAAAAACTCACCGCCAAAACAAGTTCCTTGAAACTCTCTACCCCATCCATACGTTGAGCAACCTGGTCCAAATGTTACCCTCTACCAGCGCAGCTCTACTATGAGGGCATACCATAAAACGAACATAGAGAAACGCCCATTGGTTTCAATAATCACCTACAACCTCTGTACATTATTTAGTTGAAAAAAAAAATACATAAAGAAATACGGTCTAAATACGAAATACGTAATCTCATTAGGGTGAAATGCACAAATGTTCAAATACAAAGAAATACAAGTATTATATTAAGTTGACTCCTTTTGCTGATGTGTCAAGCTGAAATCACCTTATTGGATGATCAACAAGGAGCAAGATTACGCGTGTCATTCTGACTAGAAGCTAAAAAAAGTATCTTTTGAGTTGAATTGAAAATTTTATACTAAGTTTTAGATCAAACTTGTTTTCAAAGTTAAAACATTCAAACATAAATCATTTCACTTCAAACCCAATTCTATCCAAATCAATTTTACAAAATCAATTACATTCAAAATCACTTTTATCAAACGCTCGTCCAAACACACACTACATCAACAAACCTACACTTGATGGCTAAGGAAGAAGAAAAGAAGTTATAAGCTTAGCTTACTCGTTTTTCGTGCCAAAGAAAATGAAACGCAAATAACGAAAGGACCCAAAAAATATACTTCAAATGTTATTGTCTTCTTGTCTCGTACAAAATAGAAAAAACACGTGCCCTACCAATTTATTCAAGAGAGGAATCAACCCCATTTTTGGAAAGATATCACTCCTCTTTAGTGTTAAAATATTTGATAAGAAAATATATATATTTATTAATTGTCTCGTACAAAATAGAAAAATCAACCCCATTTTTGGAAAGATATCACTCCTCTTTAGTGTTAAAATATTTGATAAGAAAATATATATATTTATTAATTGTCTCGTACAAAATAGAAAAAACACGTGCCCTACCAATTTATTCAAGAGAGGAATCAACCCCATTTTTGGAAAGATATGGCTCCTCTTTAGTGTTAAAATATTTGATAAGAAAATATATATTTATTAATTGTCTCGTACAAAATAGAAAAAACACGTGCCCTACCAATTTATTCAAGAGAGGAATCAACCCCATTTTTGGAAAGATATCGCTCCTCTTTAGTGTTAAAATATTTGATAAGAAAATACATATTTATTATTTGATAAGAAAATACATATTTATTAATTGTCTCGTACAAAATAGAAAAAACACGTGCCCTACCAATTTATTCAAGAGAGGAATCAACCCCATTTTTGGAAAGATATCACTCCTCTTTAGTGTTAAAATATTTGATAAGAAAATACATATTTATTAATTGTCTCGTACAAAATAGAAAAAACACGTGCCCTACCAATTTATTCAAGAGAGGAATCAACCCCATTTTTGGAAAGATATCACTCCTCTTTAGTGTTAAAATATTTGATAAGAAAATATATATTTATTAATTGTCTCGTACAAAATAGAAAAAACACGTGCCCTAAAATATTTGATAAGAAAATATATATTTATTAATTGTCTCGTACAAAATAGAAAAAACACGTGCCCTACCAATTTATTCATGATAGGAATCAACCCCATTTTTGGAAAGATATCACTCCTCTTTAGTGTTAAAATATTTGATAAGAAAATATATATTTATTAATTGTCCCGTACAAAATAGAAAAACACGTGCCCTACCAATTTATTCATGAGAGGAATCAACCCCATTTTTGGAAAGATATCACTCCTCTTTAGTGTTAAAATATTTGATAAGAAAATATATATTTATTAATTGGCAAGAAGATTTGATTTGTTTAATTTACTATAATTATGATTTGATTCCTTTAATTAGATAAATCAGATTTGATTTGTTTAATTTGCTGTAATTATGATTTGATTCCTTTAATTAGGCAAATCAGATTTGATTTATTTAATTTGCTGTAATTATAATTTGATTCCTTTAATTGGGCAAATCAGATTTGATTTGTTTGATTTGCTGTAATTAGACATGCTGTAATTAGGCTCTTGTATAAATAACTGTATTATTACAGGCACAAATTTAGGAAGAATTATAGTAGCCATCTATGTATATAGCCTACGGGTCCTTAAGAAATAAAACATTCATTCCTTTACATTTAGATTTCGAGATTTTGAACAAAATCCAAAGACACTTCTTCAAATTCAATCTCATGCTTACGCACATCAAATCTGAGGGATATATATAGCTAGCTATATATTCATCCATCTTCTTTCTACCCCTTTACTCATAGTAGTGGCTTTAGTCCCATAATCAGGAGACAGATTTCCCATATCCAGGTTAGTAAAATTGCTACATTATCATAAAGAAAAAAAATGAAATTCTCATGCTATACATTTTTTTTTTCACACCTCTTTTTATTGTAAAATAAAAGTTTGGGATAAAAGAGAGTGTGAAAATATATTCCTCTATATATCTTGATCATCTACTTACATATTTAGTGATAAGAAAAAATAAAATTCTAGGTCTTTTTTTTCCACAACTCCTTTTACATTTACTTTATAATCGTTCATCGTCTAGGCTTTTGCTTTGAAAACAAAAATGAGTAGAGAAGATACATAATAATAAAGTAAGGTGACGAGAATATTGTTACCTGAGTCATAATAACCTTAATTTAATTTGGTGTCAAGTGGAAAACAAACTTAACTACAAGTTTTTTATTTAGTGCATGCAACAAGTGGTGGTAGAAGGAGACCAACACGTTATGGAAGCCAAAAACAAAAACCTGATGGCACCTCACTTAGCCACTCAATTAACAGCACTTGTTGTGGATGACAATATACTCACCCGAAAGATTCATCAAAAGCTGTTGAACAGTTTTGGAGTGAAAAATCAAGGAGTGGGAAATGGCAAAGAAGCTGTAGACATTCATTGCCATGGACAAAGCTTCGTCCTAATTCTCATGGACAAGGATATGCCTATTATGAATGGCATTGAGGTACTTGATTAATTACTATGCCCAACTTTAAAATTCAAATTTATCTTTTTTCGAGAGAATATATATATATATATATATATATATATATATATATATATATATATATATATATATATAGTCTAAGAAGTGGAAATTACTATCTTTCTAGTTTTGGTTTACTATATTATTTTTTTTTATAAGCTAAAAGTATATTGATAAAGAGTACGGAATACTCTAACCTATATACAAGGAAGCAAATAAGATAAGAAAAGGTTAGAAAATGTAAATGAAATATTATTACGATTTTTCTAACAATATTGACTTTACACTACCCAGTCCGACCAGACTCCACACCTAGTGAACTTGAAACAAAGACAAACCAAATACAATGAAAGATAATTCACCACCTGCCATGCACCCAGCTATAGATCAAATGTAGAAAAGTTTACTATATTGTTTTGTAAGGAAGAAAAGATGAAAAAGGGTGATAGCTTACTACAGATGTACTTTTTGTTAAAATGCATGTTTATATTGTTGCATGTTTTTATGTAGGCGACAAGGAGACTTCGGTCAATGGGCATTTGTAGCATGATTGTTGGTGTGTCATCACGCTCTATGGAAGCGGAGATACGAGAATTCATGGAAGCGGGGCTTGATGACTACCAAGAGAAACCCTTGACAAATGCTAAGCTTAGTTCGATTTTTCATAAGATTAACCCCAACTTCACTTGTAAGTGAAAATCCGAATCCAACCGTGTAATGGGAGCTAACAAAAAGTAATTATCTACCATGTCATCTGTCCCATAATTATTTCTATATATGAGTCTTCTTTTACTATGGCCAAAATGATGTAGTGCTCTATGCGATCCCACGAACTCCAGGTTTTGATGTAAGGGTTTGAGTACCCCTTTTCCTCATATAATGTGTATCTTGTTTGCTTATTATATATATATATATATATATATATATATATATATATATATAGTATGAGATCTTATTCAACCATTGACTAAGGGTGTGTTTGGTTCAAAAGATGGGAGGGGAGGGGATGGATTTAATTTAATGGAGGGGAGGGGAAGGGAGTTGAGGGATTTTAATTAGACATTGTGTTTGGTTGAGATGATGGGAGGGGAGGGGTTTTAAAACAATTTTACTTTCAAACCTTATAATTATTTATTTTAAAATGGATAAGTGAGGATATTTTAGTCAATACATGTGAAATGTTTTAAAATCCCTCCCCTATCACTACAAAAGATATGTCATTTTCCGGCGGTTTTTAGTATCAAATAGCGGCGGTTATAACCGCCTCTAAGGTATTTTGTGGCGGTTCAGAAACCACCTCCGAAATGACCGTCGCGAAGTCAATCTGCGGCGGTTTAACGTAATCGCTGGTACTACTGCTTCAATTTTAGCGGCGGTTTCAAACCGCCACAGCCAATAAAGTTTGAATTCATTGAAATATTTAGCAGCGATTCATTAATGTATTTAGCGACGGTTTAAAACCCCAACTGACATCTTATTTAAAAAAACAAATAAAAGGTACAGCGGTTTTGAACTGCCACAAACTTAATTATATGAATTATTATTATAAATTATAGCGGCGGTTTGAACCGCGGCCAAATATTTAGTGTTTTTAAAAAAACAAATCTATTCATTGGTGTCCTTTTTTAAGACACCTGATTGAAGCGGCGGTAAAATGTGCTCTTCTTTAAGAGCAGAGTCTAGTGGGCCACATATTTCTGGGGATCGTATCACAAAAACATAAAGGCACTTCAAGCATTTCATCAAACACATGACAGACAAAATATGACAAACAATACAACCATTCACTTCAGTTTAGTGATCTCAAGCAACATAAATAAATAAATAGTAACATAAATGAATAGTAAGCAAGTTAAATTAATCAAGATTTCAGGTACTAATTCCAAAAATTATAACAATATAAATAGCAAATTGAATCAGAATTGGTAGTAAAAACATGAAATTCAAAGCAAACAAGTTACGAGTTAAGAAAGTATGAATCGTTAACGTTGCGAACCTTTCCCTAATCTTGATGGAGTGCGATTTGATTAGAAGAGAAATTAGAAAGATAAGAATTGATTAGGAACTGTGAGAGCAATGAAGAGTGCGAACTTTTTCCCTAACCTTGCAATGACTCAGATTTGGCAGAATTGGTTCCTCATTGACTCGGATAGAGGGAAGCGGGAATTAATTGAGGGACGTGGGAATAGAATATTATCTAAAAAATTAGATTAATGTTGTGGCGGTTCATAACAAACCGCCGCGAAATTAACACATTTTGAAGAATCCACTGGTAACGTGTTTAAACATTGTGACGGTTTTTTCTAAAACCGTCGCTAAGCTTAGATTATTTGAGGCGTTTAAGACAACCACCGCGATATTTGGGTGTTGATCAGTAACCGGCGGCGGTTTACGTAACCGCTGCAATATTCCCGTCACTGTTCAATCATTTTCATGTAGTGTACCCTCCAAATCCCCTCATTATTGGAGGGGACCCAAAACTCACTTGAGGAGGGATTTTGTTCCCCTCCCCTCCAAAAGTTAAACCAAATGTAAAAGTTTTAAAAAAAAGAAACTCTCCCCGCCCCTCCCACCAAACATTACCTAAGTGAATGTTACATAAAATAAGAAACAAAATGCTTCCTAAAGACCTCATATTCCATTCATCAATGAATCTTAGAGGGATCCTTCCGGGGGTGGATGTGATGAAGATTGTGAGGGGGCCGCCATAGTGAGAAAATTTTATATGAGGGGCCAATTTAAAAATAATTGAAAAAAGAGAGTAAATTTCCATATCTGGTCTGTTTCGCTCACTAGTGGAAATAATGTAATATACGGGAACGTTTAATGTCAGTTGACCATATGTTTGACGTTAAAAATGAGGCGGTGGTAGTTTTGTAAATATTAAATCTCTATTTGCGTCAGTTGTGTAATGAACTGACGTTAAAAGTGATTTGCAAGAATTATTAACACTTTTAACGTCAGTTGTTTATACGACTGACGTTAAAAGTGTGATTTTTACGTCAGTTAAATAAATAACTGACGTATATAATCCTATATCCCTATCTGAAACTCATTCCTATCTTTCTTTCGTTGTCATCTCCCTGTTGTCACTCTTAACGCAGATCACTTCATATAGTGCAGTTTATTTCTAAACTTTTTTTTAAACAAGTTTATTTTTAATCTCAATTAATTACCTTGAATTAGTAAACATATTCTTGTGCAAATTAAAATAAATAAACACTTAACATAAAACAAGTTATATGTAAAATCAAATCGTATCTCATTGAAGCGATTAATAAGTTACAATTACATGATAAAAAGATAAAAAAAAATTTGCAACATAGCCCTAAAATATAAAAATTTTCCGCTTCAACGTCATTTTCTTCTCAGTCCTGTCCTCAGAAACTCCAATGGATGCATCTCCTCCCTCACTTGAATTCCTTGATGCTCCATCTGAATCCACAGTCACTTGCTGCGAAAGCGGAGTGAAAGGGATAAGGGGATGAAATAAAGTGAGGGAATCGCATTACGTGATTCACTCAACCTTACCATCCATGTTATGTGATTTACTCAACCTCAGAAGTTTTTTGACCATTAAGACAGAGATCTTTAAGTCTAGGTGTAAGAGGAAATAACAAAAGTCTCAAATATGATAGAGCCATATTGTGAAGGAATAGAAAACACACGAAATATAGAGGAAAAGAAGAGGGTGTATTACATACTGATACAGAAGAATGGTACTTTATATAGAGAAGAGAGTCTACCTGATTTTCTTGAAAACTGATCTATAAACTTAATGCTCATTAAGAGGATTAAGTTACAAGGTGCATGGGTAAGTAGCACAGTAGTCATAGGAATGAATATTTTTGCAGAAACTTATACACTTTTAATGCCAGTTGTCTTCAACAACTGACGTTAAAAGTGTTTTTAAATAAAAAATATTTATTTTTAACGTCAGTTGTTTAATACAACTGACGTTAAAAGTCATTTATTTAACGTCAGTTGTCTTAAACAACGGACGTTAAATAAATGACTTTTAACGTCAGTTGTTACAAACAACTGACGTAAAATGTTTTTTTAAAGATGGTTTTTGATTATAACGTTTACACCCGCTTGCCTTCTTCACTTCGCTCTGTACGTATCTATTCTTCTCTTTTCATCACGCTCACGCTCACTCTCACTCTGCCCTAATCGCGAGCTCCTGTCCACTGCAACCACCGCGAGGCCTTCTTCGCTACCACCGTGAGGTACACTCTTAACCCTAACTCTATCTTTCCCGCTCATTCTTTGCAATAACTTGACATCTCTCTTTCCCTTTCCCGGGCACTAACTCTCCTTGTCCCTCTGCTCTCTGTGACCACATCGAACGTTGGCCACCACTCGAGCTCCCCTCCCCACCACCACGCGAGCACCTATTTCTGGTGAGTCTTTAGGGAACATTTTTTTATTTTTGGTTTTGAATGTATGTTGAAACTGTAGTCTCTGTAGTTGAAACTTGAAACTGTGAGTTTGAGTTGTTTGGAATGTCTCTATTTCTGGTCGTGGGTTTTGTGTTTTCTCTTGTTTTTCTTCTGCTATCATGACCTATTTCAAAATGGGAAGAAATTTAGAGTTGCTTGTAGCATGTGACATCAACAATATATTGCTCATTGCTCAACCAGAAAATGGTGTAAATTTGAAATAATTTTTAAACGCCTTGCTTGTATATATCATGCTCTCTTGATCGATTCATATGTCTGAGTGGTTATAGTACTAGATATAGCAATAGTCCTAATATGTGTTGTTTCCTGCTTGATGAGAAGAATGATGTGAGATTACCGTGAAAATTTTGTTTTAGGCAGTTAGTCAAATAAGATATACATGATTGACGGGATTTCAAAAACTAGTTTTCAATTAGGATTTCAAAAACTAGTTTTCAATCTCCCGTATTGTCCTTATATTGGATATATGTTTTGTATATCTACAGAACCTATCTAGTTATGGATCGTAGTTGGATGGTTTGTAAGCACACTAGTGCTGAGTATTTGAAGGGGGTGGGAGAATTTATAGAATTTACTCAAAGGAATGTTCCTAATAGTAATAGAATGTTCTATTGTCCTTGTGTCAAGTGTTTGAATACGAGGAAGTGTATGGTGAAGGATATACGTACTCATTTGATTTGTGAAGGGATTTGCTTGAGTTATACAAGATGGATATGGCATGGTGATGTGTTGTTGAGTAGTACAACAAATGTCTCCCAAAGTGAGGACGTTGACGTAGATATGGAGGATGATCGAGTAGAGGACATGATTCGTGATATTGGACAAGAATCTTTTCATCGAGCTCATGTGTATGATAGGTGATGCGTGAATTTTAAAGATATATAAATAAAGGCAAGTGCACCTCGTCTCAATCAAGTAATACGGTGGTGAGACCGGTTATCGTATCCACAGGGATTGGATGTCAATTACCAATTCGCAAATTCAACAACTATCTAGACTAATCTAAAGTGTGAGGGATTAAAACAGAAAATAAAATGTTTTTGGTCTTTTAGAATTTTTAACAAACACTTGGTATGCAAACAGGGATGTGGCTAGAATTGTCAGGGTTAGACTACACTAATCCTCCCTTAGTTGCAATGAAATGGTAATCAACACAAGTCCTAATTCAATTATGCCAATCAAGCCTTTTCTAAAATACTCAAGCCTAATTCCTTAGGTGCATTGAGCCTAAAACCCCAAATTAAACCCTAATTCCTTAGGTGGATTAACCTGAGATTTTGCATTAAGTCAAGACTTATAAGATTGCAAGCATTCAACACCTATTCCTAGATTCTTGAACTACTTGGCATATGATTCATGAGCATGCCTTAATACCAACCTTCCAGTCATCTATCAAAGCAACAAATCATTCCTATGGGTAGCTAATCCAAGGAAAGCATTAAACACAGAATCACATACTCATACGAAATAGAAACTTGTATAAAAATACCAAATCAATTACAACAAGTTCAGAAAAGTTACATCTAACCCCAACAATGGGGATTTAACTACTCATGATAAGGAAATACAAAAAGGAAAAAGAGAAGGGATGAAGAACACTCATAGACAAGCTTCCTCCAATCTTCTCTCCATCCAAGAGCAGAGAAAACGCCCCCCTTTTTGGGTAGAGACCCTCTCCAGCCACCAGCCTCAGCCTGCCTCCAAGTGCAGATTATTAGGTTAGAAGTTCGTCCCCTTTTCTGTTCAGTGCAGGTTCATTTATAGGTCCGTCGCCCGTCACGGCCGTGACAGCCATCACGGCCAGGCCGTGATGGTCTCTGACTTGGGCGCCTCTTCATTCACTTATTCATCACGGCCGTGATGGTCATCACGGCCAGGCCGTGATCGTTTCTGACTTTTCCAACTAGCAGGTCACGGCCGTGATAGCCATCACGGCCAGGCCGTGACAGCTTCTGACTTTTGGCTCAATCTTTCTTGCCGTGAGGGCCATCACGGCCAGGCCGTGATACTCTCTGTTTGGCTCATAATCTTCACTTCTAATCTCTTTTTTCATCCAAGCTCCACCAAGGCTGATTTCTGGGCATTTTTCCATTAAATCCTGCAAAACAACACCAGAAACCACCTCATCCGTTCCAAAGGAAAAACTATACAAAATCAACACTAAATTGGCCTAACTATATGCAAATGCATGCAGAAATGTACATGAAAAATGAGGTAAAATTACACTCATCAAATCACCCCAAGCTTAAGACTTTGCTTGTCCTCAAGCAAAAACTAAGGCCAGAACAGATAAACAGTCAAAGCATGGATAGTGAACCAAGAACCCGAGTAAAATGATCCAAGTAACAGGCAATTCAAACAATTCAGCAAGAGACAATCAATTCAAGTCCAATTAGGGGCTTAAGTTTCCTAGACTCACATTCTCACTGATTCGGGCACTCTTGCTCACTTGAAGCTCACCCCAAGCTTGTTTATTTGCTTGGCTCTCTTTCTTGCCTCACTCACTCAAGTGTTCAAGTATATATAACAATCCGCTCCATTTTCCTCAAGGAATGATTCCTACCATATGCTTGACTATCAACCAAATCTCCACTTTATTTATGAAAAACACTTAAGAATCAAGAGGTCTTTTATTTGGTTGTAACGTGGCCATGGGATTAATCTTTAGGTGGGAATAACAAGAAAGGGAAATTTCAAAAGGCTAGACTAAGTATCAAACATTTCAATACAGGACACCTTCTAAAATACCTTCTTGGGTTTTCAATACATTTTTCCACCTTTCTTTTCTTTCTTTTTCTTTTATTGCTTTTTTTTTTTTTTATCCCCTTCTCTATTTATTTTTCTTTTTCTTTTTTTTCTTTTCTTTTATTTGGAGAAGGGGAAATTTTTCAACTCAAAAGAATTATTTTTTTTTTTCTGATTCTTATCCCAAACTACCTTTTTCACCCTTTTTGTAATACTTTAGAAGGTCCCTTGTCAAGTATATTTATCAAAAATTTTCAGGGTACCAAGAAAAGCATTTTATTCTTTCAGGCTCAAAATTGGGCAACTAAGGGTAGCATTTACACATTCAAAGCTCAGAAGGCCAGAAAAATACCTATTGCCTCAATCATTTTCAAAAATGTTTTCAAAAAATTTTAAGCTTTAAAATGGTTTTAAGTCAAGTTCTAGAGAAAACAAACCAAGAGGAATAACACTCTACACAAAGAATGGGGGCAAATTTTGTGAGTACCCCCTAATGGCTCAAAAGCTCACATTTATCAGTTCAAGAACCAGTGAGAAACACAAGTCTAAAGAAACACATGCTAATCATCAACTATCCAAGATCATCTCAAGCATATTCATTTGCAGCCATATCACAAGAATAAACAGAATTGGGTTCAAAAATCCACTATCACAATTTAATTGGCACTTAGCTCTCACAATCATAAGCTCAATCAAAGCAAGGGCAATCAATTCATGTGATCATGCAAGACTAAACCTATATGAATGCAATATTTACAATGCAAGATATGAACATATGCAAAATACCCCTACCCCAAGCTTAAAATTTACATTGTCCCCAATGTAAACAATCAAGTTGGAGAGGAGAGAAAAATAAAATAAAGCAAAAAAAAATTGGAACGGCTTACCGAGGTGGTAGCGGGTGTTGGCTCACATGCTTGTTGGCTTTGTTTCTCCCTGCTCTTTTTCTCCTTCCTTTATTTAAAATCTGAAGACACTTAACAAAATTATTAACAAACCTCTTGAGCTTCTCAAATTATTCAAGAGGTTGAAAATCAAAAACAAAAACTAACTAAAGAGAAGGGTTAAGAAAAGTTGGGTTGCCTCCCAATAAGCGCTTCTTTAACGTCACTAGCTTGACTCATTAAGAAGCATCCACCTGGATCCCATAACCTGTGGTATAAGGACCAAGGGATGCTAACCATGTGAGATCTTTCACTTGGATCCCACGGTTTGCCGCAAAAATGTGGAAGTGAGCGCTCGAAATTCATGCCGACTTCTTCATCTGGGAAGCGCTTTTCAATTCCTCTCGGGTCAAAGATGACCCCTTTATCCATAAAATCTTCCCAATAAAAATGGGGTTCAACCTCAGGCAGAGGCATGAACTCCATTGTTGACTGCTTTAAAGTGTGAGGTGGCAAACAATTCGAGAGGATCATTGGTGTTGTTCTGGCTTCTGTACAATCTCCACTCTCAGCATTGCCAAATTCATCATCTTCCAAATATGCAGAAATCTCCGCACAAACCACACAAGTGTTTCTCCCATCACATTCCACACATGCATAGGGGCCAATAGCATCATTTAGTTTCACAAGTTCTTCATCATCCCCGAGCATGGTGACATAGCTATCCTCCAAATGCCTCTTCCTTTCAGGCTCTTTAGTCAAGGGTTCAATGGGGAGTGGTGCAACTATGTTCTCCAAAACAGGGTCTTCACTTCTTGACTCGGTTGCTCCCACTTCTTCTTCTTCCTCCTCATCCATCATTGCATCATCTTCATCATCATCCATCAAGTCCTCATTTGGCATTTTGGACAGAATGTTAGATAGTTACTCAATACGCACTCCCGAGACTTGAATGGCATCTTCTTGATTCTTTAATTCTTCCATTGTTGTTGCCATGAAGTTCTCCAAAACAGCCTCTAAGTGAGGTTGACTATCCGGGATAGGTTGCTCAACCTCGACTGGGAATGCGGATTTGAAGTTCTCCCAAGCAACTTCCAATGGGGATGGCTCATCATACCAATGTGTGGAAGATTCCCAATGTTCCCCTTCATCCATCAAAGCATTGTTTGGAGGGTTCCCCCACCATGGAGTAGAAGTGTTGGGAAATTGATTTCCCCATTCAGAACAAACTACCATTGGTGGAGGAGGGACAGTTGCCCTTGACAGCTCATCACTCACTTGTTGGATTTTTACGGCCAACTGCAGCATATCTACCCGCAGCTGCAGCTCAGATAATTCACTTTCTGCATCAGATGGTTGATACCAATTGTAGTCCATGATCCTATCTAATCAATTTTTCACCTCACAAACAATTAAGCCCAAGATCAAAGAAACACAAAAACAAATATATACAAAACTAACAAAAGAAAAGTATCAATTATATACAGAAGAATAAAATAAAAAAAATGTCTAAACTAGTTGTCTCATTTGTTACTAATGATATTGACAAAACCATTCCCCGGCAACGGCGCCAAAAACTTGATGCGTGAATTTTAAAGATATATAAATAAAGGCAAGTGCACCTCGTCGCAATCAAGTAATACGGTGGTGAGACCGGTTATCGTATCCACAGGGATTGGATGTCAATTACCAATTCGCAAATTCAACAACTATCTAGACTAATCTAAAGTGTGAGGGATTAAAACAGAAAATAAAATGTTTTTGGTCTTTTAGAATTTTTAACAAACACTTGGTATGCAAACAGGGATGTGGCTAGAATTGTCAGGGTTAGACTACACTAATCCTCCCTTAGTTGCAATGAAATGGTAATCAACACAAGTCCTAATTCAATTATGCCAATCAAGCCTTTTCTAAAATACTCAAGCCTAATTCCTTAGGTGCATTGAGCCTAAAACCCCAAATTAAACCCTAATTCCTTAGGTGGATTAACCTGAGATTTTGCATTAAGTCAAGACTTATAAGATTGCAAGCATTCAACACCTATTCCTAGATTCTTGAACTACTTGGCATATGATTCATGAGCATGCCTTAATACCAACCTTCCAGTCATCTATCAAAGCAACAAATCATTCCTATGGGTAGCTAATCCAAGGAAAGCATTAAACACAGAATCACATACTCATACGAAATAGAAACTTGTATAAAAATACCAAATCAATTACAACAAGTTCAGAAAAGTTACATCTAACCCCAACAATGGGGATTTAACTACTCATGATAAGGAAATACAAAAAGGAAAAAGAGAAGGGATGAAGAACACTCATAGACAAGCTTCCTCCAATCTTCTCTCCATCCAAGAGCAAGAAAACGCCCCCTTTTTGGGTAGAGACCCTCTCCGCCACCAGGCCTCGGCACTGCCTCCAAGTGCAGATTATTAGGTTAGAAGTTCGTCCCCTTTTTCTGTGCGGCAGGTTCATTTATAGGTCCGTCGCCCGTCACGGCCGGGACCGCCATCACGGCCAGGCCGTGATGGTCTCCGACTTGGGCGCCTCTTCATTCACTAATTCATCACGGCCGTTATGGTCATCACGCCAGGCCGTGATCGCTTTTCGACTTTTCCAACTAGCGAGGTCACGGCCGTGATAGCCATCACGGCCAGGCCGTGACGACTTCCGACTTTTGGCTCAATCTTTCTTCACTCATCGCTTCTCCTCACGCTAGTGAGAGGCCATCACGGCCAGGCCGTGATACTCTCTGTTTGGCTCATAATCTTCACTTCTAATCTCTTTTTTCATCCAAGCTCCACCAAGGCTGATTTTTGGGCATTTTTCCATTAAATCCTGCAAAACAACACCAGAAACCACCTCATCCGTTCCAAAGGAAAAACTATACAAAATCAACACTAAATTGGCCTAACTATATGCAAATGCATGCAGAAATGTACATGAAAAATGAGGTAAAATTACACTCATCAATAGGTTGTGCGGTGATGCGGATAAGCCTTTATATCCAGGGTGCACTACTCATACACGGTTGTCGGCGGTGCTAAAATTGGTTTGTGTGAAGGCGATAAATGGTTGGACCGATAAAAGCTTCACGGAATTGCTTGAAGTGTTGAAAGACTTTCTTCCGAAGGACAACATATTGCCTGACCGTAACTATGAGGCTAAGAAGGTATTGTTTCCGATGGGTATGGAGTATAAGAAGATACACGCATGCCCCAGTGATTGCATATTGTACACCGGTGTTCATGAAGACAATCGCGATTGCCCCAAATGTGGGTTATCACGATACAAAGTGAAGGGTGGTGATGATGATGATGATGATCTTGATGATGTGATAAAAAAGGGTCCTCCTGCGAAGGTGTCGTGGTATCTTCCAATAATTCCAATGTTCAAGCGATTGTTTGCCAATGCGAAAGATGCGAAGAATCTTAGATGGCATAATGATGAGAGGAAATGTGATGGAAAGGTTCGTCATCTTGCCGATTCTATGCAATGGAAGAATATTGATACTATGTTTCTGGATTTCGCCGATAAGCCAAGAAACCTAAGGCTTGGACTTGCTACGGATGGAATGAATCCTTATGGTAACATGAGTCGTATTCATAGTTCATGGCCTGTTCTGTTGATAATTTACAACATGCCCCCTTGGTTGTGCATGAAGCGCAAATACATGATGTTGTCTATGATGATTTCGGGTCCAAAGCAACCGGGAAATGACTTAGATGTTTATCTAAATCCCTTGATTGAAGACTTGAAAACGCTGTGGGTGGAAGGTGTTGATGTAGTTGATGGGTATTCTCATGAGACTTTCAAGCTTCGTGCCATGTTATTTTGCACCATTAACGACTTTCCAGCATACGGTAACTTGTCCGGGTACAGTGTCAAGGGGCATAAAGCATGCCCTATATGTGAAGAAGGCACATGCTACACTCAGTTGCATCATGGAAAGAAGACGGTTTACCTTGGGCATCGAATATTTCTTAGACGTGATCACCCATATCGTAAGATGAAAAAAGATTTTAATAGATGCTAAGAGACAGAAGAAGCTTCGGCGGCCTTAATTGGAGAGCAGGTTTATCGGAGGGTAAAGGGCATCGATGTTATATTCGGTAAGTCCAAAAAGAAAGGTAAAGCTGCTGAGAAAAACATATGGAAGAAGAGGTCGATATTCTTTGATCTTCCATATTGGCGCAAGCTTGATGTCAGACACTGCATTGATGTGATGCATGTGGAGAAAAATGTGTGTGATAGTGTGATCGGGACGCTTCTCAACATTCAGGGCAAGACAAAGGATGGTGTGAATGCTCATCTCGACCTTGTTGCTATGGGTATACGAGAGCAGTTAGCTCCAGTTGTTGAGGATGGTAAGCGGACTTATTTGCCTCCAGCATGTCATACTTTGTCAAAAAAAGAGAGACAAAGTTTCTGCGGGTGTCTTCAGGGCATCAAAGTTCCGCATGGTTACTCTTCAAATATGAAGAGGCTTGTTTCTAGTGATCTTAAATTAGTTAGCTTAAAGTCTCATGATTGTCACATCTTGATGCAACAACTTCTGCCCGTTGCTATTTGTGGTATTGCTCCAAAAAATGTGAGACATGCCATTACTCGGTTGTGCTCATTCTTCAATTCTATATGTAGCAAAGTCGTTGAACCCCGTATGTTGGATGACTTGGAAGTTGAGGCTGCTACAATCTTGTGCCAATTGGAGATGTATTTTCCTCCTTCCTTTTTCGACATAATGGTTCACTTAATTGTTCATTTGGTGAGGGAGATTAGATTATGTGGGTCGGTTTTTCTGAGATGGATGTACCCAGTTGATCTCTACATGAAGATCTTGAAAGGGTACGTGAAGAATCCTCATCGTTCAGAAGCATCTATTGCTCAAAGGTATGTTGCAGAAGAAGCTATTGAGTTTTGTTCGGACTACCTTCATAACACGGATCCTATAGGGGTTCCTAAGCCTCAACATGATGAGATAAGATGTCAAGGTAAGGGTACACATGGCTTAAGAATTAATAGCAAGGGTCGGGAGGAAGTGCTTCAAGCACATTTGTATGTATTGAAACATCGATTCTGTTCAACCTTTCTTATTTGAACATAAAAGAAAAGTCAATCAAGAAAACCCTCGAATGAGCGAAAGGTGGTTGTTGAACAAGCATAATAAGACTTTCTTACCATGGTTCAAGGAAGAAATGCTTAAGGATGGTAGTACTGCTTCTGATGACGTAAGATGGCTAGCAAGTAGGCCTAGCTTCAACGTCATATGTTGGAGCGGATACGACATCAATAACTTTTCCTTTTATTCAAAGGAACAAGATAACAAGAGTACCATGCAAAATAGCGGGGTTATGATCGTGGCCGAAGCAATGCACTTCTCTAGTGCAAAGGACACAAAACCCATTAAAGCACCGACACCTTACTTTGGATATATTGAAGATATTTGGGTGCTCGATTACACTAAGCTTACGGTGCCGATTTTTAAATATAAGTGGGTTGATAGTAACGGTGGTGTACAAACCGACGAATTGGGGTTCACATTGGTAGAACTCAACAAGTTAGGTCATATAAATGAGCCTTTCATAATGGCTTCCCAAGCAAAACAAGTGTTCTACATCACTGATCCTTCTAACAAAAGGTTGTCCGTGGTTCTCAAAGGAAAAAGCATGTATAATGGTAGTGATGAAAATCAAGATTCAAATCCTGATATTCCTGAGACTCCTTCTTTTTCAACAAACATGCCTACTATAATCGAGGAGACACAGGTGGACGATGTACATGCCACTCGTGATGATCATCACGAAGGGATATTGATATAGGTAGTTTAAACTTAGTATACATTTATTTTTATTTATACTTCTGTATTTATTTTTAGTTATAACCTATGTTAATAAATATATATTGTTTCTGAACAGGCATACATATGGATCAGTCGGATGGCCCACATGCACGGGTGGACACTGTGGGGCCTACGCAGGACCCGATCGCCCCTATGCCTGATTCTAGTGTAAGTTTACATGTTATATACTATCTTTAGTCCTTCTTTTTAATGTAAGTTTATAATGTTACAACCCTCTATTTTATCATTTTTTTGTCCATACAGACATCACAGGCTCATAGGAAACGGGGTAGAGGAGCCACGACTTTGAAGAAACTAGAGAAGGCCAGGCAAAGCGGACAGAAGCTTGAGGTGTCCTTCGATGCTAATCCTAAATCCCCGGGGACCCGTGCTAAAGAATTTTAAAAGTGGGTGTTTCTACAAGCGAAGCGATGCGTTAGCATCAACTACAACCATTGGAATGGCGTTCCACGTAGCGTTAAGGATCAGATTTGGGAGGCTATCACGGTATTTTACCTTTACATTCTTTTGATTTACATTATTAGATAATTATCTGAGTTATAATCCATCCAGTTGTTATGTATTTAATGTGTAGGTAGCTTGGACTGTACCGAATCACGAGGATCATCATACAAAATGTCTGAAAATGGCATCAAAGCGTTGGAATGGGTTCAAGCACGATCTTACCAGGTACTATGTATCTGGGAAGAAGCGGCTTGATAAGATGTTCTCGGATTATCCCTGGATTGATCAGGATACTTGGGATATGTTTGCTAGGAGTCGACAGGATGAAGAATTTCAGGTTGGTTGATTAAGTTAATTTTGTATGCTTCTTATAGATCATTTAACTGTATTTAATTATGTGTTTTTTGTTTGAATAGGCTAAGGCAGAGAAGGGTCGGCAGAATCAGGCGAAGAACGTCCACCGCCACACCATGTCTCAGGGTGGGTACGAGACTCGGATCGAGGAGATGATGGCGGATAGGCTGAGGGTGAAGCAGGAAGAGCACGTTGCTAGAATAGAAAGAGGAGAGGTGCCTGAGGGCACACCATTAAGTCCCCCGTCGGACATCGACCGCGAGGATGTCTGGTTAGCCGGCCGCACGACAAAGACGGGATCTTTTAAAGTTGATGCCACTCGCGAAGTGGCAGATAAGATTGTATGTAAATAATTAACTTCATTTCAATTGATATTTGTATAGATATTTTTAACACTTTTCACTTGCACGTTTTTTCATTTCTTCATTGTAGATGGATCTTAAAGCACAATGCTCCCAGGGCTCATTCATCCCTTCTGGACGGCGGGACGTCTTGATGACTGCTCTAGGCAAGAAAGACCATCTTGGTCGGGTTATCGGTGTTCCTGGGAACGTGACCATCAAAGAATATTATGGCACGTCTGCTTCACGAAAGCGGGTCGTCGATGAGGCATCAATTTTGGATGACATGACTCAGCAGCTCATCTCCAACCCTGCTATTACAACACATCTGATGAAAAGCTTACTATCCAACCCAGAATTCAAGCAGGCGCTTGCTAGAGAGCTTTCCTCCGTTGGTTCATCCCAGGACACCGCAGGACATGCCAACCCTTCACATGTGAGCACAAAAGAGAGTTATAGTAGGGCACATGTGGAGGAGGATGAGTTGGTAGCTAGGAAGCGGGAGTTGGAAGTCCAACGCCGTGAGCTTGAGTTGGAAATGCAAAGGCGTGAGCTTGAGTTGGACTTCAAATGCCGTGAGCTCAAAATGGTAACAAAGGTATGTATTCATTATTAATGTCCAAATTAGTCAAATAATTACTTGTGTTTTTTTAATTATCAACAACTTATCTATTTTATTTTCCCTAAATTGAAGGCCAAGTCGACGTCGGTGTCGCTGTCACCTGTCACTCGTTTGTTCTCACTTGGTGAGGATTATGCCTTTGAGATTTTTGAATGTCCATTGGAGCACGATGGATGGGTGGCACGCCCAAATCAAGAGAGGATATTTTCCTTCTGTGGTGAAGATCTCGAGCACGCCTGTAGAGATAACGTGTGGATGGCCAGCACGGTTTTGAGTCTCTGGTGCACGTAAGTTAATTTTAATTTTATAACTTATTTATTTTTGGTATTTTTCCATTTAATAATTTATTTTAATTTCAATATATATATTATGTAATTAACATCCACACCTTTTCATATCTTAGGTATCTCCATCGTCTTCAGCTTGATAGGGCCTCGAAATCAGTTTATGGCTTCTTAGATCCGTCAATCCTTATGCCTCAATTATCTGCTGCCGATGAATTTTGTAAATACATAGGGAACTTGATGGGAGACAATCGAAAAGAATTATATCTGGCTCCCTACTGTGTGAATAACCATTGGCAGTTGCTCGTACTTCACCCGTCTAGGCATACCGTCATATTCTTCTGCTCTCTCCACCAAAACCCGCCACAGGAGATGGTGGAAGCTGTAAATACGTAAGTAACTAATCTTCAATTTAATTTAAGTTTTAATATCAGTCGTTTTTAGTTTATTACACACATGATATATGAATTTGTTAATTGACATGATTATTTGTTTATGATAGCGCGCTGAAGGTGAGTATCATAAGTTGCGCCAACGAGAGAGGTAGGACTTCTAAGACTAAAGGAAATCCTGAGTGGATCAACCTCAAGGTTTGGTAGTTTATTTATCAAATAATTAATATTATAATTAGTAATTTATATGTATATTTAACTGACATTGAAATTAATTTTGTTTGTAGTCTCGATTTCAACCTGACGGGTGGTCGTGCGGCTATTATGTGATGCTTCATATGCTGAACATAGTCTCCGCATCTATTACGGATGGATGGAGGAAGGTAATATTTAAACAACTTGTTAAATTATATATTATAGTTTTGGTGATGACTTGCATTAATGTTGTTGTTATTATTTGAACGTGTGTAGGCATTTAACAACCAATCGCCTCTTCAAAAAGATGAGTTTAGAGACTTGAGGATGCGCTTGGCAGAATTCTTCTTCAAGTACGCGGTTGAAAAAGGAATTGACAAGATACCTCCGCAATACTTAGATGAATAGTTTTTTTTGTTAGACTTTAGAAACTAATTAATAACATTTATATATATATACTTAGATTGGTAGTTTTGTTTTTAGACATTAGAGACTAAAATTTATATATATATATATATATATATATATATATATATATATATATAAGAACATGATAACATATTTTTCAAAATTCTGATATCATTGCCTTCCTTTGGTTCCATAGCAATTGTAAGTAGTAATCTAAGATATACCTTGCTGAATATTTTTAATAATATTCATAAAATTAAAGTCTTTACAAAAAATTTACAAAATTCATTAGATCTTATTATTCTTAACCATAGCTGTACCACACCTTTGTTTAATAAGGATTTACATTAATTAACCAAAAGCTACCTCAAAGTAGACTTACTGCTACTCGTAATTTACACTTTGATTTATCTTGCTTCATACCAGATCGATGACGGGGTCAAGGAAGGAAAGGGGAAAAGAAGAGCAGGATGAAAGAAGTAGGAAAACAGGCAGAAATTACATTAATTAAAACAAAATAAAATATGGAATTTAAAACATGAAAACAGTAAAAACAGGTACTGTAGAAATTAAAACATGAAATAAAGCATAAACCCAGAAAGGTGGTAGAACCGACCAAGAACTGGGAAAAATAAAAAGAAACCGGAGCGGAGGCAGAGCCTCACCAGAACCGGTGGAGGGAGAAGAGATGATTTAAACCATGCAGGTTTTGATTGAAAACAGCTTGAAAACTACAAGCTTTAACACTACAAGATTGAAAAGATTGAAGAAGAAAGAAAAAGAACTGAGGAACTCACAAAAATGAAAGCTCAGAAGGCTCTCAGAGTTTCTCACTCTAAAATCTCTCTAAAAATTTCGGATGCCTAACAACTGAGCCTAGCATCCTTTAAATAGAAGATTGAAAATTTACTATTACAACAGTATCGGTAAAATTGACCTATACTATTGCAACTATTACAACATAGAACCGGTATCATGACTGGGACTGTGCTGTCGGTAAGTGAATAGTGCCGGTGATAAACAGTGCCGGTAACTTGACTGGAACTGTGACTGTCGGCAAGGAACAGTATCAACGGATGACTGGAACTATTCAATCCAGAATTTTGATTGACTTTGTTGACTGAGAGATAGGGATTACTCATCATCACTCAGGTTGACTGTGGTATCAATACCGTAGCAGTCATCTTCATTTTGATAGAAGGGATCTGAGCACTGACTTAAATCCTCTTCGTCGTCTTATTCATCAGTTTGGGGAAGCTTCTTCTTGGAGGATTTTGAAGAAGAGGCTTCTTCATCCTTAGCTAGCTTCAAGATTGCTTCCATATTTCTGAGGAAGCTTTCCTTTGAATTGGATCCTGCTAATACTGAAACAATCCGAGACCTTTGATTCAAGAACTCGCAAGTTTCTGGATTAGCTGCCTTCATCCATTTAGGATTCTGCTGGAACCAGATTTTAACATTGTCACTTGTGGCTGCTGCATAATTGAACTGTGCCCACCACTTGACAAAGGTTGCTCTTTGTAAGATTTTCAATAAACCAGGGTATTGATCTTGCTTCTGGTATTTATACTACCAACTGAAAACCCATGAAAGGGAAAATTTGGAGAAAAATATTAGATTGACGGGGAAAGGGGTTTCCTTGTTGTCAAAATATTTTTCGAAAGTTTGATATCCTTCAAGAACTTCTTCAGGAAGGATCTGCTTGATTGGGCCAAATATTCTCCACCAGTGGACGAACCAATGAGGGAATTTGTACTTAACATTCTTTTTGAAATATATCAACCAAGAATGTTTATTTTGAATATTTTGGTACCAGAAAATGTTGTACCAAGCTTGTTGATAATCCCAGTAATTAAAACCAATGGGATCAAAAGTTTGAGAATTTTTTTTGAAAACATTTAAATTCTTTCCAAATTGTTCAGGTGTTAAAACCTTCAAAATCTGGAAAGTTGAGTGAGTGTATGTTGATTGATCTTTAGGGTCACGGTAATGTTTGATCGTGACTGAGTCTGTATCAATCAAAATAAACTCATAAAAATTTCTGGTTTTGTTTGGTTGGGATTGTTGGAAATGAGAACCATTTTGAAAGATTTTGGAGGGAACTTTATTAGGGTTGTTATCCAAAATCCTGGTTCCATTTGAACAACAAATTGAAATATGTTTTTTGCAACATAATTAGTTGCGGCCGTTTGAGTTTGGGTTTGGATGATGTCTTTTGATAAACGTGTATCAGGTTTGACAACATTTATGGGAATAGCTGTTTGGGCTAATTCTCTGATTAGGTCTCTGAGTGGGGGTGGAGAACCTGATTCGTTTTCCACTCTATCTCCCCATGTTCCCTTAGGGAGTTTGGTCAGGCCTTGATCTTGAAAGGCTTGAAGTGTTTGAATTGGGATGCCATAGTCAGCTTTTGACTGTTTGGCAGTTTGCTGGGTTGAAGACCCATATTGGATTTGGGTTGAAGACCCAAGTTTGATTGCGGGTTGTTGGGTCGATGACCCATATTGTTTTTGGGCTGAAGGCCCAGATTTGGATGCACCTTCGCGTTTGGGTCCTTTAAGGTCAATACCTTTACGCTTCCCCTTTGAAGAGGAAGTCTCTGTCTTTGGCATTGCTGCCAATCTCTCTCTCTTACCTACCCTGTAAATATTCACGAGTAAGAAAGTCAGGAAGAGAATTTGAAGAGCCTTTGATAAATTCAGTTTGAAAATCAAATGCACTTAAAATTGCTTGCCATCTGGCAAAAATCTGTTTTGATGCCAAATTTTTAACATCTTTTTGTAAAATATCTTTGGCAGATTTACAATCTACTCTAACCAAAATTTTTTGATTAAGTAAATCTGATTGAAATTTTGAAATACATAAAACTATTGCCAATATCTCTTTTTTGACAGTAGAATAATTTTGTTGAGCAGAATTCCAATGCTTAGAAGTATATGCAATGATATGCTCTTTATTTGAAATCCTTTGTTTTAAAATACCGCCATAACCAATGTCAGAAGCATCGGTTTCAACAATTTTGAAAGCAGAAGTATTTGGAAGATAAAGACATAAAAGATTCTTTATCTTAGATTTGATAAGTTGGACAACTTTTGTATGCTCGTCCGTCCAAGGAGGAGGTTCCTTCTTTAGACGATTGTGCAAGGGTTTGATGATATTACTAAGATTGGGGACAAAGTCAGCAACGTAATTGAGACATTCTAGGAATCTCTGAAGCTGGGTTTTGTCAATGATTTGATCAGGAAACTTATCAGCAAATTCGATAGCTCTGCTGATAGGAATGATAGTTCCTTGGAAAATGTTATGATCAAGAAATCTAATCTTAGTTTGGAAGAGATCAATTTTGGTTTTAGACACAGCTAAACCATTCCTGTTGATCACACTTATAAAGATTCTGACATGTTTGAAGTGTTGATCAATAGATTGAGAAAAGACTAAAACATCATCAAGGTAGACGATTGTAAAGTCTGTATAGGGATTGAAGATATCATTCATAATTCTCTGGAATTCTGAAGGAGCATTTTTGAGACCAAAGGGCATAACATTCCATTCGTAATGCCCAAAGGGAACAGTGAACGCTGTTTTGTAACGGTCACTTTCTTTGACTTCTATCTGGTAGTAACCAGATTTCATGTCAAATTTTGAAAATATTATTGCCGTGCTTAGGCGGTTAAGCAAATCCCTTTTGTTGGGAATTGGATATCTGATCCACCTAAGAGCTTGGTTCAAAGGTTTATAATTGATGACTAAGCGAGGTATTCCACGCTCAATCTCAGCCTGCTTATTAACATAAAAAGCAGAACAAGACCAAGGAGACTTGCTCTCCCTGATTAAACCTTTGCTTAAGAAATCGTCAATTTCCTTTTGACAATACTTAAGGAGTTCATGATTCATTTGGATTGGTCTGGATTTGGTTGGAATTTGCCTTTCCTTGAAATCTTGTTCATAAGGCAAATCTACAAAGTACTTCTTTCTGTTCCAAAATGCTGTGGGCAAATCAGAACAGATAGTCTCTTGGATTTCATTGAAAAGGATTTTAACCTTCTCTTTGATCTTTGGTTGCTTCCATTGCAACTCTATGTTCTTAAAAGAAATTTCTTCTTTCAAGAAATTGATTTGGTTGATTTTGTAATCGAGAAGATTTAAATCTCGAGTGATAGGCTTTCTGATGAATGGGAAGACTATGTCTTTTACCCAGATGCTGAGTTTTAATTCCATTGTGGGAAATGGAAAGGGGAAAAAGAGACATAATGAATGGAGATCCAAGGATCACTTCATTTTTCAAGTCTCTGGCCAATAAAAAAGGGGTTTCAACCTGGAAACCTTGGTTTTCTATAATGGCTTTGGGCAGCTTATAATTGATTCTAAGTTTAGAACCATTAGCTGCTCTTAACTTCTCCGAAGTCTTCTCGAAGTATTTTGTAGGAATTAACCCTTCTTGGATGCAATTGGAATCAGCACCTGTATCAAAGAGTGTTGCAGAATCAAGAACAAATTCTCCAATAATAATTTTGATCTTGATATGAAACTTTTGAATCTTTAATTGATTTACTAAATTCAATAATGCTTCATCCTCATGATCTTCCTGATCTTTAGGCTTGTCATGCTCATCTTCCTTGATGACGCTTGATTCTGGTTTATCCTCATCACCAGACTAGTCTGATTGAGCCTCTGCCATTTGAGACAAAATTAGTTTATGAACAGCTTGTTCTTGTTTGATCTCTTTGATCTCTTGTTTGAGATTCTTAATCTCTTGCTGGAGATCATGAATCGTTACTGGTTTCTTTGTCTGAGTGGTTTCCAGCCTCTTCAGAATTTGTTTAAAGTCAAAATGATCTTTGACTATGACTTTGCCTTTTCCCTTGGAATCCTTTTCCTTAGAGGATTCCATGGAAGATTTGAGCTTGTCCAGATACTTTCTCCTTTCATCTGGATCAATTATAGAATCAATGACTTCAAAAAGGAGATCTTGCTCCTTAGTTAAGACATTAATCTCAGGAGATGAATCGGAGCTAAGGTTTCCAACTTCATCTTCTTGAACATGATTGATATCTTCAGCAAAATCACCATCTGATTCTTCTTCTGAAGTGTCTGATTGAACCAAAAGATTATTTAGTTGTTCCTCAACTGATGGTTCGAGATTCAATTCTTTGATTTTCTTTTTCAGCCTACAGTATTTACTGATGTGGCCAGGTTTGCCTCAGTTATACCAGGTAACCGCTTTCTTGGGGAACCTATCACCAGAAGTTGGTTTAGGTTTGAATTCTGGTTTAGGTTTGCCATACCTTTTGTTTTTCTTGTACTTAGTATACTTGGTATACTTAGATTTTTGGGCTTTGCCTTCATATCTTTTAGAAGACTTGGTTTTATCCTTTGGACAAGGATGTATACCAAATTGTTCACAAAAAGACCCTAAATCCTTCTTGGCGGCCTTTTCTTTTTTGAACTGATCTCTGACTTTGTCTTCCTTACAAAGTTTTGCCCCTATTTTATGGGTAGCTGCAATGAGTTGACCATAACTCAGTTGCTCATATGGAATATTTCCATCTGGAGATTGGGCTATGAGTTCATCCTTAACAAGATCACCTAAAGATCACCCAAACTCAAACGGCCGCAACTAATTATGTTGCAAAAAACATATTTCAATTTGTTGTTCAAATGGAACCAGGATTTTGGGATAACAACCCTAATAAAGTTCCCTCCAAAATCTTTCAAAATGGTTCTCATTTCCAACAATCCCAACCAAACAAAACCAGAAATTTTTATGAGTTTATTTTGATTGATACAGACTCAGTCACGATCAAACATTACCGTGGCCCTAAAGATCAATCAACATACACTCACTCAACTTTCCAGATTTTGAAGGTTTTAACACCTGAACAATTTGGAAAGAATTTAAATGTTTTCAAAAAAAATTCTCAAACTTTTGATCCCATTGGTTTTAATTACTGGGATTATCAACAAGCTTGGTACAACATTTTCTGGTACCAAAATATTCAAAATAAACATTCTTGGTTGATATATTTCAAAAAGAATGTTAAGTACAAATTCCCTCATTGGTTCGTCCACTGGTGGAGAATATTTGGCCCAATCAAGCAGATCCTTCCTGAAGAAGTTCTTGAAGGATATCAAACTTTCGAAAAATATTTTGACAACAAGGAAACCCCTTTCCCTGTCAATCTAATATTTTTCTCCAAATTTTCCCTTTCATGGGTTTTCAGTTGGCAGTATAAATACCAGAAGCAAGATCAATACCCTGGTTTATTGACAATCTTACAAAGGGCAACCTTTGTCAAGTGGTGGGCACAGTTCAATTATGCAGCAGCCACAAGTGACAATGTTAAAATCTGGTTCCAGCAGAATCCTAAATGGATGAAGGCAGCTAATCCAGAAACTTGCGAGTTCTTGAATCAAAGGTCTCGGATTGTTTCAGTATTAGCAGGATCCAATTCAAAGGAAAGCTTCCTCAGAAATATGGAAGCAATCTTGAAGCTAGCTAAGGATGAAGAAGCCTCTTCTTCAAAATCCTCCAAGAAGAAGCTTCCCCAAACTGATGAATAAGACGACGAAGAGGATTTAAGTCAGTGCTCAGATCCCTTCTATCAAAATGAAGATGACTGCTACGGTATTGATACCACAGTCAACCTGAGTGATGATGAGTAATCCCTATCTCTCAGTCAACAAAGTCAATCAAAATTCTGGATTGAATAGTTCCAGTCATCCGTTGATCTTGTTTCCTGCCGAAAGTGATCCTGAGTTCGATCAAATTCAAGATTGTTTATCACCAAGCACTATTCACTTACCGACAGCACAGTCCCAGTCATGATACCAGTTCTATGTTGTAATAGTTGCAATAGTATAGGTCAATTTTACCGATACTGTTGTAATAGTAAATTTTCAATCTTCTATTTAAAGGATGCTCGGCTCAGTTGTTAGGCATCCGAAATTTTTAGAGAGATTTTAGAGTGAGAAACTCTGAGAGCCTTCTGAGCTTTCATTTTTGTGAGTTCCTCAGTTCTTTTTCTTTCTTCTTCAATCTTTTCAATCTTGTAGTGTTAAAGCTTGTAGTTTTCAAGCTGTTTTCAATCAAAACCTGCATGGTTTAAATCATCTCTTCTCCCTCCACCGGTTCTGGTGAGGCTCTGCCTCCGCTCCGGTTTCTTTTTATTTTCCCCAGTTCTTGGTCGGTTCTACCACCTTTCTGGGTTTATGCTTTATTTCATGTTTTAATTTCTACAGTACCTGTTTTTATTGTTTTCATGTTTTAAATTCCATATTTTATTTTGTTTTAATTAATGTAATTTCCGCCTGTTTTCCTACTTCTTTCATCCTGCTCTTCTTTCCCCCTTTCCTTCCTTGACCCCGTCATCGATATATATATATATATATATATATATATATATATATATATATATATATATATATATATATATTTGTAGATAGTTATGTTTTTCCTATACATGAGTTTTGGTTTTAAGTCCCCCCATTGTTCCTTTGTATATTTCTTTTCTTTTAGTTAATATTTAAATTTAAGGGTATTGTTTGCAATTCTGTAATGTGTGTGATATTCTGTGTTACTGGGATATTACTGAATGCATGGATAGCTGAGGGGAGTGATATTTTAAAACTGATTTTTTTAAAAAAAAAAAATCTATTAACGTCAGTTGTGTCAAACAACTGACGTTAATAATATTTTATAAAATATACAGTACACTATTAACGTCAGTTGTATTAGGAAACTGACGTTAAAAATGAAACCTGTAAAGTCCGTTCTTTAACAGAACTGACGTTAGTTTTAACAACATTAACGTCAGTAGTGTTAAAGAACTGACGTTAGTAGTTTAATATTTAATGTCAGTTGTTTAAACAACTAATGTTAAAATATTATCTATTAACGTCAGCTGTATTTACGTCATACAATATTCTGACGTATAAAATCATTTATTTGACTATATATATATATATATATATATATATATATATATATATATTCTCATTGTTGTGCATTTTTTATGTTGCTACGTGCACTTTAGCGGTGTTTTCTTTCTTTCCCAGCTTTATCCACTCAGCCACTGATGCCAGATTAGAGTACTAATGAAATTGGAGTCTTTGAACAATATTTGATAGATGGTGATATAATGATTTGAGAAGAGTCTATTTTTATTCACACAATTCAGTATAAAATTTGCCTTAAACTATTATCCAAATTTCAAACATGCAATTGTTGTGTAATCATTGTACTCCCATCAATAAATTCTATTGCTTTTATATATATATATATATATATATATATGAAATTGGATGCTAATGTAAAAAAATCTAATCGCTTAGCTGTATTGTTTCAATTGTCATAGAAGATGAGAAGATGGATGTATAGTTGTATACTTATGCTCGTTTTAAAGTGATAAGGATTGGAAACAAATCAAGCTTCACTCAGGTTCACCTTGGATGAGAATTTTAAACGCGACTCCAGAGTAGAATCATGGAGAACTAGCACACAACAATTAGTTAGTTTAGTTAGGTAAGAAGATATCTGTGGAACACATCGAGGATAAAAACATATATAAATAGAGGTGACTTGTAATATGAGGGAGCATATAAGTCCCTCAAGGGAGCAAAAATAACTGGTTGTTGTAGATCATTTTGATGATATATTTTTAAATTTAAATTTTACATGGATTATCTTTTTTTAATTTGTTATTTGCAGCAAAATCCCTATTCCTTTTCCTCCAGTCCAAACGCTTTCTTTCTTTTCTTTTTAACCCCAATCCATCAATTATGATTCAATTCACTCTAAAGTGTTAATAAAAGTCGGAACTAAATGTTGAAATTGGCAATAGTTAAAGAGGATTTTGAAACCCAAAATCTAATAAATGAAAAACAGAGGTGATTTCGATGGCAAAAGGTTTGCCTCCATGCCAGACATTGATCTAGCAGCCAGAAACCACAAGCTCTGAGCATCATAGGAAACAAAAGCATTGGAATGTTATTCAACCATTACAGAAAGCAGAAACCACAAAATCCCCAATCTCCCTCTTCATTTGCATGTTCTTCACCTTCACTTCCGTGATCTGGAACCGCAACAGGCGACAGAGGCGGCGATGAAGAAGAAGAGAAGGATCCACACTTTCACTGGTCGAGAATCTGAGAACCTTTTCTCTTAAATTTTTCAGATTTCCTCCGCGGTACCCCTTCCCATTGACACAGCACCTTCTTAACGGAAAACGACAGTTGCGTTTTGATGGAAGAATGAGAAACATACTACTCTAACACCAACCAACTACCATTGCACCAGATATGCTAAAATGCCACAAATCCAAGGGAGAGAGAAAGTTGGGTCACATGAGCTTTGTATCAGGTAGGATTAAGTTGCAATTTATAATTTCATTAAATTAAATATTAGGGACTATTAAATAATTATAAAGAAAACCTGGATTACTAGGTACAAGTAAATAATCTAAGTCATTCAATTATCTTAATAATTGTGAACACCTAATTTTGCCCAGATTTTTTAATTAATATTTTGAAGAAAATAATAGACAAAAATAAAAATAAAACAAAATGTTTTTATTCTGGGCCCATTACATCATCAAATGGAGTCCATTTTCGTTTTTATCTTTTAGGCCCATTATCCCAAACCCAACCAAAAATTGTTTTTATTCTGATTTGTTAAGTTAAAATAAAATAAAATAATAAAAAGTAATTTTGTTTTTAAATAATCTGCTCCCATGCTTGTACCCCTCTTTGTAATCTTCTTTTTTCAGAAAAAAAGGGGGACAATGGTACAAGCCATCCTCACCCATTGCTGCCCCTGCAAGGTGGTGGAGCAAAGGCTGATTTGCTCCCCACTACTTATACCCACCAGCTGGCCTAACAAAGAGATTTGTCATCTTCTTCATCTTCTGTGCTATATATTGAACAGTGACCAAAGGAAGAGGGGGAAATAGCAACAGAAAAATACCCAATATTCTCCTTTCCAATCTCTAGCAACCATCACTCCCAAATCACAAATCAAACACAAAATACCCAACTCCAGAACAAAGAAAAATCAGAAAATCAGAAACAAAAAAACCTTTCTCTTTTTTTTCTCTCTTTCTTTCTTCCTGCTTCACTTTTCTACACAGAACCCATCTCCTTCTTCCTCTTAACTCCAACCCTTCTTCCTCCTTCATCCAAAACCCAACAAACAACACACCCAGACAGAACACCCAATAGATCAGAATCGCACCCTCCGCCGTGTGCCGCCCTCCGGATCGTCTTCCTCCTCCGCGCGAAATGTCCCCCTCCACCGCGAAACCACGCCAACCGCCGCCCTCTGTCCTATCAGCGCCTTGCCGGAGACCCTGCAGCCACCATCATATCCTCTTCTTCCTTGGACCACGAACCTGATCTGTCCATCCCTGCCGCGAACCGCCCCTGATAAAAGACCTCCGGCCGTCGCCGGACCATTGCTAACTCGTCGACGCTGCAGAGGAGGCGTGCGTCACCACCGTGTGCAGAACCGTCATCACCGTGTGCAGAACCGCCACCACGCCGCAACCAGAAGCCGCCGCACGAACGGCCGTCCACCCTCGTCGTCCGCACCGCCGCTCCCCCTATCGCTGGTTCCAGTCACCTCCATCAACACCTCCTTGAGCTCCATTGTTGGTAACAAGGAGGCTTGCACTACTAGAAAACTTGAATTTTCGGACGGAATTTTCGGACGAAAATGTTTCCGTCTGAAATTTTCCGAAAATTTCGGACGGATTTCAGACGGATTGTGTTATTTTTTATATTTTCCTTGATCCGTCAAACCGTCCAAATTTGACGACGGAATTCAGACGCAATGTTTTCCTTTCTGACGGATTTCAGACGGATTGTTTTCCTGGATCCGTCTGAAATCCGTCCGAAATTTTCGGACGGATTTCAGACGGATTGTGTTATTTTGTATATATTCCTTGATCAGTCTGAAATCCGTCCGGAAATTTCGGACGGATTTCAGACGGATTGTGTTATTTTTTATATTTTCCTTGATCAAGTCAAAAATCCGTCCAAATTTTTGGACGGATTGTGTTATTTTTTATATTTTCCTTGATCATTCAAATCCGTCCAGAAAATTTTGGACGGATGTCACACTGGATTGTGTTATTTTTTATATTTTACTTCATCTGTTTCAAATCCGTCCAAAATTTGGACCGGATTTCACACTGAATTTGTTATTTTTATATTTTCCATGATTTATCTTACATCGCTCAAATCCGTCCGAAAATTTGGACGGATTTCACACGGATTGTGTTATTTTTATATTTCTTACATCCATTCAAATCCGTCCAAAATTTTTGGACTAATTTCACACGGAATTTGTTATTTTTTATATTTTCCTTGGGCGCGCTTTCAAATTTTGGTCTATCATGGCCGTGACACTCATCACGGCTAGGCCGTGATCGGTTGTCTGGATCAGCTAACATGTCACGGCCGTGACGGGCATCACGGCTAGGCCGTGACAGCTTCTGACTTTTGCCTTCTGCTCTGCTTGATCATGGCCGTGATGGTCATCACGGCTAGGCCGTGATGGGCTCTGTTTGACTCATTTTCTTCACTTTTCAAGCCCTATCTTCATCCAAGCTCCATCATGGTCAATCTTGAGCATTTTACCTTAATTTCTGCAAAACAACACCACAAAACCGCCTTACCCGTTCCAAGGTAAAAACTACTAAAAATCAATTTAAATATGCCTAAACTATATGAAAATGCATGCAAAAATGTACATGAAATGTGATGTAAAATCACACTATCAAATAGATCCGAAAATTTACATGATCCTTTTTTTTTGGATCATATCACCTAACTAGGCCAATTTGTACTTTTTCGGGCATAATGGAGCCCCAATGGACTTGTTTGATCCTAATAGAGCCCAAATCAACTTGTTAAGTCCTAATTGGGCCAATTGCCCCGTACGACCTAATTGTACTTTTTTGGTCCTAATGGAGCCCAAATGGACTTGTTTGATCCAAATAGAGCCCAAATGGACTTTTTAGGTCATATAGAACCTGAATGGGTCAATTTGTACTTCTTTGGTCCTAAAGCAGCCCAAATGGACTTGTTTGATCCTAATAGAACCCAAATGGACTGTTTAGGTCATATATGACCTAACTAGGCCAATTTGTACTTTTTCAGGCATAAAGGAGCCCCAATGGACTTGTTCGATCCTAATAGAGCCCAAATCGACTTGGTATGACCTAATTGGGCCAATTGCCCCGTACGGCCCAATTGTACTTCTTTGGTCCTAATGGATCCCAAATGGACTTGTTTGATCCTAACAGTGCCCAAATGGACTTTTTAGGTCATATACGACCTAACTGGGTCAATTTGTACTTCTTTCGTCCTAATGGAGCCAAAATGGACTTGTTTTATCTTAATAGAGCCCAAATGGACTGTTTAGGTCATATAGGACCTAACTAGGCCAATTTTTACTTTTTCGGGCATAATGGATCCCAAACGGACTTGTTTGATCCTAATAGAGTCCAAATCGACTTGTTAGGACCTAATTGGGACAATTGCCCCGATCGGCCCAATTGTACTTCTTTGGTCCTAATGAAGCCTAAATGGACTTGTCTGATCCTAATAGAGCCCAAATGGACTTTTTAGATCATTTAGTACCTAACTAGGCCAATTTGTACTTCTTTGGTCCTAATGGAGTCCAAATGGACTGGTTTGATCCTAATAGAGCCCAAACTGACTTGTTAGGACCTAATTGGGCCAATTGCCCCGATCGGCCCAATTGAACTTCTATGGTCCTAATGAAGCCTAAATGGACTTGTTTGATCCTAATAGAGCCCAAATCGACTTGTTAGGACCTAAGCGTAAGCTCAAAACATGATTTTCTTTGAGAATAACCTTGTTTGGTAATAAGATTAAATGTTTAGATCAAATTAGAATGTGTGTTTGGTCATGCGTAATTGATTTCTTGATTTCTGATTGTTGCGCGTTGTTTGATTCCCTCTCTGAGACGTTTGACACGGCTATGCTTGCTTGATGGAGTAGATAATTACACTCTTGGAGCTAACGTGAGCATTAAGACGAGGATCCTTTACTTGTTTGTTTATTTTCAATTACATGTAATGAGTGTTGCAATTACTCATGGACTGATGCAAGATCTAGGAAAACAAATGTCCTGTTTGATGGGTGGATGGGTGGAGTTTCCAAGTTTCTTCTTTCATTTTGTTTGCTAATTGCTATTCTATGCAGAGAGAGAAAGTGAGAATGAGTTAGAGAGAGAGATAAGAATAAGAAAAACAAAGGAGGGTTATTGAAGTTTGAAGATAGGTGCTGCAAAAAAATAAAATAAAAGAAAAGGAAAGGGATATAAATGAAATGAAAATGGGATGATGTTGTTTCTCTGCTAATTGTAACACCCTAGTTTTTACACATATAATTATTTTATTTGGATGTTTATGTTAATTTTGTTATGTGGTTTAGTTTGAGTAATTAAATTACTCTCTTCAAATTATTTTATTGGGTGCGTTAGCACTGACTTATTTCAGTGAATGCACGCTTACTAGACAATAAGTTACATTATTGTCACTATTATTACCGGTACAGAAAAATATTTTAAATAATAAGATTAAGAGAAAAGCATTTTCATATTTTCATTCTATTTAATTTTAGAGTTGAAAATAAACTGGTTTGACATTTATCGGAGATTAAATTTTGGACTGAGTATTTTCTTAGTTGATCAGTTCAACTATTAATCTTTACTCTAATTTGAATTTCGAAATCATATATTTATCAATCTTTAGTTTTAGATTCAAAAAAAAGTAAAAACATGATTATTTTAGGCTTAATATTTATCACTCATTTTGTACCTATTACTAAATAATTAACTTAAAAACCTAACTTTCTCATTTTTTTTTCTCTCTCTCGACGTCTCTCCCTCACTTTCTCTTTTCTTTCTCTGCTTCTCCTTCTTTCTCCCTTCTTCTTCTTCCCCACTTCTTCTCCCCCCAAACTCAGCTCCTCCCTTTTACTTCCTGTCTGGTTCGCGCCGCCACTAGGGAGGCCAACGTTCGGCCACCCCTCTCAGCTGCACGCCGCCACCCCTTGGACGTCCGTCGCCGTCCAGCCGTACTCTGCCATGGGAGGTCCGCCATGGGTTAGCCTTCCGGTGTTGTCCAAGACCGTTCGAGAGCCGTCCGACCACCGCGCCTGGTAGGGAGTCTCACGTAGGGTCGTTTGATTTCTTCCTGAACTCTTGCAGCAGCGCGAAAATGGAGCTCTGTCGCTGTCTCGGGTCGTCCGCCGTCATCACCACCTTGGGTCGTCGTCACAGTACCTCTTCCCTTCTCCCGGTGTAAGTGAAATCTCATCTATTTTGCTCAGATTCAGAAAAACCCCAAATTGATTTTAAAACCCTAAACCCTAGCTTTTGAATTCAGAGTTTAATTTTGAAATTGAACCTTGTTTTGTGCAATTTGGACTATTAATTAGTTATTCCCTAAATCAATTTCATCATTCTGTTGAATGTTCATTTGCACAGATTGAACAAGGTACCAATAACTACTTTGACTTTTCATGAAACCATCTTTGAAGCTTCTATGTTATGAAATTATAAAATTCAGTGCTAATTATTTGTGTTGCAGTCATATAGCTGAGATGCAGTTATTAGTTATTATTGTAATTTAGTTTGTGATAGTTTCAGTTGTGGCTACTCTTCTGTGAAAAGAATGCAAATTTGTGAAAGTGTGTTTTTTTGTTGTGGGGACTTTACATGAATGATATAAAAAAGTTTCCTTCTTCATGTTGTTGGTGTGGCCACTTGTACAAATTGCTTGCTTTCTTTGTTAGGAACATGGTTTTATTATACTATCTCTTGGTTTAGTCACTGAACCTTGTTTTGACAACACAACTGTATTAAGTGTCAGCGTTTGATGGCTTGGTGTTTTTATGAGGGGATTCAAGGAACTTGTAACTATTTGCAGTATCGTTTGTCATGTTCTGCAACTCTATTCATGTAGCTTGCTAGTGGCACCTTGCATTCCTAATGATTTTAGGTACCGACTTGCAGAATTGTATCTGTTTTATTGTTGATATCATGTCTAAATTGGTATTCTATGTATGTCATTTATGTAAATATGCTGGATGCACATGCTTGTCTCTATATTTGTCTCAGCAGCTATTGAATTACGTCCTGACTGTGGTGTAAATCGCTTGGCAAGTTTCTCTAGCTTCTTGAAGTTGGATAGGATCATGTTAAAGCTCATTTCTTTTCAGATTTATTCTAATTTAATGTTGTCATTTTAGTTGGTTGAGAAATTGTCTGCCAAAGCATCGGATGGTCCCACAAAGATAAAAATACATGCCTCGCTATTATTCTTTGAGGAGCATAATATCAAATGGGAACCCAAGTCGTTTGGAGATAATGATGGAAAGTCTTCGCAAGACCTGTTGGTGGGCTACTAGACTTTGTTCATTTTGGATTATTATCTTTAGCTTATTTAATATAAAATGTAAGTTTGCTGTATTATATTATTTTGACATTATTTTTATTTATATGTTAAGGTTGGGCCAAATACTGTTAAGAAGGCTACTTATCCAGAATCTTCTCAAGGCCATGTTCCATCTGTTCATGATGAAAAGGCTCCTCCCAACATAGGTGCTTCCTCACAACTTAGACCTATGGATGATGTATCTACATATTCATATGAGAAGAATGCAAGTGGTGCCTTTAGAAAGGTCGGTGGCAATCAGTCAACGACATCAGGGGTGTCTAATCCAGAAACTAGACCTTCAGGTAAATTTTTGAAGATAGTAATTGCAAATGAATTTGGGGCTTTTGTTCTTTCTATTGCCTGAATATTTGGGATTCTTTCTTATAGGAACTGGAAGACAAGAAATGGATTTTAGAGATTCGAGTTCTGAAAATAGGAGTGCCTTTCCTATGGGTAAGCAGAATAGGAACATGGAATTCAAAGATGTTGCCTCTGCTGCAAAGGCTGCTGCAGAATCTACAGAACTTGCAAGCATAGCTGCAAGAGCAGCTATTGAACTTTCAAACCGAGAGAACATGACAAGGCAGTACTCAAGTGGGTCACATAGTTCTTCTGGCAACTTTATTTATTTATTTTTGTTTGGTTCATTACATGACCTTCACAGTTCACAGTGGCTTGATCTTCTGATAGTTTTTAAGTCATGACTTTTGGATTGAATGCAGCAATTGATATTTGATTTTTAGAAGTTGTATGGTACCAAGGCTGTATTTTGTAACAATAGTCAAATTCATGATTTTGTGATTGAATGTTAAACTGCAAATGTTGGTGATCGGTGCCATATAATTCGCATTGATAATGAAACTGTAATGTAAGTGAAGTGATCTGTCACGGCTGTGATGGGCATCACGGCCTGGCCGTGATAGCTTCTGCCTTGAATGTTGCTTCACTAAATGGTCTGTCACGGCCGTGATGGGTATCATGGCCTGGCCGTGTCAGATTCTGCCTAGAAGGGGTCTGGCTCAGTTGACATGTCACGGCCGTGATGCGCATCACGACCTAGCCGTGACAGCTTCTGCCTTGAACACTTCACTAAATGGTCTGTCACGGCTGTGATGGGTATCACGGCCTGGCCGTGACAGATTCTGCCTAGAAGGGGTCTGGCTCAGTTGACATGTCACGACCGTGATGGGCATCACGGCCTGGCCGTGACAGATTCTGACTTTTCATTCTTCCGTGGGAAATCCGTCCCAAATCCGTTGGAAAACAAAAATAAATCTGTTTGAAATCCGTCCGAACAATAACCAACAAAATCACAACATCCGTCCCAAATCCGTCCGAAAACAAAAATAAATATGTCCGAAATCCGTCTGAACAATAACCAAAATCCGGATTTCTATGTTGTCCATATTCCGTCCGCAATCCGTCCGTAAATATTTTCGGACAGAATTTGGGACGAATTTTATAATTTCCCACGAGGCTTTTTCTGACGGGTGCCATTCCATCCGAAATCCGTCCGAAATGAATTATCCGTCCGAAATTTGTCCAATTTTCGTCCGAAATCCGTCTGAAATTCTGTCCGAAAATGATGGATTTCTAGTAGTGTTGGGAGCCTCTGCTGCCTCCCCCCCACCTTCCCCTTTTTATTCTTTTAACCTTTTTATGTTTGCTTGACTTATGCTGATAGCTCTTAGGGTTTTGATATTTGGTTGGGTTTGTAGCATGTGGCCCATTTGTTTGTTTCTATCTATGTTGTTGTTTTTTTTTTTTTTTAGAATTTGGGCCAAACAGAAAACCAAAGAGTAATTTGTTTCTAAAATGTTTTGGGCTCTATCTGGTAGGCCTGATTTTGTTTTCAAAATTTTGTGATTGGACCAGGGATGTAGTTAGACCCATCAGCATGAAATACAAGCTGAGGGCTAACTATTAGGTTTCCCTTTTATCGATATGGGCCTTTTCAGATTTGGGTCAGATTCTCTCCCTTATAGAAAAAATGCCTTAGAAAAAAAAAATTAATTAATATAAAAATTTAAAGTTTTGTTAAAAAAAAGTTATAAAAAATAAAAATAGATTTTTTTTTTGAATTTCATGCAACAATTTATAACGTTGATGTACGGTTTTTCGTCCTCAAGTGTTGTAAAAATTGTAAGGGTTTATCGTATAGCTCCGCTATCTTTAACCCTGTGCAAGAGTGAATTATCTTTTATAAAAAAATAATAAAAACGTTTTTTTTTCAATTTATACTTTTAACCAATTTTACCCAATTTCATTTAATAAAAATCTCTTTTTAATTCACGCAACAATCTACGACGTTGATGTATGATTTTTCATCCTCAAGTGTCGTATGAATTGTAAGGGTTTATCGTGTAGCACTGCTATCTTGGACTCTATGCAAAAGTGAATTTATTCTGAAATAAAATATTTTTTTAAAATAAAATAAATAAATCAAAATATTTATCAAAATTAAAATCAACCAACCAATCAATTTTTTCAAAAGAACTACGTGGCTTTGAGTTTCCCATCGCACCAGGGAATACGTAGGAGCAAGATAAATCATCTTGTCGAGCCAAAACTAAATTTTCCATTTTTGTGTCTCTTTTAATGTTAAAATAATTAATCAAAATAATTAAACTTTTCCTTTTTTAACAATAAATTCAAAAAAAAAATATAAAAAATAATAAAAATTTTGAAATGTTAAAAATTAAAAATAATTCTTTCTTGTGAACAATTTTGGGGTAAAATAAATATTTAAAAGGTTATTAAAATGTTTTTGCACAATTAACTTGAGATGCCGTTTTTTAAACGGGCGAGGTGGGGTGCTAACACCTTCCCTACTCGTAACCGACTCCCGGACTCACCTCTCTCTCTTTTTTTAAGACCAGTTTACCTTTAAATAATTAGGTTTTCTAAGATTTTCCCAATAAAAATTTTAGTGGCGACTCCTATGTCTTTTTATCTTCCCTTTTTCGCGGCGCCCGGACGGGACGGTCGCAACAGCTGGCGACTCCACTGGGGACTTTTGAGAGTCAGGCCTATCATAGTTGGTTATGCATTTTTAAACAGCTTTGAAAATATTTGTTTTACCCTTTTTGTTTTATTTATTTTTTTTAATGCTTTTATAACTGCTTTTGTATATTCTTGCAACCTTAGGGTAGAGAATTTTTGTATTGGTGTTGTTTGTTCCTTTTTTGCAGGTTTGGGGGTAGTTTTGCTCTAGTAGATTTTTGTGAAGGTTTGTATGCTCCCATCACACACATCACTATCACATGTTGCACACACTTTGGGCTCTATACCCGAGTCTTGGAATGCCATAAGATTAGAAGGGGCTTCAGTGATGTTATTGTGTTGCTTTTGCGTCCCTGACAGTCACTGATTCTCCCGCTCGGATTGCTACCGGTACATGAACTACCATATTGTGACTTATTTGTCCCTATGGTGAGGTTCATGGATTCGTATCCTTATCTTCTAGATGAGGGTAATTCCGGGGACCATATGTTTAGGGGCCTAGATCTATCCCGAAAGTCATGCACATAAAATGCCATTAGGAGCCTACCAAAATAGGGTCTTGACTTTAGAAGTCCCAACTTTAGGATATGACCTATGTAGGACAAAAGGGAGCGCATTCCATATTTTTCTGTAACATGAATGATCACATTTATATCTCATGCATCATAACGATTTTTCTGCACGCATCCCACATGCACCTTAACATGCCACTCATTCATGCATTCTGTTACACTCATTCTTATTATATTGTATGCTCGTGCATGTAGTATTTTAGGCCATGCATCATCAATATGTCGTTCATTCATCTTGGTACACTCTCATGCATAAGTAATTTTGCTTTCCAAATGTTATTAATAAAATAAGATCTCCCTTGCACAGATAATTTGGAGATAACACCTTTGATAACAATAGATGGAAAAAGTCAAACACACTAGCAATGCTCCCGCCACCAAGAGCTCCAGGGTGATTTTGAACTCATTAGAGAATTTGAAAGACTTGACCCAATCTTTACCTCAAGAACATCGAAAAAGCTTCGTCAAGAAGTATGGAGGGATCTTGGACCTAATTTTCACACAGATTGAAGCTATTGTATTCCGAATTTTGTCCAACGCTTTGGAAAAAAAAAAAACAAATTCGTGCGGACCCTATGCTTCGTCTCCCGGCTGAGTTGGATGATTTCATGCAAATGTATGGAGGGTTTGCTCGAGGGCTAAAAAGAAAGAGGCCTAAGCTATTGACTGTAGGATGAAAATGTTGAAACAATGTCGAGAATTGTGATGTAATCCCATTCTATGAGGAGTTTCTTAATGAAATCAGTTCTTGCTTCTATGATTCCATCGCACTCCAACTCTTGCACTTGACTTGCGGCGACACCTATCGTGGAGCATGGTCTTCCTTTAGTATGTTGTCAACTACATCTTTGCCTTATAGGACTCTTCCTTCTACGCAAAGGGTAGGATGAGATGTCTCAATTGCTAGTGTGTTTGAGACAACATCTATTGTGGAGAGTTGTTTCTCCCCTAGATTTGTTGTTAACTCCATTTCATCTTATGAGCACAGTGCTCTCTGTGTGGGATGGAGGGACCATCTCTTGTCTGTTATAAGGTGTTAACTCAAAAAAATATAATAATAAAGTCCAAAGGTGATTTTCATAAAAGCTTTTCCCTTTTTTTCAAACATTTTGTTCTCATTTCTCTTGTGGTTTTAAAACAGTGTGTGGCTTTTCTGAACAATTGCTCGAAGACACCCTTATCGCACTCGGTCACAGACAAGAGCCATGGCTGATGTACTAGAAGAAGTCCAAGAGATCAGGGATGAAGTCAGTCAAATCAAGGATCATATGACTAAGATGATAGAGATTCTACAGGCAATGCAGAAGGAAAAGAACACAGAGGAGAACCCTCCAGCCTCGAACTAAGGACATCCGGCCACACCTCTCATTCCCCCAGGTTTTGCTTAGATTCCTATTCAAGGCTTCAACCAACCAGGGGCCATAATGCCTCTCACTATTTATCCAGGCAACCAAACTCATTTTTCATTTGACCCGAACAATCCCCCATACGTTTTGCCTCGCGGATTTGTGCCACCAACGGCCCCCAGCCCACAAGATGGCATTCAAAACTCCTAGCATATCACTCAGACACAAACCCCCACCGATGTTGTTGAAATGCCACAAGCACAAACTGTCAACCCTACAGATGGTAACACCCCGACAGTAACACTTTCTGCCAATCCAAAAAATCCTCAATACACCCTACATTATGGACCCCAGGGGACTCAAATGATGCCCAACTTCGGATCCTCCTACATGCCATACTCCTTCCCTCAGAATATGTATGGTGAAACTCCAGTGAATCAGTCAGGAGGGAATTCCCAATCCAAAGAAAAGTTGGAGGACCTAGAATAAAGACTATGGGCTATTGAAGGAGTAAATAGTTATGGTCTGCGGGATGCTTCGGAACTTTGTCTGGTGCCAAATGTTTTAATTCCACCAAAGTTTAAGGTGCCCGATTTCGACAAATATCGCGGAACCACTTGTCCCAAAAACCATCTGACCATGTATGTAAGGAAGATGGCATCTTACGCTCAAGATAACAAGATCTTGATTCACTTCTTCCAAGACAGTTTAACCGGGGCAGCTTCAAATTGGTACACGCATCTCGAATGGGCCCACGTCCGATCCTTCAAAGATCTAGCAGATGCATTCTTGAAGCAATTCAAGTACAATATTGACATGGCTCCTGATAGGATGCAACTCCAAAATATGGCAAAGAGAGACACAGAGACTTTCAAGGAGTATGCACAACGATGGAGGGAATTGGCTGCTCAGGTAGAGCCTCCACTGTCCGAAAAAGAAATTGTGGCAATGTTCATTGATACCCTCCAGTCGCTTTTCTATGATAGAATGATTGGAAGCGTGTCATCTAACTTTTCTGACATGAACATCATCGGTGAGAGAATTGAAAGTGGAATAAGGAATGGCAAGATCACTGAAACTTCAGTAATGAACGGCCAGAAGAGAGCCCCGTTTGTGAAAAAGAAAGAAGGAGAAGCACACACAGTAGCCTTTGAGCAAAAGAAATCAAACCAATATAGACCAAACCAAACACCCACCTTCCAAGCCCAATACGCCCCATATTACCAACCGCCTCCGTATCACCAAGCTAACCAATCATACATCGCCGCCACCTCACAATTTCCAAATCCTCAACCGATGGCTCCTTACCGACCATCGTACCCTTCTCAGCCTCAAACACACCCTACCATGCCACCTCAAATTGTCCAGCCCCTAGGTCCAAACCCAAACACCAGCCAAACAAGACCACCGTACAACTCGGAAAGAAAGCCAGTACATTTCGACCCGATACCCATGACCTACTCTGAGCTACTGCATCAGCTTATAAGCAAATATGTGTTGACTCCTATCCCAATGAAACCATTGGGGCCTCCTTATCCGAAGTGGTTTGACCCAAATGCTAAATGTGAGTATCATGCGGGGGCAATAGGTCATTCCACTAAGAATTGCAGGGCTTTCAAATTTAAGGTATAGGATCTTATTGATGCTAAGTGGTCGAGCTTTCAGAAAGATGCTCCGAATGGGGCACAAGGTCCTATGCCAAATCATGGGGGTTCCGGAGTCAATGCCATTGATGGCTTTATGGAACTTGATCTTAAGAGCCAAGTGGCTGATGTCAGAACTCCCATGAGAGTTATTTTAAGGGAGATGAAAAAACATGGATTGGTGCAAACCTCATCTGTTGAAGAGAAGACTCTTGATGAGGAGACAAGGTGTGACTTCGACAGGAATGTAGGGCATTCGATTGAAGATTGTGCAGAATTTCGACAGGTTGTGCAACAGTTAATAGATATGAAGATTATCCTAATTGGTTGTGAATCGAATGAGTGTGGCATTAACATGGTAGCTGAATCTACAATTTCCCCAATTCCAGTTAAGATAACTCCTTATAATGTTGTGATTAATCCTCAACCGGTCCCTGAGCAAGTCGCTCCGAAGCCAGTGGTGATACACTATACTGAAAAGGAACCTATGCCGGTTTCGAGTGGGCCAACACTAGTTGTCATCTGAATCCCAGGTCCTTTCCCTTACAATGACACCAAAGCGGTACCATGGAAATATGATGGGCAGGTTCAACAAAGTCCTCCAAACAGGACCACTGTAGCAACATTTCGGGAATTGGTGGAATGACTAGGAGTGTTCGCATTTATACTCCAGAAGTATTGCGAAGGGAGGAAATAGAAAAGGAAGAAAAAGATCGCAAGGGGAAAGAGAAGGTGGAAGGAACACCGGCCGAAGAGGATACCAAAGAGGCTGATAATAAAAAGGAGGCATCTGATGAAGAAGTCGGTGAATTTTTGAAGTTCATCAAGCAGAGCGAATACAGGGTGGTGGATCAATTGAATCAAACTCCAGCTCGGATATCTCTCTTGTCTTTGTTGATGAATTCTGAGCCACATAGGAGAGTACTGATGAAGGTGTTGAATCAAACTCATGTCTCTCATGACATCACAATTGATAAGCTTGATAACATCCTGGGTAACATCGTTGCTGATAATTATATCACTTTCACTGATGATGAAATTCCAGTTGAAGGAATGGGGCACAACAAGGCGTTACACATCTCGCTGAAGTGTCGAGATCATGTCATGGCTAGGGTTCTCATTGATAATGGTTCTTCTTTGAATGTAATGCCAAAGTCAACACTGGCAAAGTTGTTTTTCGATGGAACTCATATGAAGCCAAACATAATGATTGTAAGATCTTTCGATGGCACCCGAAGGGAAGTTATGGGAGAAATTGAATTGCCGATTCAGATTGGCCCTTGCACCTTTGAAATACTCTTCCAAGTAATGGACATTACACCAACTTACAGTTGTCTCCTGGGACGACCATGGATCCATTCGTCTGGAGCGGTACCTTCCACACTACACCAGAAAGTGAAGTTCATTGTTGATAGCAAGTTGATAATTGTTTCTGGAGAGGAGGATATGTTAGTGAGTAAGCCATCAACAACCCCTTACATTGAAGCTGCCGAAGAAGCTCTTGAGACCGCTTTCCAATCGCTTGAAATTGCCAATGCCACTTATGTCGGGGACGGTGCTCCGTTCTTGAAACCTCGGTCATCTAAAGCATCTGTTATGATGGCTAGGGTTATGCTCGAAGGAGGATACCGACCTGGAAGCGGTTTGGGGAAGAATAGCCAAGGTGTCACTACATCCTCATGCTCACCGAGAACAAGGACAGGTTTGGGTTGGGATATAAACCCACCAAGGCTGACAGGATGAGGGTTATAGAAGAGAAGAAAAGAAAGAGGTTGGCTCGGCTGGAAAATCGTGAATACGAGACTGAAAGGGTTCCCATCCGTGACATTCGACAGAGCTTCCGAAGTGTAGGGTTCGCCTTCCTGGACCAAGCAACAACTGTTGAAGATGATTATCTCATCGATCATGGTGTCAATTTGGTGTATCCATGCCCTCCGGATACAGAGCTCAACAATTGGGAGGTCATTGAGTTCCCCGGGACCATAGAGTTTTTTTCAAAGTAATTCTGTAATGTTTATCCTTTAGCTCTGCCCAAGGCTTTAGGATTTTTGTTGTAATGGGCTTACTTGTTTCCGTTTCAGCATGACTTATCAATAAATGCATGCATTCAATATCTTTATGTTCTTATCCCTCTTTTTCTTTTACTTTCGCTTTTATTCATCGTTCCTCACCAATAAATGCAGTTTCCGTCTTTAACCTTTATTCAGTCATCTTTCCCTGATAACTATCAAAATACAGATCTAAAAGTGACTCTCTTGAAAATGACACTGTTAGTAACTCAACGTACAATTTTGACTATCCTATTGATCATACTGATGAGGTTGTTGATGATGACGGGGAAGTTGCTCCTGAATTATTGAGGTTGGTAGAACAAGAAGCCAGGGAAATTCGACCCCATGAAGATCCGAGTGAACTTATCAATTTGGGAACCGAAGATGATAAGAAAGAGGTCAAGATTGGCCTTTCCCTGAAAGAAAAGGAGCGGAGCAGGTTGATCAGGTTGTTGATGGATTATAAAGATGTTTTCGCATGGTCGTACCAAGACATGCCAGGGTTAGACCCTAGTGTAGCAGAACACAAACTGCTATTAAAGCCGGAGTGTCCTCCAGTAAAGCAAAAGCTACGAAGGATGAAAGCAGAAATGTCTTTAAAGATCAAGGAAAAGGTCAAGAAGCAACTGGATGCGGGTTTCCTAGAAGTGGTAAAGTACCCTCAATGGGTCGCTAACATCATTCCTGTCCCCAAGAAAGATGGAAAGGTTCGAATGTGTGTCGACTATCGAGATCTGAACAGGGCTAACCCCAAAGATGATTTTGCTCTGCCTCATATGGATATTCTTGTAGATAATACTGCCCAACATGCATTATTCTCTTTCATGGATGGATTCTCAGGATATAATCAGATCAAGATGGCACCTGAAGATATGGAGAAAACTACATTTGTCACTTTATGGGGAACCTTTTGCTACAAGGTTATGCCCTTTGACTTGAAAAATGCTGGGGCAACATATCAGCGGGCTATGGTGGCTTTATTCCATGACATGATGCATAAGGAGATAGAAGTTTATGTAGATGACAAGATCGCCAAGTCCAGATCTGAAGATGACCATGTTGATAATCTGCAGAAACTTTTTGAGCGATTAAGAAAGTTTAAGCTCCGACTGAATCCAGCCAAATGCACTTTTGGAGTGAAATCAGGCAAGCTTCAGGGGTTCATTGTTAGTCAAAGAGGAATAGAGGTTGATCCTGAAAAAGTTTGAGCAATCATCGATATGCCAACACCTCGAACGAAGAAGGAAGTTCGTGGGTTTTTAGGAAGATTGAACTACATTGCCCGGTTCATCTCCTAACTGACTGCAACATTTTAACCGATCTTTAAATTGCTGCGCAAAAATCAGGCTGTGACGTGGAATGAAGATTGCCAAAAAGCCTTTGAGAAGATCAAACAATACCTACATAAGCCTCCAGTCTTGGTTCCCCCAGTTCCAGGAAGACCTCTCATCATGTATTTGACTGTGCTAAATGAATCGATGGGTTGCGTATTGGGGCAACATGATGAGTCAGGAAGAAAAGAACATGTCATCTATTATCTAAGTAAGAAGTTCACCAGTTGTGAAGCCGACTATTCATTGCTGGAACGCACTTGTTGTGTCTTGGCTTGGGCGGCTCGCCGTTTGAGGCATTACATGTTGTGTTACACTACCTGGTTGGTGTCCAAAATGGATCCGATCAAGTATATCTTTGATAAGCCTGCTTTGACTGGAAGAATTGCTCGCTTGTAAGTCCTGCTATCAGAATACGACATTGTCTATGTCACCCAAAAAGCAGTAAAAGGTAGCGCTCTCGCATAATATCTAGCCAATCATCCAGTAGAAGATTATGGATCGATGCAATGTGATTTCCCAGATGAAGATATAATGGCTTTGTTTGATCGCGAGCAATCACCAGAAAAAGAAAAGTGGACTTTGTTATTTGATGGAACTTCTAATGCATTGGGGCATGGAATCGGGGCAATACTAATCTCACCGGAAAATGAATATTTTCCTGTCACTGCAAGGCTTTGCTTTGATTGTACAAACAATATAGCCGAATATGAAGCTTGTGCACTTGGGATCCTGGCAGCGATAGAATCAAAGGCAAGGATACTGGTGGTATACGGGGACTCTGCATTAGTCATCCACCAGCTAAGAGGGGAATGGGAAACCCGAGATGCCAAGTTAATCCCGTACCACGATTACATCAAAGGTTTGATTGAGCAGTTTGATGAAGTCGCATTCCATCATATTCCCCGAGAAGATAACCAATTAGCTGACGCGTTGTCTACCTTATCCTCGATGTTCAAAGTAAATGACGAGAGGAACTTACCACTCATCAAAATGGAAAGTCGTGATCATCCTGCATATTGTCAAGTGATAGAGGAAGAGTCTGATAAAAAACCGTGGTACCATGACATAAAATGCTTCATCCAAAGAAGGGAATATCCTCCGGGCATTTCAGAAAACGACAAAAGAACTCTAAGAAGACTTGCAATGAGTTTCTATTTAGATGGAGGTATTCTCTACAAAAGAAATCATGACATGGTATTGTTAAGATGCGTCTATGCGAAAGAAGCTAAACGGATAATTGAGGAGGTCCATGAAGGGTCTTTCGGAAAACATGCGAGCGGGCATGCAATGGCAAGAAAAATCTTGAGGGCTGGCCAATATTGGTTGACAATGGAAGCAGACTGCTTTAATTATGCAAAGAGGTGCCATAAGTGTCAAATATATGCTGATAGGGTTCATGCGCCGCCAGCTCCCTTGAATGTCATGACGGCACCCTGGCCATTCTCAATGTGGGGAATGGACGTGATCGGTCCAATCAAACCAAAAGCCTCAAATGGGCATCGCTTCATTCTTGTTGCCATTGATTATTTCACAAAGTGGGTTGAGGCTGCATCCTATGCCAATGTGACCAGGAATGTCGTGATCAAATTTGTAAAAAGAGAATTAATTTGTCGTTATGGGTTACCAAGTGAGATCATCGCTGATAATGCGACTAACTTGAACCACAAAATGATGAAAGAGATGTGCGAAATCTTCAAGATAAAGCATCACAATTCCTCCCCTTATCGCCCAAAGATGAACGGAGCAGCTGAGGCCGCTAATAAAAATATCAAGAAGATTGTCCGAAAGATGGTAGTGACGTATAAGGATTGGCACGAGATGTTACCTTTTGCTTTACACGGATATCGTACCTCTATTCGCACCTCGACAGGGGCAACGCCATATTCTTTAGTTTATGGGATGGAGGCAGTGCTCCCGATTGAAGTAGAGATCCCCTCATTAAGAGTATTGAGAGAAGCAGAATTGGAAGAAGCGGAGTGGGTCCAGGATCGACTAGAGCAATTGAACCTCATTGAAGAGAAGAGATTAGGGGCATTGTGTCACACTCAATTTTACTAGAAAAGGTTGATGAGAGCTTACGAGAAGAAAGTACGCCCCCGACAGTTTCGGGAGGGTGATCTGGTGCTCAAAAAGATCCTACCAATCCAAAAGGATCATCGTGGGAAGTGGACCCCGAACTACGAAGGATCGTACGTTGTGAAAAAGGCCTTCTCGGGAGGAGTTTTAATCCTCACCAGGATGGATGGGGAAGATCTTTCAATCCCTGTAAACTCGGATGCAGTCAAAAAGTATTATGCTTGAATGCACTTCCCAAGGAGAAAAGAAAAAAAAGTGAAAAATGAAAAAAAAAAAAGAAAAGCTCGTTAGGCTGAAAATCTGAAAAGACAGTCTAAGCAAAAGTTAGAGCAACCCGCTAGGCTGAAAACCTGAAAAGGCGGTCTAGGCAAAAGTTAGGGTTCAAAAATAAAATAAACAATGGAAGTGTCGTCAAGCCGATGAACTGGGGCAATCAGTGGGCTAGATGCATGAAGACTGGGGCAGATAGCATTCTCAGATGTTGATTAGTAAGCAGTCAAGATAGTATGAGGGATATTAACACTAGTCATGGAAAGAGATGTCACTTGAGGAGATGTGATTCCACTCCACAACCCTTTTTGAAATTCCATACTCCATTGTAATATCTGTTTTGTATACATTTTCAGTCCAAATGTAATGACATTGACTCCCAATTCTTTTTACCCTTATCTCTTTCTCTTAACTTTTATCAATTGTGTGTGTGCATTCATCATGATAAGTATATACTGGAATGCGAAACATGTATTGGTGTCTTCAAAGAGAATTTAGAATTTCTTTGAAAATCTCAAAAGTTTGTAAAGAACAAGATGATCTCCCGACAAAGGACACCGTGGTCTACCGACAAGAGGCACGGAGACAATCATTGCAAAGGAAGCGTACCCTTTCAAAAGTGCTTAGCCTTTATTCTCCATGAAGACAGGACACGTTTTAGTTCATCTCAAAGCTTGTCTGTGATCAACACTTTAAGGGGTCAAGGGTGATAATAAAACCACCTAAAAGATGAAAAAATAAAAATAGTAATATTACAGGCTTTCCTTGTGTTGCATTAAAATCATTTGAGGTTTTCATCAAGCATATAGGACATTTCTGGCATCATGCATTGCAATTGTTTCTCTTCTTGTGAGCACAAAACCCAGTAAATTGCACAAACATCGCAGGCTTTTAACATTCCTTTCCAAGCTTCGACGGATAACCGACTCCGCAAGCTTTTAACCTTTCTGTCAAGCTTCGACGGGTACCATACCCCGTAAGCTCTGCTTGTTTTCAAGCTTCAGTGGATACCCGATTCCGCATGCTTTTTACCTTTTCTGTCAAGCTTCAGTGGATAACCGACTCCGCAAGCTTTTAATCCTTTTGCCTTCAAGCTTCAACGGACAACCGACTCCGTAAGCTTTTTTACCTTTTCTGTCAAACTTCAGTGGATAGCCGACTCCACAAGCTTTTAATCCTTTTGCTTTCAAGTTTCAGTGGATAACCGACTCCACAATCTTTTTACCTTTTGTCAAAGCTTCAGTGGATAACTGACTCCACAAGCTTTTTACCTCCTGTCAAGCTTCAGTGGATAACCGACTCCACAAGCTTTTTACCTTTTTCAAGCTTCAGCGGATAGCCGACTCCACAAGCTTTTAATCCTTTAGCTTTCAAGCTTCGGCGGATAACCGACTCCGCAAGCTTTTAATCCTTTTGCTTTCAAGCTTCGGAGGATAACCGACTCTGCAACCTTTTAATCCTTTTGCTTTCAAGCTTCGGCGGATAACCGACTCCGCGTGCTTTTCATTTTCTTCCAAGCTTCAGCGGATAACCGACTCCGCAAGCTTTTCGCATTTCCTTTCAAGCTTCAGCGGATAACCGACTCTGTAAGCTTTTAATCTTTTCTTTCAAGCTTCCGCGGATAACCGACTCTGTAAGCTTTTAACATTTCTTTTCAAGCTTCAGCGGACAACCGACTCTGTAAGCTTTTAACATTTCTTTTCAAACTTCGGCGGATACCCGACTCCGCAAGCTTTTCGCATTTTGCTTTCAAGCTTCAGCGGATAACCGACTCCTCAAGCTTTTAACCTTTCTGTCAAGCTTCGACGGGTACCGTACCCCATAAGCTCTGCTTGTTCAAGCTTCAGCGGACAAACGACTCCGCAAGCTTTTTATCTTTCTGTTCGAGCTTTACGGGCAATCCATCCCGTAAGCTTTTAATTATGCATCCGCTTACTTGTCAGTGAACTCCGGCCAAAATTGGAGTTCATGTCTTTACTCGTTTCTTATAACGATAATAGGTTAACTACAGTTACACCTACCATCTAATAAGAAACAAGCAAAGAGGGGCAGCTGTGAACACATAATTTTACCCGGATTTTTTAATTAATGTTTTGAAGAAATTAATAGACAAAAATAAAAAATAAAAAACATTTTTTTTTATTCTGGGCCCATTACATCATCAAATGGAGCTCATTTTCGTTTTTATCTTTTAGGCCCATTATCCCAAACCCAACCAAAAATTGTTTTTATTCTGATTTGTTAAATTAAAAAATAATAATAATAAAAAGTAAAATTTTTTTAAAATAATCTGCTCCCATGCTTGTACCCCTCTTTGTCATCTTCTTCTTTTTTCAGAAAAAGGGGGACAATGGTACAAGCCATCCTCACCCATTGCTTCCCCTGCAAGGTGGTGGAGCAAAGGCTGATTTGCTCCCTACTACTTGTACCCACCAGCTGGCCTAACAAAGAGATTTGTCATCTTCTTCATCTTCTGTGCTATATATTGAACAGTGACCAAAGGAAGAGGGGGAAACAGCAGCAGAAAAATACTCAATATTCTCCTTTCCAATCCCTAGCAACCATCAATCCCAAATCACAAATCAAACACAAAATACCCAACTCCAGAACAAAGAAAAATCAGAAAATCAGAAACAAAAAAATCTTTCTCTTTTTTTTCTCTCTTTCTTTCTTCCTGCTTCACTTTTATACCCAGAACCCATCTCCTTCTTCCTCTTAACTCCAACCCTTCTTCCTCCTTCACCCAAAACCCAACAAACAACATACCCAGACAGAACACCCAACAGATCAGAATTGCACCCTCCGCCGTGCGCCGCCCTCCGGATCGTCTTCCTCCTCCGCGCGAAACGCCCCCTCCACCACGAAACCACGCCAACCGGCGCCCTCTGTCCTATCAGCGCCTTGCCGGAGACCCTGCAGCCACCATCATATCCTCTTCTTCCTTGGACCACGAACCAGATATGTCCATCCCTGCCGTGAACCGCCCCTAATAGAAGACCTCCGGCCGTCGCCCGGAGCCGCTGCTCGTCGACGCTGCAGAGGAGGCGTGCGTCACCACCGTATGCAGAACTGTCATCACCGTGTGCAGAACCGCCACCATGCCGCAACCAGAAGCCGCCGTACGAACGACCGTCCACCCTCGTCGTCCGCGCCGCCGCTCCCCCCTGCCGCTGGTTCCAGTCACCTCCATCAACACCTCCTTGAGCTCCATTGTTGGTAACAAGGAGGCTTGGGAGCCTATGTTGCCTCCCCTCCACTTTCCCCTTTTTATTCTTTTAACCTTTTTATGTTTGCTTGACTTATGCTGATAGCTCTTAGGGTTTTGATATTTGGTTGGGTTTGGGTTTGTATCATGTGGCCCATTTGTTTGTTTCTATCTATGCTGTTTTTTTTTTTTTTAGAATTTGGGCCAAATAGAAAACCAAAGAGTAATTTGTTTCTAAAATGTTTTGGGCTCTATCTGGTAGGCCTGATTTTGTCTTCAAAATTTTGTGATTGGACCAGGGATGTAGTTAGACCCATCAGCATGAAATACAAGCTGTGGGCTAACTATTAGGTTTTCCTTTTACCGATATGGGCATTTTCAGATTTGGGTCAGATTCTCTCCCTTATAGAAAAAATACTTTAGAAAAAAAATTAATTAATATAAAAATTTAAAGTTTTGTTAAAACAAAAGTTATCAAAAATAAAAATAGATTTTTTTTTAAATTTCATGCAACAATTTATAACGTTGATGTACGATTTTTCGTCCTCAAGTGTTGTAAAAATTATAAGGGTTTATCGTATAGCTCCGCTATCTTTAACCCTGTGCAAGAATGAATTATCTTTTATAAAAAAATAATAAAAACGTTTTTTTTTTCAATTTATACTTTTAACCAATTTTACCCAATTTCATTTTATAAAAATATCTTTTTAATTCATGCAACAATCTATGACGTTGATGTATGATTTTTCATCCTCAAGTGTCGTATGAATTGTAAGGGTTTATCGTGTAGCACTGCTATTTTGGACTCTATGCAAAAGTGAATTTATTCTGAAATAAAATCTTTTCTTAAAATAAAATAAATAAATCAAAATCTTTATCAAAATTAAAATCAACCAACCAATCATTTTTTTTCAAAAGAACTATGTGGCTTTGAGTTTCCCATCGCACCCGGGAATACGTAGGAGCAAGATAAATTATCTTGTCGAGCCAAAACTAAATTTTCCCTTTTTGTGTCTCTTTTTATGTTAAAATAATTAATCAAAATAATTAAACTTTTCCTTTTTTAACAATAAATTCAAAAAAAAAATTTAATAATAAAAATTTTGAAATGTTAAAAATTAAAAATAATTCTTTCTTGTGAACAATTTTGGGGTAAAATAAATATTTAAAAGGTTATTAAAATGTTTTTGCACAATTAACTTGAGGTACCGTTTTTTAAACGAACGGGCGAGGTGGGGTGCTAACACCTTCCCTACTCGTAACCGACTCCCGGACTCGTCTCTCTCTCTTTTTTTAAGACCAGTTTACCTTTAAATAATTGGGTTTTCTAAGATTTTCTCAATAAAAATTTTAGTGACGACTCCTCTGTCTTTTTATCTTCCTTTTTCGCAACGCCCGGACTGAACGATCGCGAGAATAATAAATCTAATGACTCATTTTTGCTCCCTCACAATGAGGGACTTCCTTCCCCCTTCATGTTAGAAGTCACCATAAATAGATAGAGAAATTAGGATACTACATAAATAATTTATAAACAGAAATATTGTGGGTGAGGGGATGATGTCATCATCTAAGGTAGAAAAAATTTTCAGGCTCTATCACATTTATAATTGGATTTATATTTACCTCATCTCAATAAAATTAGTGGGGGCTCGAACTTATAAACTATCATATCAAAACCCTGTCATGTTCCACCAGACCAACTCCTTGAGGTTGATAAGCTGAAATTATTTAAAACTACTGTTTGTTTAAATTTTATATTCACACTGAATTATTTTTAAAAAAAATGGGACTTATTAAAAGTAGGAGAATGTTAAACAGTGTCCTTAGAATATTGGTTAAGAAACCAAAAGAAGAAACTTATCATTGGAAAGTGTTGCATTCAACATTTGAAGGTGTGTTCTATTTAGTTCTTCAAGAAACACTTTTATTGACATTCTTAATCAATATCCTTAGTACACCGATTAACAATACCCTTAATTTTATATTATTAGCGGTTATTCTTATCCATTATTTTTCTTTTTGAAGTTTAGCGTTATTTAAGAGTAAAATACTAATAATAATCAATTCCAAAACGGCAATCAACATTCAACGTGTAATTAATTAGTCATCTCCAATAATTTTATATCAAAGAATGCTCACCTGTGTGCTTGAGAATCAAAAGTAAAAAGAATGAATGAAAAATTGAAAATGTTAATAAGTATCTTAAGAATATTGATTAAAGAATAAAAAAATATTTTACTGCAAAATAATGTATTTGATATTTTGAGAAATGATACATTTGATTTTTCATTAACATCTTGCTTTTTTTTTAATAGCAAGACTCATAAAAAGTTGTATATTAATGAAATCTAACTTACATTAGTTAGATTTTGATGGGAAGAATATATACGGGTTAGTACCCCCGAGCACTTTTCATATATACAATTTTGGTTTACCAAAAAATGTTACACTTGACTTTCTGTCAAAAAAATATATGTTATATACTCAATTTCTATTATAATTTTGTTTTATTGAGTTCTTAACCAATATTTTTAATAAGATTTCTTTATATTATTAACGGTTTTTCTTCACTGAACAAGCAATATCCTTCAACCCCGGACCATCGAATCTTGAATTGATCAAGGGCACAACAAAAAGTAAACCTTTGTAAAGGCATCCAAATCGAATATAATGGATCCAGCGTACCTGTGCGACTGACTTTTGTTACTGCTAAAAGAAGCTAAAATCGTCAGATCATGTAGCGGGACTCTAGAAATAATAACGAGATATTTATTTTAAAAAATAAATTTATAACAAATATTTCTTGCTTCAAAAAAAAAAAATTCCCCACATTTATTTTTATTTTAAAAAATCACTATTTTTAAAAAAAAAGAGGTACGACACGAGAACTTCAAAATTCACTATTTTAAAATATTAAAAAAATAGTTCAGTAGTGGAATAAGTGACTTGACTAATGACTAATCTTGATTGGAGAACTTAGTTGTCCACCTTTAGCGGAGTCTCTCCTCTCAAATATATTTTTTTCATCCACAAGCTTTGACATGATATTAGCATTTCAAGTGACGTTATTAATGCTTTCAATTGTTTATCCACATTCTTCTTCTTTTTTTTGAAACACTATCCACATTCTTATTAAATCAATTATAAATTGTTTTTTTTATAAACCATCATAATTAGAACTTTTGGTTCTTAATAGTATATGGGGTATTCCCACAAACTTCAGCCCTTTGGACCGAATATGGGCTTAATTCTTGATTGGTTACTTAGAATAGGGATATTAACTATTGGTTTTCGTAACTTACCAATTAGAGTGTCTGTCACCAAGAATATTCGAACTCGTGTTATTCTTCTTATGGGATCGTGATGTTTACTACTCGACTAAACCCTTATTTGTTCTTATAAAATTATGAGTGGTTGATGTAAAGTATGGATAAATATGTGTAGCCTCACTTTACCACTTTTGGTGACAAAAATGGAAATAACTTAAACCAGGGATGACTTGCTTAACAAATTGATGTTCCGGGACTTTATTTGTGTTTAAAAAATTTAGATATTAATATGAAAATTTCAGGGACAAAAATGGTATTTTATTATTATCAATGTTTATATATTAAATTAATTCACTTTTTTAAATTATTTATTCATATATATATTAATTTATACTTTTTTCTCTTTTGATGATTTTTTTTTATTATAAACTATCCGATTTTCGAAAAATCTACAGTGCACGAAATATTTCCTTTTTTTTTTATAACTTGCAATGACTCAAGCGATAAGTGAGTTTAAATTCAATAACCGTAGTACAGCCACAAAAAAGTATTTGTGTGAAAATAAGGACAACTCTAATATTTTAAGCGAAGATTAGTTTCACATTTGGCACTTATAGACAAATATCTTAGCAAATTCATAAATATTTTATTTATCTTTTTTTTTGGTGGAAAATAGGAGATTCCAAAGCTAAATCAGGAGCATTCGAGGAAGAGAACAGCCAGCCAAATCGGCAAAGAGTCTGTTCGGTAATCTCATGGTAGCCAAACTCTCTTGTTCGTAAAATGATGGATCGACGAACGGTAACGATGATTATGTGATATCACTTTTTATTTAGGTACACGTACACTATCAAAGTAGTAACTTATATATATATATATATATATATATATATATATATATATATATATATATATATATATATATATATATATATATATGCCATGATCGTCAGGGTCCTAGGAAAAAGAAGGTAAAAAAGAGAGTTATTAAAAATATTTTATTTGGGAAAAACATTTATTTTAAGGAAACTGGTCTTAATATATATATATATATATATATATATATATATATCTGTGTGTGTGTGTGTCGCGACCGTCCCGTCCAGGAGCCGCGAAAAGAAGATAAAAAGCAGATGAGTCGCCACCAATATTTTATTTGGGAAAAACATTAGAAAAAACATTTATTTTAAGGAAACTGGTCTTAAAAAAATAGAGATAGAGAAATGGATTTGGGAGTCGGTTACGAGTAGGGAAGGTGTTAGCACCCTACATCGCCCGTTTAAAAACGGTACCTCAAGTTAATTGTGTAAAATAATTTAAATAACCGTTGAAAATATTTATTTTACCCCACTTTTTAAATAAATAAAAAGGATAAACAAAACAAAAGAGAAAATTAAATTTTGGCTTGACAGAATGATTGATTTTGCTCCTACGTATTCCCGGGTGCGATGAGAAACTCAAAGTCACGTAGTTCTTACTGAAAATATTTGATTGGTTGGTTGATTTTAATTTTAAAACATGATTTTTATTTTTGCAAATGATTTTGAAAATGAATTGTATTTCAAGGTAAATTCATTCTTGCACAGGGTCCAAGATAGCAAAGTTATACGATAAATCCTTACAATCCTTACGATTCTTGAGGATGAAAATTCATACATCAACGTTGTAGATTGCTGCTCGAATTAATATTTTTATTTTTTAATAAAAACTCATTAAAAGAGAAAAAAAAGAAAATATTTTATTTTTTTTTAGAAAATGTAATTCATTCTTGCACAAGGTTCAAGATAATAGTGTTATAAGATAAACCCTTACGATTCATGTGACACTTGAGGATGAAAAATTCATACATCAACGTCATAGATTGTTGCGTGAACACAAAATATTTTTGCTTAAAAGGATTTAATTTTCCTTCAACTTTTTTGAGTTTTCAAAAAGGATTTTCTCTTATTTAAACAAAAAGGAATAATATTTTTTAAGAGATATATTTTTATTTCTGGAAATGAGTCTAACAGCTTGGCCCAACAATAAAATAATAACATCATCCCAAACAAGTTAAAACATGACAAATTAAAGGACGCGTAAATAAAATAAACAAAACAAGGATCAGACAAAAAAAACAAAATGTGACTTTACCAGCATAGAACAGAGAGATAAGGGAAGACAGAAAGTGTTCAACAGGGATGCGGTGGCGGCATGGCGGACGGCGGTCGACGGCATGAGCAAGAACCAGAGATGGTGCACACGGGGTGGATGGGCTCATGGGGATGCGGCGGTGACAGTAATGGTCCGGACAGCTTCGTGGTAGACCTGCTACAGATCTGGTTCGTGACGACAAGGAACGGAGTAGCGACGACGGCGGTTCGAGGTGGAATGGAGTAGTGATGGCGGCGAGTCGGATCTCTGGTTAGCGGCGGACGTGACGACGATTGTGGTTCGAGGTGGTCCGTTCGTGGAGACTTCTGTGATGCAGTGGCGGAGCTTCTGTGTGGGCTGCGGTGACGGTTCGCAAGCAGTGGCAGAGCTGGGTGGAGTAGACAAAGGTGGTTCTGATCTACGTGGTTCAACGAGGTGGAGAAGACGACGCGGCGGAGAAGGCAGCTCGTGCAGGGGTGGCGGCTTGGCAGAGTGGATGAAGGTGGTATGGTTGTGCACCGAGGCTGATAACGGCGGCTACAGCGTGGTGGATTAAGGGAGGTGGCGTTACAGAGATGGCGGAGCGTGGCGGAGCATGATGGAGTTGGTTGAAATAGAACCTGATCTTGTTTTTTTTTTGGATGTTTTGATTTTTACTGTGATATGTGAGTTTGAGACAATGAAAAGAAGATGAAGAGAAGTGGGGGTTGTTAACACAGGGGATGGCAGAGACGACGGAGGAGCTTTGGGACAATTTTTTGATCATTCCTTTATTTTTTGTTATGAAAGCTTGGTCATTGAAGGGATGTGTAGTGTTTGTTGATGGCTAAGGATGGAAGAAATATGATGAGAAAATGTGTTGGTAGGTGGTTTATGATGGAGGCTATGGTGGCCAAGAATAAGAAGGTGAAAGGAAGCTGAGGATCACTATGTTTGTTTGTTTTTTTCTCTCCCACTTCTCTCTATTGGTGTTTATAGCGAAAAATAAGAAGAAAAAAGGACAACTCTCATGCCAGCTGTGTAATGATAAATGACAGTGATGGTAGAGTGTTGTTACAGCTCTGTTCTGTGCTTGGATCAGGGGACCAGACTCATCAGATACCATTTTTGTAAAAGAGGAGATAAAGGCCAAAAGACCAAAGGAAAGCACAATGAGTTCATACTTGAAAAGAGTGGAGAGGGACAACACGTGAGTGACCAGAAGACAAAACAAAAGTTCAATTCTTTTTTTTTATATATGTTTTTATTAAAAATCAGAAATTTATTCCTTTTTTTTATTTTTATTTGTAACTTTATTTCTTTCTTTTTTTTACTTGGGCTTGGATCCTTGGGCTTAACAAAACTTATAACCAAAAATAAAATTGGGTTAAGTGTGATCATGCAATGGGCCAAGAGAAATGACCAAAACAATATATTTTATTTATTTATTATCTCTCTTTTTTTTGCAATTTTTCCTTTTTTTTCTTCAAAATATTAATTAAAAAAGAAAACACCCGGACAAAATTAGGTGTTCACAGCTGCCCCTCTTTACTTGTTTCCTATTAGATAATAGGTGTAACCGTAGTTAACTAATTATCGTTATAAGGAACTAGTAAAGACAAGAACTCCAATTTTGTCCAGGGTACAGTGACAAGCAAAATGGCATGTGACTCCAAAGGGATTTCCTATAAAGAATCAACTGGTTGGATTTCCCACTGAGGTTTACACATAAAGCTTGCATGGTGGATTTCCTGCTGAGCTTAAAAACCAAAGATAAATAGTTTACGGGGTTGATTGCCCGTCAGCAGCTCGAACAGAAAGATAAAAGAGCTTACGAGGTGGATTGCCTGTCAGAAGCTAGAATAGAAAGATAAAGGAGCTTGCGGGGTGGATTGCCTGTCAGAGGCTCGAACAGAAAGATAAAAGGGCTTACGGGGTGGATTGCCCGTCAAAAGCTAGAACAAAAAAGATAAAGAGCTTACGGGGTGGATTGCCCGTCAGAAGCACGAACAGAAAGATAAGAGAGCTTACGGGATGGATCGCTTGTCAAAAGCTCGAACTAAAAGATAAAAGAACTTATGGGGTGGATTGTCTGTCAGAAGCTCGAACAGAAAGATAAAAAGAGCTTACGGGGTGGATTGCCCGTCAGAAGCTCGAATAGAAAAATAAAAGAGCTTACGGGGTGGATTGCCGGTCAGAAGCTCGAACAAAAAGATAAAGAAGAGCTTACGGGGTGGATTGCCCATCAGAAGCTCGAACAGAAAAATAAATGAGCTTACGAGGTGGATTTACCGTCAGAAGCTCGAAAAGAAAGATAAAAGAGCTTACGAGGTGGATTGCCTGTCAGAAGCTCGAACAGAAAGACAAATGGGCTTACAGGGTGGATTGCTCGTCAGAAGCTTCAAACAAAAAGATAAAAGAGCTTACGGGGTGGATTACCCGTCAGAAGCTCGAATAGAAAAATAAATGACCATACGGGGTGGATCTCCCGTTAGAAGCTCGAACAGAAAGTTAAAAGCAGCTTACCGGATGGATTACCCGTCAGAAGCTCAAACATAAATATAAATGAGCTTACAGGGTAGATTGCCCGTCAAAAGCTCGAAAAGAAAGATAAATGAGCTTACGGGGTGGATTGCACGTCAGAAGCTCGAACTGAAAGATAGAAGAGCTTACGGGGCGTGGATTGGCTGTCAGAAGCTCGAAAAGAAAGATAAAAGAGCTTGTAGTGTGGATTGCCCGTCAGAAGCTCAAACATAAAGATAAAGAGCTTACGGGGGTGGATTGCCTGTCAGAAGCTCGAACTGAAAGATAAAAGAGCTTACGGGGTGGATTGCCCGTCAGAATCTCGAACAGAAGATAAAAGAGCTTACGGGGTGGATTGTCCGTCAGAAGCTCGAACAGAAGATAAAAGAGCTTAAGGGGTGGATTGCCCATCAGAAACTCGAACAAAAAGATAAAATAGCGTACAAGGTATGGTACCCGCCGAAGCTTGAAAAGAAAGATAACAAAAAACCTGCGAGGTCCTATGCCTACTGAAGCTAACAAAGACGCTGCTTATGGGCCATGTGCTTGTCAAAGCTGAACAAAAAAAAAACAGAACGAAGCTTATGTGGCCCTATGCCTTCTAAAGCTAACCAAAAACAACAGCTTATGGGCCCTGTGCCCACTAAAGCTGAAAAAAAACAAAACGAAAAGCTTAAGAGGCCCTATACCTGCTAAAGCTAACAAAGACATGACTTTTGGGCCCCCGTGCCCACTAAAGCCGAACAGAAACAACACAAATCTTATGAGGTCCTATGCGTACTAAAGCTAACAAAGCCAACAACCTATGGGCCCTGTGCCTTTTAAAGCTAAACGAAAACAAAAGGAAGCTTATGAGGCCCTATGCCTGCTAAAGCTAACAAAGACATGACTTTTTGGGCTCTATGCCCGTTAAAGTTGAACAAATGCAATGCAAAGATGTTGATTTTGTCAATGCAAGAAATGATGAGACAATGCATGATATGAGAGTTGCTCTTTTTTGTGATCGACGAAAACTTTTTTTTTAATATATGATGCATGAGATACTTTTTATGATCGATAAAAATCCAGATTATTTTTATGCATGATGCATGAGATGCTTTTATCATTGATGAAAAAGAAACTGATATATATATATATATATTTTTTTTTTGCAAACAACTCTTTGATCCTTTGCTTCTTAGAGTTTTGATTGCAGCCGAGATTGAGGATGAGCTAGAGTGAGACTGCTTGATTTCGATCACCACTTATTTGTTGAACTGATGTTTTACTTATTGCCTGAGATGTGCTTCTTTGTGATGATTATCCCAATGGATGAGATTGTCTGATCAACTTTCAAGGGCATGACTTGCCCCAGTCCTCATGTATTGGGAGCCTTTCATGACTTGTCCTCTTAAACTGCCCCCGTTTGTCAGTTTGAGGAGACTTCTTGTACTTTGCTTGTATGTAACCCTAATTTTTGCGTAGGTCGCTCTTTGCGAGTTTTCAACCTACTGGGTTGCTCTAACTTTTTCCCAGACCGCCTTTTCAGGTTTATAGTCTAGCGAGCCTTTTTTGTTTACATTTTTTCTTTTTCTTTTTCTTTTTTTGATTTTGATTTTTTTTTCTTTTCCTTTCTTTTTTTGTCCTTTCTCTTTTAGGATGTGGACAATTTTACCACCCTTATTTGTGAGGATCAATGCTCTTGCTTGAATTGCCCATTGAGGATGCCACTTCTTCCTTGTATTCAGAATTCTTCTAACCAGAGTTGTTCCTCAAAGATTTATCATTAGATGGTTAAATTGTAGTTGAACTCATGTTTACCTTACCTGAAGCATCATGTAACAAGCATGCATGGATTCAAAAGTATGACAGGAAAGGATATTATTGCTTGAACAACTTCTTGATTGGTGTTGGAAGTTTGATGACTCAAATGGTATTTAAAGCAAGACACATAAGAGGTGGTATGGAGGTCAAAAGGATCTTGCCCCTGTTTGAATTGATTTGATTTTGGATACAATAGATTTTGCTTATCGGAATTTTTCTATAGTCTTAGGCATGTGAAAATGAAATGGGCTTGATGTAAGCCGCTTAAGAACAAAATTGCCCCGGAGTAGTTCCCTCGAGGATGGAGTGCCCCGGTGTAGGATTCCCATAATGAAATTGTCCTAGTGTAGAGCACTGGATAAGGAAAAGTTAAGAATGGAGATGCTCCAGGGTAGGGCATCCAAGAATGAATCTGCCCCAGTGTAGGGCACTTAACAAGGAAAACTTGACAATGGAGTTGCCCCAGTGTAGGGCGTCCAATAATGGAAATGCTCTAGAATAAGGCCCTTGAAAACAAATTTTGTCCCATGTAGATCTTGCCCTAACTTTTACTTAGACTGCCAATGAGGGTTTTCAGTCTAACGGGCGTTCTTTTTTCTTTTTTCTCTTTTGTTCATTCTTTTTTTTTAAGAGGAGCAATCAATTAAAAACTACAAGAGCGCAAACTTTTTGTGTCAAAATTGAAGTTGATGAAAAAGTAGCAATCATTCATTGATTAGAATGGACTTTTCAGGCTTGTAACGTGGCCACTGGTTGAGGGTCGTGAAAGGAAGGATACAAGGCTCAAACAAATATGTTAAGGTTGAATAAGATCAATGATCCATGCACTTTTCGGATTTATGAAAATATTCGTTTTCTGTTAACTTTCCTTTTTATTCTTCCTTTTTTGACCTTATCATATGTCTTTGACACGAAGTTCTTCATTCTTCTTTCTCCTCTTTTTTATTCAATTTTTTTTTTTAATTTATGCTTCATGATCACCATTTCCTTCTTGCTTGCCCCTTATTTAGGGGTGATCCTTGTTTAGGGTTCTTTGAAGAAAATTTTTAGGCTCAAAAGGGGTTACTAGGGGTAATGATGATATTTTGTTAAGGATAAAGAAAGATGGCCAAACTTCATTTCAAATTATGATTGCTTTATTTTGAAAACTTTATTTGAAAGACAAAAAGATAGTGCTCACCAAGTGTTTATTTATTTGCTCCTCTTTTATTTTCTTTTTCTTTTTCTTATTTTTATGAATTTTTTTTGAAAATGTGTGGGCCCAGGTGGGCTGATCAATACCCCACAAACAACTTCTAATAACGCGAGCTTAAAGAACAAAACCAAGGAAAATACTTGGCTTGGGGAAGAAAAAGAGAAGCTGAGATATGAGAATGACGAGAGAAATATTATGATGTGGAAGAAGATGTAAAGAATGGATGAGACAATGTATGGATGCAAATCCATTACATTAATGCTTCAAGAAAGTGAACATGGTTCAAGTATTACATGATAAAATACAATGTAACCACCATTTCATGGTAAACCACTAATGAACCAATTTAGCTTGGGCTACTTAGAAATTTCCAAGACGGGGATCGTAAAGTGTTTGCACTTCTCACAACCACTAGAATGCGAATCTTTGGTGATGTCATTGTAGCTTTTTTCTTGAAGTCTCAGTAGTCCACTACAAAATAACCTTTTCAGAGAGGTCTCAAAATTGACATGACCTACTTGACTTCTGAGAAATGACTATGAAAGTGTGCTCCTCAACTTCATTGACATCCGAGCCAACATGATCGGGTACAATGTTGTGATCCGTATTTTCAGACCACCTGAACAAGTATTATTTCCAGCTTCATCTCATGATCCATGGTTTAATTGACATTCTTTTCATTGAAAGCGCGGTGGTTCCATTTTCTCCAAGGAGCACAATGCATGGAATGATTTTTTATTTTTTATTTTTTTTTAATAAACTTTTAACTTAAAAAGAAATGAGTATATTAAATGCATGAAAAAAGGTTTTTTTTTTTATACCTAAAAGGTATTAATGCATGATATGTATGAAAAAGAAATATTTATATTGACTCAAAAATTTTTAATGCATGTGATGCATGAAGACACTTTTTTATTCACAAAAACGACAATGCATGGAAGAGCTTCTTATTTTTTAGATGAATCAATTTTTTTTATGAATGCTTGAGATAAATTATTTTTTTTAATGAACGGTTGATATGAATGTTTTTTTTATGATGAGATTGACATAAAAAGTAATTGATGCATGAAATGTATGAGTTTTTTATTTTTTGGTCTGAAAAGTATTTAGTGATGCATGCATAAAATGAAGGAGATGCATGACTTCTTATTTTTTCCTTTTTTCTTCTTATGAATTCTTGAGATAAATGATTTTTTTTGTAATTTTTATTAACCCAAAAAAATTTAATGCATAAGATTCAAAATATACAAAGAATATGAATGAGTTACAGAAAGATGATTTACACAAGTCCCTTTTTATTATTTACGAAAATGCATGAGATACAAAATATGAAAATGGGTTTTTTTGTTACAAGCAAAAGGACTTGTGTAAATCTTTTTTTCTTTCACAAAAGACTGAAAAATGTAAATTTTTCTTTGACAAAAGAAACATGAACATGAATGAAGGAAAAAAAATGCTCCATTTGTGTTTTAAGACGGGTAAGACTTATGTTTGCACACACCTAAGGTCATGACTCTAACCGGTTGGTCACTAAGTTTGCTCTATCAGTGAATTATAGGACGGGTCTAAAATCCTAAAAATCATGGCCCCCGGATTGCCCTCATCTAAAAGGTAAGGACCTGGATCTATGAACTTCACCACAGGGACAAATGAGTCACAATATGGCAATCCACAATACCGGTAACAATCTGAGCGGGAGAATTAGTGACTCTCAGGGATGCAAAAACATCACAAAAACACCACCAAAACCCCTTCTAATCCTATGGCATTCCAAGACTCGGGTATAGAGCCCAAAAGTGTGTGATGTATGCGACGGTGATGTGTGTGATGGGAGCATAGAAACCTACACAAAACCTATTAAAAAACTACACCACATTTGCAAAAAGATCAACTAGCAACACAGAATAATTCTCTACCTTAGGGTTGCAAGAATATACAAAGGCATTTATTAAAGCATATAATACTATATACAAAACAAATAAAACAAAGAGAGGTAAAACTAATATTTTCAAATCTATTAAAAAAATTGCACAACCAACTATGATAGGCCTGACCTCAAAAATCCCCAGTGGAGTCGCCAGCTGTCGCGAATGTCTCGTCCGGGAGCCACGAAAAGAAGGTAAAAACAGAGGAGTCGCCACCAATATTTTATTTGGGAAAAACATTGGAAAAAACATTTATTTTAAGGAAACTGGTCTTAAAAAAAGATAGAGAGAGAATTGGATTCGGGAGTCGGTTACGAGTAGAGAAGGTGTTAGCACCCTACATCGCCAGTTTAAAAACGGTACCTCAAGTTAATTGTGCAAAATAATTTAAATAACCTTTGAGAATATTTATTTTACCACAATTTTTAAATAAATAAAAAGGATAAACAAAACAAAAGAGAAAATTAAATTTTTTCTTGACAGAATGATTGATTTTGCTCCTACGTATTCCCGGGTGCGATGGGAAACTCAAAGCCACATAATTCTTACAGAAAATATTTGATTGGTTGGTTGATTTTAATTTTAAAAAAATGATTTTTATTTTTGCAAATGATTTTGAAAATGAATTGTATTTCAAGGTAAATTCATTCTTGCATAGGGTCCAAGATAGCAAAGTTATACGATAAACCCTTACAATCCTTACGATACTTGAGGATGAAAATTCATACATTAACGTCGTAGATTGCTGCTCGAATTAATATTTTTATTTTTAATAAAAACTCATTAAAAGATAAAAAAACAAAATATTTTATTATTTTTTAGAAAATGTAATTAACTCATGCACATGGTTCAAGATAATAATGTTATACGATAAACCCTTACGATTCATATGACACTTGAGGATGAAAAATTCATACATCAACGTCATAGATTGTTGCGTGAACACAAAATACTTTTGCTTAAAAGGATTTTATTTTCCTTCAATTTTTTTGAGTTTTCAAAAAAGGATTTTCTCTTATTTAAACAAAAAGGAATAATATTTTTAAGAGATATATTTTAATTTCTGGAAATGCGTCTAACAGCTTGGCCCAAGAATAAAATAATAAAATAAGAACAACATCCCAAACAAGTTAAAATGTGACAAATTAAAAGATAAGTAAATAAAATAAACAAAACAAGGATTAGACAAAAAATCAAAATGTGACTTTACCAGCGCAGAACAGAGAGATAAGGGAAGACAGAAAGTGTTCAACAGGGATGCGGTGGTGGCATGACCAACGGCAGTCGACGGTGCGAGCAAGAACTAGAGGTGGTGCGCACGGGGTGGATGGGCTCATGGAGATGCGGTGGTGATGGCAGTGGTCCGGACAGCTTCGTGGTAGACCTGCTACAGATCTGGTTCGTGACGGCAAGGAACGGAGTAGCGACGGCGGCGGTTCGAGGTGGAACGGAGTAGTGATGGCAGCGAGTCGGATCTCTGGTTAGCGGCAGACGTGACGACGATTGTGGTTCGAGGTGGTCCGTTCGTGGAGGCTACTGTGACGAGGCGACGGAGCTTCTGTGTGGGCTGCGGTGACTGTTCGCATGCAGTGGCAGAGCTGGGTGGAGTAGACAAAGGTGGTTCTGATCTACGTGGTTCAATGAGTCGGAGAAGACGACACGGTGGAGAAGACAGCTCGTGCAGGGATGGCGGCTTGGCGGAGTGGATGAAGGTGGTATGGTTGTGCACCAAGGCTGATAACGGTGGCTGCAGCGTGGTGGATCAAGGGAAGTGGCGTTACAGTGATGGCGGAGCGTGGCGGAGCATGGCGAAGTTGGTTGAAACAGAACCTGATCTTGTTTTTTTTTTGGATGTTTTGATTTTTACTGTGATATTTGAGTTTAAAACAATGAAAAGAAGATGAAGAGAAGTGGGGGTTGTTGACACAGGGGATGGCAGAGACGGCGGAGGAGCTTTGGGACAATTTTCTGATCATTCCTTTATTTTTTGTTACGAAAGCTTGGTCATTGAAGGGATGTGTAGTGTTTGTTGATGGCTAAGGATGGAAGAAATATGATGAGAAAATGTGTTGGTAGGTGGTTTATGATGGAGGCTATGGTGGCCAAGACCAAGAAGGTGAAAGGAAGCTGAGGATCTCTGTGTTTGTTTTTTTTTTCTCTCCCACTTCTCTCTGTTGGTGTTTCTAGAGAAAAAGAAGAAGAAAAAAGGACAACTCTCATGTCAGCTGTGTAATGATAAACGACGGTGATGGTAGAGTGTTGTTACAACTCTATTCTGTGCTTGGATCAGGGAACCAGACTCATCAGATACCATTTTTGTAAAAGAGGAGATAAAGGCCAAAAGACCAAAGGAAACCACAATGAGTTCATACTTGAAAAGGGTAGAGAAGGGCAACACGTGAGTGACCAGAAGACAAAACAAAAGTTCAATTCTTTTTTTTTTTATATGTTTTTATTAAAAATCAGAAATTTATTCCTTTTTTTTAATCTTTATTTTTAACTTTATTTCTTTTCTTTTTTTTTACTTGGGCTTGGATCCTTGGGCTCAACAAAACTTATAACCAAAAATAAAATTGGGTTAAGTGTGATCATGCAATGGGTCAAGAGAAATGACCAAAACAATATATATTTTTTATTTATTATCTCTCTTTTTTTGCAATTTTTTCTTTTTTCTTTTTAAATTATTAATTAAAAAAGAAAACACCCGGACAAAATTAGGTGTTCAAAATATATATATATATATATATATATATTATTTTGTTTTAATTAATGTAATTTACGCCTGTTTTCCTACTTCTTTCATCCCGCTCTTCTTTCCCCTTTTCCTTCCTTGAACCCGTCATCGATCTGGTATCAGAGCCAGATGGGGAAGTAGGAACTGTAGTATGAATCTAAGATTCATACCATGCTGAATAGTAAAAAAAAAGAAGAAGAGTTTTTCAGAAGAAATTATTATGCTTAACTGGATTGGGTACCTTTTAACTGGTAAAGACCTCCGTGTTTATGCTATGGTTTATATTGTTAAAGCTGTAGCAGTAAGACCTCGAAGGATGATGAGGCAGTAAGTCTAATTTGCCGATGCTTGAAACAAGATAAATCAAAGTGTAGATAACGAGTAGCAGTAAGTCTACTTTGAGTTAGCTTTTGGTTAATTAATGTAAATCCTTATTAAACAAAGGTGTGGTACAGCTGTGGTTAAGAATAATAAGATCTGATGAATTTTGTAAATTTCTTGTAAAGACTTTAATTTTAAGAATATTATGAAAAATATTCAGCAAGGTATATCTTAGATTACTACTTACAATTGCTATGGAACCAAAGGAAGGCAATGATATCAAAATTTTTGAAAATTATGTTATCTCGCTCCCTCTTCAAGCTTTCTTTCCGTTCTTCTCAACCCTCTTCTTCATCACTTCAGGAATCTGATATTCCTGTCAATCCAAGCAGTATTTTCCATGAGGAAATATGCTTTGAAAATATCAATCAAGATATTGATAATTGGGTAATTCCAAGAATACCCACAAAAGAATTATACAAGTCAGGAGGAAGATTCTTCACTTCTTCTGATTATGTAATCAAAACAGAAAAAAAGAATATTCCGATCAGTCCAGAGAGTGAGGAATTTCATCTTCTCTCAATGGATACAATAAAAGGTCACAAGCAAAAGCACAGGTACTTACACATCGGATGTGTTCAAGTAGCTGTAAAACCTTTAATCCGCGAAGGATTAAATGCTTCAATCTTGATGTGCTTAAGGGATATTAGGCACAATAAGTTTCAAGACTCCCTCTTAGGCACGGTGGAAACGAGCCTAAGCCATTGTCCAATTTATTTCAATTGATATCCAAATAGAACTCTGAGTTTACAGGATCAAAACATCTTGGACTCTTTGTTTCTAAACCTTAAGATCCGTGGCTTAGACATGAAGCCTGGATCTATCCCAGCAGCTTTGCTTTACAGGATTCAATACAAGGCTATGAATTCCTGTAATTCCAAAGTTCTCAAAGATAGAACATCGGGAGAGACAACCCTGTTTCTTACTGATGTTACTAAAGCAAACGTGATTGTCCCAAAGACAATCTTATGGAAGGACGTAGTCCTGCCAGAAAAATGGATTTTGGATAAGGCTGTCCCAGCTTTACCAAGAGAAACAACAGACTTCAACAACATAGTTCAAACCCCAACAAGAAGAGTTGAACTAGTCTTTCAAAGAAGCAATTCTTTTAGTTCTGCTAGATCTTCAAGTCTTAGATCTGAAAATTTCAGATCTATCCCCTCAAGACAATCCTTTTCAACGGCATCTCAGATGACCTCCATTAATCTTCAGGGATTAGATACATCATCTACTATCCCTAGACCAATTTATCAGACAGAAGATGATCAACGATCAATTCAGTCTCCAACCTTTTCCTCCCTTAATGAATCTTATAATGATTTGTAAGTTCACTATAGATAAGGAATCCCTTCGCAAGGATTTTTACTCTGAGGAATGGAAACCTCAAAGAGAGTGGTTCTTGCAAGAGTTCAAGGGAACAAAAAGAGAAAATATTCAGGAAGAATATTATCAATTTCTTAACAATGTTAAGAAAAAGGTTTTATTTTTTGACTAGTTTCATGCATACTCAGTCAAATATTCAATTAATTATCCTTGGCAGACAAGGATAGATGTTGATAAAACCGCAAATGTCATTACTGTTTGGCATTTGAAAAATGGTGAGTTGGTCAAAACTGAATTACCACCAAATAGCTCATTCCAACTCCTTGGTATCAATGATCCTTTCACTAAAAAACCCATCATAGCTGCTCCATTCAAAAACAAGAATCCTGATGAAGCGATATCAGCTTCGGACATAAGCAAGCTTATGGAGCAATCCAATTATACCAATAAGTACCTTCAAGTTCTAGGAGAACACTTGATCAAAAAAGATGCAACTTCCCAGGCATCTACTTCAAGAATTAAGAAGGATATTCCCCTAGAAAAACCCTTGTTCAAACCTGTTAAGATGAATAAGAAGATCAAAGAAAGTTTGCTTCTTCTTCAACCCAATATCAAAAAGGAAAAACAAGAGTTCATGCAGAAAATTGAAGAAAATCTGAAACAGTTAGTTGTTCCAGATTCTCCATCTGATAATCAAGGAGAAAGACCTTCAAGAGACAAAGGTCCGACTATCAATGTTATCAATGAAGACGGCTAAGAAACAGAATCTGTAGCTAGTACTTCCAAACCAAATCCTCTAAATAAAGCTCCAATAAATATCAATCCAGTTCTTACTCAATCTTGGAGGCAACCATCAAAACTTTATTATCCTAAAGCAACTCCTCCGGATATGCTCTTTGAAGAAAAAACTCCAAATCATAGGAGTTTTAATGCCAATAACATCTATGAATGGAACATAGATGGCCAAACAGAGTACCAAATGCTCCAAACAATGCAGCATATGACAATGATGGCCACTGCTTATCAGACCACAAATGATTGTTCTGAAGAAGCCATCTGTAATATCTTGTCTGCAGGTTTTACAGGCCAACTCAAAGGTTGGTGGGACTATTCTTTCTCGGAAGCACAGAAAGAACAAATGTTTTCTGCTATCAAGACTGATGCAGAAGGAAATCCAATCTATGATAATGAAGGTGCAACCATCCCTGATGCGGTCAACACCTTAATCTTCTCAATATGCGGACATTTCATGGGAAATACTTCCACTTGGAAGGATAGGTCTACAGAGTTATTATCCAATCTTAAGTGTAGATCTTTAGCTAGTTTTAGGTGGTATAAGGATACCTTCCTAACTAGGGTTTACACTAGAGAAGATTGCCAGAATAGATTCTGGAAAGAAAAGTTCACTGCAGGTCTCCCAACATCTTTAGGTGATCTGGTTAAGGATGAACTCATAGCCCAATCTCCAGATGGAAATATTTCATATGAGCAGTTGAGTTATGGTCAACTCATTGCAGCTACCCAGAAGATAGGGGCAAGACTTTGTAAGGAAGACAAAGTCAGAGATCAGTTCAAAAAAGAAAAGGCCGCCAAGAAGGATTTAGGGTCTTTTTGTGAACAATTTGGTATACCTCCTTGTCCAAAGGATAAAACCAAGTCTTAAAAGAAATATGAAGGCAAAACCCAAAAGGCTAAGTATACCAAGTATACTAAGTACAAGAAAAACAAAAGGTTTGGCAAACCCAAACCAGAATTCAAACCTGAACCAACTTCTGGTGATAGGTTCCCCAAGAAAGCGGTTACTTGTTATAACTGCGGCAAACCTGGCCACATTAGTAAATACTGTAGGCTAAAAAAGAGAATCAAAGAGTTGAATCTCGAACCTTCAGTTGAGGAACAACTGAACAATCTTTTGGTTCAATCAGATACTTCAGAAGAAGAATCAGATGGTGATTTTGCTGAAGATATCAATCATGTTCAAGAAGATGATGTTGGAAACCTTAGCTCCGATTCATCTCCTGAAATTAATGTCTTAACTAAGGAACAAGATCTCCTTTTTGAAGTCATTGATTCAATAATTGATCCAGATGAAAGGAGAAAGTATCTGGACAAGCTCAAATCTTCCATGGAATCCTCTAAAGAAAAGGATTCCAAGGGAAAAGGCAAGGTCATAGTCAAAGATCATTTTGACTTTAAACAAATTCTGAAACGGCTGGAAGCCACTCAGACAAAAAAGCCCGTTACGATTCAAGATCTCCAGTAAGAGATTAAGAATTTGAAACAAGAAATCAAAGAGATCAAACAAGAACAAGTTGTTCACAAGTTAATCTTGTCTCAAATGGTAGAGGCTCAATCAGATGATTCTAGTAGTGAAGACAAACCGGAATCAAGCACCATTAAGGAAGATGAGCATGACGAGCCTATTAAAGATTAGGAAGATGAGGATGCAGCATTCCTAAATCTAGTAAATCAATTAAAGATTCAAAAGTTTCATATCAAGATCAAAATTATTATCGGAGAATTTGTTCTTGATTCTACAGCACTCTTTGATACAGGTGCTGATTCCAATTGCATCCAAGAAGGATTAATTCCTACAAAATACTTCGAGAAGACTTCGGAGAAGTTAAGAGCAGCTAATGGTTCTAAACTTAGAATCAATTATAAGCTGCCCAAGGCCATTATAGAAAACCAAGGTTTCCAGGTTGAAACCCCTTTTCTATTAGTCAGAGACTTGAAAAATGAAGTGATCCTTGGATCTCCGTTCATCATGTCTCTTTTCCCTCTTTCCATTTCCCACAATGGAATCAAAACTCAGCATCTGGGTAAAGACATAGTTTTCCCATTCATCAGAAAACCTATCATTCAAGATTTAAATCTTCTCGATTGCAAGATCAACCAAATCAATTTCTTGAAAGAAGAAATTTCTTTTAAGAACATAGAGTTGCAATTGCAGCAACCAAAAATCAAAGAGAAGGTCAAGATCCTTTTCGATGAAATCCAAAAGTCTATCTGTTCTGATTTGCCCACATCATTTTGGAATAGAAAGAAGTACTTTGTAGATTTGCCTTATGAACAAGATTTCAATGAGAGGCAAATTCCAACCAAATCTAGACCAATCCAAATGAATCATGAACTCCTTAAGTATTGTCAAAAGGAAATTGACGATTTCTTGAGCAAAGGTTTAATCAGGGAGAGCAAATCTCCTTGGTCTTGTTCTGCTTTTTATGTCAACAAGCAGGCTGAGATTGAGCGTGGAACACCTCGCTTAGTCATCAATTATAAACCTTTGAACCAAGCTCTTAGGTGGATCAGATATCCAATTCCTAACAAAAGGGATTTGCTTAACCGCCTAAGTACGACAAAAATATTTTCAAAATTTGACATGAAATCTAGTTACTACCAGATAGAGGTCAAAGAAAGTGACCGTTACAAAACAGCGTTCACTGTTCCCTTTGGGCATTACGAATGGAATGTTATGCCCTTTGGTCTCAAAAATGCTCCTTCAGAATTCCAGAGAATTATGAATGAGATCTTCAATCCCTATACAGACTTTACAATCGTCTACCTTGATGATGTTTTAGTCTTTTCTCAATCTATTGATCAACACTTCAAACATGTCAAATTTTTTATAAGTGTGATCAAAAGGAATGGTTTAGCTGTGTCTAAAACCAAAATCGATCTCTTCCAAACTAAGATTAGATTTCTTGGTCATAACATTTTCCAAGGAACTATCATTCCTATCAGCAGAGCTATCGAATTTGCTGATAAGTTTCCTGATCAAATCATTGACAAAACCCAGCTTCAGAGATTCCTAGGATGTCTCAATTACGTTGCTGACTTTGTCCCCAATCTTAGTAATATCATCAAACCCTTGCACAATCGTCTAAAGAAGGAACCTCCTCCTTGGACAGACGAGCATACAAAAGTTGTCCAACTTATCAAATCTAAGATAAAGAATCTTTTATGTCTTTATCTTCCAAATACTTCTGCTTTCAAAATTGTTGAAATCGATGCCTTTGACATTGGTTATGGCGGTATTTTGAAACAAAGAATTTCAAATAAAGAGCATATAATTGCATATACTTCTAAGCATTGGAATTCAGCTTAACAAAATTATTCTACTGTCAAAAAAAAGATTTTGGCAATAGTTTTATGTATGCCAAAATTTAAATCGGATTTACTTAATAATTTTTTTTTGGTTAGAGTAGATTGTAAATCTGCCAAAGATATTTTACAAAAGGATGTTAAAAATTTGGCATCAAAACAGATTTTTGCCAGATGGCAAGCAATTTTAAGTGCATTTGATTTTCAAATTGAATTTATCAAAGGCTTTTCAAATTCTCTTCCTGACTTTCTTACTCGTGACTATTTACAGGGTAGTTAAGAGAGAGAGATTGGCAGCAATGCCAAAGACTGAGACTTCCTATGCAAAGGGGAAGGGTAAAGGTATTGTCCTTAAAGGACCCAAACGCCAAGGTGCATCCAAATCAGGGTCTTCGGCCCAAAAGCAATCTGGGTCATCGACCCAACAACCAGCAATCAAACTTGGGTCTTCAACCCAAACCCAATATGGGTCTTCAACCCAGCAAACTACCAAACAGTCAAAAGCAGACTATGGCATCCCAATCCAAACTCTTCAAGCCTTTCAAGATCAAGGCCTGACCAAACTCCCTAAGGGAACATGGGGAGATAGAGTGGAAAACGAATCAGGTTCTCCACCCCCTCTCAAAGACCTAATCAGAGAATTGGCCCAAACAGCTATTCCTATAAATGTTGTCAAACCTGATACACGTTTATCAAAAGACAGCACTCAAACCCAAACTCAAACGGCCGCAACTAATTATGTTGCAAAAAACATATTTCAATTTGTTGTTCAAATGGAACCAGGATTTTGGGATAACAACCCTAACAAAGTTCCCTCCAAAATCTTTCAAAATGGTTCTCATTTCCAACAATCCCAACCAAACAAAACCAGAAATTTTTATGAGTTTATTTTGATTGATACAGACTCAGTCACGATCAAACATTACCGTGACCCTAAAGATCAATCAACATACACTCACTCAACTTTCCAAATTTGAAGGTTTTAACACCTGAACAATTCAGAAAGAATTTAAATGTTTTCAAAAAAATTTCTCAAACTTTTGATCCCATTGGTTTTAATTCATCGGGATTATCAAAGAAGTTTGGTACAACATTTTTTGGTACCAAAATATTCAAAATAAACATTCTTGGTTGATATATTTCAAGAAGAATGTTAAGTACAAATTCCCTCATTGGTTCGTCCACTGGTGGAGAATATTTGGCCCAATCAAACAGATCCTTCCTGAAGAAGTTCTTGAAGGATATCAAACATTCGAAAAATATTTTGACAGCAAGGAAACCCCTTTCCCTGTCAATCTAATATTTTTCTCAAAATTTTCCCTTTCATGGGTTTTCAGTTGGCAGTATAAATACCAGAAGCAAGATCGGTACCCTGGTTTATTTCCAATCTAACAAAGAGCAACCTTTGTCAAGTGGTGGGCACAATTCAATTATGCAGCAGCCACAAGTGACAATGTTAAGATCTGGTTCCATCAGAATCCTAAATGGATGAAGGCAGCTAATCCATAAACTTGTGAGTTCTTGAATCAAAGGTCTCGAATTGTTTCAGTATTAGCAGGATCCAATTCAAAGGAAAGCTTCCTACAAAATATGGAAGCAATCTTGAAGTTAGCAAAGGAGGAAGAAGCCTCTTCATAAAAATCCTCCAAGCAGAAGCTTCCCCAAACTGATGAAGAAGAAGACGAAGAGGATTTAAGCCAATGCTCAGATCCCTTCTATCAAAATGAAGATGACTGCTATGGTATTGATACCACAGTCAACCTGAGTGATGATGAGTAATCTCTATCTCTCAGTCAACAAAGTCAATCATTTGAATAGTTCCAGTCATCCGATGATACTGTTCCTTGCCGAGCGATCCATCCAGATCAAGTCAAATTCAGAAGCCTTGTTAATCACCAAGCACTATTCACTTACCGACAAAGACAGCCGGTCATGACACTGGCACTATTCTGTAATAGTTGCAATAATATAGGTCATTTTTACCGATACTGTTGTAATAGTAAATTTTCAATCTTCTATTTAAAGGATGTTAGGCTCAGTTGTTAGACATCCGAAATTTTAGAGAGAGTTTAGAGTGAGAAACTCTGAGAGCCTTCTGAGCTTTCATTTTGTGAGTTCCTCAGTTCTTTTTCTTTCTTCTTCAATCTTTTCAATCTTGTAGCGTTAAAGCTTGTAGTTTTCAAGCTGTTTTCAATCAAAACCTGCATGGTTTAAATCACATCTCTTCTCCCTCCACCGGTTCTGATGAGGCTCTGCCTCCGCTCCGGTTTCTTTTTCTTTTTATTTTCCCAGTTCTTGGTTGGTTCTATCACCTTTCTGGGTTTATGCATTATTTTATGTTTTAATTTATACAGCACTTGTTTTTACTGTTTTATTGTTTTAATTTCTACAGTATCTGTTTTTACTGTTTTCATGTTTTAATTTCCATATTTTATTTTGTTTTAATTAAAACATATTTTATGTTTTAATTTCCATATTTTGTTTCCATATATGTATTATTGACATAAAAGTTGAGATGTGATAACAGACATAATGTGCTGGGTATGGACTCATAATTATTGTGCTTAACCCAACAGTTTTCACATCTCAAAATATTAGAAAATAAGAATAATGGGTACTTTCTAATTTGGCCAGGATATGTAAAAAAATATATAGAAGGCTGAAATTCAAGGCATTTCCTAAAAAAGAAAATATAAATTGTTTTTTGAGAAAGCAATCTTCTTTAAAACAAACACATATGTTAACTAAATTTTTTTACAAAAAAAATCATATTTTAATTTCGTATTTCTCAAGTTTTAAATACAAAATAATCCATTTGTGGCATAACTTTCATTTGTGGTCTTTGTAATTCTAAACATAAAAGAAAAGAAAACCAAATTAAATTTGGACTAAAGAATCTAAAATGCAGCTAAGATCGATGCAATGAATAACCACCATCAAACCAAGTAAGAATCTAAAAATATTTATGACCAGGGAGCACATTTGGCATACTATTATGCTTGTAGGCAGCAACTGTTAACTAACTTACTATAGTAACTTAACATCTAGTAAACATCAACATTAAATATGAACATTTTGTTTAAATTAAAATGGACATGAACATATGCCCCTGGTTTCTTATTGAATTATTGTACGATATAGATAGACACGATTCGATAGCCTAGGAAGAAAAGTAAAGCTTAATAATTAAAAAACAAAGTTTTGGATTTGATTGTTTTTCGTGCTAAAGGAAACGAAAGGGATTCAACGAAATGATCCAAAAAATATATACTTTGAAATATATTGTCTACTTGTCTTGCACAAAATAGGAAAGACGCCCCTGAAGTTTTTTGGTGGGAATCTACCCATTTTGGGAAAAAGAGCACACTTACAGATTTTGAGATTTTGAACAAAATCCTGCAAGATACTTCTCCGAATCCAATACTAATGCTTACCACACATCTATTTTTAAGTTTCTTTACACTCGTTTTCCTTTAATCCTCGTGGCATTTTGAACCACATGTGAGGAATATATGTATAAATAATAGGTATCCTAGCTATCCACATATCCATCTTTTTATCCCATTGGTTTAAAGAGTAATTCTCTATCCAGGTTAGTGTTATTTATATGCAACGTTATCGTGATTGGACGCATGGTTGTGGTGTGGGTGGGTATTAGAGTACTCGCATCCGTACTCATATCCATTAATTTTGCAGGTAACTATCCGTACATCAGTCACATATATATGTCTAGTAATTATATTGTTTTGTTTACAGAGAAAAAGTACAAAAGAAAAAACTTCTTGCTTTGGTAGGGAGAAGTGAAGAAGTGAGAAAATCAATTGAAAGTCATGGGAGCTCATGATCAGTTAACAGCACTTGTAGTTGATGATGACATAATGGTCCGAATGATTCACCGAAAGATGTTGAACAGTGTTGGGGTGAAAAATCAAGGGGTGGAAAATGGCAAAGAAGCCATAGACCTTCACCACTCTGGACAAAGTTTTGACCTTATTCTCATGGATAAGGATATGCCTGTTATGAATGGCATTGAGGTAACGATATATTACTCTTTAATACAATGTTACAATTATGTGTAATGGTTAATATTGTTTTACAGGGGAGGAAAAAAAAAGGGGGAGAAATAGGATATGGATTCTGTACGGTTAATAAAATGAATGCAACAGATCCTAATTAACCGTAAAAAATATTTTGTATATGTAAAAATTATTAAAACAAAAAACATGTACTCTCCTTCTTAACCGTTGGATGTTGACTGCATCTCCTTGCATTCATTTTTCAACCGCAGGAAATCCTGTCCAAAGGATAAATGTGACAATTACGACAATTCAACAAAAACTTTGTATTAGATTTTGTGCATAATGTGATTCACTTTTTTTTTTTTTTTTAAATGTGATTCACTTTCTGTTTGTCCTTTTTAGGCAACAAAGAAACTACGGTCAATGGGGATTCATAGCATGATTGCTGGTGTATCAGCACGCTCCGTGGAAGACCATATACAAGAATTTATGGAAGCAGGGCTAGATGACTACCTAGAGAAGCCATTAACCATTGCTAAGCTTACCTCAATCATTCACAAGATCAATAAACTTTAAAACTCTCATTTAATTAAACAATAGATTAGACAGTAGCATATTTAATTATTTATACCTTGATAGTTTTTATTTACATTAGTGTTTTTGCAGTGTGAATCACTTGTAAAAGATGATACGAGAGGAAACTAACCATTCAAGATGGAGATGAGAATAAAATGGGAGAGAAGAAACGCATCATTCATGCGTTTGACGAATTCCCCTTTATATGCTTTAGCATTTTCCTTGTATCTAGCTTCTTGTTCAGATAAATCATAGATATATATACGAAGCTTTTGTTTCTTTTGAGGTTGAGTGTAGCTGCATTCAGATCTTAAATTACTATGATACAAATTTTAAATTGGTATATTTTTATTAATATCTATAAGATTATCATCTTATTTTATAATTTTTTTAATAAAAATAATATGATACTTTATAATTATTAGTGAAATATATTATAAAAAATAAAAATAAACTAAATATTCACTTTGGTGTCTCAAAGTTACTCATGGCTGTTGCGATTATGAATTATTTTTACATAATTTTTTATGGAAAAATGTAACATTGACCAATTTGATATTAAATATATTATTTGAAACAATTAATATGATGTCACCTCTATATCTCTTTGAAAGGATTAAAATGAATATTTACTAAAAACAGTATAGCTAAGAATGTACGTAGTAAAATCAATTAAAATTTAAAAGAAACAAATCGAAAACCAAAGTTGATCAATTTGAATAATAAGGAAAGACAAAGTAAGGTATGCATATCTTAAAAAATTAAATTTACATGTATTTAGAATTTTAAATTAAATTCTCTAAAAAAAAATTAAATTTATGCCTGCATGATTCTTTCTATTTATTCAACAAATTAATATTTGAATGGAACTTGAGTTGTTTCCAGTTAAAAAGATAAAAATGAAATTACAAAAGAAGTCACTTGAATTTACACCGGTAAGAGTAAGGTAAGATAAATTACAAGTAAAAAAAGTAAGTTTAACTACAATTTAATTTTCATCTCAAAAAAAAAAAAAAACTAGAATTTAATTTAATATGTGTGTTCTGAAAAATAAAAATGTATTATGTTTATATTTAATGAATTTAATTTTTATGTATTGTTGGTGTAAATTTGATAAATTGATATTATTATTTTTTCTTTTTCTTAATTTTTTTTAAGAAAATAGACGAATTAACATAAAACTAAATTATAGTGTGAAAAATATTTACGTTAATGATATCTATACAATATATAAACTTATTCCCATTAGAAGGAAAGTTTGACAGGTGTCACAATGAGATTAAAAGCTTCACATGAAAGCCACTATTAGACTTTCTTAATCTGGAATTAAAAAATGATTTAAAATTACAAAAAATAAATTACAAATTACAAAAAACCAAAAAAATAATAGTAATAAAAATCTTTAATATTAGATGAAAGTTTCAATACTTGGATAGGTGCTGAAAAGCTATTGAAACGTAAGACATTCAATTAATTGAAATTTCTAATGATTTAAACTAAATTGCAACTAAATATTCATTGGCTATAGGAAGACTCATCAATATCACTGTTAGAAAGAGAAAAACAGTCCCAATATTGAGTTTTTCGAGTTTCAAAAATAATAAATTTGTAAAACATATATTCTAAATCAACGTTTGAATACAGTGTCATTCCCAATAATCTTATTACTCAGTATGTTTAATAAAATGTTTTTAAATCTACATTTTTCCGTAATGAAGAATTTATCTGGCCACTATTTCAAGAAACCATATGAACCATCAAACAACTATCTAATTCATAGTATAAATACATACAACATACTATGAGCACTCACTAACATTCTGAATTTCATATACTTTCATAATGACCGCAATGTATGACTCAGTTTCTGCCATCTTTACTGAAAAGGAAACATGGACAATCAAAGTTGAAATTATCAGGATGTGGGCTATACCAAGTTTAAATGGTTCTAAGATACCATTCTCATTGGAGATGGTGCTCATGGATGAGCAGGTTACACTCATACATATTTATTTGTTGTAATTTTGAACAGTTATCTTATTTTCTTTACTAATTGTTGTTTACTTCTTTTGTACAAGGTGACAAGATATCTGCTTCTATAAAGAAATCACTAATTTATAGGTTTGAAAGTATGTTGGCTGAAGGGAAGGTTGTCACTATAACTGATGTTGGTGTTGCAGCTAATGGTGGTGATTATAAGACCACAAGACATGACTACAAGCTGAACTTTAAATTTCACTCTATTGTTCAACATCTTGACCAAATCAACCTTTTTGCATCCCCATACTCTTTTGTATCTTTTGCTGAAGTTCTGGACTTTAACTACGACACTTCTTATTTAGCCAGTATCATTATTGTCTTTTTTTTTTTCCTTTTCTTTTCTATTTCCAACTTCATCATACCTTGAAAATTCAACATTTTTTAATGACGGATTATATGCAGATGTTATTGGTTTGCTGACTGGTGTTGGCATAGAAAAAGAATATACCATATTTATTCAATGGACGGGACCTCCACGTCCAACAGAAAATTAAGTATGCAATGGACGGGACCTCCGCGTCCAACAGACAATTAAGTACGCAATCCCGTCCAACAGAAAAGTAAGTATGCAATGGACGAGACCTCCTCGTCCAACAGAAAAGCAAGCATTCAATGGACGGAACCTCCGCGTCCAATATAAAATTAAGCATGCATTGGACGGGACCTCCCCGTCCAACAAAAAAGTAAGTATGCAATGGATGGAACCTCCGCGTCCAATAGAACATTAAGTATGCAATGGACGAGACCTCCGCATCCAACAAGAAAATTAAGTATGCAATGGACGGGACCTCCCCGTCCAACAGAAAAGTTAGTTTGCAATGGACGGAACCTTCGTATCCAATAGAAAATTAAGTATGGTGAATATACGTTCCATTTTTTTCTTGAGCAGTCATACACTTTCAATTATTTTTAATGTCATTTATAAATCTGTATTTTCCAAGTGTAACTTGCCGTAACACACAAAATTAAAAATGCGTCTTTCAATCATTTTTAAATAACCAATCAATTCTTATAAAGACTCATCAATATCACTTTGAGAAAGAGATAAACAGTTCCATTATTTAGTTTTTCGAGGATCAAAATTAATAAATAATAAATTTTAATAGTACTATATTCAAAATCAAAGTTTAAAAAATATACCTACATTCTTTTGAATTCCCAATTCAATGGATTCCCCTTCAAACATGCCTCCCAATTCTTCTCCTTCTTCTGCTGCAAGGTTTAAACCCAAGAATGTAATTAAAGTGTTTTTGAATTAATCAATATCTTCTAAAGAACAAACTTTGTTGTAAGTCTCACTACCATTGTTTGTTTCTTTTCAGGATGGACTGGAATCTTCACCTATTTCTGCTATTGATCTTAAGTCTGAATTCTGTGATATTGGGGTTGCAAAGCAAATTGAAATGAGTGGGATGCAAACTACTAACCTGGAAGGAGAGGTTCTCCAAAAAACTCCTACAAAGAGAGTACTACTAGATGTTGACATTGAAGTTCTGTCAGCAATACCAATATGAAGGGTCTCAAGTCAATTAAGAAAGAAGATGAGTGATTGCCATACTGGACGTTGCATTTTTTCTCTATCATTACCTTTAGGAGATGTTTAAGTTTTTTTTAAAGTTTTAGTAAGTTTTAATCATCTTTCAGTTTTAATTTCTGTTGCTGCTTTATCCATTTTGCAATTGTAATCTTGGATATCATCCTTTTGTGGACTTAATCTAATGTTTTGTTTTTTCGCAATTATCTATTCATATTTTATTTCATTTCTAATTAGGGGTTACTAATTGTTAATATTATTAATTAATACTATTAAATTCAATATAAAACATGTGCTTAATCTTTTTGGATCTTTGATATATGTTACTAATTAAATGAAATTGAATGAATACCATATTTATTCAATGGACAGGACCTCCGCGTCCAACAGAAAATGAAGTATGCAATGGACAGGACCTCCTCGTCCAACATAAAAATAAGTACGCAAAGGACGGGACCTCCCTGTCCAACAGAAAAGTAAGCATGCAACAGACGGGACCTCCCCGTCCAACATAAAAGTAAGCATGCAATGGACGGGACCTCCCCGTCCAACAGAAAAGCAAGCATTCAATGGATGGAACCTCCGCGTCCAACATAAAATTAAGCATGCAATGGACGGGACCTCCCCGTCCAACAGAAAAGTAAGTATGCAGTGGACGGAACCTCCACGTCCAACAGAAAATTAAGTATGCAATGGACTGGACCTCCGCGTCCAATGAGAAAATTAAGTTTGCAATGGACGGGACCTCCCCGTCCAATAGAAAAGTTAGTCTGCAATGGACGGAACCTCCGCATCCAACAGAAAATTAAGTATGGTGAATAGACATTCCATTTTTTTCTTGAGCAGGCATACGCTTTCAATTATTTTTAATGTCATTTATAAATCTGCATTTTCCAAATGTAACTTGCTGTAATACACAAAATTAAAAATGCGTCTTTCAATCATTTTTAAATAACCAATCAATTCTTATAAAGACTCATCAATATCACTTTGAGAAAGTGATAAACAGTTCCATTATTTAGTTTTTCGAGTATCAAAAATAATAAATAATAAATTTTAATAGTACATATATTCAAAATCAAAGTTTAAAAAGTATACCTACATTCTTTTGAATTCCCAATTCAATGGATTCCCCTTCAAACAGGCCTCCCAATTCCTCTCATTCTTCTGCTGCAAGGTTTAAAAGAAAATCCATCATACAAGCAAAGAGAAAAGGAGGGAATGTAGTTGACAAAGGTTTTTCATTCTTTCATTTTACTGGTTTGATAAAAGTAAATATTATTGTAGATGTTTGTTAAACTTATATATAATTCAATAATTTTTGTTTCATTACTAGATATCGATCAAAATGATAAAGAGAATCTCGGCATACCGAAAGCAATGTCAGCGCAGATCCATTATTAAAAGACACCTATTGTTTCAGCTTCAATCTTCTAATAGATGCATATCAGAACAAACTTTAGGATGTCCTACCATTGATCCCTTTACTCCAACAACAACAAAAGATGTTAATATTCATGGAAAATTTTTTGCCAGTTACAAACCTCCATATATGTCACAAATTCCTAAATCATGTTTAAAGTCATATGTCCATTATATCACATTCAGAATTATTTATATTCATCTTTATAATCATATCTATTAATATTTTGAAAATAATAACAATGATTTATTTTGAAATTGTTGTTTTGAAGGCCAATCAACTCCTCTAGAGGGATTGGAAGGGTCAAGTTCCAGACAACCATTAATGCAACACAACAAGAACATGAATACTCAAAGTTCTCAGAGCAGAACACTATCATCTGGACTTACTTCTATGCATACACCTTCTAATTCATATGGAATCGTTTTAGTCACCTAAACTTAGATAACTTAATTTTTTTTCTTCAGTATAAAAAACGAACCTTAATTTTTTTTTAATATAAATCATACTTTTAGTAGATTGCAGCATTCGAAGCAAGCTTCAAACTAGCGATTATAGAGCAGAGATTTTCAATGGACCTATTAGGCAAGCATTGTCTTTTTTCCCCTTTCAAAGACATCTGTAAGATAGCAAGAGGGAACACATACGAACTTTCAAAGGCACCTTCATTTATCAGAAGGTACAGGAAAAAAATTATATAGGGGCAAAAATTTTATATATTATATATATATATAAATCCGTAAGACATTGTCTTTTATTGTTTGATTTATTTATATAATTTTTAATTAATTGTTACAGGAAGTTCATCTGCTGAAACTATTACACCTAATATGTTTACTAAATCTCCGAATAATGCAATATCAAGCCTTGATGGTTCTATAACAATGAATGATATCCCTCCAATTAATTAATTAATAATTAATAAATTAAAACAAAAATCATTTCAACTACATGTTTTGTGTCTATAAATAGTTCGCCCCTCATTTTTGAATCAAAATTTGTAGTTTTTTATTGGAACTGGTCTCATGGATCAAAAGGTACTCCCTCCGGTCCATTTCTATGGTAATTTAAGGTTTCTACACACAGCTTAAGAAAGCATTAATTTGTTTACATTTGTACCAAATTACCCTTATTTATAATATCATTAATTATTTACACATTCTAACCATATTTACTCCGCATTCCACCTGCTATTAATAAGCACTCAGAATGTGCACATTTATTGGTAAAAAAAGGTGCATTCATATGACTTTTGTTTTGGAACAAGTACTAGCATTTATGGTTGAACTTAAGTAGGGAATGGTGGTTGAATTTAAGTAGGGAGTATAAGGGTATATATGAAAAAAAAATTATCAAATATATCTTGGGTTTGCAAAAAACCCATTGTTAGGGAACAAAAACAAAAAAACTAAATTTACCATAGAAATGGACCGGAGGGAATAGTTTTTTATATTCCTTTTATTTTGTTCGGTTTATCTTTTACTGTATTATGATTCTCCCTTTTTTTATCAATATTTAGTTTCATTAATCTTATTGTTTAGTTTTTAACATTAATTTACCTTTCTTTGTTAATGCAGGATTTACCCGCAGAATTTGTCAAGCAACTTTTCCAACTACAACCCCCTTCAGTGATCACTCTTAAATTAAGATGGGTATTCGAGGAAATTCATATGTAAACTTAAGTGGGGAAACAAGGAATGGGAGGTTTTCTTGACTGGAGAATGGGAGATGTTCCGTCAGGCAAATTACTTGAGGTATGGAAGTCGAATTGTCATTGGAGTTGATGAGGAAAAAACTAGGAATTGCTATGCAAAGATTGTGTTTCTGTGCTGAAAGACCTTAATGACAAGACCGTGGAAAGATGTTCTTTTGAAGTTGAAGAATGTTTATTATGATGCTATTTTTTGATGTATTTTGTGGATTTTTTGTTCCCCTTTGACTCGTTAGGTTTCTGTTTTTTTTTTGTTGTAATTTTTAGAAATGATCTAAATATTGACTGGACAATGATATCTTATGAAGATTAATATGATGTTTAGTTTGTTTCATAATTGCTTTCTATTTTATAGTTATTTTATATACGTTTGTGTTTATATTTTTTTCCATTAATTAGTAAGATCAGATGAGCAATACTTTCAAATTCTACTTTAAGCAGATTTACAAACACTTTAATGTTCTAAAATTTTATGAATTATAAAATATTTCGTTAGATATGACATCTTTAAAATATTAATTATACTATATTACATTTCATGTTAAGGAAATTTCTAGCCCGTGCCGGGCACGGGTGCACATACTAGTATTAAAATCAAACTGGTTTATTGCTATATCATATGTCACATGATATGATACCAGCAACAACAGTCACTCTTAGGCTTTTTTTTCCTCCGTGTGAGATGCCGTGAGTTTTTTCTCTCCTTGTGAGAAGTGGTGTTATCTTTCTTTTTTCGTTCTTTCCTTTGACAACTCGTTACGATGGTGGACGTAAGGATGAGGGGATTTTTCTTTTCTTTCTTTCTGTTTTGCTTTGCTTGTGGATGTCTAGGCCATGCAGAGTAAAAGTGTGATGTTATGTTTGCATTGGAGGTTGATGATGGTGTTCGGGGTTGGAGTATGGAATTACATGCTGAGCAGCGGCGGATGGGAAGTGGTGGATGATGGGGGCTGAGGGAGGAGAAAGAGATGAACCAAAACACTGACGGTCAACCAGAGTCCATGAGCGCAAATCAAGGAGACCGTTTTGAAGATAGCAATAATAGCTATAATAAAGGATTTCGTGATTCTAGAGCAGCATCCGTTACTAATGATAAGGCAGTGTGCATGCAAGAGAATAAGGATTTGATGCTATCAATACTGTGGGTCCAAAAATGATTTGTCAATCCATGAGCACAAATCAAGGAGGCCGTTTTGAAGATATCATCAATAGCTATAATAAATGATTTCATGATTTTGGAGCACCATCCGTTACTAATGATAAGGCAACATGCATGCAAGAGAATAGAGATTTGATTGCTATCAATATTGTGGGCCCAACAATGATTTGTGAAAATAATAGTTATATCAATAAGGAGCCGCAAGATATGGGGACCGTTTCGCTGATTGAAAAGAAACGTAGAAGATTTGAAGTTGTTGACTCTGCGCAAGGAATAGCTAGCACTAGTGTTGCACGTGTCCAATGTATTCCCAGTGGCAATCAAAAGGAGCATTTTTTATTGGAGGCACCAGCTCCCAGGCCTGCCAGAAGCCTTGAATATTATCAACCGGAATTGCCGAGGCCTAGGTAACCTACGTGCAATTCCTATATGCAAATACCTCGTTCGACGTTATTGGCCAGACGCGTTTTATCGTTTTTTCTTTTTTACTTTTGGAATTTTTAGTTTATGCAAATAAAGCTGAGGACAACTGACTATGCATTGAACCTTTCTTCCAGGTAGTTCGAAGCATCAACTTCGGTCACACTTTACGTGATGAGGGGGGGATATTTCTTCAAATCTAAATTTTATAGTTACTCTCCCAGACTCCGGGTGCAAAAAGAGGAAGTCCTAGGTCTCCTTCAAGAGGACTAAGCTAATTATATGATTGTTATTTCAAATTTTAGGAGTCTTCTGTCATCATATGTTAACAACTCTTAGTTAGAGTTTGATAGGAGGAAAGTTCATCTAGTTCCCCACTCTTTGTTAGGGGTGACTACATATATTATCATTCTCCAAATTTGTGATCATGTTACCGGATGTATTGCTTTCTTCATTATTAATGAAATTGCTTAACTTTTCTTTTGTAAAAAATAAAATAAAATAAAACCGAGTTAACTGCTCATCAAAAAATGCTCATAAAAAAATGCTCATAAAAAAAACTGAGTTAATTGACGGCGGTCCAATCTTTTCAGACAACAATGTGATGATACTATCAGAGATTCGTTTCTTTATTAAGTCATTTGTCACTTTACCCTACCTAAATAGTGCTTACACCTTTAACATATATGGAAAGGTTACATATTAATGAAAGCCTATTAACTCTTTAGTATTAATAGAGATTATATCCTCACAAAAAAATTGATATCATGCCAAAAACGGATAGTGGAAATCTTATGAAACAAGCATTTTGATTTTGATATTCAGGATTTTAGATGATAAAGATTTCTTATTTGAATAAGGTTCCATTTATTTGAGATAGTTAATTAAAAATATGAAATTGCCATCTTGGCTATGATTCTATTATTTTTGGATTATCATGACATTGGTACGAAATATACATCGCTATAAATAGTACTAATCTCCATTGGAGGACCTGGATGGCATTTTTTAAGGGCTAATCCGTCGAAAAACCATCAAAGTCGTCGGTATTGTCGAAATACCAATGAGCACAAATCCGTTGGAAAAACGTGCGTCAGAAACAACAACCGACAGGTATATACAAAGATCGTTCGCAACAACCTACGAGTTTAGGCAGTCGATAATTACCTACGACCTTACCGATGGCTATGCCCGTAGGAAATTACCGACGGCCTTACCCGTCAGCAACGTGCTTCTTTTAAAAAATATTTTTTATTAAATATTATAGTTATAATTATATTTATTTTATTTTTCGTTTACAATTTTTTATTTAAAAAAATTATGGTTATATTATTGAATTTCTCTCTAGCACTTCTACACCGACAGACCCTTCGTCGTCTCATACGATGGCTCCTTCATCGTTTGTGCTTGTGTCGACTCCATCAAGATCGTCGATTCTGTCTTTACATCAATAAGGTCCACCCTTGGCAACAATCTCGAAGCAGTAACCACCTTGACTCTCTCCCCATACGGTAACCTTCTCTTCTCTTCTAGCCATAGCCGCCAAATCAGAGTTTGGGATTTATCTACCCTCAAATGTGTGCGCTCTTAGAAACGTCCAACAAGTTGTACACAACAACCGATATCAATTCTCACTTTGAATCTAAAAAAATGTTCTAATACCTGGACTGTGGTGTTAGTGCGGCCGGAACTGGGTGATGCGATGTCTGAGCAGGATGGTGGGCATTGGGTTTCCGGAACTGGGCGGCGGCTGAAGGAGAAAGAGACAGACAGACGTAAAAGGGAGAATTGAAGGAAGAGGGAGGGATAAGGGAGAAAGAGACAAACCGGCGATGGTGGAATATCTGGCGGTAGTCAGAGTTCACAGGTCACTGCTGGAGATGGGAAATGAGAAACTGATATGTGAATTGTGAAAATAGAAATGAAAAGCTTGGGTATATGGACGTTACCGACGGGATGGGCCATCAAAAATTTGGAGAACGATACCAACGGGCCACAGTCGTTGGTAAGTGGGTTGTTAGCTACGACCCCAGGTCGTTGGTACTAGCAATAGTGTACCGACAGTCCTTAGCCGTCAGAAATGGGACGCATTGCTATGACCTCAGGCTGTCTAATATCAAAAAACGTATTGATGGTCAAGTCGTCGGTAAATCCGGGAAATCAACCGGCAGCCTTACTGACGAGCATGGCCGTCAGAAATGGGACCATTACCTATAGCCTTTTGCCCCTAGGTATAAATTCATTGGTAATACGCAATATTTTTGTAGTGATAAGTGCTAGGATTAATCGAACCACAAGGGCATTTGCTTAAAGGGTCCGAACTTGTTATCACTCGGACCAACAACATGTTGTTCGAGACTTTGGGCTATATGGACACATATTTCGTGAAATGGTACATGTGTGTTTCCCGTGCAACAAGATCAAGTTGGTAAGGATTGGAAATTCTCTTACTTTTTATATATTTATTTTTAGGATCATGTCGCGACGGTCTCGTCCGGGCACCGCAAAGAGATGGTAAAAATAAGGGAGTCGCCACCAATATTTTATTTGGGAAGAAACATTGGAAAAAATCATTTATTTTAAGGAAACTGGTCTTAAAAAAGATAAATATTTGAGTTCGGGAGTCGGTTACGAGTAGGGAAAGTGTTAGCACCCTACATCGCCCATTTAAAAAAACGATACCTCAAGTTAATTGTGAAAAATAATTTTAATAACCTTTGAAAATATTTATTTTACCCCACTTTTAAAATAAAAAAAAGATGAACACAACAAAAGGGAAAATTAAATTTTGGCTTGACAGAATGATTGATTCTGCTCCTACGTATTCCCGGGTGCGATGGGAAACTCAAAGCCACGTAGTTCTTATAGAAAATGCTTGATTGGTTGGTTGACTTTGATTTGTTAAAAGGACTTTTTTTAAAAAAATGATTTTTTTTGAAAAAAAAAATGATTTTTATTTCAAAATAAATTCACTCTTGCACAGAGTCCAAGATAGCAATGCTATACGATAACCCTTACAATGCGTATGCCACTTGAGGATGAAAATTCATACATCAACGTCGTAGATTATTGCGTGAATTAAATTATTTGTTTCGTTTTTTTAAAATTGGATAAAATTTTATTAGAGAGAGTAAATTGAAAACATTTTTTTTACAAAAATAGAATTCACTTTTGCACAGGGTTAAAGATAGCGAAGCCATACGATAAACCCTTATAGTTCATACAACACTTGAGGATAAAAAATCATACATCGACGTCGTAGATTGTTGTGTGAACTCAAAATATTTTTTTTTATAAATGAAATATTATTATTATTTTTGTGTTTTCAAAAGGTTTTTCTAATTAAACAAAATAACTAATATTTTTTATAGAGAAATTGTTTTGTTTTTTTATTGAGGAATTTTAAAAAAAATCGCTTTGACCCAAAAAATTCAAATCAAAACACACACAACCCAACATTTAGAAGCCCAAACCCTGACCCAAACAAACTAATAACTCACATAACATGATATATATAAAAGATAGTGAAGTAAAACAACAAAAAAAACTGAATCAGATGCTTGCTTTGAGCTTCTCCATATTACCAACGAAGAAGATGAGGGAGAGCTACGGTGGCAGATCCGTGCAGCAGTGGCGATCCTCCGAACGGTGAGTTCGATTGGTGAGCGGCAGCATCTCGCGGTGGTCAGACGCGATTGAGCGGCGCAACGATGGATGATGCAGGTTGGGAGTTTCCACGGTGGTTTCGGAAAACAACGTCGCGGCGACAGCCGTCGTCTCTGGTGCGCGGAACTGAGTGGTGGTTTGAGGTGAAGGTTGGTGAGCGGCGGACTTGGTGGTGACTGGTGGAACGCGTGATAGATGGGGGTGGAGGCGTGGCGGCTACGGCGACGGCGAGCTCACGATGGTCAGAGGGAGTGGCTTTGCGACGGTGGTGGTGGCTGAGCAGTGTGTTCCTCGGAGGATAGGCGGCGGAGGTCACGCAGTCCTGCTTGAGGTCGGTGGTGGCTTGCTGGCGTGTGGTTGCTCGCGGTGGGAGCTGGCGGTGACGACGGATCTCACGACTGTCAGGGGAAGCTGAGGACCACGGTTGTGAGTGGTTCTGAGATTGCTTTGTGGGTTAAGGATGGTTTCAATATGGTAGGGAGGATGAACCTATGTAAGTGAAAAATGGAGAAGATAATGGGAGTATGGCTGAGAAAGAACCAGAGAGGTGCAATGAGGAAATAATAGCTTCTAAAGCACTTTGTTCCTCCATTTCGTCCTCCCCATTTCCTGAGAATTGAATTTTTTCTGTATGAATCTGTTCTATTTTTTTTTTCTCTGTCTGTTTTTGTTCTCCCCCTATTCTGTTCTCTGGTTTGGTATTATAGAGAAGTAGATCCCCCTGCCTCCTCCTTGAGACCAGATAATATTGAGTGTTACAGAAGTAAAAAAATCCTCTAGTCCCATTTCAATTTCCATTTTTTACTTCTTCTTCTCTGATCAAGGCAAAACCCCTTCCCAAGCTCTGAAATTTAACTATAAAAGGATTCTGATTTCTTGAGCCTTGTGGGAAAATGTTCTTGGTTGTTACAATCCTTGGGAGTCCCCCAATCTGAATGTTGCTTGCTTACATATGAAAAAAATTTGCTTGGGTGTATGTTGGTTAAAGAGGTAGGTTGAAGGGAAGGACCAACAAAACATGGAGGATACAAAGCAGATAGTGTAGTGAGAAACCAAGAGGATACTGGCAGTTTTTTTTTATTTTATTATTTAAATTGGGCTTGGATCTTAGGTTCACAAAATTTTAACCATAAAATGCAACCGGGTTAAGTCTGATCAAGTAAATGGGTCAAGATGAGATGGGTTGGATGGTGGACTAAAAGACATCTTGTAACAAAACAAAATGGGCCAATAACAATCAAATTATTTTTCTTTGCATTTTTTTTATTATTATATTTTTTTAAAAAAGGTTAGTTAAAAGGATAAAGAAATACTCGGACAAAATTAGGTATTCACAGCTGCCCTTCTTTACTTGTTTCTTATTAGATAATTGGTGTAATCGTAGTTAACCAATTATCGTTATAAGAAAATAGTAAAGACAAGAAGTCCAATTTTGTCCGGGGTACTAACAAGCACAGGACCTGTGACTACAAAGCAATTTCCTGTAAGGAACTAGCTGGTTGGATTGCCCACTGAGCTTAAAAAACAACGATAAAAGAACTTATGGGGTGGATTGCCCGTCAGAAACTCGAACAAAAATATAAATGAGCTTACGGGGTGGATTGCCCGTCAGAAGCTCGAACAGAAAGATAAAAAGGAGCTTACGGGGTGGATTGCCCATCGGAAAAAAAACTTACAGGGTGGATTGCCCGTCAGAAGCTCGAACAGAAAGCTAAAAGAGCTTACGGGGTGGATTGCCCGTGAGAAGCTCAAACAGAAAGATAAAAGAGCTTATGGGGTGGATTTCCCGTCAGAATCTCGAACAGAGAGATAAAGAGCTTACGGGGTGGATGATCTGTCAGAAGCTCGAACAGAAAGCTAAAAGAGCTTACGGGGTGGATAATCCGTCAGAAGCTCGAACAGAAAGCTAAAAGAGCTTACGGGGTGGATTGCCCATGAGCAGCTCGAACAGAAAGATAAAAAAGCTTACGGGGTGGATTGCCCGTCAGAAGCTCGAACAGAGAGATAAAGAGCTTACGGGTGGATTGTTCGTCAGAAGCTCGAACAGAAAGATAAATGAGCCTACGGGGTGGATTGCCCGTCAGAAGCTCGGACAAAAAGGTAAAAGAGCTTATGAGGTGGATTGCCCTTCAGAAGCTCGGACAGAATGGTATAGGGTTTGACAGGCTATATAAACAAATGCAATGCACGAATGTTGATTTTGCTCATTTGACGGTATGATAGTAACTAAACTTTCAATTCACACAATGAATGCTGATGATGAAAACCCTTATTAATTTTGGGTATGATACAAGAGATTCTTGATGAGAAATTATTTCTTTTTTGCCATTTTTCATTGTTGGATCCTTGTCCCCTTAAAAACGTCGATCACAGTTAGTCTTGAGGGTGAACTTAAAGAAGGCCCATCTCATCGAGGAAAGATATCTTGCACTCTTGTTTTCTGATGGTAGACGTCTTTGATGATAATTATCCCAGTGGTTGATCTTTAATATTATTTTCTTTTTCTTTAGTGCCCTTCATCAGGGAACCATCGTGCCCCTATGACCTTTTGAGGCTTTCCAAGGAATTCTAACTACTTAAAAACGCCAATACTTGTTTCACATTTCAGTATAGACTTATCATGATGGATGCATTCAATTGACAAAATTAAAACAGAAGGACAAGGGTAAACAACAAAATTGGAAGTCATTGTCATTATATCAGGATCGAAAAGTTGTACAAGGCAGATATTACAATGGAATATGGAATTGCAAAACGTTATGAAGTAGAATCACATCTCTTCAAGTGACATCTCTCTCAATGACTAGTGTAGTATCCCTCATACAGTCTTGGCTTCTCATCAATTGGCTTCAGAGAATGTTGTTTGTCCAGTCTTCATGCATATTAGACACTCATTGCCCCAGTTTATCAGCTCGACGACACTTCCTTTGTTATATTTTTTTTCTTTTAACCCTAACTTTTGCCTGGACCGCCTTTTCAGGTTTTCGGTCTAGGGGTTGCTCTAACTTTTGCCTAGTCCGTCTTTTCAGATTTTCAATCTAGCGAGCCCCCTTTTTTTCCTTTTTTTTGAAAGTACGTTCAAGCATAGTACTTTTGTACTGCATCTGAGTTTACAGGGAGAGGTAGATCTTCCCCATCCATCTTGGTGAGAATTAAAGCTCCTCCAGAGAAGGCCTTTTTCACAATGTAAGGTCCTTCGTAGTTCGGAGTCCACTTCCCTCGGTGATCGTTTTGGATTGGTAGAATCTTTTTAAGCACTAGGTCACCCTCCCGGAACTGTCGTGGGCGTACCTTCTTCTCATAACCTCTTATCAATCTTCTCTGGTACAATTGACCAAGACACAGTGCCGCCAATCTCTTCCCTTCAATGAGGTTCAATTGATCGAATCGATCCTGAACCCACTCAGCTTATTCCAATTATGCCTCTCTTGGTACCCTTAATGAGGGGATTTCTACTTCAATCGGGAGTACTGCCTCCATCCCATAAACTAAAGAATACGAAGTTGCCCCAGTCGAGTTGCGATAGCCGTGCAAAGTGAAAGGTAACATCTCATGCCAGTCCTTATATGTCACAACCATCTTTTGAACAATCTTCTTGATATTCTTATTAGCTGCCTCGACCGCTCCGTTCATCTTTGGGCGGTATGGGGAGGAATTGTGATGCTTTATATTGAGGCTTTCACATATCTCCTTCATCATCTTGTTGTTCAAGTTGGTGGCATTGTCGGTGATAATCTTATTTGGCAACCCATAACGACAAATTGACTCTCTTTTGACAAATTTGATCACGATGTTCCTGGTCACATTGGCATATGATGCAGCCTCCACCCACTTTGTGAAATAATCAATGGTAACCAGAATGAAACGGTGCCCATTTGAAGCTTTTAGTTCGATTGGTTCGATAACATCCATTCCCCACATTGAGAATGTCCAGGGTCCTGACATGACATTCAGGGGAGCCGGCAGCGCATGAACCTTATCAGCATATGTCTGGAATTTATGGAACCTCTTCGCATAATTAAAGCAATCAGACTCCATTGCCAACCAGTAATGGCCCGTCCTCAAGATTTTTCTTGCCATTGCGTGACCATTCGCGTGAGTCCCAAACGACCCTTCATGTACATCCTCAATTATCTGTTTAGCCTCTTTTGCATCAACACATCTTAATAGTACCATATCATGATTCCTTTTGTAGAGAACACCCTTATCTAAATAGAAATTCATCGCAAGTCTTCTTAGGGTTCTTTTACCATTTTCTGAAGCACTTGGGGGGTATTTCCTTCTTTGCAAGAAATGTTTGATGTCATGGTACCACGTCTCTTGATCGGGCTCTTCCTCTACCACTTGACAATATGCAGGATGATCACGAATTTCCATTTTGATGAGTTGCAGATTTCTTTCATCACTCACTTTAAACATTGAGGATATGGTAGATAGCGTATCGGCTAATTGGTTATCTTCTCGAGGAATATGATGAAATGTGACTTCGTCAAACTGCTCGATCAAACCTTTGATGTAATCATGATACGGGATTAACTTGGCATCTCGGGTTTCCCATTCCCCTTTAGCTGGTGGATGACTAATGCAGAGTCTCCATATACCTCCAATATCCTTGCTTTTGACTCTATTGCTGCCAGAATCCCTAGTGTACAAGCTTCGTATTCGGCTATATTGTTTTTACAATCGAAGCAGAGCCTCATAGTGACAAGGAAATAATCATTTTCTGGTGAGATTAAGATTGCCCCGATTCCGTGTCCCAATGCATTAGAAGCTCCATCAAATAACAAGGTCCACTTTTCTTTTCCTAGTGATTGCTCGCGATCAAACAAAGTCATTATATCTTCATCTGGGAAATCACATTGCATCGATCCATAATCTTCTACTAGCTTATTGGCTAGATATTCTGCAAGAGCGCTACCTTTTACTGCTTTCTGGGTGACATAGACTATGTCGTATTCTGATAGCAGGGCTTGCCAACGAGCAATTCTTCCAGTCAGAGCAGGCTTATCAAAGATATACTTAATTGGATCCATTTTGGACACCAACCAGGTAGTATAACACAACATGTAATGCTTCAAACGGCGAGCCGCCCATGCCAAAGCACAGCAAGTGCGTTCTAGCAGTGAGTAATTGGCTTCACAACTGGTGAACTTCTTGCTTAGATAATAGATGGCATGTTATTTTCTTCCTGACTCATCGTTCTGCCCCAGTACACAACCCATAGATTCATCTAGCACAGTCAAATACATGATGAGAGGTCTTCCTGGCACCGGGGAAACCAAGACTGGAGGCTCTTGTAGGTACTGTTTGATCTTCTCAAAAGCTTTTTGACAATCTTCATTCCATGTTACTGCCTGATTTTTGCACAGCAGTTTAAAGATTGGTTCACATGTTGCTGTTAATTGGGAGATGAACCTGGCATTGTAGTTCAATCTTCCAAAAAACCCATGAACTTCTTTCTCTGTTTGAGGTGCTGGCATATCGATGATTGCACTAACTTTTTCGGGATCAACTTCTATTCCTCTTTGACTAACTATGAAGCCCAGAAGCTTGCCTGATTTCACCCCAAAAGTGCATTTGGCCGGATTCAGTCGGAGCTTAAACTTCCTTAACTGCTCAAAAAGTTTCTACAGATTATCAACATGCTCATTTTCGGATCTGGACTTGGCGATCATATCATCTACATAAACTTCTATCTCCTTGTGCATCATGTCATGGAACAAAGCCACCAAAGCTCGTTGATATGTTGCTCCAGCTTTTTTCAAGCCAAAGGGCATAACCTTGTAGCAAAAGGTTCCCCATAAAGTGACAAATGTGGTCTTCTCCATATCTTCGGGAGCAATCTTGATCTGATTATATCCCGAGAATCCATCCATGAAAGAGAATAATGCATGTTGAGCAGTATTGTCTACAAGAACATCAATGTGTGGCAGAGGAAAGTCGTCTTTTGGGCTAGCTCTGTTCAGATCTCGATAATCAACACACATCCGAACCTTTCCATCTTTCTTAGGAACAGGAACAATATTGGCAACCCATTGAGGGTACTTTACGACTTCTAGGAAACATGCATCCAGTTGCTTCTTGACCTCATCCTTGATCTTTAAGGACATTTCTGCTTTCATCCTTCGTAGCTTCTGTTTTACTAGAGGACACTCCGGCTTTAATGGTAGCTTGTGTTCTGCTACACTAGGGTCTAACCCTGGCATGTCTTGGTATGACCATGCAAAAACATCTTTATAATCCACCAACAACTTGATCAACCTACTTCGCTCCTTTTCTTTCAGGGAAATGCAAATCTTGACCTCTTTTTTATCATCTTCGGTTCCCAAATTGATTAGCTCACTCGGCTTTTCATGAGGTCGAATTTCCCTGGCTTCTTGTTCTACCAATCTCAATAGTTCAAGAGGAACTTCCCCGTCATCATCAACAACCTCCTCAGCATGATCAATGGAATAGTCAAAATTGTATGTTGAGTTACTAACACTGTCATTTTCAAGAAAGTCACTTTTAGATCTGTATTTTGGTAGTTATCAGGGAAAGATGAATGAATAAAGGTTAAAGACAAGAAACTGCATTTATTGGTGAGGACTGGTGAACAAAAACGAAAGTAAAAAAAAACAGAGAGATAACAACACAAAGATACTGAATGCATGCATTTATTGATAAGTCATACTGAAACAGAAACAAGTAAGCCCTTTACAACAAAACTCCTAAAGCCTTGGGCAGAGCTAAAGGATAGGCATTACAGAATTACTTGGAAAAAGACTCTATGGTCTTGGGGAACTCAATGATCTCCCAATTGTTGAGCTCTGTATCTGGAGAACATGGATACACCAGATTGACACCATGATCGGCGGGATAATCATCTTCAAAAGCTGCTTCTTGGTCCAGGAATGTGAACCCTACGCTTCGGAAGCTCTGTCGAATGTCACAGATGGGAACCCTTTCAGCCTCGTATTCACGATTTTCCAGCCGAGCCAACCTCTTTCTTTTCTTCTCTTCTATAACCCTCATCTTGTCGGCCTTGGGGGGTTTGTATCCCAACCCAAACTTGTCCTTGTTCTCAGTGAGCATGAGGATGTCAGTGACACCTTGGCTATTCTTCCCTAAACCGCTTCCAGGTTGGTATCCTCCTTCAAGCATAACCTTGGCCATCATAGTGGATGCTTTTGATGACTGAGGTTTCAAGATCGGAGCTCCCTCCCCAACATAAGTGGCATTAGCAATTTCAAGCGACTGGAAGGCGGTCTCGAGAGCTTCCTCGGCAGTTTCAATGTAAGGGGTTGTTGATGACTTACTTACTAACATATCCTCCTCTCCAGAAACAATTATCAACTTACTATCAACAATGAACTTCACCTTCTGGTGCAATGTGGAAGGTACAGCTCCAGACGAATGGATCCATGGTCGTCCTAGGAAACAGTTGTAAGTTGGTGTGATGTCCATTACTTGGAAGAGTATTTCAAAGGTGCAAGGGCCAATCTGAATGGGCAATTCAATTTCTCCCATGACTTCCCTTCGGGTGCCATCGAAAGCTCTTACAATCATTGTGCTTGGCTTCATATGAGTTCCATCGAAAGGCAACTTTGCCAGTGCTGACTTTGGCATTACATTCAAAGAAGAGCCATTATCAATGAGAACCCTAGCCATGACATGATCTCGACACTTCACAGAAATGTGCAATGCCTTGTTGTGCCCGATACCTTCAGCTGGTATTTCATCATCGGTGAAAGTGACATAATTATCAGCGACTATGTTACCTACAATGTTATCGAGCTTATCAACTGTGATATCATGGGAGACATGAGCTTGATTCAACACCATCGATATTCTCCTATGTGGCTCAGAGTTCATCATAAAAGACAAATGAGATATCCGAGCCGGAGTTTAATTCAACTGATCCACAACCCTGTATTCACTTTGCTTGATGAACTTCAAGAATTCGCCGACCTCTTCATCAGATACCTCCTTTTTATTCTCACCCCTTCTTGCTACCACCTTCTCTTTCCCTTTGCAATATTTTCCTTCATTTTCTGTTTCCTTCCTTTGCAGTAACTCCGGGGTATAAATGCGGCCACTCCTAGTCAGTCCACCAATCCCCGAAATGTTGGTAACCACGGTGGTCCCGTTGGAAGGATTTGGTTGAACCTGCATATCTTATTTCCACGGCACCGCTTTGGTGTCCTTGTATGGGAAAGGACCTGGGACCTGGATGACAGTTGGTGTTGGCCCACTCGAAACCGCAAAGGTTCTTTCTCGGTATAGTATATCACCACTGGTTTCGGAGTGACCTACTCAGGAACCGGTTGAGGATTAACCACAATAGTAAAATGAGTTATCTTAACTGGAGTTGGGGAATTTGTGGATTCAGCAACCATGTTAATGCCACACTCATTGGATTCATAACCAATTAGGATAATCTTCATGTGTATTAACTTATGCACCACCTGCCGAAATTCTGCACAGTCTTCAATTGATTGCCCTATATCCCCATCAAAGTCACATCGTATTACTCCATCGAGGACCATTTCTTCACTAATCGGGATTTGGATCAGTCCGCCTTTGCACATCTCTCTGAAAATAACTCTCATAGGAGGTCTAACATCGGCCACCTGACTCTTGAGAGTATGTTCTAAGAAGCTTTCAATGGCATTGACTCCAGAACCCCCATGATTCGGCATAGGGACTTGTAGCATATTTGGAGCATCTTTCTGAAAGCTCAATCATTTAGCATTAATTAGATCTTTCACCTTAAACTTCAAAGCCTTGTAATTCTCTATGGAATGACCTGTGGCCCCGTCGTGATACTCGCATTGAGCATTTGGGTCATACCACTTTGGATAAGGAGGGTCTATTGGTATTGTCGGGATAGGAGTTAGCACGGATCTGCTCACAAGTTGGCGAAATAGTTCAGTGTAGGTCATGGGTATCGGGTCGAAAAGCATCGGCTTTCTTTCTGAGTTATACGGTGGTCTAGTTTGGCTTGTGTTTGGCTTTAGGGATTGAACAAACTGAGGTGGTATGGTAGGGTGTGTTTGAGGCTAAGAAGGGTGTAACGGTCGATAGGGTGTCATCAGATGGTGTGGTCGGGGATTTGAAAATTGTGAGGTGGTAGCGATGTATGGCTGGTTGGCTTGATGATATGGAGGTGGTTAATAATATGGGGCGTATTGGGATTTGAAGGCAAGTGTTTGGTTTGGTCTATATTGGTCTATATTGGTTTGGTTTCTTTTGTTCAAAGGTTATTGCATGTGCTTCTCCTTCTTTCTTTTCCACAAACGGGGCTTTCTTTGGGTCATTCCCTACTGAAGTCTTGGTGATTTTGCCATTCCTCGTTCCACTCTCAATTCTCTCACCGATGATGACCATGTCAGAAAATTTCGATGACACGCTCCCAATCATCCTATCATAGAAGGGCGACTGGAGTGTATCAATGAACATTACTACGATTTCTTTCTCGGCTAATGGAGGCTCCACCTGAGCAGCCAGTTCCCTCCATCGTTGTGCATACTCTTTGAAAGTCTCTGTGTCCCTTTTTGACATATTTTGGAATAGCATCATGTCGGGAGCCATGTCAATATTGTACTTATATTGCTTCAAGAATGCATCTGCTAGATCTTTGAAGGATCGGCTGTGTGCCCGCTCGAGATGCGTATACCAATTTGAAGTTGTCCCAGTTAAACTGTCTTGGAAAAAGTGAATCAAGAGCTTATCATCTTGGGCATATGATGCCATCTTCCTAACATACATGGTCAAATGGTTTTTGGGACAAGTGGTTCCCCGATATTTGTCAAAATCGGGCACCTTAAATTTTGGCGGAATTACAACATTTGGCACCAGACAAAGTTCCGAGGCATCCTGAAGACCATAACTATTTACCCCTTCGATGGCCCGCAATCTTTCCTCTAGTACTTCCAACTTTTCTTTAGATTGGGAATTCCCTCCCGCGTGATTCACTGGAGTTTCTCCATACATATTATGGGGGAAATGAACATGGCATGGAGGAGGAACCGAAGTTTGGCATCATTTGAGCCCCCTGGGGTCCATAATGTAGGGTGTATTGTGGGGGCTTTGGATTGACAGAAGGTGTCACTATCGGGGTGTTACCATCTGTAGGGTTGACAGTTTGTGTTTGCTGTATTTCGACAGCATTGGTGGGGGTTTGTGTCTGAGTGATATGTTCGGAGTTTTGAATGCCATCTTGTGGACCGGGGGTTGTTGGTGGCACAAATCCACGAGGCAACCCGTATGGGGGATTGTTCGGGTCAAATGAAAGATGAGTTTGGTTGCTTGGATAAATAGTGAGAGGCATCATGGCCCCTGGTTGGTTGAAGCCTTGAATAGGAATCTGAGAAAAACCGGGCGGGATGAGAAGTGTGGCTGGAAGTCCTTCGTTCGAGGCTGGAGGTTTCTCCTCTGCGTTCTTTTCCTTCTGCATTGCTTGTAGGATCTCCATCATCTTAGTCATCTGATCCTTGATTTGACTGACTTCATCCCTGATCTCTTGGACTTCTTCTAGTTCATCAGCCATGGCCCTTGCCAGTGATCGAGTGCGATAAGGGTGTCTTGGAGCAATTGTTCAGAAGAGTCACACTGTTTTGATCAAAACAAAAAAGTAAGAACATGACGAAAAAACAAAAGCTTTAGTGAAAACCACCTTTGGAGTTTTTTTTTTTTTTTGAGTTAACTCCTTGTGACTGACAAGAGATGGTCCCTCCATCCCACACAGAGAGCATTGTGCTCATAAGATGAAATGGAGTTGACAACAAATCTAGGGGAAAAACATCTCTCCACATTAGATGTTATCTTAAACACACTAGCAATGTGAATTCTGAATTGAGACATCCCGACCTACCCTTTGTGCAGAAGGAAGAACCCTATAAGGCAAAGATGTAGTTGACAACATACTAAAGGGAGACCATGCTCCACGATAGGTGTCATCATAAGTCAAGTGTAAGAGTTGGAGTGAGAAAGAATCATAGAGGCGAGAACAAATTTCATTAAAAGCTCCTCAAAGCAATACACAGGTTCGGATTACATCATTGTCAAATCATAATTTTCAACATTGTCACAACATTTTCATCCTAAAGTCAACAGCTTAGGTCTCTTTCTCTTTAGCCATCGAGCAAACCCTCCACACATTTTCATAAAATCGACCAGTTCAGACGGGAGACGAAGCATAGGGTCCGCACGGATTTGTTGTTTTGCCTTCTCAAAGCTTTGGACAAAATTCGGAACGCAATGGCTTAGCTCCAAACTCATGCTCACATATCTACTTTTCCAGATGTCAATATCTATCTCTCGCTCTCGTGCTTCTTCTCTCCACCATTTCACGACATTCATTGCTTGAACCACTTGATCATGATAATGCTTTGACGAGGCCCACCCTAAATCGCACTGCTTCTTGATTTTGACCATTAGGATATTCAGTTCTTTGACTTTTTGTACCAATTCACCAGTCATCCTACTTTGTGCACAAATTTGCTTCTGTAAGTTGCTATTGACTCCCCTTTGTCGATCAACCTCCGCCTCCAATGACTTTCTCATACCTTCTTGCTGGATGACTTCTTCTTCTAACTGACACTTTTCTTTTCCTAGTTGATGCCTTTCCGCTGTCAAGGACAATACTTTACTTTCAAGGTTCTGGATCTTAGCCATGATGCTTGGTGAGACATTGTCTGTATTCTTCTGGACTCTTGAGGTTGTGGACATATCGGCACACAAATATTTTAAGTGTTCATTTTCCTTTGCTAACTTCTCACAGCGCTTCTGTCCAATGGCTATTTTTAACTCGGCATCTTGCTTTTGTTGTTCCATTTCCTTTATTTGTGCTTCTAGAACTTTCAGTTGTTCTGTCATTTGAGTTACCAAAGGGGAGTAATCTTTATCTTTCGTGCTTTTCACTTGAATGTTGACGGGACCTTTCCTTGACTTTCTCCATGCTTCATATTCTGAGACAATGATTAGGATTGGCCGGCCCAATTGTGCTCTCCCTGCCATCTTCACATCTTTCCATGCATTTCAAACTGATTTTGCCAACAACTTGGTATTCTTTCCATCCTCGTACCGGAAACAGCATCCGCCGAGTTGTTCTTCTCTTGGCACGGTTTACGTCCAACAAAGCTGTCGTAAGACTATGGCGGGTGTGTAGGATATGCACCCTCTTGGTCCCATCAAAGGAACTTTGGGATAGTCACCACAACTATAAATGATATCTTGCCCTTGCTGACCTTCGTACCATGGGCATACCCACCTAAAAGAGTCCCTTTCCACTTTGTCAAACTCGCTATTCCATTCCTCTTCATTCAGCTGTCATATAGGGATGTTATAGAAGCCTCTTAGTGGATCTGAATGGTGGGTGATATAACCTTTTACATACATGTGAGTCATGGCCCACACATAGAGCAACTGTGAACAACATCGGAGCTTTCCCTTTGGATGCCGCTGGCAAAATTCTAGAGTCAAAAGGGTTTCAGCTAACATTGTCGGCACGAGGTTTTTCTTTCTTTCTACTGTGAAGAATACATCCATTGCCGCTTGATCTATCATGTCTAGAGCTGATGGAAATAGAACCAACCCATATATTGTTAGCGCCAATACCCTCTCAAAGGTTTCCCAATCTTGCCGATCCATTAATTTCTTCAAATGATTTTCAAGAAGAGTTCGGGTTAACCCTCGCAAGTTTGAGTGCCCGGTCAACTTCACATCATTTTCAGGAAGCCCTAGTAACCCTGCTATGCTTGTAGTGGTCAAGTATTGCCCCAAGTGAAAGTACACGATGGGGTTTTTCTGCATTGGCAACCTTAACAGGCAAGCATATTCTTCAATGGTGGGAATAATGTCCATGTTTTGGCAATTAAAAACATCTGAGGTGGGGGTTCCAATACTGACACAAAGCACTCAAAGTAGCAGTTGATGAGTGTGATTTCACCTCATTTTTCATGTACATTTCTGCATGCATTTGCATATAGTTAGGCCAATTTAGTGTTGATTTTGTATAGTTTTTCCTTTGGAACGGATGAGGTGGTTTATGTGTGTTGTTTTGCAGGATTCAGTGGAAAAATGCCCAGAAATCAGCCTTGGTGGAGCTTGGATGAAAAAGAGCTAGAAAAGTGAAGAATATAGTCAAACAGAGCCTATCACGGCCTGGCCGTGATGACCATCACGGCCGTGATCAAGCAGAGAAGAAGGCAAAGTCGAGACTGTCACGGCCCAGCCGTGACATACATCACGGCCGTGACCAACCAGAAAATGAGGGCTCGCGTCGCTGAACACACTTCTCGCCTCGCGAGAGTTAAAAACTTGAAGACATGCCTTGGATGAAAGCGTCACGGCCTGGCCGTGATGGCCATCACGGCCGTGACGGCGACGGACCTATAAATAAACCCGCACCGAATGAATTAGGGATCTACACTTGGAGGTAGGCCGAGGTGGCGGGCGGCCGGAGAGGGTTCCTACCCAAATAGGGGGCGTTTTCTGCTCTTGGATGGGGAGAAGATGGAGGAAGCTTGTCTATGAGGTGTTCTCCATCCCTTTTCTCATTCTCTTTTTGTATTTCCTTTTATCATGAGTAGTTAAATCCCCATTGTTGGGGTTAGATGTAACTTTTCCGAACTTGTTGTAATTGATTTGGTGTTTTAATACAAGTTTCTATTTCGTTATGAGTATGTGATTCTGTGTTTAATGCTTTCCTTGGATTAGCTACCCATAGGAATGATTTGTTGCTTTGATAGATGACTGGAAGGTTGGTATTAAGGCATGCTCATGAATCATATGCCAAGTAGTTCAAGAATCTAGGAATAGGTGTTGAATGCTTGCAATCTTATAAGTCTTGACTTAATGCAAAATCTCGAGTTAATCCACCTAAGGAATTAGGGTTTAATTTGGGGTTTTAGGCTCAATGCACCTAAGGAATTAGGCTTGAGTATTTTAGAAAAGGCTTGATTGGCATAATTGAATTAGGACTTGTGTTGATAACCATTTCATTGCAATTAAGGGAGGATTAGTGTAGTCTAACCCTAACAATCTTAGCCATATCTCTGTTTGCCTTCCAAGTGTTCGATATAATTCCCAAAAGACCAAAAATATTGTTTTGCTTTCTTTATTTTCTGTTTTAATCCCTCACACTTTAGTTAAGTCTAAATAGTTGCTGAATTTGCGAATTGGTAATTGACATCCAATCCCTGTGGATACGATAACCGGTCTCACCACCGTATTACTTGATTGCGACGAGGTGCACTTGCCTTTATTCTAAAAATTAAGCATCAAGTTTTTGGCGCCGTTGCCGGGGATTGGTTTTGCCAATATCATTAGTAACAAAGGAGGCAACTAATTTAGACATTTTTATCTTTTTTATTTTTCTGTATATATTTGATCTTTTGTTTTGAGTTTTGTTTGTGCAAGGTGGACTGAAAATCATGGAGACTTATTACTTTCCCACCTTGGACGGTGTTACAAAATACCACTTTGGGCCCAATGTAGTCTTGGGAGACTACGGGCTCTGGGGACGTCACTGCCCTCACGCACAAGCTTATAGTGTGATAATGAAGCATGAGGAGGAATGGGAATGGAAGGAGCAAACACCGTTGAAAGCTGCTCTAGAACAGTATTCCCAAGAGCTATCCACCCTCGAGGCCAAGGCAAGAGCCAACCGTGATGAGATCAAGCCGTGCAGCAGAACTTCAAAACGCAAGTTGAGGAGATTTGCAAACAGTTAGTACAAAAGTCACCTGAAGCCCAATTTGAGGAAAATCTGGTTTGGGGGATAGTTCAAGATGAAGACGAAGTGGTAGGGGATTCCACCATGCTTGCTGAGCAGTTTGATTTTTCTGCATTGGACAAATATGCTCGGCTTGCATGCATGTGTGGACATTGGTAAACTAGTCCCTTCCCCATGTTTTTCAAACTTCCTGGTGCAAATGCCATTTGACCCGCTAGGACGTAAGTGCATTATTTTAGTTGAAAAGGTCAATGGTGTTTCCACCCAATGGCTGGGTGGAATTGAGAATAAAGTGATTTTACTACTACAATCACCACTTCAATTTCCATTTGATCCGGGAGGAGAATCCAGATAGATGCTTTTTAATAAGTCAAGCTAGTGACGTTAAAGAAGCGCTTATTGGGAGGCAACCCAACTTTTCTTAACCCTTCTCTTTAGTTAGTTTTTGTTTTTGATTTTCAACCTCTTGAATAATTTGAGAAGCTCAAGAGGTTTGTTAATAATTTTTGTTAAGTGTCTTCAGATTTTGAATAAAGGAAGGAGAAAAAGAGCAGGGAGAAACAAAGCCAAAAAGTATGTGAGCCAACACCCGCTACCGCCTCGGTAAGCCGTTCCATTTTTCTTTTGTTTTATTTAATTTTTCTTTCCTCTCTCCAACTTGATTGTTTACATTGGGGACAATGTAAATCTTTAAGCTTGGGGTAGGGGTAATCTTTTTGCTTGCATTGTAAATATTGTATTCATATAGGCTTAAGTTTGCATGATCACATGATTCGGTTACCCCTGCTTAGATTGAGCTTATGATTGTGAGAACTAAGTGCCAATTAAATTGTGATAGTGGATTTTTGAACCCAATTTATTTCATTCTTGTGATATGGCTTCAAATGAATATGCTTGAGATGATCTTGGATAGTTGATGATTAGCATGTGTTCCTCTAAGACTTGTGTTTCTCACTGGTTTTTGAACTGATAAATGTGAGCTTTTGAGCCATTAGGGGGTACTCACTAAATCTGCCCCCATTCTTTGTGTAGAGTGTTATTCCTCTTGGTTGTTTTCTCTAGAACTTGACTTAAAACCATTTTAAAGCTTAAAAATTTTTGGAAACATTTTTGAAAATGATTGAGGCAATAGGTATTTTTCTGGCCTTCTGAGCTTTGAATGTGTAAATGCTACCCTTAGTTGCCCAATTTTGAGCCTGAAGGAATAAAATGCTTTTCTTGGTACCCTGAAAAATTTTGATACATATACTTGATAAGGGACCTTCTAAAGTATCACAAAAGGGTAAAAAGGTAGTTGAAAGTTTGGGATAAAAAAAAAAAAACTCCCCTTCTCCAAATAAAATAGAAAAAATAAAAAAATAAATAAATGGAGAAGGGGATGACAAAAAAAAAAAGTGAAAAATAAAAAGAAAAAGAAAGAAAAGAAAGGTGGAAAAATGTATTGAAAATCCAAGAAGGTATTTTAGAAGGTCATGTTTGCAAAGCTTTATGTTTATGTAGCCTTTTGAAATATCCCTTTCTTGTTATCCCCACCTAAAGATTAATCCCATGGCCACGTTACAACCAAATAAAGACCTCTTGATTCTTAGGTGTTTTCATAAATAAAGTGGAGATTTGGTTGATAGTCAAGCATATGGTAGGAATCATTCCTTGAGGAAAATGGAGCGAGTTGTATGTATACTTGAACACTTGAGTGAGTGAGGCAAGAAAGAGAGCCAAGCAAATAAACAAGCTTGGGGTGAGCTTCAAGTGAGCAAGAGTGCCCGAATCAGTGAGAATGTGAGTCTAGGAAACTTAAGCCCCTAATTGGACTTGAATCGATTGTCTCTTGCTGAATTGTTTGAATTGCTCATTACTTGGATCATTTTACTCGGGTTCTTGGTTCACTATCCATGCTTTGACTGTTTATCCTGTTTCGGCCTTAGTTTTTGCTTGAGGACAAGCAAAGTCTTAAGCTTGGGGTGATTTGATGAGTGTGATTTCACCTCATTTTTCATGTACATTTCTGCATGCATTTGCATCTAGTTAGGCCAATTTAGTGTTGATTTTGTATAGTTTTTCCTTTGGAACGGATGAGGTGGTTTCTGTGTGTTGTTTTGCAGGATTCAGTGGAAAAATGCCCGTAAATCAGCCTTGGTGGAGCTTGGATGAAAAAGAGCTAGAAAAGTGAAGAATATAGCCAAACAGAGCCTATCACGGCCTGGCCGTGATGACCATCACGGCCGTGATCAAGCAGAGAAGAAGGCAAAAGTCAGAGACTGTCACGGCCTAGCCGTGACGTACATCACGGCCGTGACCAACCAGAAAATGAGGGCTCGCGTCGCGAACACTTCTCTCGCCTCGCGAGAGTTAAAAACTTGAAGACATGCCTTGGACAGAAAGCGTCACGGCCTGGCCGTGATGGCCATCACGGCCGTGACGGGCGACGGACCTATAAATAAACCTGCACTGAACAGAATTAGGGATCTACACTTGGAGGTAGGCTGAGGCTGGCGGCTGGAGAGGGTTCCTACCCAAATAGGGGGGCGTTTTCTTTGCTCTTGGATGGGGAGAAGATGGAGGAAGCTTGTCTATGAGTGTTCTCCATCCCTTTTCTCATTCTGTTTTGTATTTCCTTTTATCATGAGTAGTTAAATCCCCATTGTTGGGGTTAGATGTAACTTTTCTGAACTTGTTGTAATTGATTTGGTGTTTTAATACAAGTTTCTATTTCGTTATGAGTATGTGATTCTGTGTTTAATGCTTTCCTTGGATTAGCTACCCATAGGAATGATTTGTTGCTTTGATAGATGACTGGAAGGTTGGTATTAAGGCATGCTCATGAATCATATGCCAAGTAGTTCAAGAATCTAGGAATAGGTGTTGAATGCTTGCAATCTTATAAGTCTTGACTTAATGCAAAATCTCAGGTTAATCCACCTAAGGAATTAGGGTTTAATTTGGGGTTTTAGGCTCAATGCACCTAAGGAATTAGGCTTGAGTATTTTAGAAAAGGCTTGATTGGCATAATTGAATTAGGACTTGTGTTGATAACCATTTCATTGCAATTAAGGGAGGATTAGTGTAGTCTAACCCTAACAATCTTAGCCATATCTCTGTTTGCCTTCCAAGTGTTCGATATAATTCCCAAAAGACCAAAAATATTGTTTTGCTTTCTTTATTTTCTGTTTTAATCCCTCACACTTTAGTTAAGTCTAAATAGTTGTTGAATTTGCGAATTGGTAATTGACATCCAATCCCTGTGGATACGATAACCGGTCTCACCACCGTATTACTTGATTGCGACGAGGTGCACTTGCCTTTATTCTAAAAATTAAGCATCAGAAGTCTCAACCGGTATGAAAATTGGGTCCAAGATCCCTCCATACTTCTTGGCGAAGCTTCTTCGACGTTCTTGAGGCAAAGATTGGCTCAACTCTTTCAGGTTCTCTGATGAGTTCAATATTACCCTGGAGCTCTTGGTGGTGGGGGCATTGCTAGTGTGTCTGACTTTTTCCATCTCTTGTAATCAAAGGTGCTATCTCAAACCAAATTATCTGTAGAGGGAAATTTTACTTTGTTAATAACATTTGGAAAGCAAATTTACTTATGCATGAGAGTGTAACAAAATGCATGAATGACATATTAACAATGTATGACTTAAAGTACTACATGCACGAGCATAAAATGAATAATAATAAGTATAACATGATGCATGAATGAATGGCATATTAAGGCGTCTGTGGAATGCATGCGGAAAATCATTATGGTGCCTGAGATATAAATGTGATTATTCATGTTGCAGAAAAAGGTGGAATGCGCTCCCTTTTGTCCTACATGGGTCATATCCTAAAGTTTGAACTTCTGAGGCCAAGACCCTAGTTTCGTCGGCTGCTAATGGTCCCCGAATTACCCTCATCTTAAAAGATGAGGACCCGAATTCATGAATCTCACCACAGGGACCAATAAGTCACAATATGGCAGTCCATGTTCCGGTAGCAATCCAGGCGGGAGAATCAATGTCTGTCAAGGATGCAAAAGCATCACAATTACATCACTGAAGCCCCTTCTAAACTTATGGCATTCCAAGACTCGGGTATAGAGGCCAAAAGTGTGTGAATATGTGATGATGACGTGTGTGCTGGGAGCAAGCAAACCTGCACAAGAACCTACTAAAACAACAGTACCCAAACCTGTAAAAAGAACAAACAGCAAAATAGTTTTCTATCATAGGGTTGCCAAAATATATACAAAGGCATATAAAAGCATATTTATAAAAACAAATTAAACAACAAAATAAAAAAGAGGGGTAAGTCAACTAAATAAAAATCATTAAAAAGCACAACTAACTATGATAGTCCTGACTCTCCTACTTCCCCAGTGGAGTCGCCAGCTATCGTGACCGTCCCGTCCGGGCACTGCGAAAAGATGGTAAAAACAAGGGAGTCGCCACCAATATTTTATTTGGGAAGAAACATTGGAAAAAACCATTTATTTTAAGGAAATTGGTCTTAGAAAAGATAAAAATTTGAGTTCGGGAGTCGGTTACGAGTATGGAAGGTGTTAGCATCCTACACCGCCCGTTTAAAAAAACGGTACCTCAAGTTAATTGTGCAAAATAATTTTAATAACCTTTGAAAATATTTATTTTACCCCACTTTTAAAAAAAAATATGAACACAACAAAAGGGAAAATTAAATTTTGGCTTGACAGAATGATTGATTCTGCTCCTACGTATTCCCGGGTGCGATAGGAAACTCAAAGCCACATAGTTCTTATGGAAAATGCTTGATTGGTTGGTTGATTTTGATTTGTTAAAAGGACTTTTTTGATTATTTTTTTAAATGATATTTTTGAAAAAAAATGATTTTTATTTCAAAATAATTTCACTCTTGCACAGGGTCCAAGATAGCAATGTTATACGACAACCCTTACAATGCGTACGCCACTTGAGGATGAAAATTCATACATCAACATCGTAGATTATTGCGTGAATTAAATGATTTGTTTTGTTTTTATAAAATTGGATAAAATTTTATTAGAGAGACTAAATTGAAAACATTTTTTTACAAAAATAGAATTCACTTTTGTACAGGGTTAAAGATAGCGAAGCCATATGATAAACCATTACAGTTCATACGACACTTGAGGATGAAAAATCATACATCGACGTCATAGATTGTTGCATGAACTCAAAAGATTTTTTTTTAATATATGATTTATTATTATTATTTTTGTGTTTTCAAAAGGTTTTTTTAATTAAACAAAATAACTAATATTTTTTATAGAGAAATTGTTTTGTTTTTTTATTGAGGAATTAAATTTTTTTTTTGCTTTGACCCAAAAAAATAAAATCAAAACACACACAACCCAATATTCAGAAGCCCAAACCCTAACTCAAACAAACTAATAACTCACATAATATGATATAAAAAAAATAGTGAAGTGAAACAACAAAAACAACTGAATCAGAAGCTTGCTTTGAGCTTCTCCATATTACCAACGAAGAAGATGAGGGAGAGCTACAGTGGCAGATCCGTGCAGCAACGGCAATCCTCCGAACGGTGAGCTGGCGTATTTATCCATATTGCTGGCATATGGCTGCTCGCGGCGGGAGCTGGCGGTGAAGGCGGATCTCACGACTGTCAAGGGAAGCTAAGGGCCACGGTTGTGAGTGGGTGGTTCTGAGATTGCTTTGTGGGCTAAGGATGGTTTCAATATGGTAGGGAGGATGAACCTATGTAAGTGAAAAATGGAGAAGATAATGGGATTATGGGCTGAGAAAGAACCAGAGAGGTGCAAGGAGGAAATAGCTTCTAAAGCACTTTGTTCCTCCATTTCGTCCTCCCCATTTCCTGATAATTGAATTTTTTCTGTATGAATCTGTTCTGTTTTTTTTCTCTATTTGTTTTTGTTCTCCCCCCTGTTCTGTTCTCTAGTTTGGTATTATAGAGAAGTAGATCCCCCTGCCTCCTCCTTGAGACCAGATAATATTGAGTGTTACAGAAGTAAAAAATCCTCTAGTCCCCTTTCAATTTCCATCTTTACTTCTTCTTCTCTGATCGAGGCAAAACCCCTTCCCAAGCTCCGAAATTTAACTATAAAAGGATTCTGATTTCTTAGCCTTGTGGGAAAATGGTCTTGGCTGTTACAATCCTTGTGAGTCCCCCAATCTGAATGTTGCTTGCTTACATATGAAAAAAAATTGCTTGGGTGTATGTTGGTTAAAGAGGAAGGTTGAAGGGAAGGACCAACAAAACATGGAGGATACAAAACAGATAGTGTAGTGAGAAACCAAGAGGATACTGGCAGATTTTTTTTTTAATTTTATTATTTAAATTGGGCTTGGATCTTAGGTTCACAAAATGTTGACCATAAAATACAACTAAGTTAAGTCTGATCAAGTAAATGGGTCAAGATGAGATGGGTTGGATGGTGGGCTAAAAGACATCTTATAACAAAACAAAATGGGCCAATAACAATCAAATTATTTTTCTTTGCATTTATTTATTTATTTATTATTATTATTATTATTTAAAAAAAAAGGTTAGTTAAAAGGATAAAAAAAATATCAGGATAAAATTAGGTGTTCACAGATCATAAGAGGGCTTATAGGTTTTTTTTACTTAAGTAGTGCAATTTGATTGTACAATTACGGAATTGGTGTGGTTTTAAAAATATTTATGCAAGTAGTGTAAGTCGTAGTTCATAGTCACGAAATGTAAATGAAAGTTGTATATAATACATACGATTTCTATTTTTTATAATTTTTCATCGCAAGTCGTATTGGACACCTACAACTTCTATTTGTTATGAAAAAAATTTAGCTAGTCGTATGGGTCACATACGACTCCATCATTATAAATTTTCTTTAAAAAAAAAATTATGAAATATGTCATACGAACCACAACCACGTCTCTTTTTTTTTGAAGTACACAAAAATATATATATATATATATATATATATATATATATATATATATATATATATAATTAAAAAATAAGTTTTTTTATGGAATGAAATATAGATTTAAATAACTACAGCATGAAATATAAAATTAAATAAAATAACTATAGCATCAAATATAAAATTAAATAACTATAATAGAATTATAAAAAAAAACTAAATGATACTTTTGGTCCCTTATCTTTATTTTAGGTTTCAATTTGGTAAAAAAAAATTTCATTTTGGTTCCTTATATTTTATTTTAGGTTTCAATGTAGTCATTTTCGTTTAAATTGTGATACTTAGAGGACCAAGTTGATATAAATTTTGCAAAATAAGGGATCACTTCGGGAAAAAAAATAAAAGATGGATCATTTAGAAACAAAAAAAATGATCACATTGGTTTAACTTTGAGGGACCATTTCAGAACAAAAAATAATTTTTGCAAAAGTTAGACCAATGTGATCCCTTTTATTGTTCCGAAATGATCCCTCTTTTATTTTATTTTTCGAAATGGTCCCTTATTTTGCAAAATTTATATCAACTTTGTCATCTATGTACCACAATTTAAACGGAAAGGACTACATTGAAACCTAAAATAAAAGAAAATGGATCAAAATGAAACCAAAAATAAAAGATGACCAAATTGAAACCTAAAATAAAGATAAAGGACCAAAAGTATCATTTAATTTTTTTTATAATTCTATTATAGTTATTTAATTTTATATTTAATGCTTTAGTTATTTAATTTTATATTTCATTCCATAAAAAAACTTGATTTTTTTAATTTTATATTTCTATTGTGTACTTTAAAAAAAAAGACGTGGTTATCAGTTATCACCGTATGACATGTTAAATTTATACCCATACGACTATTTAAATTTTTTTCATAAATGATAAAAGTCGTAGGTGTCCAATACTACTTGTGAGAAAAAACTATAAAAAATAGAAATCGTATGTACTATATATGACTTTCATTTATATTTCGTAACTACCAACTACGACTTACACTACTTACGTAAATATTTTTAAAACCACACATGTTCCGTAACTGTGCAATTAAATTGCAGTATTTAAGTAAAAAAAGCCGGGCTTATATGATTCTATTATTTAATAAATAACAATAATAATGCTTATAAAAAATAACAATAATAATTATATAGAAACTATTCATTTCGAGGATAAAAAAATATATTTCACTACCGAAGCTTTCCACGATTTTATTTCATTAATAATAAATTAAAGATTCGTCCTTCACTATACTTTGACCCATTTGTGTGATTGTCCTTCTTCACTTTTTCGTACATTTTTTTTTAACTTTTCTTTTTCATTAATTATTTTTTGAATTATATTTTATTTAAAATTTTAGCTGAATTACATAAAAAATTTAGTTGTACTATGAATAATAAATTTACTTATTCCGGGAGTAAATTTTTTAACAATGTTTTTAAAATGCATTAATTCTAAAATTTGTTGTCGAATTTTGTTGACCCATTTTGATTTTTAAATAACACAACTGTATGATTACATATTCACACAGGATTTCAATCTAGGGTACAAAAGAAATTATTAAAAATTTATAGGATAATATTTATAAAATAAATATTAAGCACAGTACCATAAATAAATATTATGTACGCATATATTTTTCTGCTCGCACTTTTTTCTTGCGGATGCTCAGCTGGTTACCATTTGCCAGCATTGGAAATTAAGATCTTCATATAGTTATTGTGGTTAATGTAGAATAATGCTAGTTTAATTTGCGTCCTTGGTCTTCTGTCATTGCTATCAGTTTCTGTATTGGCAGTTCAAAGAACCAGTGGCTTCAAAAACCATTAGCTAATTGTAGTATAGTGGTTGAAATATGCGTGCACTTTGTTGCATTCCATATATGAGTTGATGACTACAAACACATTATGGTGAAGAATATTTGCAGAAGTAGAATAATTAAATTTTGCATTCAAACTGTAGCTACACTTGTTTTTTGAACACATTTTAATTATTCAGTAGAGTTTAAGACCCACTAAATACAAGCGGAAACGAGTCCATATGAATTTACTCATTAATAAAAGTAAGAAATGAGTTGAAAAGGGCAACAGCCCTAAAAACAAATGAAATGAAAAGACTTCGTTTCTTCCTCAAATTGGATTAAGATTAATGGACCGTCCAACGGGAAATGAGAAAAAAATGAATGCATAAGTCATTTCATTATACACTAGTACAGAAAAGGAATTTCACATCTGTTATTTTTTACTTTTCATATCGATTTTCAAACTGATGTTGAAACGACCGATGTTTTTTATTGTTACTTTTCACATCGGTTTTAAAACCGATGTCTAAGTACACTTTTAACACTGATTTTCTAAATAACCGATGTGGAAAGTTCATTTTTCACATGGGTCACAAAACCGATGTGGAAATATCACTTTCCACATCGGTTTTAAATATAGCCGATATGAAAAGTGAACTTTCCACATCGGTTTTTTAATAACCCATGTGAAAAGTGAACTTTCCACATCGGTTTTTGTATAACCGATGTGAAAAGTCTCTTTTTTAAAAAAACTTTTTTTTACATTTCTATCATTCCTTTCCCCTGTTTCAGTAATCCAGATCAATACTAGTATAACATATTCTAAATATTCTCAACACAATCACTTTTGTACAACAAAAACACACTAAATTAATATATACTGAATTTATTACGAACAATACATATGTTCAATTACATTCAGACAACAAAGATAATTAGAAACCAAAAAGCTACATTATATATTATAGATTTCATATCAAAATATATATCAGTGAAAAGTACACTATAGCTAGTACATGATAAGTTTTTAAACAAACTATATACAAACTATGGTTGGTACACTTCAAGAAAGAAAGTTGCCCAACGCCTCATTATGTTATTGATGTCGGCATCAGATAATGGAGTCGGATTGTTGAATATCTGCAAGTTTAATTGGACAAAAGATTATATTTTTTAAGTAATAAACTAACATAAAACATATAACGAATCTATAACTATTACTTCTAATTGTTACCAATTAACATTTACCTCGTGCCATCTTTCAGTGATTCTGGAGGAGATAATTTCGACCATCCACTTCATCACATAGTATCCATATTCCCATGATCCACGTTGTATACGGGACTACGTACAAATGAAAACCAATTAGAATATGAGGAATTAAATAGAAATCAATAATTATACACACTGCATTTGAAGCATTTGAACTAATAAATATATTACGTTAGGAATAATCCATCTAATAGCCCGACGCCTTTCACCATGCAACATGTGGTTTGCATTAATAGAACTATCATGACAAAATAAACATTAATTAAAGTATATCAATAGATTTCAGATAATTAAAACAACTGCATTACTGATTATAAAGTATTTTAATGCTTACGTTTCCATGATCATCTTCAGTTCATTCACTGGCTTATTTCCCATTGAGAAGAAGAAGACCACGACATTCATCCTAGTGTACAAGATCAACAGTTGCCAATGCTTGCTGTATTTGCGGAACAATTAGTGACTAAGTCATATATAGTTATAATTAAATAACTGGTACTTACTTATTGAGATAAGGCGCAAGGTAGAATTGATGATCGTCTCGGGTAAGTATATCACGTATGGTGGTGACCGGATCTTCTAATGCTAGGAGAACATCACCCTGAATGAACATGGGGTCAATGAACCCATAAAGGGTGAGGTTATCCTGATCAACTAACATACGATGCAGATACCTAATATATTGAAAAAACATGTTAATTATCATAGTATTTAAAAATTAATTACTTAACTTATAAATAAAATGTACTTACGTGCACCATAACGATAGGTGTGCAGAAATAACCATTTCTTTATCGAGTACAATCTCCATAAGTTCCTTCTTTGGGATATACGGGTTAAATCGCTCGGATGGCATCATGTTCCAACCTTACCAAAGCTCGCGTCATTCTCCATGGTCACAACTCGTATAGCCAGAAATTTTAAAACATCACCAGGTGCCCCTTTGTCGATCCCCTAAACAACAAAGATATATATTAGTAATCACAGATAAGTTATTTCATTCGTAATTAATTAAATGGTCAAATGAATACCTTGGCAGGAGCAGATGTCTCTAGTCTTCCTGGATCCGACCTTTTAGGCAGAATATCATTTCCAACATCCTAAAACAAATAAAAATAAAGCATTATCTTTAAACAATAATAAATAATTTCAACTATGAATATAGAAAAACACAACTAACTGAATACCTCAGATGCAACAAGAAAGATGGCCAGTCTTCTTGGCCAGGGGATGAAGTTACTGGGGGCCTGACCCACTGTTTGAACCTCCTCGGTGGGCATAGGGACTCGAGCATCAGCATCTCGAATAATCTCAACAATGACCCTCACCTGATCATCCGGTAATAAATGATGGTGTATGGTATTACCGAAGTTATTATGTGCCCTCCCCAATACCAATAAGCGGCGATCATGATGATCATCAACATACAGCTCACACCTATCAGGGTCGTCGTCATCATCATCATCATCATCATCATCATCATCATCACCATCATCATCATTCACTAGTGCAGAAAAGGGATTCCACGTCGGTTATTTTTGGCTTTTCACATCGGTTTTCAAACTGATGTTGAAAAGACCGATGTGGTTTATTGTCACTTTACACATCGATTTTGAAACCGATGTTTAAAGTACATTTTTAAAAACGGTTTTTAAAAAAAAAACGATGTGGAAAGTTCATTTGTCAATTGGTAAACTCTTGGAAATATCACTTTCCACATCAGGTTTTATTGAAAACCGATGTGGAAATTAGACTTTACACATCGGTTTAAACAAAAACCGATGTGTAAAGTCTAATTTTTTTTTGAAACTGTTATTTACATTTCTATCATTCCTTTCCCCTGTTTCAGTAATAATGCAGATCAATACCAGAATAACATACTCTAAATATTCTCAACAATCACTTTTGTACAACAAAAACACAATTAATATATACTGAATTTATTACGAACAATACATATGTACGGTCAATTACATTCAGACAACAAAGATAATTAGAAACCAAAAAGCTACATGATATATTATAAATTTCATATCAAAATACATATGATCAGTCAAAAGTACACTATAGCCAGTACATGATAAGTTTTTAAACTAACTACACAGACACACACACAAAAACTATGGTTGGTACACTTCAAGAAAGAAAGTTGCCCAACGCCTCCTTATATTGTTGATGTCGGAATCAGATAATTGAGTTGGATTGTTGAATATCTGCAAGTTTAATTGGACAAAAGATTATATCTTTTAAGTAATTAATAAACTAACATAAAACATATAACGAATCTATAACTGTTACTTCTAATTGTTATCAATTAACATTTACCTCGAGTCGTGCCATCTTTCAGTGATCCTGGAGGAGATAATTTCCAACATCCACTGCATCACATAGTATCCACATTCCCATGATCCATGTTATATGCGTGACTACGTACAAATGAAACCCAATTAGAATATGAGGAATTAAATAGAAATCAATAATTATACCCACTGCATTTAATGCATTTGAACTAATAAATATCTTATACTAGGAATAATCCATCTGATAGCCCGACGCCTTTCACCACGCAACATGTGGTTTGCATTAATAGAACTATCATGACAAAATAAACATTAATTAAAGTATATCTAATAGATTTCAGATAATTAAAACAACTACATTACTGATTATAAAGTATTTTAATGCTTACGTTTCGATGATCGTCTTCAGTTCATTCTCCGGCTTATTTCCAATTGAGCAGAAGAAGACCACGACGTTCATCCTAGGGTACAAGATCAACAATTGCCAATGCTGGTTGTATTTGCGGAACAGTTAGTGACTAAGTCATATATAGTTATAATTAAATAACCGGTACTTACTTATTGAGATAAGACGCAAGGTAGAATTGATGATCGTCTCGAGCAAGTATATCACATATGGTGGTGACCCGGTCTTCTGATGCTAGGAGAACATCACCCTGAATGAACATGGGGTCAATGAACCCATAAAGGACGAGGTTACCCTGATCAACTAACATACGATGCAGATACCTAATATTTTGAAAAAACATGTTAATTATCATAGTATTTAAAAATTAATTACTTAACTTATAAATAAAATGTACTTACGTGCACCATAACGATAGGTGTGCAGAACAAGCCATTTCTTTATTGAGTACAATCTCCATAAGTTCCTTCTTTGGGATATAGAGTTCATCACTTAGGCTGGCATCATGTTCCAACCTCACCAAAGCTGTGTCATTCTCCATGGTGACAACCTGTATAGCCAGAAGTTTAAAAACATCACCAGGTGCCCCTCTGTCGATCCCCTAAACAACAAAGATATATATTAGTAATCACAGATAATGAAGTTATTTCATTGGTAATTAATTAAATGGTCAAATGAATACCTTGGCTGGAGCAGACATCTCTGGTCTTCCTAGATCCGACCTTTTAGGCAAAATATGATCATTTCCAACATCCTATAATGAATAAAAATAAAGCATTATCTTTAAACAATAATAAATAATTTCAACTATGAATATAGAAAAACACAACTAACTGAATACCTTAGATGCAACAAGAAAGCTGACCAATCTTCTTGGCTAGAGGATGAAGTTATCGGGGACCTGACCCACTGTTTGAACCTCCTCAGTGGGCACAGGGACTCGAGCATCAGCATCTCAAATAATCTCAACAACGAACCTCAGTTGATCATCCGGTAATAAACGATGATGTATGGTATTACCTAAGTTATTATGTGCCCTCCCTAATGTCACTAAGCGGCGATCATGATGATCATCAACATACTGCTCACACCTATCAAGGTCGTCATCATCATCATCATCATCACCATCATCATCATTTTCAGGCTGATGAGGAGGATCACATGAGCCCTTAGTGCTCACATGGACAGAGGGTTGGACACCGGCTGTCATCATCTCTTTGGGACATAGAAGTCAATATTGCCATCTGCTGGGCAAACTGCTCGGCCATCTCCTGTCTAAGCTCAGCTGCAATCTCCTGTTTTAGCCGTACTCTATCTGCATCAACATCCCTATGGCATTGGTGTGAAGATGAACCATGGTATTGGCGAATGCCGACGCCCCATCCAACACCAATGACACGGCCCGGATGGTCTGGTTTAACGATGGCAGCAGCTAAGATATCATCGCGTCCTCTAGGAACAAAGGTTCCTTGGGTTACCTGCTCGTCCAAGGCATCCTATCACATATAAAATATCAGGTCACATTACAAATCGGTAACAATCTTAAAATGACAATTACAATTCAAACTATACTTACAATCTTCTCAGCTACTTGGCGGGCCTCCTCAGATGTATATCGTCCCATTTTTCTTTGTCGGACCCTCTTCCATTTACGATGGCGTGGGGGTGGAGGTGGATCAACAACCTCTGGACGATTTTCAGCGTTAGGATCCTCCTGAGATGTTGCTTCCTGACGTGCTTTCTTTTCCTCTTCCACCATTATCTGACCAAGCTTTTTATATCCCCACGAGACATGGCATGGGGGTAGACATTCTTGCTTTGGTTTTCCTGCCCCTTTTTCCTCTTCTCCTGTTATAAATAGAAGATAATTAAATTATATAAGTAAATAAAATTAATGAAATTACATAAATTTAGAGACAAATCAAATAAGTTAACCTGAAAACCGGGATCATGTCGGCTCTGAACAAAGCGATCCCACGTCGCCTGGTCAAGAAACGGGTACACCTCAAGTGGGTTCTTTTCACATGTTGGATTGAATACATAGTATCTGCCCAGGTTGACCTTAAAAGCCTTCCAACGCTCACCAGCATACTTTAACAAACGCTTCTTCATAACCATCGTATCCGGTATGCCAAAGGTGAGCTGCATTAAGACCAAAAGAATCAACGAATTACTGTATGATATTAGTAAGATTAAAATGAAGTAGATACAGACAAACACAGGACGTAAAAGTATAGATACCAGAATACTCTCTCATATCTACTCCTTCACGTCCGTCGGTACATCTTTCTAATTATCAATGAGTATACTAGGCCCGCTCCTAGCAAGGGTCGCCACAAAACTGTTAAACTGCTCTGCCATTGGCCCAATAGGATTGAGGTTATTATCAAAGACTATTATTATCCTTTGATTTGAACCACAGTTGGCAATCAAATTCCTCATTCGTGTGACACGTCTACCATTTCTACCCGTAGACGGGGTCTCCGACCCGCTGCATGAAGGAGGGATATCCTCACGATCAGCCATGTATACATGTTTAAACAAAAAAAAAAACTTGTTAGTATGTCAGGATAAATATCAAACATAACTTATAAATATCGATCAACGTACATAAACATAACTTATAAATATCAACGTAAACATATAATATGCCTTTAAACATAACTCAAACTAAACTTACTTTGTGGTCAATTAGTAAAGTTTTCCCATAACCCTTCTTGGTGATCATTACGAGTAGCATGTACATCATCCACTTCATTTTCCTCATTGAATTTAGGCACTCGTGTTGAGAAAGAAGGAGTATCAGAAATATCAAGAGTTGAATCTTGATTTCCCTCACTACCATTATATATGTTTTTTCCCTGGAGAACCACTGACCACCTTTTGTTAGAAGGATCACGGATATAAAACACTTGTTTTGCTTGGGATGCCATAATGAAAGGCTCCTCTTTATTACCTACCTTATTAAGGTCCACCAATTTGAATCCTAACTCATCGGTTTGCACACCATTGTTATTGTCGATCCACTGACATTTAAAAACAGGTACTCTAAACTTCGTGTAATCAACCTCCCATATCTCTTCAATGATTCCAAAGTATGAAATGGATGCCATAACAGGGTTTTCATCTTTCGAACTAGAGAAATGCATGGACTCAGCGACAAACATAACCCCACTGTTTTGCATAGTACTTTTGTCATCCTGGGACTTTGTATAGAAGGAAAACTTATTGATATCGTACCCACTCCAGCATATGACATCAAAGTTAGGCCCCTGTGCTAGCCATTTTAATGTATCAGAAGCAATACCATCCTTTGCAATTTTTTCTTTAAACCATTTCAAGAAAGTCTTGTTATGCTTGTTCAAACACCATTTTTCATTCATTCTAGGGTAAGTTTCATTGATGATGCTTTTGTGCTCACATAAGTATGGTTCAACCTCATCAGTGTAATTCAACATATACAAATGTGCTTGAAGCACTTCCTCCCGATCCATGCTCTTAACAGTGATACCTCGTGTACCCTTACCATCATATCTTCCTTCGTGACGAGACTTTGAAAGCCCTGCAGGTTCCGCTTCGGACATGTAGTATGTACAAAACTCAATAGCTTCTTCTGCAACATACCTTTCAACAATAGATGCTTCGGGACGGTGTGGATTCTTCATATATCATTTCAAGATCTTCATGTATCGTTCAACCGGGTACATCCACCTTAAATAAACGGGGCCGCACAATCTAATATCCCTCACTAGATGAACAATCAAATGAACCATGATGTCAAAAAATGAAGGTGGAAAATACATCTCCAATTGGCACAAGATAATGGCTGCCTCATTTTCCAAGTCATCCAACTTTTTAGTGTCAATGACCTTGCTACATGTAGCATTAAAGAATAAGCATAACCTAGTAATGGCATGTCTGACTTTTTTAGGCAAGATGTCACGAATGGCCACCGGTAGTAGTTGTTGCATCAAGACATGACAATCATGCGACTTTAAGCCAACTAATATGAGATCTTTCATTGAGACAAGTCTTTTGATATTTGAATAGTAACCATGTGGCACATTGACTCCCGTGAGACATTCACATAAACTTCTTTTCTCTTTTTTTGATAAAGTATGACATGCTAGGGGCAAATAAGTCTTCTTATCCCCCACTTTATGTGGAGCTAACTGCTCTCGTATACCCATCGTAACTAGTTCCAGACGAGCATTCACACCATCCTTTATCTTGCCTTGAATGTTGAAAAGCGTTCCGATTAAACTGTCACACACATTTTTCTCCACATGCATCACATCAATACAATGTCTTACATCAAGCTTGCACCAGTATGGAAGATCAAAGAAGATCGACCTCTTCTTCCATATTTTCTTCTCGATAGCCTTCTTCTGGGTCTACCCATAGATAACATTAGTGTTGTTCACCCTTTCATAAACTTTCTCTCCAGTCAAGGCCACAGGAGCAATTTCATTCTCCGGAAGTCCATTGAAACCTTTTCTCAATCTACGATAAGGATGATTACGTCGGAGAAATCTCCGATGCCCAAGGTAAACTGTCTTCCTTCCATGTTGCAATTGATGGTAACATGTGCCTTCTTCACATATTGGACATGCTTTATGCCCCTTAACACTATACCCACACAGGTTCCCGTATGCTGGAAAGTCATTGATGGTGCAAAATAACATGGCACGCAATCTGAATGTCTCACGGCAATACCCGTCGATCACATCAACGCCTTCATCCCACAACATTCTCAAGTCTTCAATCAAGGGACTCAGATAACATCAATATCATTTCCTGGCTGTTTAGGACCCGAAATCATCATACTTAACATAATATATTTGCGCTTCATGCACAACCAAGGAGACAGGTTGTAAATTACCAGGAGAATAGGCCATGAACTATGAATACTACTTAAGTTACCATATGGATTCATTCCATCGGTAGCAAGTCCAAGCCTGAGGTTTCTGGGCTCATTGCCGAAATCCGTAAATAAACTATCAATTCTCTTCCATTGCAAAGAATCGGTCGGATGGCGAAGCTGTCCATCACACTTCCTCTCATCTACATGCCATCTAATATTCTTTGCGTCATTTACATTAGCAAACAATCGCTTGAACCGCGGAATCACGGGAAGATACCATAACACCTTCGTAGGAGGACCTTTAGTGACCACATCACAACTAGAATCACCATCCTTCACTTTGTAGTGTGACACCCCACACCCGGGGCACTCGTACATCTCTTCAAATTCTTTCCTGTACAATATGCAATCAATGGGGCAAGCGTGTATTTTCTTATACTCCATACCCATCGGACACAATATCTTCTTCACCTCATAGTTTCGAGATGGCAATGTGTTTCCTTCTGGAAGCATGTCTTTCAACAAATCAAGCAATTCGGTAAAGCTTTTATCGCTCCACCTATTTCTCGCCTTCACATTGAACAATCTTAACACTGCTGACAACCGTATGAAATTAGTGCACCCCGGATACAAAGCCACTTCCGCATTACTGCACAAAGTATCATACACATGTGCGCGCCGAAAAGACTCTTATCCAACATCACGGATCATGTCCTCTAGTCCATCGTCCATATCCACGTCATCAACTTCCTCTCTATCCGACACCCTCGGCCTGTCTAACGATTCACCATGACATATCCATGTTGTATAACTCTTGTAAATCCCCTCATAAATAAGATGATCACGTATCTCCTCAGCTTCTAGTCGTCTCTCATTCAAACAGTTAACACAAGGACAATAAAACCTTCTGTTACCACTATCAGGAGCATTTGTTTTTGCAAACTGTAGAAAATCTTCCACTCCATTCTCATACTCATCACTTGTTCGTCTAGCATTCATCCAACCGCGATCCATGACTAAAACCAATAACTTCGTACTTAGTCCAACATATTCATCAACCACTTCTTATGACAGGGTATGGCCCTATCCCATTCAAGAAGAAACTTTTTCAACATTCGGTTAATAGTTAGTCCTTAACTCTCATGCTCATACTAAAGCGAAATTTGGCAAGCATTTCCCTTCGGTCTCCGATGTACACGACTTGAACGCGATGACATCCACCACGATAAAGTATGCACCCGAAGAACGAAAGGAAATGTATCAATCCGAACTTTCATCAAGTATATAACATTAGAATCAATGAATAGCTATTTTAACTGAATGAAGAAAAAGTTTTTTCCCAAACTGTCAAACTTTGGACAATTCAAGATCCAATACAATGAGCGGTACATTAAGCACGTACACGTGTGCTCATTAGTATTGCATCTCAAACGGGAAACAAAGGTTTACTAATTATTGTGGGCATATTCTCGGATCAAATAAATTTTCAAGCAAATACATTAAAACTCCAATCAAAGCTTTTCAGCCAAAATGATGGAAATCAAACCTTACTTTGTAATTTTCCAATGCAAAGCGGCTATCTGCTGGTATCACTCCTTTCTTGTATTTTCCTGTCAGCACACCACATGCAAGTGGACTCCAAGTTATCAAACCCAAGCCATAGTTACAGGTTTGATTTGGATCTGAAAAAATAACATTGCCTCATCATAAACCAAATGACTTGACAAAACCCGTGAAAGTATAATCTTAAATGCTTCTCTCCATGAATCTCAACTCTCAATTTCCCAGCATCCATACACAAGATGATATAAAATACAAAATTGGTAAAACTACTATGGGTAAGAAGCTCTTACCTTTTGTATCCAAGGATTGTGCCCTTCACGTAGAGTCTAAAATCAAAGCATGAAAAATACAGTGTTAGCTTATTTAATACCAAAAGATCATATAAGAAAATGAGTAGCCAAGAGCTATGGCTATTCAGGCAGGAAGCAAAGAACATGAAGAAAAAAACTAAATCCATCAGGCCATCACGTCAAAAAGGCAAGCGAAATGTAAATGACCAACTTCTACAATAGACCAAAAACTCTTAAGAGCTACCAAATTATAAAATAATATCTTTGAACACTCGAAGTCTCTAGTGCTTAAGAGATCGTCACACAGAGACTAATATCTTGCTACAACAAAGTATCGTAACATCTGAATAACAAGCAAGCAAAACATTACCAGTAAAATGAAATTAAAACCAAAACATAAAGCAAGAAATATTACCAGTAATAATGTCAAGACAGAAATACAAAATGTAAGAAGAAAATAAAACTTTCACATTGAGCAATGAATAATTTAAATAACAAATAAAATGTTTACTCACACATTATGTCTAACATTTTTTTATTATATCAATAAAATTTTATGATATGGATACTAGGGATACACTAGCCCAAAACACTACACAGAGAGACAAGAGTTAAATGGTTGCAGCCAAATACAAGAAATCAACGCCTAATAAGCAACAAACAACAGCAAACCAAAGTGAAATGTTCCACAAAACCTGTTACAAATTAACCCACATCACACAAAAAATGCACCATGACAAGTGGAAACCACTAGGTAATATATCAACAAAATAGAGGATGTATTCACAGTAATAAGCCTAAAAAGCAAAGTGGATTCAAACACCAGCTGGACTAATTAATTAATTGATTTTGGCATCAGCTTCAGTTTTAGCGGTTTCACCCACACCCGTCCAATAACTTTTCCTGGGTGAGCTATGATCTTTCACTCTTACAGTCTTCAAACTAGTCTTGACAAAGGAGTTTGATTCACCATCAATGCCAAGGTCAAGATAATAGGTCAAGAAGTTGTCATGGTAGATACCATTTGTATAATCTGCAAGTACTAGTTATATATGGAAAAATAGGCACGTAACTTTACCATGTCCTTGGACCCTGCAACTCTTTGATTTAAAATTAATTTTGCACATAGAAAAAAAATTGCTACAACCCTTCATTCAAAAGTAACAGCACTTTCAAGGAGAACAAAGTAAATATATCTTTTGTCTAATTAAAGCTCTTACTTTGTTGACATGTACAAATGAGAATGAGTTAGCAAACTAGTATGAACTTATTATACACGTTAATGATAAGGGATTAAAGGCAATTTCCTAATGATATCATCCACCTTAATGATATGTATTTTGAACATCTTGCCAAGGAGTTATGACTTCTGGTTTTATCAAACAACACAGATAATTTAAAGATCATCTCAAGGAAGAAAATTATTTAATGCTTATGGGCCTGCTACACGAGTAAACATGAACAGAGAGGTTGACACCAATACCAAAACCTTATGGCAGAGCCTAGACATGCAGTTCACAAAGTGAATCTATCTGTGCTAGACCATTAGCCTCACAACAACCAGGTTTTCAAAGACACACATTCTAAACCCTTCAGTTGAGGCAGAAGATTGACCCTATATATCCTTGTACAACTACATGAAAAGAAATAAAAAGATGAGCTATAAACACCAGAACAATAGAACACCACCATACCATCAGTAATCATCAGCCATGTTCAACCTATGAATTTCTAGTAGTGAAAGCACTAAGCAGACATACAATTTTGGTAATAATGATTCGTAGAAGAAAGCATTGCAGGCTTCAACCACTCATGAGCACAAAACAAGCACAAGCACAAGTACAAAACAAGCATAAGCACATTGTTCATCAAGCATTTTCCGGAATTGACCGATCTCAAATAGTGATTACATCACAAGCAGTGATAGTTCAATTAGAATTAGAGGCTTTGGATACAGCAAATTTGGATTAAGTAATTGAGAATTTTAGTGAAGCAAAAGGAATCAAAATCACAGAAACTCAAAAATATAAAAAATCTCAAGAATCTGAACAAAATCACAGATGTTAGGTTTTCGTTCAAACCTTGTTGAGGCGTAACTCGGTATTGAAGAACAAAATCACAGAGGAAGAAACGAAATCTCAGTCTGATCTGCAGAGGAAAAAATGAAATAGAAGAGGAAGCTAAGTCAAAAGAGAAGAAGAAGACGAATACCTGGCGCAAATGGAAGAGGAAAACGCAAGTGGAAGAAGAAGAATACCTAGAGCAAATGGAAATCGTGAGTGGAAATCCAACACAAAACGAGGGAGGGAATGAAAAACAAAGGAATGGAAGAGCATAGCAAAAACAAAGGAAATGGGCGCTGACAGATGGAGTGAATGAAAATAGAAACAAAAAGTAGGGTTTTGTCAAATATTACACATCGGTTATCCAAAAACCGATAGGGTTAATAATATTTCACACCGGCTCTAAAGTAACCGATGTAGAAACTTACAATTTCATTTAAAATTTCATTTTTTTAATTTATGACATCGGTTATATTTAAACCTATGTGGTTAATATATATTAGACATCGATTCAAAAGGAACCGATGTGGAAAGATAAAAATTTTAATTTTTTAATTTTTTTTTAAAATTTTATACATCGGCTATACTACAACCGATGTGGTTAATCTATATATTATACATCGGTTCTAAAAGAACCGATGTGGAAAGATAAAAATTTTAATTTTTTTTGTTTTAATTTTAGACATCGGTTAAAATACAACCGATGTGGAAAATATTCACACATCGGTTATTTTTGAAACTGATGTGGAATCATTTGCTTTTAATTTCAAAAATACCACCGCCTCGTTTTACACATCGGTTTTTGTGAAACCGATGTGGAATCTCCGATGTTAAAAGCATATTTTGCACTAATGATAAGGAGTTCCAATAAGCGGATAAATACAGTATACCACCTTACCTTACTTATTTCCTTTGAGGGAGAAAGCTAAATGAAGGCCTCTTTCTATTTTGCCCTAAAAGGTCATCCTAAGGAAAGACTTGAATTCTCATTCTTTCAATTCTTTCAATTCTCTATCTATTATGGTTGGGACACCCATGCCTTTAATAAAAACTAGTCCAATAAAGACTTTGCCTTTCACCCCATATTCTAAATCGAAGAATGCCAGGACGGAATCTAAAGCTAGGACAACTACCCAACTTAGTCTAATCAATCCTGTATTGAAGTAGACTATCTGCTGAGTTGTCTTGACAAGCTCAATCTAGCAGGAGATCTGATTCTGATAAAACCAGGAGATCGAACTTATCCATGTTTTGGAGGATTCATCTTGATCCATCCAAGTGGTTATCTAAACTTCGTCGAAAAAGGATAGCAAAACTCACACTTCAATCAACCTTCGTACTGCTCTTTCAGCTATCCACCACTAGTGGGAAAGGCCGAATAATTAATCTATTTTAGAAATCCAATTGCTTCTCGGGTGATCGCATTCCCATTTCCACCTATCGAAGACCAAGTGAGGACCTTCCACCGGATCCGTTCAAAGCTTTCCTCCGGGTCAAATGAAGACTGTCCTTTAGCTTCTACGCCACGCCGACTCTCCTTTCGTCATAAGGCGTGGAATTAGACCAAGGGGAATCTCCATAGGAACTAGTCCCTCAGATTTCGCATGTAGGAGATCGAGACACAGCCCCAGGGCTATGAGGAAAGAAGCCGTTCCTTCGCTGCTTGCTTTGCACACTAAGAAGGCTTCGCACCTTGCCAAGATCAATTCAAGTAAAAAGTTTGGGTCTTCCTGACATTGCTTTTAATAAAATTTATGCTTGTTTTTTTTCACCACAACTATATGATCTTACCTATAAGGTTAAAAGTATTATAAATCTTCTTGGTAGAGATAAGAGAGAAAGAAAATATTAATGGACCGAAAGAAATCCTAAGTGTTGTTTTTTGTTTTTTGTGAAGGAAAAAGAAATCGTAAGTTAATCATATTAAATTATATTTTTTATATTTGAAACTATTTATTAATATCCTTAATTTTATGTAAAAATATTTAAAAAGTGTTTGTTAATTCTCAGGGAAATAATTAATATTTTTTCTGTAAAGAAAAACCCTTTTGGGGTTAATTTGATAGGTTTGGCAAACCTTATTAAATTACGAAAAAATTGCTTATAATAAAAAAATGAATTTCAGAAAAGTTTGAAGCTTTTTTTTTTTATAAATGTTGATTATGTTGAAACTAATAACATTTTTTGTAATTTAATGCATAAAAATAATTTTGACCGGAATCCAAAAAATAGATTATTTCAAAATTGTTTTTCAACAAACGCATCTAAACATGAAACTAATTTTATTATAATCAAGTATAACAATAATCAATTATATTAATATTTTGCATATTATTCCAACACACTAAAAGATGGAGGAAGGATTCGGACTCTTTTGAAAGCTAAAGTGCGTGTTTAGATGAGCGTTTGACAAATATGATTTTAAATTAAACTAATTTTATATAATTGATTTTGGGTAAAAGTTAAGTGAACGTGAAATGATTTATATTTGGATACCTTTATGAAAAAGGTGATTCAAAGTGCCAATTATAAAAGTTGTCGGAAGTTGCTTCTCCCTAGAAATGATTTTGGATGCAAAAATACTTCCCAGTGCAGAGAGCCAAATATCTCCAAATCAGTCAAAAACACATTTGATTATTTAGCACTCACGTTTACCGGTTCATAAGTGGAACCAAACATGGCAAAGTCAAGTCATATTTAAAAAACCAAATACAAAAAGAGGCATACCGCCATAGTGATTAAAACACAAGTGGGCCAATGGTAATGGGCCAGCATACTTACGAGAATGGACTAGTAGGATAAGCAAATTATATGGAGGTCAAGTTCCGACTGTGAAGCCTCAGCACTAAACAATAAGCATTGGCCAGAAAGCATACTCACCTGTGGCATGTTTAGTGGTTTGCAATGCCCAAAATCTTTCTTTGCAAACCATCTTACCATAAATTATTCTAGATAATCTATATCCTAATTGGCACCACTGTTGATGAATTGATCAGATAACTGTGCTGCGAAAGACTACAAAAGAAATTAAAGTGATGGCAATTACTCAAAAGAATCTAAACAAGTGGGTGAGAATTAACAACTGCGGGTTCGTTTTCACTCTGCTGCATCCAATTTAACTAATTTTTGCATGACATTATTGGTTCTAAGAAATTTTTATTAACCCAGTAAAAAAAAAATTATTAACGATATGTATATTTTTTTATCTCTTTTCAATAAATTTTGATCATCATTTAAATTAATATATGCTTTGAACTTCATTTTCTTATGACCGTGCAGAGTAGTATATGTGTGGACTGTGGATGATTGACTTGTATATTGGTTGATATTTGGCTTCCTAAAGGACTAACATTCTGTTAAACAATTTCTTATCAGTTACTACCCATTCTGCCTTCTTGGATTCTAAATAAGTTTTATTCCTGTAAAATTCTTCAAGTTAAACAATTTTGTAGCAAAGACATGAGGCAAACCCAACAACAACAACATCAAGGTGAAATACCTTCAAAAGGAACAATATATTTTCAACTGGGAAATGAGGATTCAGCTGCAAGTGACCAGGTGCATTTATTTTCAATTGACTAGGTAGCCATCGCACCTAAGTTCAATTCCAGCAGCAGCCAAGCCTAAGAATGGTGAAAAGTATCTCAAATATGAACCTAATCACAAGATTCCTATTAGTAAAAAAATAAATAAAAATATGAGATAGCATCAAAACCAGCATACCATGGAGGAAAAATAAAGATGATACCTTTGCTTTACCACTTACCAAGAACCATGATCTCATCGTGAAATTCTTAGTTTGAATATTTTCATTAGGGTAGGAATCATTAAAGACCAATAATATTCTAAGTATTTAACTTATAAAATTTAATTTCAAAAATAGTAAACTGTAACAGGCCATATTCAAAGTGGCAAAATCTTACCTTTTGGCCGGTTTTTTATCCTCCTGATTTGACTACGCTACTTTAGCACCCACCTACAATGTTGTTACTCTGACTCATTCAATGCATGAATATTCCAGTTTTATATAAAACACCTACAAATTAACAAAACTCATAATTTTATTGGAAATGTTTCACATAGTACCCAAAAAACAATCAAATCAAGTTTCAAATCTGAGCTTTTATACATTCATAAAATAAAATGAAAACACTTATAAATTAAATTTGAAAGGACCATTATCTCAACTCTCAAGCCGATGGGGAAAAAAAACAGTGTTGAACGATGGCGCAGCCCAATGAAATTGATCCGGTCCTCAGGAGTTGGAAAGAAGAGATCATAATGGGTTGAGACTTGAGAATCACATGATTTTCACGTGACCTTGTTAAGGAAGAAACTGAGCATTTAGATGTAATTTAAATGAAAATATTAGCGTTTGATACAAGTTTTATAAAAATATTCCTGAGAATGTAGGCATGGGAATAAAAGGTTTCATATTTTTAAAAAGTTATTCCCGGGTATAAAAGATTCCCGGGAATATAACTAGTGAACGATAGTTATAAACTTGGGAAAATTCTCATGCGTGAATGTGAAAAAGCTTTATTTATTCCTGGGACATGTAGTTTGTCAGGGAATAAAACATTCTAGATACCAAACACCAATGAGATTTACAACACGGGAATCTCTTCCTCTAAAAACTGTAATTTCCCCCACTCTTAGGCACTGTTTGGTTTGCCAAAAACGCTAGCATTTAGCGGATGGAAAATTAGCCTCGTTTGACAACCGTTTTTAAAATTAGCGTATAGCGTTTTTTCACTAGTGTATAGCATTTTTTCTATACGCTACTTGAAGTAGCGGTTGAGCTTATAACGTATAGCATATCACTTTTTCTTCCATTTTTATCCATACTATCTTAATTAAATTCCTTACTTATCATTCACTAACAAAATAAAATATTAATAGAAATCTCTAAAATTGATTTGTTAGAATTAATATCACTATTTAAATTTATATTTAAGATAAAAAAATTGAAATTATATTTTTATTTATAAAAAGAATCGTATAAAAATCATATCAATATTATTTTTATCATTCCATATTATTTATAAAAAATAACTAAAACTAAATAAATATTAAAATTTAAAATTAATATTTTAATCTTTGAAATGATAAATAATTTAAAATAAATTAAAGTGTTAAAATGATAATTATTTTAAAATAAATAATATAAATAATATAAATAAATACATATATATATAACTTATATAAAAAACCATGCAACCATGTCCTTTTATGTAATTTTAATTAATCAGCTAGTCCAACCACTAGTTTTACCAAACACTTCAACTTCAATCCGTTAATTTATCCATTATCCGCTAGCTTATCTGCTATACGTTATCCATTAGTTTATTCGCTATCCATTGGTTTTTACCACACAGAGCCCTAAATGTTTTGTTGTATTTAGATATCACATGTATATTGAGCATATAAAACTTCATGATTTGAATTTTACATAATGGAAGTTATGGAGTAAATCTTCTTTTGACAGTTACCATATGGCTTTAGAAGGAATGTAGTTAAAGAAGCTGGGCATGTGAAGAGGAATAAGTTGACCCATTATGTGGATTGCACAGAGAACCTGCCCACCTACTCTGGGATGGGATATCTTTATGTGGGGACTCATGATTTCTTTCTTAAGCATATATCCAATGGGAATGTTGAGCTATTTTGAACTGATAATTTTTTTTTGTTTTTGTTTCCTTCTGCCCCATTTTCTTTGCTTATTTAGGAGCGAGGACTCCTGATCCTGCTATTCTGTATTCTTCACTCCTGATGAAGTTTAATCATTAGAGGATAAGAAAAAAAAAAGTTAATTCATAAGGTGATTTGCCCCATTTGAAGCATACGTTTTTTTTTTATTCTTGTAGCATACATTTTTAAAAGGTTTCTATTAGTTGTGCCTAAGAGATATTATTATTTTTTGTTAAAAAAAAAAAGAGATACTATTATTTTCTTAAATAAGCTTTAAGCTTTATTCAGACACCAGAACACATAATTGTACATAATGGAACGAAGGCAGCGGTTGTTGTCGGCAAGTTATCATAATAGGAGTAATCCATACCCAGGATATGCTGCTGCTTAAGGTCTTGCATTTTCAGTAAAAATGATGTCTAAACGGAGAAAAGAGAACCCATAAAAAAAAAACATAATATTTATTTACGCATGCGAAAAAATATATATTATCTTTACATTTTTCCAGAAATTATATTATCTTTTTTATCTAAAATGATAAAGATATATTTTAATGTAAAAAGATAATTACATTAGGCCTTATCTAATAAATAGACAACGTATATACTCCTGTTATAAAATTACTTTTTTGGCTTTTTTCTTGCTTTACTGTTTTAGCCTCAATTTCTTTCCTATGATTTACAACAATAATTCATTATTTTTATGAGACTCGTAAGGATTAATTTCTCCCTCATATAGTTACTTCATGTCAGTCTTAACTTTAGGAAACACAGATACATATATACCATAAAAGAAAAATATCAAGGATATTAAACAACATTAGTATAAAATATTGTTAATGTTGACATACCGCGCCAAAGATAAAATATAGCAAATCAATACAATATTAGTATAAAATATTTATGTAATTATTGTAATATCTCACTTTTATTTGTCTAAAAATACCCAAAAAATAATAATTAAAAATACCGGTTATCAATATTAAGAATATCTATTTGCCAAAAAATATATATTAAGAATATCTAGAAAGTAATTATATAGAGAAATGCTAGCTAGCAAGATATCAGTGTTTTTTTATTTGTAACACATTAGGTAAAAAAAAAGCACTCTGTAACCTTCAATATTTTTCGAGCACCAAAAAAAAAAATTCAGTATTTTTCATTATAAAATTGTTTGTTTTTTGCCTAGGTGAATGAGTTGATAATGATATGATAAAAGTAGGGATTCTTGTGAGATCGGTATTCTGTTCAACGCTGTTAAATAACATACCTATTTTGAACACATATATTTATATATTTTTATGTTTATATATTATTTTATTCTTTCCAAAATCAACACTCAACATCCAAATCCCCACCTTATACGATATACATACAAATGTGTCGAGAGATGTTCATCTATCATTTCTCTATTAAAATATCCTGTTATATAGGGAGAGCATCTTCGTCGGTGAGTACAACTGAGTCTGAGGCTGTTGTGGTAGAACATTCCAAGGACAAAAAGGAAAATTCTGCAATGGGAACTATTGAATTATGAGAAATTTTCCCAGGCATGTTGTTGCTGCTGTGTGATTTAAGCTGACTAAGCATCATGAATCAGGATATCAAATTATCAATTGTGTAAAAAATAAGAATAATGTTTACTTTGACTGGGTTAGAATTTCTTTTTTGCTGTTTTCTTTATGGGCACACAATAATATATACAAATCTATCATTTTTACATCATTCAAATACATGGTCAATAAATAATTGTCAGAGATCATTGGCATGGTTTTTTTAATCATTTTTAAGAGCTTTTTTTTAACAAATTCTACTTTTAGAACACTTTTTAAAAAATTAAGAATAAAAAATTAATGTATTACAAACTTAAAAAATATATTTTTTTTGTCAAAAATCTTCTTCTAAATGCAAATAGTGAGCCTTCTTTTTGTGCCCCCAAATACTTTGATGTGGTCGTTTTTGTGACTGTCCTTTTCCCACTTGTCCACCCCAATCAACCCACATGTTCTCTGTCTAGTCCCGGTCTACTTTAACGCAGGTCATATGTAGTGTTACGGTGAAGTCGTTATAGTTATTTTAAATTTTTAAAAGCTGAGTTTATTACATATAATTTTAAAAAATAATATAACTTTTTTAACTTAATTCCCTAAATAAATTATTTTTTAACCTCTTCAATGATTTTTTTTTCCATATCTTATGTACATATGAATGAACACGACTTCACACAGTTTTTTGTATGTTTTGGATCACATTCATTGTTGTCATTTCTTTATCTTGTAGATCATATATATTGTTTTAATTTTTAGTTGTATAAAATGATCGAAACCAATACAACTGATTAGATTTCTATGTCAACTCCTCCCAGAAATTCATGCTTCCAATTAGAGGTGGGTATATGCGCTTGGGTCCGCGGATAGTCCGTTTAACCTATATGTCGTGCGGATTTGAACACCCTAAAATACAAATCCAAATGCGGGTTTTTTGGGTCCGGTTCATTTAACCCACGGACTTGGTCCGTGGATCCGCGGACTGGTACAGTTTTAGAAATTTTTTTTTACCTATCTTGGGCAAAAAAAAAGATCACCCAATGACCCAAAAGCAGATCACCCTAACCCTCATCATCAGCGCCTCACCCTCCTCAGCCGCATGCACCCTCCTCAGCGCCTCACCCTCATCACTAGTGCCTCACCCTCCTCAGTCGCTCTCACCATTTCGCCTGCTCAGGTCGCAATCGCAAGGCTGCTTAGGTCTCAGCGCCCTCTCCTTGTCGGTCCGCCTTCATCACTGCCCCTCTCCTCGTCGGCCCGCTGTCATCGTTGCCCCGTCGCCCCTCTCTCTCTCTTTGGTTTGCTGCCTCCTCTCATTCTCTCTGGTAACCTCTTACAAGGCCTACAGGTTGCTCAATCTATTCATAAGTGAGATTTACACAGCAAACCTTGTGAATGTTGAGTATATACTCAAAACCAATTTTGAGAATTATGGAAAGGTAGAAACTTTGTTAATGGCTAAATGGATTGGTAGTTGTTTATTTTGACTTCACTTTTGGGGTGGATAAATAGATAATTGTATAGATGGGGTATATCTGAATGATGTTATGGATTGAACAGTTTTAAGGGTCTGTTTTAATGTTGACTAGTTTATATCAAAGTGGTGAGTTGCCATCATAGTTGATTGGATTAAAGTATTTGAAGAGCTTCTATTATTTTCATTTTCTAAAGTTGTTTAATTTATTATGCCGAGAGCTATGATTTCCTGATGCAATATCTGAACAATTTGTGCAGCCAACTAGAATCATAGAAGGGTGTATCTCATTTTCAAAGTAATAAAAATAGGTCTAATACTGATATTTTGGGATATACTTTTATGGTTTTATGTTTAACAGGTCAACAACCTGATTTATTTTGGTTGTTCATTTCAATGTGTAAGATCCATTATGTTTCCAAGATATTATTGAATATAGGTATTGATTTTGACTGTTTCACTCTCATAAGTTGTTTTGAGAAGTAATGCATTTAGACTTATATTAACATTGTGTAAACAATTTGCTAACTTTGTGAAAAATGAAATGGTGTGAAACACATCTTTACCACACTTCTGGGCTTCTGCTTGTGCGTGCTTCTTCTCTGATGTGATTACAATAGTTATATCTAGGCTCCAGTAATATTATAGTGAATGCAATAGGAGCAAAATCAAAGTGAACACTATCTGGACATAATTTGTTCCTTTTAAGGGAAGATCCTTTCTATGCTATGGTTGTCATGTTAGGAATATTTCTCATGTATTAACATGTGGAAAATACTAAAAAGCGAGCTTAATGGACAATTGAGTTAGTTATTGTGTTTAGTGAGATTGTATCCTTTATGTTTGATATTAAAAAAAATATACAAGTACAGAGTTCGCGAACAGTCCGTTTAGTCCACGGACTATGCGAACTGTACGCGGACTCTGGAAATAATGCGGACTTTTAGGTTCGGTCCGTTTAAGTGTGGACTTATGCGGACCAGACTTAAACGGACTGGACCAGTCCGCATACCCAGCTTTACTTACAATGAAGGAGATGTAGGGGACTATAATTTTTGGATCAGCTTTCTGAGCTTTACTCAAATATACATATTGTTCCCACCCAAAATAGAGCATGGCCATTTAGGTCGAGACCGTTGGGGACTTGCCCCGAAATCAGCAATCACATATTGAAGATAGGAAACACCTCAGACATCAAGAAGGACAACTAGGAGAAAAACAGCTCGGTCGGGATAAGAAGACATCCAGGTCTGGACAAGAAGACATTTAGGTCGGGACAATGAGACATTCAGGTCGGGACAAGAAGACATCTCGGGATGAGAAGATAACTCAGTCAACCCAAGAGGTCATTTCGGGACAAGCAGTCGGGTCGGTACAAAAGGAAAGCTCAGTCGGTTGGGTCTGTCCAATTTCTTGAAGGTTGAATTAGGTTAAGCCCACTTAGAAGGCTATATAAAGAGCCTGCCTATCCACAAGTAAGATCATCTTCTTGACACGTCAAAAACCTAGAACTAAGTTAGCCTTGATTCCCAACTGGGATACGTAGGAGCGGAATTTCATATTCCGTCAGGTTCAATCCACAACAACCCGTTACACTATCCGATTTATTGTTTTTAACCTGAACACATACTGTACTTATGTGCTTTTTCTTTTTTTTTACTGCTGTACCTAGTGTGCTGTTGGTAAGATATGATTGTGGGATTTAATATTTGGCTTGAAGTTGTATGATTTAATTTTGGTTTGAAGGGCCTTGTATGGCTACTCTGTTTTAAAAACTTCGTTGGCATGTTATCTTTTCATCCTTTTACTATTCGATCTCTAAAATTGAATTGTGTTGGATTATCTCTTATGGTAATTTCTTGATCTGTCGGTAAAAATATTTTTGCAATTGCAGTTACACCATTTTTGTGAAGTTTACATCGTATCAGGGGGAAAGAAGTTCTTCTTAATTTTGGGAAGCAAGGTAAGGCTTGATTATCTCATTAAAGTACGTAGCACATTTAATTAAGGAGAAATAAAGAATAAAAAAGATAGATGCTTGAGAGGTCATAGCAAATAGCAAATACAATGAGATCATACACTCTTAAACACAAGTATTTACAATGCATTTAAAATTTAATCGTGAAGTTTTATTTCTTATGTTAATCATGCTAATTGAAGTTTTTTTCTTCAAGAATAGTTGTCACCTTTACATGTTTTTTTTTTTTAAAGGTCACTTTTACATGTTAGTTAATTTGTGATAAACACACAATATTTGCTTCAATGAAAATAGTCTGGAAAAAAGTCATATCCCATTCATGAAATGAATGAACCCCTTTTACTTAGTTATGTCTTTGTTGTCTCATTATCTTGATTACATAAAAACTTGCTTCTTTTAATCGGGTATGAATTTGTTATTATTATTTTTTTAAAGAGAATGCTAATCAATGTTCTAAGTGTTCTTAGAAATTTTCGACAATTCAAAGTCCGAATATATGAAGAACAACATCGCTACTCTTCGCTATGCTCTTAAATCAGAAAACAATCTCATCTATTAGAATCTTTATGAACCAGCGGAGTTTAGTTACAAAAATAGTTTCTCCTCCCTATACATTAAACATCTACATATATAGGCACCGCTTCTTCCATTATCTCTCAATCACTGGTCTACACCTCAATTCACTCTCCACTTTGTTTGATTTGGTCTCCTCAGTCTAATTTAGTCCCAACTTATCCTTGTCGTACACTAAGAATATTAATTAATGAATTAAAAAATAAAATTTTCATTAAAAATTGATGTATTTAATATTTGAAGAAGTAGAATATTTAGTTTTCAAATGAAAACTTCGGGGCATGTTTGTTTTGTTTTTTGTTTCTAAAAAATTTACAAAATTATCACATTATTTTCATTTTGTTTCCTCTTTTCAAAGATTTGTACAAAAAACAGTAAAACAAGAAGTTGTTCTCAGGATTTACTGTATAAATTTTTGAAAATAAGAAACATAATTAAAATGAGGTGGTAATTTACAAACCAAGATGTTCATTAAAAAAAAATGGGTAAGCATCTCGACCCCATAAGGATGAAGATGCAAGTTCGAATCCTAGCAGAGACACTCTAGTTGGGAGGTTCTGAAAACCAAATGTTAATTCAATTCCATGCTTTAAGCAACCGATCGATGATTAGTCTCATGATCGGTTCAAAGGGTCGAAGCTTGTGAGATACTCCAACGAGTCAAAGACCCTAATTACGGTGGTTCATAAAAAAAATTAATTCTTTTGTAATTATTTTTAAAATAGAAAATAAAAATCTGAAAATAAAGGGAACAGCTCTTAATTTTTGTGGATTCCATAGTTATTGTGTTAGAACTCAGAATATTTAAATTTAAAAAAATCCGATGACGCAAGACACGAATGAGTGTGTGGATCCCTACATATTACATAAGAATTCGTGCCCCGTTAGTACGCCACCCAGAATCTGTTCTCATCTATCCCCGCACTCCCGCACTAGTATTAAACTAAGTTAAACACAAAAAACATAAAGCATTGGATAGTTATTAGGCGTTGGGTTACGGTATTCCATCTATATTTTATATCAATCATTATATTATATATGTGATAAATTTTGGATCATTCAAATTGTCATATAGATTGATCAAAATTTTAAACTTTCTAGTTATATTATACTGTAGTCAAACTATATGAATACATTATATTGTAGTATAATATATGTGTTTTTTGTATTTTCAAATTTAAGTCATATTAAAATAATGTTTTTTGATTAGAAAAAACTAATTATATTGCAAAATATTATTGACAACGAACATTATTTTATTTCATATTAAAATATTATTTTGTAATATAATCAGTTGTTTAATAAAAAATATTATTTTAATATGAGTTAAATTTACGGATACAAAGAGTCCATATACTATACTATAATATACTGTATTCATATATTTGACTACAGTAGAAATACAACTAGAAAGTTTGAAATTTTGACCAAACTCATGTGGTAATTTGATTGGTCCAAAATTTATCACATATGAGTGATGTATTGGATGATGCAAAATATGGATGATACACCTTAGCCTAACCCTAATTATTAGTAGTATTGATTATTGCAAGATATTATTCCTCTATCGTTTTTTCTCCTTTTAGAAACGATTACCTTCAAAGACAACCAAAAAAAAAAGTATTATTTTGTGCAAACTCCATCCCTTATTTAAAAGGATTTTAAAGAGAGTTCTTATTTTTATTTTACAAATCAACTTGCATGTTAACCAAGATTCGGGTCTGAAAGAGATATTTGTTTGTAAGAATAGTCTTAATATTTTTGTGTAAAAGTTAGTTATAAGCTAAAAAATGTGGAATGAAACCTCGTCCCAAGAAAAAATTAATTTTTTGGGGTTTCCCTATCATATACTGTCATGTGCCTGAACAGCTCGACACTTATTTTACAATTTTTTTCATACACATGAATCTAAGGATAGTATTTAAGACTACATGTTTAACTGATTCAAATCATTTCCACTTGAACCAACACACATTAGCAAAAAAAAATTTTTTGACATGCTATGAACATATTTTCTTTTTGCAACATCATCTACTTTAATATGCTAAAAATGTGGAAAGAAACATTGTCCCAAGAAAAAGTTATTTTTTTAGGGTTTCCCAAACTATCATCTATTTGCATGCGTTTGAGCGGATCGATACCCCTTTCATAATATTTTTCATACACATAAATCTAAGGATAGAACCCAAGAACCACATTTTAAGAGATTCAAACCCTTAGCAAAAAAAATCATTGACATATTATGAACAATTTTTTTGCAATGTCATCTAATAATATATTTATATAACTATTTCAAAAATAACACATATAGTAATATATAATTAGTTGATACAAACAATACATACAAATTAAACTAAAAAAATTGGATGAATTAATATCAATTTTGTCGAATTGATCTAAACTCTAACATCATTTATTTAAGGACAAAACTTACATCCAGTTCTTTATGTCCAGTTTATCTTGTTTCGAATGAAAATATACCAAAAAATTACAAAAATTGATTAAATAATGTATTATGAAACTGCATCCTTGCATTCTTTTACTAAAAATAATCGTTTTTTCAGTGGAAGGGGGGAAGTACCCAAGGTATTGGATCTAAGTTTTGACCTTTATTTAAAACGAGTAATGCTAAATGAATAGTTAAAATTTACTAATAATAAGATTTAAGAATGGCGGTTATACAAGTTTCATTAAAAACAATAATATATTCGAGAATCGATAATAATATCAAATAGTACTTCCGGACCTAAATATAAGTAAAAAAATAGTTATATTCTTTGGACTCAAATATAAGAAAAAATCAATTAAGTCAACATTATTAAATGTTAGTATTGCAAAAATCGATAAAATTAACCGATCAAATCAATTCTCCATTTACTTTTTCAAGAGCACTGTATACTCCCTAAACAATTAACTATATTTTTTTACACAAAATAATTAAACTAACTTAACTAACGTTCTTAATAAATATGAATTTAGTTTTTTTATATAATTAGCTCCGGAGGGAGTAATATATTATATTTATAACATGATACTACATATATCCTGAATAGTCTAGGTAAAGAACACACTGTCTTAATTATTTTTCATTTCAATAACTATACTATGGACTCAGAAGTGGTTATTGTTATTATAAATATTTTTCGAATGCACAAAATTGATAATAAAAGAAGGAAAATGGATTTTATTTTATTTTTGAGCAAGAAGGAAAATGGATATACGTTTTGGTTTTGCAAAATATCATTCCATCCTATCCTATAGTTATAAGTTGAGAGACTAATCTCGCACAGTATTATCAAACATCCAAGTAGAGATACCTCCCGACAATAATTTTTCATTACCATAAATCCAAAGATCAAAATTTAGAACCACATACTCAAGTCCCTATCATCTTCACCAACACATGAGTCCAAATCAAAGGAGCATTTTCTTAAAAGGAGCATTTTAAAAAAGAAGAAAAGAAAAAGAAATAAAGGAGAAGAAGGTGAATATAGTACAAACAAACCGTCAAAATCCCTTTCGTCCTTTAGCTTTGCATTATTCGGAGAGACAATGTTTATCTCTGTGCTGTGAGATGTGGCTCCTCTCTTCTTTCCAAACGCTAAACTACCAGCCAACCCAACCCAAACACATCACACTTGACGTTCTTTTCTGCAAAACCATTAACCAAACCACCTCCATCTACATCTACATTTAGATATGAATCATCACTGTGTTCCAGATTTCGATATCCATATGGATCATGACGAAGATTACTCATTTCCCGTTCCTTCTTCAACTAAGAAAACCTCCATCTCCATGTATATCTTTTCATCTCTCTCTTCTTCACTAACTAACTACCATTTTTTTATTTTTGTTCATTAATCAAATAAAATAATTGAAACAGGGGAGACGGAGACATCATGGAACTGCTTTGGCAAAACGGCCAGGTCGTGACGCAGAGCCAGAACCACCGACCTCTCAAAAAACAGCCACCGCCGGCGAGAATCACCGGCGACGGTCCATCAACGGCGAGGGAAGAGGTAGAGAACTGCAATCGACATCTCTTCATTCAAGAAGACGAGATGACTTCATGGCTTCACTATCCAATCCACGACGACGATCCTCCAATATCGGATCAGAATTTCTGCGCCGATTTACTCTACGCGCCTCCAACGGTTAACACCAACAACAATCACAACAGTGCCATGCAAACCCTTCCTCGCACTTCTCAGCTCACGGAACCCCGGAATCAGCCTAGGACGGCGGCTCCTCGTCCTCCGATTCCGCCGCCTAGGAGGACGGAGAAGGCCGCGCGTGATAGCGTGCCGTACTTTCCATGCTTCTCGAAGCACAATGCTAGAGCGGAGCCAGGACCGTCGTCGAGTTCGAAGAATGTTATTGCGAAGGAAAACACGGTGGTGGATTCGTGCGAAACGCCTGTCCCGACGGCGGTAACGGCGGCGGTTTCGAGATTCTCGGAGACTGTAAGAAGCTCGGCGGATCGGACTGAAGGAGACGGCGGCCGAGGGAGCATGAGTATTAGTTCCGCCGGCAAGGCGGCGCCTTCGACTACTTCTGCCGGCGGAGGAAGGGGCACGATGACGTGTGGTATGACGATGACGTCATCGCCGGGAGGTTCGAGTAGCAGCGGGGAACTAGGTCGGAGGGTTTCAGCGGAGGATCGGAAGCGGAAGGGGCGGGAAGAGGAGGAATGGGAGTTTCAGAGCGAGGTGAGTGAGTTGACTCAGGTTGTTTTGTTCTTTCACATCACATTTTCACATTCACTATGTATGCTATGTATGCGGTGGCGTAGGCTAACGTGCGCAGGGTGAGTGACCTGGGTTAACGGGAGCATGCCCCGCACTGCTGCATTGAATATCTAAACTTTCGGATATCGGTGCTGTGGGCTGTGACAGTGCCTTGGGTACCATCACTTTTACTGACACCACAGTAAACGTCCCGCCTCTGCGCATGGCTGCGCCACGGGTATGCCGGTGATTTTTTTTTTTTTGTTTGTCTAAATCCGGTCTCAACGCTGACAACAAGGAGTAATCGTTGTCGGACGTGGCTTCCGCTTTGTTCATCAAATATTTGAGCATTAAATTTTGGAAAATGATGCTTCGACATTAATATTGTGTCTTTGTTTTTTTAGGAGTTATTAAGATATTTTGATACCAAAATTTGATATAATAGAGGATATTCTGGTTTTCAGTAGATATTTATCATGTTATTTATTTATTTTATTTTATTGATACATAACCTACTTAAAATTAAAATTAGGTGTTCCCATAATATCAAATTTATTATCAAAATATCATAACTCGTTTTTTAGATATATTTTTGGAGAGTATGTATATATGAAAGATAAAAAATAAATGATAGATATAGATGGAATAAATAGATATATGGTGTTAACATCAAAATGATTATATAACAAAACTAACAAAACTCTTAAATATGTTAAGTGTCAACTGTCAACAAGTTGAGTGCCCAAGCATTGGATGTATAGCGTGAGTATTTTATTTTTTTTTGGTGTGTGTGGGTGTGGGTGGGCAATCCGGATTCCCTCAAGCAAGGTTTCCTCCCGCATTCCTGCAGCAAGTCGATCTGGACCGTCCGTCCAAATCGGACGGTCCATATTAAAGAGGACTTTTAAAAAAAACAAAAATATTTTAAAAAGCCCCAAATCCCAAACGGTGCCCGATCCCTTCCCTGCCCGAAACCAGGACCCTCCCTCGTGCATTCCCATCCTCCTACTCAGATCATCTGCCATCTAAGAAAGACTGAAAGAAAAAAATAGATTCTTTAGGTTCAGTGCTTCACATCTACCATCTGCTCAAGTCATGACCATCGCCATACTTCAAAACCCAAAAGTCATGACCAAGCAAATGCCAAGAGTGAATCTCACTATTTTTCCCATATAACACATTAGTATTGGGTGGTAAAGGTGGTTTGGGTAGACAGTAAAGTGATAAGAAGTAGGTTGAACCCTATTTACTAACAATAATATTAATATTAACATATTTACGTATAAAAAAAAAAACGCATTAGCATTTTGTAGTATCACATTAACCCCTTGGTTCATTTGAAACATGTAAACCCCATTTCCCGTAATTGAATTTGGATTCAAAGGTGGGTTCAAGATGTCATAATCAGGTGAGAAGTTTTCAGGTGGACTTCTCTGGTCAAAGACATCAGAATTGGATACTCAATATTCCATGAATTGGATATTGAAATGCAACAAACCTTTAAACAAGATTGGAATGAACTCTGCCCTGAATTTGCAATGTGAGATGAGAAATGATGAATGAAGAGAAAAGGTGGATACCTGAAACTTGAGAAGGTGTGGTACGGTGGCGAGAGATAAAGGAAGGGGCGGCGGTTGACGTGGAAGAGGCACGGGGGCGAATGTTTTGTGGCGGCGCTTGAGAGGGAAAACAGGGCGAGGGATAAAGGAAGGGGCTGGAATGGGCGCTGAAACGGGGGCGGCTGGCGAAGGGGGAGGTGGGCGGCGCCGCCGGATATTGTTGGGCGGCCGCCGGCGGAGGTTCTGTGACAGGAGGGGTGGCACTGCGCGAGGGAGGGTCTGGTTTCGGGCAGATTTGGGATTTGGGACTTTTTTTTTGTTTTTTTTAAAAGTCCTATTTAATCTTGACGGACGGCCAGATCGACTTGCTGGAGGAAACCTTGCTCGAGGGAATCCGGATTGATGTTTTCCCATGTTTCTGAGCACGGTTCCTTGACATATATGTTGGAACAGACATGAGGCATATCAATAGTTCAATAGCAATTTTTTCATTTCTTTCTGATTCTTTGCTGGGCAGCTCAGTGTACAAGCTTGCTTTTATGCAATTTGTTTAAATTTCTATTATTTGTTTCTTCCATATTCTTACTTTTTTTGGCTTGCCTCAAAAGGATTTGGATTTTGAATCTGCGGAAGCAAAAAAACAAGTTCGTGGATCAACTTCTACAAAGAGATCTCGTGCTGCAGAAGTCCATAATCTCTCAGAGAGGGTCTTTACATACATTTCTTTATTGAGTTCACCTATTTTATACTGTTTTTCTCATAATATGAATGTTTTCACTTTGTTTGCAAGCAGAAGCGTCGCGATCGGATTAATGAAAAGATGAAAGCTCTGCAAGAACTTATACCTCGTTGTAATAAGGTAAGCAGACTTTTTAAATTTCTCAGTACTTTATTTCTTGAGATAAGGGGCAGGAGTTTAGATTTTATTTGCTTCCTCAATGTTGTTTCTAACTTCCATTCCTATTCTGAATTCATAGTCTGACAAAGCTTCAATGCTGGATGAAGCAATTGAATACTTGAAGTCACTGCAGTTACAAGTGCAGGTACATTCTTTATTTTTTCGGTGCAAATTCAATTCCATCTGCTCATAAATTGTGTAGGAAGATTAACTTATTCTCTGTTCATTTATTTTAAACAATATATTTTGATAAGCATGCATCATCTTCCAGTGGTGAAACATTACAAAAGAAATATACTTGGTTACGGTTAACTTATCTGCATCCACCATTTACATATGTTTTGAGCTTTAAAAAGGTCTTAGGATGAAGGTACCTGGACTTGGGATAGCCAGGGATGGCAAGAGGGTAATAAGCTGTTGCGTTCTTTAAAATCATGTTATTCAGATTAAGGATTTTAATATTATTGACCGGCCGATACAACCGGAAAACAAGTGAACCGGCCCTAGTACGGGTCCGGATGACCCTTTAATACTGTCATGTGTATTAAGTTATTTACATTCCATGGTCATACACTATAATTTCCGACATGAACAGAGAGTGCAACTTATATATGCAGATGATGTCCATGGGATGTAGCATGGTACCTATGATGTTTGCTGGACTCCAGCAGTATATGCCGGCAATGGGAATGGGGATTGGAATGGGTATGGGTATGGATATGGGAATGAATAGACCAGTAATGCCATTTCCCAATATGTTAGCTGGTTCAGCTTTGCCAGCAGCTACTGCAGCTGCTCATTTAGGACCAAGGTTCCCTATGCCTCCTTTCCATATGCCGCATGTTCCTGCACCTGATTCATCTAGAATGCAAGCATCAAATCCGTCAGATAATAATATGCTCACCTCAGTTGGTACCCCTGATCCAAGTCAGTCACGTATCCCAAACTTCACTGATCCTTATCAACAATACCTTAGTCCCCAGATGCAGTTTCATCTAATGCAGGTATTTTGTCTTCTAACGTTATTTTGTCTTCAAGTTTTGCGATGTTTCCTAGTATCTTATTTCATTTTCTTATTGAGCACAGAGATGTGAATGTTTAAGAGATCCATTTCCATGTGTAGAATCAGGCAATGAACCAACTAAATGTTAGCAAGCCAAGTACCAGTTGGGGCCCTGAGAATCCAGAAAACCATCAATCAGGTGAATTGCTTTAACTTTTGTATTCTAAATGATTTGGTTAGTTTTTTTGGTGAAAAAAGAAGTTTTTATTGTGCAGTATGGGGATCTTTAATGATATCAATTTGTGCTTAATATGTTCTTGTGTCACAACTCATAAGCTTCCTGAGGTCATTAACCTCCAGATCTGGTTCTTTAATATGTCAAAGCATGCTATTTTTTTCAGAAACACTTGGACTGCACTTTCCTTTAAATCAATGTGTTCGGAATTTTTGTTCTTCACATTTTTTTCGAGTGCAAACAATTTTTGCTTGCTAGCATAAATGTTTTACTGAATCTTTCTGGGGGTTTCGTCTTCGGTGCACCACCCTCTCAGTGGAGCAGTGGTGCACCACCCAAGTGGCAAAATCTGAACCGTTCAGATTGCCACTTGGGTGTTTGACTTTTCAATTTTCAACAAAGGATCAAGACTAACGTGAAGCCCTCAATTTGGTGGATGGATGAAGCATCACTTTAACCATTAGATTTATTATTAAATTAATTAATGTTTTATTTGATTGAAAAAATTTTAGGTAAAAAATAATAATTTGACAACTTTACCCTACAACTGAAGAGAAGCATGATCTCAGCCTCTCCGCCTCTGATCACCGTTCAGAGTTCACAGCCTCGCGACCTTCGACCGCAGCCTCAACCCTCTGACCACCATTCTAAGCCTCGACCCTGTTTCACGTTTGTCAATCTACTTCTGAACAATCAGCAAACTCTGCGTCATCTCTCTCTCTCGGTTAGTTCCGTTGAAGCTTGAAAAGCTGTGGGGAGGCGGTGGCAGATCTGGATCTGCATTGCGTGGAAGAGAGGCTGACGGGCGGAGGGAGGCCAGATATGGTCGAGCACTTCTTAGGTCGGATCTGCATCATACCCAGATTCCGCCGTCGACCGTTTCTTAGCCGGTGCCACCGCTAACGACGACGATACGAGTGCCGCAAATCGCAATCATCATGTGTTCTTTGTTCAGGATTTGAGAATACTCAAATGGACTAAGAAATGATAAATAGACCAAACAAGTTTGATAAAAATCCAGAAAAACTTAATTGAAAATATTGAAACTTTATGAATTTTAGAAGCAGTAAAGAGGTCCTGTTTTGGGGGTTATAATAATGTTGACTGTGTTTTGAGGTTTGAAGCTTTCTGGCATTTGAGGACGGTGACGATGTAGATGCCGGCGTCGACACCGGCACGCTCGGCTTTGCTGTCTTGAGGTGACCCGCCATTGATGCGATGGTGACTCTGGTTTTTGAAGAAACCACAATGAGTTGAATGATGGAGGATGAGTTGAACTTTGGTTTAATCACTGTTGAGGTGGCAATGTTGGTGCTTGGTGGTCGGTTGGGTGTGGTGACTGGTGAAGGATGGAGAGCATATGTTGATTATGGGTAAAATTGGGTTTTCTCATTGGTATTTGGTGGTACATGGATATACCATATGATAGTGCTTCATGCTAGTCTTTACCTTTTGGGTGGTGCACCACTGCTCAATTTAGAGGGTGGTGCATCATAGACTTAACCTCTTTCTGGGTATTATAAAGCAAATGCGGCTATCATCCAAGTATTTCAGGAGAAAAATGATTGTTTGACAGTTGCAATCAAGGGCTGTCTATATATTCAAATGGTGCGCGCTGCATATTATTGTATAGCTGTTAGTTGTTGCTACTAGCTCTCACAATGGTAGTGCATATTGTAAGTCATGAATAAGATATTTCACAGAACAAGGATAACCATCATTAACAATGGACTCGTGAATTGCAGGTTAGATTTTCCAGCGTCTATACAACAGCTGCCAAGTTGTGTAGTATAAGAGAACGAACTTTTTAGCAGTTCTCAGTAGCGAGCTAATCCATACACAGCTAACTTGTAAATAATTGTTAGTTTTTTATTCTCTTTTTTATCCCCCCGCCCCACCCCCAAATAATACTATCCATACTTTGATATGGGAAAAGGAAGGAACCCGATAGATCATAGATGGCAGTGGCACTACAATAAATATACAAGTCCATCCTACACCAAACGTGGAGAAGCTCGTTTCTGGCAGCATGATATATATATATATATATATATTTTAATGGTTTGAATAAGTTTTTGATCCCCGTAAAGTTCATCAATTTTGGTTTTGGTCTCTGTAAAATTTTTTCTTAGGATTTCATCTATATATTCTCATGAAAAAATTGTAAATAGTTTCTATCGCCATCTTTTTACGTTGTCTAGTACTCATTGATATCAAGGTAATTTCATTTGACTGTTCGACTTTCTAAAAAATTTGGTCAGAAAATAGAAACAAAATAATGCATTAGGGACCACATGGTTAAAATTGTTAAATTCCTTCATTTTATATAATATCCAGTATCCAGGGGTATCGAGATAATTTCTTTTTCATATTATTGATAGGAACATAGTTGAGTAAGATTAAGAGATACTCTTTCTTAAACCAAAAAAATTGAAATTTTGCTAATTTGACAAAAATATAGAAACTGATATGAAAACTTTATAAGTTGCGCTTCAACTTTTATAGAGTACTTGAGAATCTCGTATATTAAAAGCTTTTAATTAGTTCCTTGGTTTACAAGAATGGCCAAGCCCCGGAACTAAAAAGCAACATTAGTACGGGGGGGAAATTTTCAGACAAATTATCCTCAGTCAACCCTCAACAACCTATAGCCAGGGATATTCGGAAGACAAATCATTTAATTAGCATGCTATTTGATTGATTATCTTCGAAGGTGACAGTTGGCCCTAGAATCAAAGGAAAGAGTCAGCTCACCCGTGTTGATCCAAGTAGAAAATGTTTAGTCTGTTAAGCACATTATTGATTCAATTCCTGAATCCATGTATATCAAAATGAATAAGATTTTTTTTGTTTAGGCACATGAAGGTATCTCACCTGCCCCTTTAAAAAATACTTCGAAAAGAAAAGTCAACTCACCATCTATCAATGAAATTAGGCTTGATTTTCTAATTAGAATTATTTATAGATCAATATTTGTTGGGAATTAACTACCAATCAAGTATCTAATAGGCAAGACAAACCATCAATTACTCGGTTTATGGAGGTGGAGTTGACTCCAAATTTAGAGGATGATACAATGACAGCACCATATGAAGAAGCATCATCAAATGGCAGCAAAAGTACCTTAAACACACTGAATCCTCTTAGTCTAAGCAGAACCTCATTACACAAAGCTGCTTTGCTTGGACATTTAGAGTTCTGTGAGGTTCTTCTTGACACGAAACCAAGTTTAGCCACTGAAGTGGACTCTGAAGGACGTTGCCCTCTTCATCTGGCTTCAGCTGAAGGCCACACTGACGTCGTAAAAGCACTTTTGATGACAAACTCAGATGTTTGCTTCACTCAAGACAAAGATGGTAAGCTTCCTATCCACTTGGCCGCATCAAGAGGACACATTGGAGCCATTGAGGAGTTGATCATCACCAAACCAGAATCCATTGTAAAGATGACCAATCATGGTTCAGTTCTGCACTTGTGCGTTATGTATAACCATTTTGAGGCCTTGAAATTACTAGTGCAATCAGTGAGAGGAACCCAGCAACAGCTTCTGCGTGCTAAAGACAACGAGGGTAACACCATTCTTCATCTAGCAGTGAGGCTCAGGCAAATTAAGGTACTATTTTACCAATTTTCTAACATATACATAGACTACTGATACTTCATCAAAAATTCTTAGGTAACAACTTCTTCCTACAAGAATGCTTCCAGAAAACATCAAAGAGGAGCCAAATGTATAAAATATGCAGCAATTTTTTTTTTACCAATTAATGTTTTTTTCTCTCAAAAAAATGATATATATATATAGAGAGAGTTTAATTGATATATACTGTCACTGTAAATGTTTTTTACACTGTCAACCAATAATAAATCGCCACGTCATTGAAAATCTTTGATTCTTATCCAAATCACTTTAAAAATCATTTATTTGTAATTGGTTGACAATATAAAAAAAACTTTACGCTGACAGTACATACCAATTAAACTCATATATATATATATGTGTGTGTGTGTGTGTGTGTGATCAGGTTAGTCTAAGAGTAACTTTGAAAAGAATTATTTCAAATCTCTCCTCTTCATTTTATTGAAATCCAATAACCTACTTTAATTTATTAAAGAAGTCACCTAACTTCCGTTCGATTACAATAAAACGAATGGTGTAACTTGAGGCTTGTTATATATATATATATATATATATATATATATATATATATATATATATATATATATATATATTTGGTTGCACTTAAATATCATTTGGCATATATAAAATATTGTCTAGAGACTTATGATTCTTAAATTATTGATTTAAGTGATTATGATAAGAAAATTTTACCCAAGAATGACTTGATACTTACATCTTAGGGAAGTAATTCAAGTAGAACATAATTTGAGACAAGAAGTTCGATACTTGTTTGCTGTTTGATAAATGATAACGAATTTGAATGGTGTCATTGTTGTAGTAATTGGTTTTCTATAACTTGGCAGATCTTACAATACTTACTTTCGCTCCCTGAAATGAGAACATCAGCAAACGCTTTGAACAGGACGGGTCACACAGCATTGGATTTGTTGGATCGCAGTAAGAGAGATTGTGTAAGCCTTATAATTGAACACATTTTAATTGAAGCTGGAGTTCAAAGGTCTACAAATATAGCTACTATTCAACAACCTACATACTCATCAAATATTGCCGGTGAAATAGAATCACGTCAACTTAGTAGATGGAAAAGGTGGGAGAATTTCTGGGCAAAGTATCTACAATACCAAGGTAATTGGGTAGAAGAGACACGTGGGACATTGATGGTGGTGGCTACTGTGATTGCAACTATGACTTTTCAATCAACTTTGAACCCACCGGGTGGAGTTTGGCAAGAGAATACACAAAGTGGTGGGTACAAATGCACTTCTTATGGTGTCTGTGAAGCAGGCACAGCAGTTGTAGGTTATGGTTGGTCAGAAGACTACGTAAAATTTATGACCTTCAACACTATCTCCTTCTTTGCTTCTCTCTGTGTGGTGTTGGTTCTCATTAGCGGGTTTCCACTTAAAAATAAGGTCATAATGTGGATCATGACCATTGCTATGACCATTGCACTCACATTCATGCTGCTCACATACATGTGGGCACTTGGCTTGGTAACCCCTCATCATATTTATACTAGACTTTACAGGATAGCCTATATTTTGGTTGGTGCTTGGGGTATCATACTTGTTGCCATTGGTTTGATTCAAACAGCCCACTTAGTCTTCTGGATAAAGAAGAGGCGCACGACCTCAAGAACTGGTTCAGTGATTGAGGATAACTATAACCGGATGTAAATGTAATACTTTCAAGAAATCGAAGTGTGACAACTAATACTATATTAAATAATTACTTGATGCCAAAAGTATAATGCTTTATAGTCCTATGTATACAAACAAGCCTTTGCATGTTACTTTGACGCACGACTCAAACAGGCATATTTCATCCAAAAAAATAAGAGAAAGATTAAGCAAAGCATGCATATTATTAACATGAATGAGACTGGCAGGAAGGACTTCCTTTATAATAAGGATTTAGAAAATTTTCCCATAACATAGGCTCACAACCTTCTTTGCCCAAGCATCTTCATATGGATAAAACTCTAATTAACGATAAAAACAAATAACATCTGTTCACAGAACAAGAAGCAAAAGAACCATAATAAAAGAAAGGATGCTGGGGTAATTGAGGATGATATATATATCACATATACAGTCCTTCCGGCACCCCTTCTTTCTTCTTAAACATCACTTTATCCTTTGCCTTCTTAAAATCAGCATGTGTCACCTGAAGAACAAAATAAAAAGAATTGTAAACAAATAAAACTAAAAAGTACAAAACAAACGAGAATATAGAAAATTGCATACAAACAATCAGAAGACCGCAACCGATAAAATAGGAATCACTTCAATAGAGTAAAGCGTGGCCCAAACGAATGCTCAAGTTACCAATGAAATTTAAAGTAAGATTTTGCTAATGAACAATAGCATACTTGGTGCTTCAAACACACACCAAGGAGAACTCTCACCACATGATTCTAAATTAAATCAATTTTTTGTTGACTTTACCTAATTAATTTATGTTTCGTATCTTTCACTGGAAAAATTATTCTGCTCCAGTATTTAAAGCAAATTGGCAAATTCAATGCACTGAAACCCTGTTCTCGAAAGGAAAGTAGAAGGAACTGTAATATATTATAGATTATAGACTAGGTTGTTGGTCATGGAGGGAAAGGTGGAAACCAGTAAGAGACTTTTCTTTATTTGTGTATTTTTGTCAAAGGCAAGGAATTACGGATAGCCTCTCCCCTTCCCAGTTCCGATTCCTCAACAAACAAACAAAATTTGGAGCAACTTAACCCCCTCCAATTTTTTTCCTGCCACTTTCATCTTTGTGATGGTGTAGATTGCAGTAGTTTATTATGTCTAAACTTCAGATATCCAACCAACCTATGTTATATTTTGTTAGCTTAATATATGAAGTTGGGCAATAAAAATGTGCTTGTCATTACTGCTAACTTTAAAGGTCCAAATAACAAGTACCATAATATAGTTCAAATGGCTCGCATTATTTTATTTTTAGCCAATAATTCAAAAATATATATAAAAGAAACTTCTAACCTTCATTCGGCGCTCTCGTAAAGCAAGTAAGCCAGCTTCAGTACATATTGCTTTTATATCAGCTCCAGAGAACTCATCCTTAGTCATAACAAATTCTTCTAAGTTGACATCATCAGCTAATGTCATCCTTGATGTGTGTATCTACATTTCGACAGTAAGAGACCTTTTAGTAATAATGCATATTAAGTTACCACAGAGGATAAGCCAAAAAAAAAAAATTTGCTTTCACAAAACTAATCATGCCTACCTGGAAAATGCGTCTTCTTGTTTTGATATCAGGAAGAGGAAATTCTATCTTCCTGTCTATTCGCCCAGGTCGCAGCAATGCTGGATCAAGACTTTCAATTCGGTTGGTTGCTAGAATCACTTTCACATCTCCTCTTGAATCGAAACCATCTAACTGGTTCAGCAACTCCAACATAGTCCTTTGAATTTCACGTTCTCCACCAGAGTGAGCATCATACCTGCAAAGCATATTAACTAGTAAGCTCATGAATGCATGAAAAAATACTAAGAAGTGAGCCAAGATATCACTCTTCTACCAGCCAACCATCCCCTCACCCAAAAAAATGAAGAGAATAGACCAGAAAAATTGCACTACCCATGAAATCCTAAAGTTGGAGTTCAAAAACTTACCTCTTTGTACCAACAGCATCAATTTCATCAATAAAGACAATAGAAGGGGAAAGATCATCAGCAACTCGGAAAAGTTCCCTCACAAGTTTTGGACCATCTCCCAAGTATTTTTGTATCAATTCACTTCCAACAACACGTAAGAATGTTGCTGATGTTGAGTTAGCCACAGCCTGAAAGAAGACAAGCCTTTGTCTTAGACAGAACTGGCTTTGCAAATGTGCTTGTACAGTACATCATGAAGAATGGACAATATGGTAAGACACGATTCAGTTATTGCGTATTATAACTGAACGTCTGGTGAAGATCGTATAATATATCAACTCTATAATTATTTAACAAAGAAACATAATGTTACCCCAGGTTATATTAGTTGCTTTTTCCTAATAAATAGTAGCAGAATGCAAAGTATTACTATTTAACTTGGTTCTATAAATGATGCCAAACACTTTGACATGAGATCATTTTCACATGCTTCTTTGCAGTGTTGTTAAATCTCGGCGTATCGGCCGAGATCTCGAGATCTCGTCTCGGAAATTTGAAGGGCCGGTACGAATTCCGATTTGATATGCTAATTCCGATATTGGGCGAGATTTCGGCCGATTCCCTGCAAATCGATATCTCGGCGATACGGCAAATATCGGAAGTTAGGGAATTTAGGATTTTTTTCATTTTTTTTTTAAAGAAATGAAGGGTCACTGGGTCAGCATAACCGCAATAAGTCTGCGACCCTCTGCCTCCTTGATACACACCGGCGCAGACTCATTCTTTCAAGTTTCAAGCCTTCGACCCTCTCGCCTCCACACAAGCAGCCTCTGCTCCTCTCGCCTCTTCGGTCTTCACGTTCACGAGTTCACTCTCGAGTCTCGGGTAACTTCTTCTCCCCTGTTTTCTCCTTTCTCCTCCTTGCTCTCTTCTTTCCTTCTCTGTTTTTTATATTCAACTTCTTCCTCTCCCATTCTCTCCTGTTTTTTCCTCTCTGCTTTTTCGTTTTCTTTCCTCCGGTTTTCTTTTTTCCTCTCCCATTCTCTCTCTGTTTTTCTTTTCCATTCTCTCTCTGTTTTTCTTTTTCTTTCCACTTGGTTTCGTTTTTCCTCTCCCATTCTCTCGTTTTTCTTTTCCATTCTCTCTCTGTTTTTCTTTTCTTTCCACTGGTTTTCGTTTTTCCTTTCCCATTCTCTCTCTGTTTTTCTTTTCCATTCTCTCTCTGTTTTTCTTTTTCTTTCCACTGGTTTTCGTTTTTTCCTCTCCCATTCTCTCTCTGTTTTTTCGTTTTCACTTCCTCTTTTTCTGTTTTGTACTTTTGTTTCTTACATATCCCTTCTCTTCCCCTGTTTGTAGTATGGCAAGTGAAGATTCATCCAATCCTTCAATAGTATCTAGGATCGACCCTGGATGGAAATCTTGTCATCAATCACAAGAGAATGGTACTCGTAGTTGTGTGTGCAACTTTTGTGGGAAGGCTATGTGGGGTGGAATTACTAGAATGAAAGAGCACTTGACTGGAAAGAAGGGTAATTGTAAAGCTTGTACTAAATGCCCAAAAGAGGTCAGAGAAGAGTTGCTTCGGTATGCCAAGAATAAAAAGAAAAAAGATAGTCAAGCATTTCAAAGGATGCGCAATGATCTTCTTGAAGACTATGGTGATAGTGATGAAGACCGTGCTCTTGATGAAGGGGCTAGAGAAATTGCAACTAGGCTTGCTGACACTAGTGGATGAATATTGCTTTAAAGGGGCCTATGGATCTCTATTATCGAAGACCCAAAACAGCAATTGAGGACAAGAAGAAAGGGAAATCAAGGCAAACAAGCATAAGGGAGAAATGTGTAAAGGAGGCTACTGCAGACGTTCATCAATATATAGCTCGATGTTGGTACCAAAGTGGCTTGTCTTTCAACATGGTTAAGTTGGAAAGCTTTCATGAAATGCTTACACTGTTGGAAGCTTTGGAAAAAATTTGAGGCCTCCATCTTACCATGAAATAAGAGTTCCACTCCTTAGCAAGGAGTTGGCTTACACCGAAGATTTGTTAAAAAAACAAAGGGAGCAATGGGGGAGATTTGGATGCTCCATTATGTCTGATGCCTGGACGGATAGAAAACAAAGATCCTTAATCAACTTCTTGGTGAACTGTCCATCGGGGACGATGTTCATTAAATCTATTGATGCGTCGACATCGTGAAGACCCGGAGAGAAAATATTTGAGTTGCTTGACTCCATTGTGGAAGAGATTGGAGAAGAAAAGGTTGTTCAACTTATAACGGACAATGGAAGCAATTATGTTCTTCTTTGGTAAGTTACTAGAAGAAAAGAGGCCACATTTGTTTTGGACTCCTTGTGCAGCCCACTGCATAGATTTGATGTTGGAGGACATTGGGAAGCTCCCTTCTATAAAGAAGACAATTCAAAGGGCAATATTTCTCGTTGGATTCATCTACAACCATTCAAGCACCTTGAGCCTATTGAGGTACTTTACCAACAAAAGAGAATTAGTGAGGCATGCAAGAACTTCGATTTGCCACATCTTTCCTCACATTGGAAAGGATTCATAAAGAGAAAGGGAATCGAGAAAAATGTTTGTATCGGATGATTGGACAAATAACAAATTGTCCAAGGAGGCCAAAGGGAGGGAAGCTACAAAAATTGTCCTCATGCCATCTTTTTGGAGTAATATACTGATATACATCGAAGGTGATGGCTCCTCTTGTACGTGTGCTTCGCCTTGTTGATAGTGAGAAAAAACTAGCCATGGGTTATATTTATGAGGCAATGGAGAAGGCTAAAGAAGCTATTATGAAGTCTTTTGAGGAGAATGAAAGCAAGTATAAGGAGGTTTTTGAAATTATTGATAAAAGATGGACTAGCCAACTTCATCGCCCATTACATGCAACTGGCCACTTTCTAAACCAGAATTCTTTTATGACAATCCCTCAATGGAATTTGATTTTGAGGTGACAAATGGGTTGTATGCATGCATTCAAAAGTTGGTGCCTATCCGGAAGTTAGACAAAAGATTATTGATGAGCTACCAATATATAAAGGCGCTGCAGGATGTTTGCAAATCCATTTGCAATTTCATCAAGGAAAACAATCGCACCGGTGAGAATGTAGTTCTCAAGTCTCAACTTCTAAATTTTAAATTTTAAAATTTGTACATATGCTTAGCATGACATTTCTTTGGATTTGTAGCTCAATGGTGGCGAAATTATGGACAATCAACTCCAAATCTACAACTATTGGCTGTAAAGATCTTGAGCTTGACATGTAGTGCGTCGGGATGTGAACGCAACTGGAGCGTCTTTGAGCAAGTAAATTAAACAATTTCGTTAATATTTATTAGTTAATACTATTCTAGTTTCTATAACTAGTTATGTAACTTGTATAGTTATTTATATAATTTTATTGTTGCAGATTCATTCTAAAAAAAGGAATAGGCTTGAGCATAAAAGACTACACAACTTAGTGTATGTCAAATATAATCAAGCATTGGTCAGGAGATACAATATTAAGGATGAAATTGACCCAATTTCACTTAATGATATTGATGAGTGTAATGAGTGGTCTGGTTGGGAAGATGGATGGTGATGAAGATGATCTTTGGGAATGAAAGGGTCTTTGGGGATGAAGTTGATGATTTTGATCTTAATTGGGAATTTGTTTATAGGGCTTCAGAGTTGGAGAGCCTAGGGTATATACTAGGCAAAGAACTAAAAGAGAAAGGAATCCCCTAGTGTTTGGGGTGCTGCATCTAAAACAAAGAAGGGTTTGGCTAGTGGTTCTTCATCCGAGAAAGGGAAAAGAGATAATGGTTGAAGTGGAAGATGAAGAACTAGAAGAAGAAGAAGAATTAGAAGACATTGATTTTGAGGATTCAGAAGTAGAAGAAGTTGAAGGATATGCCTCACTATCCGACAATGAGAATGATGATTATATTGAGCAAGGGGCAGAGGAATGAAAGGATCTTGTCTTTTATGTTTAATCTTTTTTATTGTTTTTACATTTTAGTATTCCCTAGTCAATGACTCAATATTATCACTTTATCAGTATTTTGTTTTGACTTTTGAAGTATTAAACTTTTGATGCACATTGCTGTCTTGTATACAGCATATATTTCTATATATAATTTATTTATTTCAACCGATATTTGACTTCCGATATTTGTCCGATACGATATCCGATTTTTTACATATCGGATTTTGGGCTTTCCGATATTTTCCGATAAACGATATTAACAACACTGCTTCTTTGATATCAATATAATATTAGCCAAACTAACTGTAAATATGTGACAAAACCATCCCTGAAACAGTGCAACGAAGAATTGAAAAGTAAAAATGCAAACCCGTACACATAGGATCCAAACCACTCTGTCACATGCATCTCCAATAGCAATATAATATTACCCTGACCCATATTCAACTATGGCTGAGACAAAACAACTTTGAGACAGCATTAAAGAATTTAAAACCGATACTCATTCACGTAGACTGCAGGTGCTGAATTGTAGAAAAATTCTTAGGTTCAAGCATATCAAAGTGATTTTTTCCCCATCCTCTTTTCAGTATCAAGTTCATATATACAGGCTTTTACCTTAACAGACAAAAAAAAAAAAAAATCATTCATACACAGAATATGAAAAGCTAAAAACCAAAAGTAAGGTATTATAAAACGTCTTCCAGTATCTCCATAAAGCCACTGACTATAGCCAACAATAATAAGAGAATTTCTTTCACCTAAACTTTTTTTTAAAAAAAAAAACTGGAAGAAAAAGATATGCTAATCAGAAACTATAAACTAAATCACATAAATCTCTTTTTCGTGTGCATAGACAACAGAAAAGAATTCTAAACTCCAAACGAGTAATATTGGTACTTACATACATCTTTTCCATTTTTTACCTATTCCGAGTACATGGATTTTGCTAAAGATTTAAATTACATATTTTCATCTGTGTCATTCTTTCATGTGGAACATGTTTAGCTTAAAGGTAAAGAGAGTGAGAAGAAAAAAAAGGAACAGAAGAAAAAGGTGATGTGAAATTGTATTCCAACACCCAATAAGAAACACAATCGAATGCATACCTTTGCAAGCAAAGTCTTGCCAGTTCCAGGTTCCCCATACAAAATGACCCCCTTAGGAGGCTTGATACCAATGTCTTCATACAGTTCGGGATGTGTGAGGGGAAGCTCAACTGCTTCTTTAATTTCCTGTATCTGAGCATCTAAACCACCAATGTCAGCATACGATTCCAAAGGAGCCTTCTCAACCTTCATGACAGAGACCATTGGATCAACTTCATCTTGAAGAAGCCCGACAACAGAAAGAACCTGGTAAAAAACCATACATGATAGGGAAAAATCAGTATATCTCTTGCATCTAACCATATCAACTATACAAGGAGAGATGAGCGAATCAATTAAACAAACAAGAATTTCGTCAACCTCCACATCACACTTGCTCCCAAAGTACATACAGTTCAAACAACTTTTTCACCCACAACTTTCCTCACCCTCTTTCAGATTGTGTTATCCACAACAGTTACAAGGTGGTATTGGATCTCTCCCATTAAGTTCATCACTTCAACAAGATAGGAACACTTTCTTGTTTATGTTTTCAGTAAATTATGAACAATTTTCCATGACAGGCACTTTCGAATCACCCAACCCAACGTTTACTCATTAGAGAGAGGAAAACCACTTTCCAATCACTGTCACGCTATAGGAGTATCCCAAATTTGCAAGTTGAAGTGAAAATGAGTTCCACTTCACTTTCAAGTTTCAACCGCCCCACATTTCTGTTATACAAAGCAAGCACGAAGTAAATTTTCATTCCAAAATTTCCAATTTCCACCTACTTAATCATGAAACAAACTTTCAATGTGTTCGCAAAATTTCATTTAATTGCATGAACTACAGTATAGCATGCCTAACCTCCACCATTTCAGTCTAAAATCACAAAATCCCAAATCATTCCTCCATCCACTAAACCCTAGACCTAAGATTACATCACACAATCAAAACGCACAAATAAAATCAAATAAAAAATTGAACGAATTAGCAAAGAAACAAACCCTATTACCTTGTTATGCATCAAGATAGCACATCCAGGCTCAAGCTGATCCTTATCAACAAAAGACAAGATTCCAACATAATACTCTGGCCCCACCGAGGACGAAACGATAGCGTGATTCTCATCGATCAGTTCTTCGAGGTTACCAACGCTCATAGGAGAACCTCTGAGATCATCGACCTTCGATCTATCCTCTTCCGCCTTCTCCTCTTGCGGCTTCAACCGCTCCTGGTTCGCCACGAACTCCTCCTCCATCAACAGGTAATCTTTTATTCTCTCCAGCTTCAGCAACCTCAGCTTGCACTTCGAAAGCGGCGTCACCGTCGGCAACCGCGCCGCCGCCTCCGGACCTTTCTGCTTCCTTTGTTTCCGACCCACGCGTGCCGGAGGCGCCGCTGGCTCGAACTTCTTCTCCTTCTTGTCGCCGCCGTCGGGTTTTCGGTCCCCCGGAAGACCTTGCCGGTTCAAACCGCCCGGTGATCCCTGACCCATGATTTTGAAAATCGCGAGTTGAGAGAAAATGTGAGAGGTGGCTTTGTGCCCAAGTTTATGCAAAGTATCAAATCAACCACGAAGGCTCTTTTTATCTTTTTTATTGGGCCTATGGCCCCATGAGTCCATATTTGGGTCTCCAGCCCAATATAGAAAGTGATTTAAGAATTTCAAATCCATAAACTGTAACAAGTCCATATTTGGGTATCCTACAATCTTGTGCATCAAGAGTCACCAACTTCAATGGTTATTCTTAAGGTGGTTCTTGAGTGTAAGAATTGGTTCTTATAAGAATTTTCATTGGAGATGCATGAGTTGACTGCTAGGATATACAACAGTTTTTCTATAAGAACCGTTCTTGCCAAACAATTTTTTTTCATCACACATTCCAACAAAAAATGAGGTTGGGGTAAAATGTATGACCCATTTAATAACCCAAAATAAGTTATTCTATTGAAGTGAAAAGAATGTTGGGTTCTTATATCCCAAGTAGCATCTTTGGACCCACCAAATGATAGATAAGAACCCAAATGTGATTCATCCATTATGAATGCTCTAAGTACACTACCAGAAGTGGACCAAGTCCGAAGGTGGGTCAGTAGCTTGGTCATAATAAGTATTATATACTAGTAGTGATAATAATTTGTTAGTTGAATAATGATCAAGGTTTACAAAATCGGACCGGCCATCGAACTGGTGAAGGCAGCGGTTCGAGGTTCAATGGTCCAACCGAGGTTGAACCGGTTATAATTAAATAATATTATTTTAATTTTTAATATAATATTTGTAACAATATTAAACAAAAAAAAAACATAACAACTAAAACTATTAAGCACAATTTTTTTTATTTTGAAATTAAACTAAATAAATATAAAGATATATGTTAAAATCATCTTCATAGGGAAAACCAACCCAAAATCTACAACCAGCCCACATATGTTAGAAAACAAAAGAATTGGTTTTGGCTAGGATGATCCAAATCCTTTTATACTAATATTTTTTTTTTAGAAAACCGGTTCAGGCCGGTTCACTACCGGTTATGACCGGTTTTACCGGTTTTGAACCGATTTTCCGGTTTTTGCACCGGTTCACCATAGGGGTTTTGCCGGTGGCCGGACCGGCCAAGGTCCCGATTCGGTCGGACGGGCTGGTCCGTCCGGTTTTCAAAACCTTGATAATGATATAAAGAGTTTGATTTTGATATATGGACATTAATTATATATATATATATATATATATATATATATATATATATATATATATATATATATATATATACTATGAACAAATTAGATATCGTCATATTTATAACTTTGGAGGTGATGATTATAAAATTTAAATATCTTTAATGATATGACAATGCATGATTAGTTGATAGTGTAAAGAATCGTTGTACTGGCAGTGTGTCATTATTAAATCTTGATATATAAACTAAAAATTTAATAATATTATTCAAAAAGAGTGCATGTCACCAACATTACGTTGGTCCTAGTGGAATTAAACTCATATCCATTAAGCAAAGTATCAAGTTCGAGTCTTGAGGATAGGAAACCCCACTAAAGGTGGTCAGCTTTTACATTTTTCAATGCAATTTCGTCTTATCTTATTGGCAAAAAACTCCCTAATGTAACTCTTCTTAAGAGACTTCTAAGTTGTGTTTGAGTTCTACCTCTTGTAAACCTTAATTTTATTTTCCTCGTCATTTTATAAAAGGCGGGCAAGATAAGTTGCATGACAACTGGCAAGCAAAGAGACATTGAGTCCAACCTTCATAAGTAATTTTTTTTTTATATTAAAGGGGAAAACGTGAAATTACAAAGAGGTGGGAATTAGGAACCCTAATATCATCTAATAACAGCAAAGATAGCGCTGACCAAGGAGACACACGGACAAAAATATGAAACGAGCTCGAGAAGCCTCTATGCGCACTTGTTTGCCGATCTGGGAACGTGAAACACTTCAACACTCCAATCTCTTTTCCGTATGAGGTTAAGGATATCGCCAATAAGAACTTTGATGGCGGGATTGGCAGAGAACCTCGAGTTTATTAGCTCCACTGCAACTTTAGAATCTGTCTCCACAATATTAATCCCTGGAACCAAAGCATCCCTAGCAAGCTTTAGACCAGAGTAGATGCCCCACAATATTGCCCAAAGGGCATTGCTAGAGGTAACTTTACAACAAAATCCCTTTACAAACTACCCCTCTGAGTTTCTTAGAATTCCGCCACAAGCTGAGTTGCCATTCCGAGAATCAAACGCTCCGTCAACATTCAGCTTCATCCATCCCTGAGGAGGCTTCGACCATGATGAGGGAGCTGATGATCTGAAATGACTTCTGGACTGTTGCGGTTTAGCAAAATTATTAGCAATGAAATGAGCTTGGTTGCATATTGAATACCAGAGCCCATCTCCCATATTGGACACGTTTGAGAAGACCAAGGAATTCATGTCTTTCCACAATGCCCAGCAAGCCACACCAAAAACTAAGTTCCAATTCCAGTGAGTTAACCCAATATCATTATGAGAAATGTTCCACTCCAACCAAGACCGAAATCCCAAGCTGAAGAACCTGCTCCAATGAGTTGGATTAATGTTCTTGGACCAAAACTCATGAACCCGATCATAGTCTCGCAACATATGCATCAATGATTCGGGATAAAGATTGCATCTAGGACATAAATCATCATGAGACATCCCTATCTTTTTTTCTTTGAGTTAGTAAGAAGAGAACCATGAGCCAGCTTCCACAAAGTAGATTTTATTCGGGCAGGGCCTTCCCAGATCCAAACTTTCTCAAATATAGAAATGGTTGTACCTGCAGGGTTATCATTAAACAGAGAGAGGTATGCAGATTTAATTGAAAATTACCCATCAGGGGCAAGAGTGCAAGGAGGGAAATCAGTTTGGCCAGGAAGAGGGACATTTACCCTTGCTAAGGCATCACAGACATCCTTTGAGACAAAATGAGCAAAAAGGTCCCATTTCCAACCATTTTCAGAGGCATAATGAGAAACAGGGAAGTTTAACTCATTTAATGGAATATTGTCAGCAAAGAGGACCTCCAACTTACCTATACTAGGTATCCAACTATCCCTCCAAAACCTTGTGTTATTTCCATCTTTAATAATCCAAGAAATATTATTATCTACTAAGTTCCAGATATTAGAGATTGATTTCCAAGTGTTAGAAGAATTAGCTTTATGAGAAACACTAGGATGACCATAGGCACCACAATTATATTTGAATTTCATAATTTTTACCCATAGCTTTTCAAGATTATTAGCCAATTGCCAAGCTAATTTAGCTAGGGAAGCTTTATTTAGAAGTCTCATATTTCTAAAGCCTAGACCTCCTTGGTCTTTAGGCTTACAGATTTTTTCCCATGAAATAAGATGGCATTTCCTTTGGGTATCACTGCTATCCCAGATAAAATTCCTACATATAGCTTCTACCTCATCACAAACAGAGGCAGGAACAGCCATGGATTGCATAATATATCCAGGGATACTATATAGACAAGCCTGAGCTAGGGTGATCCTTCCAGAAAAAGAGAGAGATTTGGATTTCCAGGAAGATAACTTCTTCTTCATCTTATCTAAAACAAAGCTAACCGATTGCTTAGAAACTCTTTGGTGAAGCAAAGGGGCTCCCAAATAGGTTCCTAAGTTATCAGTTTGGTCAATTCCTAAGAGATTACTCAAATTGACAGCATCCTCATTTTTAGTGTTTTTAGAAAAGAAAACCTTTGACTTTTGAAGACTTACCTTTTGCCCTGATTTAGAGCAAAACTCATCAAGAACATCTTTGATAACCTGCACTTGGTCAACATCAGCCTTAGCAAAAAGAACTATATCATCAGCAAAAAAATTAAAAAAATGAGAAACCTAAGGTCCATTACCCCTTCCAAAAGAAAGAGGTTTCCATCCATTTTTAGTTAATAAGTCATTTATTTTATGACTTAATATTTCAAGGGCAATAACAAACAAATAGAGAGAGATAGGGTCCCCTTGTCTTAGGCCTCTAGAAGCATGAAAAGATTGAGTCCTAGAGCCATTCCAATTTATACAAGATTAGAAGAGGAGATGCAATGCAATATGACATTTTTCATAGCGGTAGGGATATCAAGAAGGTTTAAGGATTCCATAATAAACTGCCATTCCATACGATCATATGCTTTTCCAAGGTCTAATTTTATGATCATAAAGCTTTTGTTACCCTGCAAATTATTAATAGTATGTATAGCCTCCTGCATCACCAAAATATTATCAACACTGGATCTTCCTGTTATAAAACTACTTTGATTAGGTGAGATAACATAAGGCAAAATAGGCTTTAAACGATCAGTTATAATCTTAGATATAATTTTATAACTAACATTACACAAAGTAATAGGTTTAAGTTGTTTTACCTTAGAAGGATCATCACACTTAGGAATAAGAGTAAGACCAGTTTGATTGATGTTTTTTTTATTTTAGAAGGGTCCGAAAAGCAATCAGACACAAGCTGGAAAATTGAATTTCTCAAAATCTCCCATTGGCACTTGAAAAAAACAGGGCGATAGCCATCAGGCCCGAGGAATTTATAATTCCCCATACTGAACAGGGCCCTTTTAGTTTCATCAAGGGATACCTCTTAAGTTAAAGCCAGCATGTCCTCTTCCTTAATACTCGGGTAAGAGGAAAATAAAGCAAAGAGGAAATCATTAGGATTAGAGGAAGAATAAAGGTCAGTGAAGAAGTTTATTGTATGGCGCTGAATTTGACCCTCCTCATAAATCCAATGATCATCCTCATCTTGAAAAGCCATAATACGGTTATGTCTTCTCCTTATTAGAGTAGATTGATGGAAGAAGCAGGTATTAAGATCCCCTAAGGAGATCCATTTATCTCTAGCTTGTTGGAACCAATAACACTCTTCATGAGATGCAATCATGTTATATTCATTCCATAACTCTTATCTTAGATTAAGAAGCCTTTGGTTTGAATTGTTGGACATCAAAACTCTATTTATGCCCTCAAGTCTCTTTAGAATCCTATGTTTCCTTTTGAAAATATGGCCAAAAATCTCTTTGTTCCAAGTTTTTAAGTTTTCAAATAAATAAGAGATATTATCCATCCAGGATTTGGAATCATTCCAAGAATGCCTAACTTGATTCTTAAAATCACTATGATCCAACCAAGCCCCTAAAAACTTAAAATAGTGATTTGTTGGATTATAGTTACCATCTTTTATCTTGAGCCAAAGGCCACAATCATCAGAAGAGGAAAGGGGAACATGTGTAACAGTACTTGAGGGAAACAAAGTCTCCCAGGAAGAATTACATAGAACTCTATCCAGCCTTTCCTTCAACCCACATCTCATCCAAGTAAAATGAGGGCCAGAATAACCCATATCAATGAAACCACAATCTTCTATACAGTTTCTAAAGGAATTACCAGATCTATGGTTAAAAGTAGCTCCCCCTTCCCATTCATTAGCAGAAAGGATGACATTAAATTCACCAGCTAAACACCAAGGCCCTTGAAAGTTAGAGTTAAATTCTCTTAGTTCTTGCCACACTTCCTCTCGATTTTTAGCATTAGGACTAGCATAAATGACAGAAAAATACTAAAAGGAATGAGAGTTAAAATTCATTTTTAGGTGAATACATGTGAACACCTAATTTTGTCTGGTTCCTTTTAACAAGCTAACTTAAACAAATCAATACATCTGGTTTCTGATTAAAAAATAATAATAAAAATAAAATAAATAAATAAATAAATAGAATTTGTCAGATATCTTTTTCCATTTTTCCTTCCCAACAAACACAATCTCCACTATGGTCTTTCCCCATCAGTTTTATTTTCTAACCAGCATGCTCCCAAGCATTCTTGAATGAAGCAACACTCAGATGGGGGGCTGCTCAAGGATGCCAGTGCAACTGTCAAAATCTCCCCCCAAAGCTCAAGTAATCAATCTCCATTTTTAGTTAATTTTCAGAGCTTGGGAAGTAGTTTATGCCTAGATCAGAGAAAAGAGACATTGAAATGGGAATTGAAAGGGACTTGAGCATGGTAACCTCTGCAACACTCAAGCTTACAAGGTCCCAATGACATTGAGAAGAGTTCATCTTCTTCTATAAAAAGGACCCAACAGAAACAACAGAAAGAAAAGGAGAAGATCTTTGTGTGAGAAGAGAGACACAACACCTCTTACCTACACCCAGCCAAGCCGCCACACAGATCTGCTCGCCTCCGGCACGACTCCGCCCAGGTCGTATCCTCCGCCGCACGTCGCACCTCGGGCCGTCGTTGTTGCTGCAACACAGAACCGGATCTGCCACTCGCGAACCACAAGCCACCCACCATCACGCCAGACCACCGCATAGCCCAGCCGCACCGCGCCAAACGCTCCGCCCCTCCCTACCGTCATGAATCGCAGATCTCAGACTCCAACGCTACCCAAACGCGCTGTCCAGCCTTCGTTAACACCCAACTCCGTTACGCCTCACCACTGCCGCGACGTCCGCTCTGGTAGTCGTTGCGCCGCTGCTCCTCCATGCTTCCTCAGGCTCCTTGGTCCCCCTCTGTTGTTGGTAACGAAGAAGCTTGGTAATGAAGAAGCTTCCTCTGCTTCTTTCTTTTTATTTTGTTATTTTTTTTATTCTTTCTCTTTTATTATTTCATTAGTATGGTTTATGATGGGTTCTGATATTCTGTTGGGTTTGTGATGACAGCATGTGGCCCAAAGTTGGTTTTTTTATTGTTTGTTTTGTCCACATTGGCCCATGTTTTTATTTACTGATCTGGTCTCTTCTTTTGGGTCCCCCCCCCCCCCTTTTTTAGATATAACTGTTTAGTAAAAAAAAACCTTAATAAATTTTTTTTGTTGAAACATTTTCTTTTTGTTTACAAAATACAAAAAAAAATCTTTTAAGTTCATGCAACAATCTACGACGTTGATGTATGAATTTTCATCCTCAAGTGTCATATGAATTGTAAGGGTTCATCGTATAGCTCCGCTATCTTTAACCCTGTGCAAAGGTAAATTCCTTTTTGTACAAAATAATAAATGTTTTCAATTTACCCTTTTTAACAAATTTTATTCAATTTTATAAAATAAAAATTTATATTAATTCACGCAACAATCGACGACGTTGATGTATGATTTTTCATCCTCAAGTAGCGTATGCATTGTAAGGGTTTATCGTATAGCGCTGCTATCTTGGACCCTATGCAAGAGTGAATTTATCTTAAAGTAAAATATTTTTTCTTTACAAAAAAAAGGGTTAAAGAAAAATCAAATCTTTTCCAAAAAATAAAATCAATCAATCAATCAAACTTTTTGCTATAAGAACTACGTGGCTTTGAGTTTCCCATCGCACCCGGGAATACGTATGAGCAAGATAAATCATTTTGTCAAGTCAAAACTAAATTTTCCTTTTTTTTCTTTTTTTGTGTCTCTTTTCATGTTAAAATAATTAATCAAAATAATTAAACTTTTCTATTTTTAGGGATGCTCTGTGGACACGGTGTCATATCCAGCCCCTTAGATTTGAGGTTCCCCTGTGGACTCATGTGTCATGTTCAACCTCATTTCGTTTTTATAAACAATAAATTTAAAAATATAAAAATTAATAAAAAATTAAAAAAATTAAAAAAATTTAAAAATTAAAAATAATTCTTTCTTGTAAATAATTTTTGGGGTAAAATAAATATTTAAAAGGTTATTAAGATATTTTTTGCACAATTAACTTCAGTTATCGCTTTTTAAACGGGCGATGTGGGGTGCTAGCACCTTCCCTACTCGTAACCGACTCCCGGACTCATCTCTCTCCTTTTTTTTAGACCAGTTTACCTTTAAATAAATGGGTTTTTTTCTAAGATTTTCCCAATAAAAATTTTAGTGGCGACTCTTCTGTTTTTTGCCTCTTTTCGCGGCCCCCGGATGGGACGGTCGCAACAGCTGGCGACTCCATTGGGGAATTTTGAGAGTCAGGCCTATCATAGTTGGTTGTCCAATTTTTTTTTTTTTAAAAACAACTTTGAAAATATTTGTTTTACCCTTTTTGTTTTATTTCATTTTTTATGCTTTCTTAACTGCTTTTGTATATTCTTGCAACCTTAGGGTAGAGAACTTTTGTATTGGTGTTGTTTGTTCCTTTTTTGCAGGTTTGGGGTAGTTTTGTTTTAGTAGGTTTTTGTGAAGGTTTGTTTGCTCCCATCACACACATCACTATCACATGTTGCACACACTTTTTGGCTCTATACCCGAGTCTTGGAATGCCATAAGATTATAAGGGGCTTCAGTGATGTTATTGTGATGCTTCTGCATCCCTGACAAACATTGATTCTCCCGCTCGGATTGCCACCGGAACATGGACTGCCATATTGTGACTTTTCGGTCCCTGTGGTGAGGTTCATGGATTCGGGTCCTCATTTTTTAGATGAGGGTAATCCGGGGACCATATGCTTAGCGGTCTAGATCTGTCTCGGAAGTCATGCACCTAAAATGCCATTAGTAGCCTACCAAACTAGGGTCTTGACCTCAGAAGTTCAAACTTTAGGATATGACCCATGTAGGACAAAAGGGAGCGCATTCCACCTTTTTCTGCAACATGAATAATCATGTGCATCATAATGATTTTATGCATGCATTCTACATACGCCTTCATTCATTCATGCATCCTGTTACATTCATTGTATGCTCGTGCTTGTAGTATTTTAAGTCATGCATTTTGTTACACTCTCATGCATGAGTAAATTTGTTCTCCAAATGTTATTAACAAATTAAAATTTCCCTCCACAGATAATTTGGTTTGAGATAACACCTTTGATTACAAGAGATGAAAAAAGTCAGACACACTAGCAATGTTCCCACCACCAAGAGCTCCAGGGTGATATTGAACTCGTTAGAGAATCTGAAAGAGTTGAGCCAATCTTTGCCTCAAGAACGTCGAAGAAGCTTCGCCAAGAAGTATGGAGGGATCTTGGACCTAATTTTCATACCGGTTGAGACTGCTGCTTTGAGTGCTTTGTGTTAGTATTGGAACCCCCACCTCAGATGTTTTGAATTGCCAAACATGGACATTACTCCCACCATTGAAGAATATGCTTGCTTGTTAAGGTTGCCAATGCAGAAAAACCCCGTCGTGTACTTTCACTTGGGGAAATACTTGACAACTACATAGCAGGGTTACTAGGGCTTCCTGAAAATGATGTGAAGTTGACCGGGCACTCAAACTCGCGAGGGTTAGCCCGAACTCTTCTCGAAAATCATTTGAAGAAATTAATGGATCGGCAAGATTGGGAAACCGTTGAGAGGGTATTGGCGCTAACAATATATGGGTTGGTTCTATTTCCATCAGCGCTAGACATGATAGATCAAACGGCAATGGATGTATTCTTCACAGTAGAAAGAAAGAAAAACCCTGTGCCGGCAGTGTTAGCTGAAACGCTTTTGACTCTAGAATTTTGCCAGCGTTATCCAAAGGGGAAGCTCCGATGTTGTGCACAGTTGCTCTATTTGTGGGCCATGACTCACATGTATGCAAAAGGTCATATCAACCACCATTCAGATCCACTAAGAAGCTTCCATAACATCCCTATAAGACGGCTAAATGAAGAGGAATGGAAGAACGAGTTTGACAAAGTGGAAAGAGACTCTTTTAAGTGGGTATGCCCATGGTACGAAGGCCAACAGGGGCAAGATATCATTTACAGTTGTGGTGACTATCCAAATGTTCCTTTGATGGGCCCAAGAGGATGCATATCCTACACGCCCGCCACAGTCTTACGACAGCTTTGTTGGACGCAAACCGTGCCAAGAGAAGAACAACTCAGCGGATGTTGTTTCCAGTATGAGGATGGAGAGAATACCAAGTTGTTAGCAAAAGCAGTTAGAAATGCATGGAAAGATGTGAAGATGGCAGGGAGAGCACAATTGGGCCGACCAATCCTAATCATTGTCTCAGAATATGAAGCATGGAGAAAGTCAAGGAAAGGTCCCGTCAACATTCCGACAGAAAGCACGAAAGATAAAGATTACTCCCCTTTGGTAACTCAAATGACAGAACAGCTGAAAATTCTAGAAGCACAAGTGAAGGAAATTGAGCAACAAAAGCAAGATGCCGAGTTAAAAATAGCCATTGGGCAGAAGCATTGTGAGAAGTTAGCAAAGGAAAACGAACACTTAAAAGATTTGTGTGCCAATATCTCCACAACCTCAAGAGTCCAGAAGAATACAGACAATGTCTCACCAAGCATCATGACTAAGGTCCAAAATCTTGAAAGTAAAGTATAGTCCTTGACAACGGAGAGGAATCGGCTAAGAAAAGAAAAGCGTCAGTTAGAAGAAAAAGTCATCCACCAAGAAGGTATGAGAAAGTCATTGGAGGTGGAGGTTGATCGACAAAGGGGAGTCAATGGCAACTTACAGAAGCAAATTTGCGCACAAAGTAGGATGACTGATGAATTGGTACAAAAGGTCAAAGAACTGAATATCCTAATGGTCAAGATCAAGAAGCAGTGCGATTTAGGGTGGACCTCGACAAAGCATTATCATGATCAAGTGGTTCAAGCAATGAATGCCGTGAAATGGTGGAGAGGGAAGCGCGAGAGCAAGGGATAGATATTGACATATGGAAAAGGAGATATGTGAGCATGAGTTTGGAGCTAAGCCATTGCGTTCCGAATTTCGTCCGAAGCTTTGAGAAGGCAGAACAACAAATCCGTGCGGACCCTATGCTTCGTCTCCCGTCTGAACTGGACGATTTTATGCAAATGTGTGGAGGGTTTGCTCGAGGGCTAAAGAGAAAGAGACCTAAGCTCAGACTTTAGGATGAAATGTTGTAACAATGTTGAAAATTATGATTTGACAATGATGTAATCCCAATCTATGTACTGCTTTAAGGAACTTTTAATGAAATCCGTTCTTGCCTCTATGATTCCTTCGCACTCCAACTCTTACACTTGGCTTCCGACGACACCTATCGTGGAGCATGGTCTCCCTTTAGTATGTTGTAAACTACATCTTTGCCTTATGGGATTCTTCCTTTTGTGCAAAGGGTAGGTCGGGATGTCTCAATTCAGAATTCACATTGCTAGTGTGTTTAAGACAACATCTATTGTGAAGAGATGTTTTCCCCAGATTTGTTGTCAACTCCATTTCATCTTATGAGCACAATGCTCTCTGTGTGGGATGGAGGGACCATCTCTTGTCAGTCACAAGGTGTTAACTCAAAAATAAAATAAAAAATAAATAATAACTCCAAAGGTGGTTTTCACTGAAGCTTTTGCTTTTTTCGTCATGTTCTTACTTTTTGTTTTGATCAAAATAGCGTGTGACTCTTCTGAACAATTGCTCCAAGACACCCTTATCGCACTCGATCACAGGCAAGGGCCATGGCGGATGAACTAGAAGAAGTCCAAGAGATCAGGGATGAACTCAGTCAAATCAAGGATCATATGTCTAAGATGATGGAGATCTTACAAGCGATGCAGAAGGAAACGAACACAGAGGAGAACCCTCCAGCCTCGAACGAAGGACAGCCAGCCACACCTCTCATCCCGCCCGGTTTTTCTCAGATTCCTATGCAAGGCTTCAACCAACCAGGGGCCATGATGCCTCTCACTATTTATCCAAGCAACCAAACTCATCTTTCATTTGACCCGAACAATCCCCCATACCCCCATACGTTTGCCTTGTGGATTTGTGCCACCAACAGCCCGTAGCCCACAAGATAGCATTCAAAATTTCGAACATATCACTCAGACACAAACCCCCACCAATGATGCCGAAATACCGCAAACACAAACTGTCAACCCTACAGATGGTAACACCCCGATAGTGACACCTTCTGTCAATCCAAAGCCCCCACAATACACCCTACATTACGGACCCCATGGGGCTCAAGTGATGCCCAACTTCGGTTCTTCCTTTATGCCATATTCATTTCCCTATAATATGTATGGAGAAACTCCAGTGAATCAGTCAGGAGCGAATTCCCAATCTAAAGAAAAGTTGGAAACACTAGAGGAAAGATTGCGGGCCATTGAAGGGGTAAATAGTTATGGTCTTCGGGACGCCTCGGAACTTTGTCTGGTACCAAATGTTGTAATTCCGCCGAAATTTAAGGTCCCCGATTTTGACAAATATCGGGGAACCACTTGTTCCAAAAATCATTTGACCATGTATGTTAGGAAGATGGCATCATATGCCCAAGATGATAAGCTCTTGATTCACTTCTTCCAAGACAGTTTAGCTGGGGCAGCTTCAAATTGGTATACGCATCTCGAGCGGGCACACATCCGATCTTTCAAAGATCTACCAGATGCATTCCTGAAGCAGTACAAGTACAATGTTGACATGGCTCCTGATAGGATGCAACTCCAAAATATGTCAAAAAGGGACATAGAGACTTTCAAAGAATATGCACAACGATGGAAGGAACTGGCTGCTCAGGTGGAGCCCCCCTTAGCCGAGAATGAAATCGTAGCAATGTTCATTGATACACTCCAGTCGCCCTTCTATGATAGGATGATTGGGAATGTGTCATCAAACTTTTATGACATGGTCATCATCGGTGAGAGGATTGAAAGTGGAATGAGGAATGGCAAGATCACCGAGACTTCAGTAGGGAACGGCCCAAGGAAAGCCCCGTTTGTGTAAAAGAAAGAAAGAGAAGCACATGCAGTAACCTTTGAACCAAAGAAACCGAACCAATGGAGACCGAACTAAACAACCGCCTTCCAAGCCCAATACACCCCATATTATCAACCACCTCCATATCACCAAGCCAACCAGCCATACATTGCTGCCACCTCACAATTTCCAAATCCTCAACAGATGGATCCTTACCGACCATCATACCCTTCTCAGCCTCAAACACACCCTACCATGCCACCTCAAATTGTTCAACCCCTAAATCCAAACCCAAACACCAGCCAAACAAGACTACCGTATAACTAGGAAAGAAAGTCGGTGCGTTTTGACCCGATACCCATGACCTACACTGAACTATTTCGTCAACTTGTGAGCAAATCCGTGCTAACTCCTATCCCGACAAGACCAATAGACCTTCCTTATCCAAAGTGGTATGACCCAAATGCTCAATGTGAATATCACGATGGGGCCACGGGTCATTCCACCGAGAGTTGTAAAGCTTTGAAGTTTAAGGTGCAAGACCTGATTAATGCCAAGTGGTTGTGCTTTCAAAAGGATGCTCCAAATGTGGCACATGGTCCTATGCCAAATCATGGGAGTTCGGGAGTCAATGCCATCGAAAGCTTCTTAGAACATACTCTCAAGAGTAAAGTGACCGATGTTAGGACTCCTATGAGAGTTGTTTTCAGAGAAATGTGGAAATGCAGATTGATCCAAATCCCGATCATGGAAGAAAAGGATCTCGATGGAGAGATAAGGTGTGACTTTGATGGGAATATGGGACATTCGATTGAAAACTGTGCAGAGTTTCAGCAAGTTGTACAGCAATTAATGGATATGAAGATTATCTTAATTGGTTATGAATCAAATGAGTATGCCATTGATATGGTTGCTGAATCTACGATTTCCCCAACCCCAATTAAGATAACCCCTTTTACTATCGTGGTTAATCCTCAACCAATTCCTGAGCAAGTCACTCGGAAACTAGTGGTGATATACTATACTGAGAAGAAACCTTTGCCGGTTCCAAGTGGGCCAACACCAATCGTCATCCGAGTTCCAAGTCCTTTCCCTTACAAGGACACCAAAGAGGTACCATGGAAATGAGATGCAGGTTCAACCCAGTCCTTCCGACGGGACTACTGTGGTTACCAACATTTCAGGAATTAGTGGAATGACTAAGAGTGGTCGCATTTGCACTCCAGAGGTATCGCGAAGGGAGGAAACAGAAAAGGAAAGAAAGGATCGCAAGGGGAAAGAGAAGGTGGAAGAAATCCTAGATGACAAGGAAGCAAACGGGGGTGAGAATAAAAAGGAGGTATCTGATGAAGAAGTTGGTGAATTCTTGAAGTTCATCAAGTAGAGTGAATATAGGGTTGTGGATCAGTTAAATCGAACTCCGGCTCGGATGTCTCTTTTGTCTCTATTGATGAACTTTGAGCCACATAGGAGAGTACTAATGAAGGTGTTAAATCAAGCTCATGTCTCCCATGACATAACAGTTGATAAGCTCGATAACCTTGTAGGTCACATAATCACTGATAATTATGTCACTTTCACAGATGATGAAATACCAGCTGAAGGTATGGGGCACAACAAGGCATTGCACATTTCTGTGAAGTGTCGAGATCATGTCATGGCTAGGGTTCTCATTGATAACGGATCTTCTTTGAATGTAATTCCAAAGTCAACACTGGCAAATTTGTCTTTTGATAGAACTCATATGAAGCCGAGCACAATGATTGTAAGAGCTTTCGATGGCACCCGAAGGGAAGTTATGGGAGAAATTGAATTGCCCATTCAGATTGGCCCTTGCACCTTTGAAGTACTCTTCCAGGTAATGGATATCACACCAACTTACAGTTGTCTCCTGGGACGACCATGGATCCATTCGTCTGAAGCTGTACCTTCCACATTGCACCAAAAGGTGAAGTTCATTGTTGATAGTAAGTTGATAATTGTTTCTGGAGAGGAGGATATGTTAGTAATTAAGCCATCAACAACCCCCTACATTGAAGCTACCGACGAAGCTCTCGAGACCGCCTTCCAGTGGCTTGAAATTGCCAATGCCACTTATGTTGGGGAGAGAGCTCCACTCTTAAAACCTCAGTCATCTAAAGCGTCCATTATGATGGCCAAGGTTATGCTCGAAGGAGGATACCAACCTGGAAACGGTTTGGGGGAAGAATAGCCAAGGTGTAGCTGACATCCTCATGCTCACTGAGAACAAGGACAGGTTTGGGTTGGGATACAAACCCACCAAGGCCGACAAGATGAGGTTTATAGAAGAGAAGAGAAGAAAGAGGTTGGCTCGGCTGGAAAATCGTGAATACGAGACTGAAAGGGTTCCCATCTGTGACATTCGACAGAGCTTCCGAAGCGTAGGGTTCGCATTCCTGGACCAAGTGGCAGCTATTGAAGATGATTATCCCGCCGATCATGGTGTCAATATGGTGTATCCATGTTCTCCAGATACGGAGCTCAACAATTGGGAGATCATTGAGTTCCCCATAACCATAGAGTCTTTTTCAAAGTAATTTTGTAATGCTCATCCTTTAGCTCCGCCCAAGGCTATAGGATTTCTGTTGTAATGGGCTTACTTGTTTCTGTTTCAGTATGGCTTATCAATAAATGCATGCATTCAGTATCTTGTGTCGTTATCTCTCTTTTTTTTTTACTTTTGTTTTTGTTCACCATTCCTCACCAATAAATGCAGTTTCTCGTTTTTGACCTTTATTCATTCATCTCTCCCTGATAACTACCAAAATACAGATCTAAAAGTGACTCTCTTGAAAATGACAGTGTTAGTAACTCAGCATACAATTTTGACTATCCCATTGATCATGTTGAAGAGGTTGTTGATGACGACGGAGAAGTTCCTCTTGAACTATTGAGATTGGTAGAACAAGAAGCCAGGGAAATTCGACCCCATGAAGAGTGGAGTGAACTAATCAATTTGGGAACCGAAGATGATAAAAAAGAGGTCAAGATTGGCGTTTCCTTGAAAGAAAAGGAGCGAAGTAGGTTGATCAAGTTGTTAATGGAATATAATGATGTTTTCGCATGGTCATACCAAGACATGCCAGGGTTAAACCCTAGTGTAGCAGAACACAGGCTACCATTAAAGTCGGAGTGTCCTCCAATAAAACAGAAGCTACGAAGGATAAAAGCGGAAATGTCCTTAAAAATCAATGATGAGGTCAAAAAGCAGCTAGATGCAGTTTTCCTAGAAGTTGTGAAGTACCCTCAATGGGTTTCCAATATTGTTCCAGTTCCTAAGAAAGATGGAAAGGTTCGGATGTGTGTTGACTATCGAGATCTGAACAGAGCTAGCCCAAAAGATGATTTTCCTCTACCACACATTGATGTTCTTGTAGACAATACTGCTCAACATGCATTATTCTCTTTCATGGATGGATTCTCAGGATATAATCAGATCAAGATGGCTCCCGAAGATATGGAGAAGACCACGTTTGTCACTTTATGGGAACCTCTTGCTACAAGGTTATGCCCTTTGGCTTGAAAAATCTTTGGATCAACATATCAACGAGCTATGGTGGCTTTGTTCCATGACATGATGCATAAAGAGATAGAAGTTTATGTAGATGACATGATCGCCAAGTCCTGATCCGAAGATGACCATGTTGATAATCTGCGGAAACTTTTTGAGCGGTTAAGAAAGTTTAAGCTCCGACTGAATCCAGCCAAATGCACTTTTGGAGTGAAATCAGGCAAGCTTCTGGGGTTCATTGTTAGTCAAAGAGGAATAGAGGTTGATCCTGAAAAGGTTCGAGCAATCATCGATATGCCAGCACCTCAAACAGATAAAGAAGTTCGTGGGTTTTTAGGAAGATTGAACTGCATTGCCGGGTTCATCTCCCAATTAACAGCGACATGTGAACCAATCTTTAAATTGTTGCGCAAAAATCAGACTGTAACATGGAATGAAGATTGTCAAAAAGCCTTTGAGAAGATCAAACAATACCTACAGGAGCCTCCAGTCTTGGTTCCCCCAGTGCCGGGAAGACCTATCATCATGTATTTAACTGTGCTAGATGAATCTATGGGTTGCGTACTGGGGCATCATGATGAGTCGGGAAGAAAGGAACATGCCATCTATTATCTAAGTAAGAAGTTCACCAGTTATGAATCCAACTACTCACTGCTAGAACGCACTTGCTGTGCTTTAGCATGGGTGGCTCGCCGTTTGAGGCATTACATGTTGTGTTATACTACCTGGTTGGTGTCCAAAATGGATCCAATCAAGTATATCTTTGATAAGCCTGCTCTGACTGGAAGAATTGCTCGTTGGCAAGTCCTGCTATCAGAATACGACATAGTCTATGTCACCCAGAAAGCAGTAAAAGATAGCGCTCTTGCAGAATATCTAGCCAATCAGCCAGTATAAGATTATGGATCGATGCAATGCGATTTCCCAGATGAAGATATAATGACTTTGTTTAATCGTGAGTAATTACCAGGAAAAGAAAAGTGGACCTTATTATTTGATGGAGCTTCTAATGCATTGGGACATGGAATCGGGGCAATCTTAATCTCACCATAAAATGATTATTTCCCACATCCTGCGAGACTCGCTCGATTGTACAAACAATATATGCGAATACGAAGCTTGTGCACTAGGGATCCTGGCAGCAATAGAGTCAAAAGCAAGGATATTGGAGGTATATGGAGACTCTGCATTAGTCATCCACCAGCTAAAAGGGAAGCGGGAAACCCGAGATGCCAAGTTAATCCCGTATCGTGATTACATCAAGGGTTTGATTGAGCAGTTTGATGAAGTCACATTTCATCGTATTCCCCGAGAAGATAACCAATTAGCTGACGCGCTGTCTACCTTGTCCTCGATGTTCAAAGTAAGTGACGAGAGGAACCTACCACTCATCAAAATGGAAAGTCGTGATCATCCTGCATATTGTCAAGTGATAGAGGAAGAGTCTGATCAAAAACCGTGGTACCATGACATCAAATGCTTCATCCAAAGAAGGGAATACCCTCCGGGCACTTCAGAAAATGACAAAAGAACTCTAAGAAGACTTGCAATGGGTTTCTATTTAGATGGAGGTATTCTCTACAAAAGAAATCATGATATGGTGTTGTTAAGGTGCGTTGACGCAAAAGAAGCTAAACGAATAATTAAGGAGGTACATGAAGGATCTTTTGGAACACACGCGAGCGGTCATGCAATGGCCAGGAAAATCTTGAGGGCTAGCCAATACTGGTTGACAATGGAGGCTGATTGCTTTAATTATGCGAAGAAGTGCCATAAGTGTCAAATATATGCTGATAAGGTTCATGCGCCGCCAGCTCCCTTGAATGTCATGTCGGCACCCTGGCCGTTCTCAATGTGGGGAATGGATGTGATCGGGCCAATCAAACCAAAAGCCTCAAATGGGCATCGCTTCATTCTTGTTGCCATTGATTATTTCACAAAGTGGGTTGAGGCTACATCATATCCCAATGTGACCAGGAATGTCGTGATCAAATTTGTAAAAAGAGAATTAATTTATCGTTATGGGTTGCCGAGTGAGATTATCACTGATAATGCGACTAACTTGAACAACGAGATGATGAAGGAGATGTGCGAGAACTTCAAGATAAAGCATCACAATTCCTCCCCATACCGCCCAAAGATGAACGGGGCAGTTGAGGCCGCTAATAAAAATATTAAGAAGATTGTCCAAAAGATGGTAGTGACGTATAAAGATTGGCACGAGATGTTACCTTTTGCTTTGCACGTCTATCGTACCTCTATTCGCACCACGATAGGGGCAACGCCATATTCTTTAGTGTATGGGATGGAGGCAGTGCTCCCGATTGAAGTAGAGATCCCCTCATTAAGGGTACTGAGAGAAGCAGAACTGGAAGAAGCTGAGTGGGTTCAGGATCGACTAGACTAATTGAACCTCATCGAAGAGAAGAGATTAGCAGCACTGTGTCACGGTCAATTGTATCAGAAAAGGTTGATGAGAGCTTACGAGAAGAAAGTACGCCCCCGGCAATTTCGGGAAGGTGATCTAGTGCTCCAAAAGATCCTACCAATCCAAAAGGATCATCGAGGGAAGTGGACCCCGAACTACGACGGACCTTACATAGTGAAAAAGACATTCTCTGGAGGGGATTTAATTTTCACCGGGATGGATGGGGAAGATTTTCCACTCCCAGTAAACTCAGATGCAGTCAAAAAGTATTATGCTTGAACACACTTCCCAAGAAGAAGAAGAAAAGAAAAGAAAAAGTGAAAAATGGGAATGCGGATTTGAAGTTCTCCCAAGCAACTTCCAATGGGGATGGCTCATCATACCATTGAGATGGTTGTGGTTGATATGAAGGTGTGGAAGATTCCCAATGTTCCTCTTGATCAATCCAAGTATTGTTTGGAGGGTTCCCCCACCATGGAGTAGAAGTGTTGGGAAATTGATTTCCCCATTCAGAATAGCCTACCATTGGTGGAGGAGAGATTTGTGCCCTTGACAGCTCATCACTCACTTGTTGGATGTTTATGGCTAATTGCAGCATATCTGCCCGTAGCTGCAGCTCGGATATCTCAATTTCTGCATCAGATGGTTGATAGCAATTGTAGTCCATGATCCTGTCAAATCAATTTTTCACCTCACAGACAATTAAGCCCAAGATCAAAGAAACACAAAAACAACTATATACAAAACTAACAAAAGAAAGATATCAATTATATAGAGAAAAATAAAATAAAAAAATGTCTAAATTAGTTATCTCATTTGTTACTACTGATATTGGCAAAGCCAATCCCCGGCAACGGCGCCAAAAACTTGTTGCGTGATTTTTAGAGATAAATAAAGGCAAGTGCACCTCGTCGCAATCAAGTAATACGGTGGTGAGACCGGTTATCGTATCCACAGGGATTGGTTGTCAATTACCAATTCACAAACTCAACAACTATCTAGACTAAACTAAAGTATGAGAGATTAAAACAGAAAATAAAGAAATAAAATATTTTTGGTCTTTTTGGACTTTTAACAAACACTTGGAGTGCAGAATTTACAAATGGTTGAGATTGTTAGGTTTAGACTACACTAATCCTCCCTTGATTGCAATGAAATGGCTAACAACACAAGTCCTAATTCAATTATGCCAATCAAGCCTTTTCTAAAGTACTCAAGCCTAATGTCTTAGGTGCATTGAGCCTAAAACCCCAAATTAAACCCTAATGTCTTAGGTGGATTAATCTGAGATTTTGCATTAAGTCAAGACTTATAAGATTGCAAGCGGCCAACACCTATGTCTAGATTCTTGGACTACTTGGCATATGATTCATGAGCATGCCTTAACACCAACCTTTCAGTTATCTATCAAAGCAACATATCATTCCTATGGGTAGCTAATCCAAGGAAAGCATTAAGCACAGAATCACATACTCATAAAGAAATAGAAACTTGTATTGAAATCAAATCAATTAACAATCAAGTTCAGAAAAGCTACATCTAAACCCAACAATGGGGGAATTAGCTATACATGATAAATTCTACAAAAGAGAAAGAGAGAAGAGAGGAAGAAAACTTCATGACGAATCCTTCAATCTCCTTCCAATCCAAGAGCAGAGAGATGTCATCTTTAAGGTCCCAGCCTTCCCCCAGCCATCAGCCCTCTTTAGGGTTTCCAAGCCTCTGCAAAAAGTCCCATTTTTCTGTCTGTTGTGCTGTTATTTATAGATCCGTCGCGCGTCACGGCCGTGATGTCTATCACGGCCAGGCCGTGACGCTTTCTGTCCAAGGCGTGTCTTCAAGTTTTTGACTCTCGCGAGGCGAGAGAAGTGTTCGCGATGCGAGCCCTCATTTTCTGGTTGGTCACGGCCGTGATGTCTGTCACGGCCAGGCCGTGACAGTCTCTGACTTTTGCCTTCTTCTCTGGTTGATCACGGCCGTGATGGTCATCACGGCCAGGCCGTGATAGGCTCTGTTTGGCTCATATTCTTCTCTTTTTAAGCTCCAAAATCATCCAAGCTTCATTATAGCCAAATATGCACGGTTTTCCTTCAATTTCTGCAAAACAACACACAGAAACCACCTTCACCCGTTCCAAGGTAAAAACTAATAAAAACAAAATAAAAATGCCTAAACTATATGCAAATGCATGCAGAAATGTACATGGAAAATGAGGTGAAATCACACTCATCAGCATTCATCCTGATAAGTATATACTGAAATGTGAAACAAGTATTGGTTTTCTTTAAGCAGTTAGAATTCCTTAGAAAGCCTCGAAAGGTCATGGGGGGAACGATGCTTCCCCTATAAAGGGCACTGAAGAAAGGAAGGAATATTAAAGATCAATTGCTGGGATAATTATCATCAAAGACGTCTACCATCAGAAAACAAGAGTGCAAGATATCTTTCCTCGATGAGACGGGCCTTCTTTTAGTTCATCCTCAAGACTGACTGTGATCGACGCTTTTAAGGGGTCAAGGATCCAATAATGAAAAGGAAACAGCAAAGAAGAATTAATTTATCATCAATCTTTTGCATCGTGCCCAAAATTAATAAGGGTTCTCATCATCATCATTCATTCTGTGAATTGAAAGTTAGTTATTTGAGTTTTCGCATTGTCATTCCATCAGTGAGCAAAATCGACATTCATATATTGCATTTGTCTATATGGCCTCACAAGCTTTTATCTATCCGTTTGAGCTTCTGACGGGCAATACACCCCGTAAGCTCTTATATCTTTCAGTTCGAGCTTCTGACGGGAAATCCACCACCCCGTAAGCTCTTTTATCTTTCTATTCGAAATTCTAACGGGCAATCCACCCCGTAGGCTCTTTTATCCTTCAGTTCGAGCTTCTGACGGGCAATCCACCCCGTAGGCTCTTTTATCTATCCATTTGAGCTTCTGACGGGCAATCCACCCCGTAAGCTCTTTTATCTTTCTATTCGTGATTCTGACGGGAAATCCACCCCATAAGCTCTTATATCTTTCTGTTCGAGCTTCTGACGGGCAATCAACCCGTAAGCTCTTTTATCCCGTAAGCTCTTTTATGTTTTTGTTCGAGCTTCTGACGGACAATTCAACCCGTAAGCTCTTTTATCTTTCTGTTTGAGCTTCCGATGGGCGATCCGCCCCGTAAGCTCTTTATCTTTATTTTTAAGCTCGGCAGACAATCCACCCTGCAAGCTTTTTATGTGTAAATCTCAGTGGGCAATCTAACCCGCGGGTTCTTTACAGTAAATCGGTTTGTAGACACGGGTCCTTTGCTTGTCAGTGTACCCCGGACAAAAATCGGAGTTCTTGTCTTTACTAGTTTCTTATAACGATAATCGGTTAACTATGATTACACCTATTATCTAATAAGAAACAAGTAAATATGGGCAGTTGTGAACACCTAATTTTGTCCGGTTCCTTTTAACAAGCTAACTTAAACAAATCAATACATCTGGTTTCTGATTAAAAAAATAATAATAAAAATAAAATAAATAAATAAATAGAATTTGTTAGATATCTTTTTCCATTTTTCCTTCCCAACAAACACAATCTCCACTATGGTCTTTCCCCATCAGTTTTATTTTCTAACCAGAATGCTCCCAGGCATTCTTGAATAAAGCAACACTCAGATGGGGGGCTGCTCAAGGATGCCAGTGCAACTGTCAAAATCTCCCCCCAAAGCTCAAGTAATCAATCTCCATTTTTAGTTAATTTTCAGAGCTTGGGAAGTAGTTTATGCCTAGATCAGAGAAAAGAGACACAGAAATGGGAATTGAAAGGGACCTGAGCATGGTAACCTCTGCAACACTCAAGCTTACAAGGTCCCAATGACATTGATAAGAGTTCATCTTCTTCTATAAAAAGGACCCAACAGAAACAACAGAAAGAAAAGGAGAAGATCTTTGTGTGAGAAGATAGACACAACACCTCTTACCTACACCCAGCCAAGCCGCCACGCAGATCTGCTCGCCTCCAGCATGACCCCGCCCAGGTCGTATCCTCCGCCGCACGTCGCACCTCGGGCCGTCGCCGTCGCTGCAACACAGAACTGGATCTGCCACTCGCGAACCACAAGCCACCCACCGTCATGCCAGACCACTGCACAGCCCAGCCGCACCGCGCCAAACGCTCTGCCCCTCCCTACCGTCACGAATTGCAGATCTCGAACTCCAACGCTACCCAAACGCGTCGTCCAGCCTTCGTTAACACCCAGCTCCGTTACGCCTCACCATTGCCGCGACGTCCGCTCTGGTAGTCGTTGCGCCGCTGCTCCTCCACACTTCCTCAGGCTCCTTGGTCCCCCTCTGTTGTTGGTAACGAAGAAGCTTGGTAATGAAGAAGCTTCCTCTGCTTCTTTCTTTTTATTTTGTTATTTTTTTTTATTATTCTTTCTCTTTTATTATTTCTTTAGTATGGTTTATGATGGGTTCTGATATTCTGTTGGGTTTGTGATGATAGCATGTGGTCCAAAGTTGGTGTTTTTATTGTTTGTTTTGTCCCCCCCCCCCCCCCCCCCTTTTTTAGATATAACTGTTTAGTAAAAAAAAACCTTAATAAGATTTTTTTGTTGAAATATTTTCTTTTTGTTTACAAAATACAAAAAAAAATCTTTTAAGTTCATGCAACAATCTACGACGTTGATATATGAATTTTCATCCTCAAGTGTCATATGAATTGTAAGGGTTCATCGTATAGCTCCGCTATCTTTAACCCTGTGCAAAGGTGAATTCCTTTTTGTATAAAATAATAAATGTTTTCAATTTACCCTTTTTAACAAATTTTATTCAATTTTATAAAATAAAAATTTATTTTAATTCACGCAACAATCTACGACGTTGATGTATGATTTTTCATCCTCAAGTAGCATATGCATTGTAAGGGTTTATCATATAGCGCTGCTATCTTGGACCCTGTGCAAGAGTGAATTTGTCTTAAAGTAAAATCTTTTTTCTTTACAAAAAAAAAGGGTTAATCAAATCTTTTCCAAAAAATAAAATCAATCAATCAATCAAACTTTTTTCTATAAGAACTACGTGACTTTGAGTTTCCCATCGCACCCGGGAATACGTAGGAGCAAGGTAAATCATCTTGTCAAGCCAAAACTAAATTTTCCTTTTTTTCTTTTTTTGTGTCTCTTTTCATGTTAAAATAATTAATCAAAATAATTAAATTTTTCTATTTTTAGGGATGCTCTGTGGACACGGTGTCATATCCAGTCCCTTAGATTTGAGGTTCCCCTGTGGACTCATGTGCCATGTTCAACCTCATTTCGTTTTTATAAACAATAAATTTAAAAATATAAAAATTAATAAAAATTTAAAAAAATTAAAAAGTTAAAAATAATTCTTTCTTGTAAATAATTTTTGGGGTAAAATAAATATTTAAAAGGTTATTAAGATATTTTTTGCACAATTAACTTCAGGTACCGCTTTTTAAATGGGCGATGTGGGGTGCTAGCACCTTCCCTACTCGTAACCGACTTCCGGACTCATCTATTTCCTTTTTTTAGACGAGTTTACCTTTAAATAAATAGGTTTTTTCTAAGATTTTCCCAATAAAAATTTTAGTGGCGACTCCTCTGTTTTTTATCTCTTTTACCGGCCCCCGGACGGGATGGTCGCAACAATACAATATCTAGAGGATCTTACAAAACTAAAAGGTAAGATATTTGATTTCTATAGACACCAAATCCCACCCGAAAAGCCACAAGCATCAACCCTAGCTCCCTTAATTAAACCTGTTTTATTGATGAATCTATCAACAGTAGATCCACTAATTCTAGGTTCCAGGATGGCTATAAAATCTAGCTTATAGATCCTCATATAGTCTTTGATAAGAATGTGGAAATTGCGGTCTCCAGCACCGCGACAATTCCAAATCATACTATTCATTAGACACATTTCAAATGATGGCCGTTAAGGGCCTAGGACTTTCAGGTTGGATATCCAAAATTGTATCAGGCTGACTAGCCACAAAGGCTACATTACTAGGAATGGGTTGATCAGCCTGAGCCTTATCTTTAAACAAAGAGATTTCACTTATCTGTATATTTGACACGGATTTATTAGAAGAACTAGCTATAGAGGGGAAAGTGATTAACGGATTAACCTGTAATCCATTATCCTTTTTAGGGCTGCTAGGATTAATTAGGGAAACACGACAAATAAAAGGTCATTTAGCGACCGAAAATAGCTACCGAATATAATAGTTGCTATTTACGACCGAAATTGCGACCGGTTTTAGGATCTACAAGAACACTTGTTATAATTAATCTTGCGACCGAAATAGCGACCGAAAAGTAGGGCAGCAAAGCCGTCGGTCGCTAAATGAAGCATATAAAAAGTCAAAATTTGTTGACTTCTTTGGCGACTGAAATGGCGACCAATTTTAATCCAACGGTAAAATTTTATTTATTTTTGCGACCGATCTTAATTCGGTCGCTAACCCGTGTGTAAAAACTTTTAATGTAGAGAGTTTTTGAAACTGATTTTAATTCGGTCGCTAACCTAGAGAATTTAAATTTCAAAATAACTCAACCAGTGACCGAATTTGCGATCGTTTTAAAAAATTTAATTACGACGACCGAAATAGCGACCAAATTGTTCGGTCGCTAAAAATTAAATCCCTATAAATTAGCAGATCCCCCTTTCTTCTCCATTTTCGCTCGAACTCTCCTCTCTCTCACTCTTTCTCTCTATCTCACTCCACCCACTTCCCTGTTCCGGCCGCCCATTGCCACCTTTCATCGTCTCGTCCTCCTCTGACCACCACTTGGTAAGGTTCTCCACTTATCCTTCTCATTTTGTGTTTCTCCTTCTCTGTCTCTCACTCTCTCTTCCTCCTCCCAGTAGCACCGTTCCACCACCGCCACCACGACCACCACTGCAGTGTCGTGACCTCCTCCTTTGGTAAGATATCCTCTCGTCTCTCTCTCCGTGTATCTCGGTCTCTCTCTCTTGCTCGGTTCTCTTTGCCTCGGTTTCTCTCCATGTCTCTCTCAGCTGTTGTCTCTTCCTCCTCCGGCCACCACCACCATCTCAAGGGGTTCTGTTCATGCGACCACCACCCCCACAGTCTCCTCTGATCAGTTTTGCCTCAGGTTAGGGTTTAGGGAAGTTCTGTCAGTATGGATATTTATGCTGTCAAATTAATCATTGATGTTGTTCTAGTGAAATCCAGAGTAGAGAAATTCTGACAGTAGGGGTATATTGATTTAAATAACTTATTGGATAGATAATATTAAGTTAGCTTCCTCTTGATTCACTATCTCTAAGACTGTAATGCTTGGAAGTAGGACTACTATAAGTTTCATGGTCATCCCTGCATAAAATAAGAAAATATGAAGCCAAGAATGTAATTAGTAAATTACAGGCACATTGTATTAGACATAAGGAAGACTATGTTAATATGAGTTTGAAGACCAAGTCAATGACAAATTGATAAGAAATTAGATATCAGAATAGATTATTATAAATATAAGTATTGACTTAGATGCTTGTGAGCTATAACTACAATAACAAGTATTCAAGGAACAAGCAGACACCCACCAACGACCAAATATTTGTCAGTTTGTTGAAATGTTAGTATTTGACATGTTAGTTGTTGGTAGGTTAGCAAGTCACTATTTTTTGTATTAAATAGTTATAATCTGAAGCCTGATTATCAAACGGTCTGGACTTGAATGGTAAACTCTACATCGAACTTGTTTGATATATATTGTATTATATAAACAATCCAACTTGCTAGGAAGTACGATTGTTTCACCAAGCCTTATGCTCCACACCCAAGTGGTATATACTTCACGACTTAAATATTATAAGTGGTGCATTAAGTCATTGATGATAGATTATTTTTTACATGGTAATCTAATTCATTTATGTTTTATTTATGTCATGAATACAGAAATAGATTTATTTGCATGAAGTTTGCTAAAGGTTCATTTAATCAACTATTTTGCATTACTTTCTATACAACTCTCTCTGTGTTCAAATCTGTTATTCATATGTATATCCTTAAGAAATTCAAAGAGTTCAAGACCCAATATAGCAATGATTTAAAAAACACAGAAAGAGAGGACAACAGTAAAAGGCCTAATGGCTTTCAACAAACTCTTAAATGTTAGTTTCTTAAATGTTAGTATTTGACAGGATTAATTTTATTTATGCATTATAGGTCATTGCTCTATTTCTCGTGAGTTGAAACCGAGTCCCTTCGTCCCCTCTCCATCTCCACAGGTAATCATTTGGTCGTAATGGCAATTTGTTGAACTTTTATATTACTAACTTGAATACAATTAAGTTGGCTCTAAGGATATTAATTTGCTTTCATATTGTCTTATTATATTTATCAGTTCCTGATCTTCTTGTATGCGGCTCCTCCCCTTATCCTTACTTGTTTTTGCATTTTGTCGCATAGGTAAGTTCTCTCAATACTCACTTTTAAGGTTCTGCTTTGTCTAAAAGGTTCTGATTGTGTGGTGCTTGTAATGTGTTATGTGAATTATATATCTTGTTGTTTGTTAGTGGAGAGCTGAGCTCAATAGGAAGGTATCCTGCCTGAAAGGTAAGATGCTGATTGTGTGCTGATAATTTAATATTTATGCATGTATTTACAATTATGTGTTGTTTGTTAGTGGAGAGCAGAGCTCAATAGGATGTGATCCTGTCAAAAATGAGGGATGCCTGTTGTGTGTTGCTAATTTAGAAGTTATGCATGTGTTTGACAATTATGTGTTACTTGTTAGTGGAGAGCGAAGCTCAATAGGATGTTTGCTACTATATTTTATCTAAGTTTGTATTGAATTATGCTTCAATATATATTTGTTGAAGTATGCTGCAATCCTTATAAGTCAATGGTTTTATTTTCTGCTAGAGTTCATTATTAAGTTACGAAAGCCTTAGTTTCCTATTTGAGATTCAATATTAATGAGCATGCGTACCTTCTCAGGGTACGCATGCTCATTGTATTGAATTTAACAGGGTATGCATACTCATTGTATTGAATCTTGAATTGTCCAAGTGGGACAGTTTGGGAAAAAACCTTTTTCACACTCGTACAATAGTCATTTCCATGTTTAAATGCCTTATATATTTGTTGAAATCTCGGTCTGATGCATTTCCTTTTGTTCTCCTGGTGCATACTTGATCGCGGTGATTCTCACCGTGCTCGAGTCGTGTACTTGGAGACCGGTGGGAAATGCTGCCGAAATTTTGTTAAGTACAAGGTATTTGAATAAGGGAATAACTATTATTAGCCAAGTATGGTAAAGGTTTCTTCTCGAATCGGATAGGTTCATACCTTGTTATAAGAACGAGATTGATGGAGTTATTGGAATCCACCGTAATATATAAGTGTTATTGTAGGGTTGGTCCGCATATTTAATTACCAGGAATGGATATTTTGGAGAATCGAAAATGGATGTATCGTAGGTTGGATCAGAATAAACGTCTTAGGGAAGAGTATAGAGTTGGAGCGGGTGAGTTTATAGAGTTTGTTGTTAGCCAGGAGAGATTTATACTGCTGAGCGGTGATCATTTGAGGTGTCCGTGCAAAAGATGCAAGTGTCAATCTTTCAAAAACGTGGATGGAGTTGTAGCCGATCTTTATGAGAAGGGCTTTATGACTGATTACTATTGGTGGAGTAACCATGGTGAGACGTTGCCTAATTTAAACCTGGTTGTGTTTGAAGGTTCGTACTATGGAAGTGGTGACCAGAGGGAAGAATTGAATCCATACGAGCATATGATAATGGATCATGCTGGACAATCGGTTGGTGTTGTACGAGAAGAAGGTGGGGGACAAGATGGTGGAATGGGTTCCCAATACATAGAGGAGAATCCGAATCCCGAAGCTCAAAGATTCTATGATATGTTGAGTGCTGCACGATCTCCATTGTGGGAAGGATGTCGGGAGTACACGGAGTTGTCGATGTGCATGGAATGGTTGAGTATCAAATCTGACTACAATATGCAAGAAGGTTGTTTTAATCGCCTCACCAAGTCAGTGTCCAAGGCGTTGCCAGAAGACAATCAGATGCCTACTAGTTTTTATTATGCTAAGAAGTCTGTGGAAAATTTGGGTCTGGGGTGTTTGAAAATTGATTGTTGCCCGAATGGATGTATGTTGTACTATAAGGATGATTCAGTTGAGAGCATAACATGTCGGTTTTGTGGTGCGGATCGGTATAAGACAACCACTAGGATGGACATTGAGAAGAAGAGGTCGCTAAAAAAAATGTGGTACTTTCCGCTCGTGCCAAGACTTACAAGATTGTACTCTTCGATGGCCACTGCAGCTCACATGAGGTGGCATAGTGAGCATTAGAGGGAGCAAGATGTCTTGTGTCATCCATTTGATGGAGAAGCTTGGAAGCATTTTGATAGGGTTCATATGGCATTTTCGCAGGACCCTCGGAACGTCTGATTGTGGTTATTGTTGTGACTCCGGCAAGTGTACCGGGTCGTCGCAAGTAATAAAAATATCACGGCAAGTAAATACCGAGGTCGAACTCAAGGATTGGGGTACCAATTCGACTAATCCGCGGGAAGTCAGATATGTTCGGTCAAGTTACAGAAAGGTGGTTGAGGAAGAGAGATTAATATCTAAATTCAACTAACAATCTAAATAAACTAATTAACTAAAAATCAGAAAACTAAAATGTCCAAGGTCACAAATCCACCTACCCAATATGTACACCCAATTGATGATGAGTCCCTCCCTAAATTCAATTACAATGTCAACCGGGACCCCTAAATTCTCCTAAATCCACTTCCGTGCTCATTAGGACGTATTCGATGATTTGAGTTAATTACTTGCTAGGTCTCTTAACCCTAATCTCGAATTCTGTTAATTCATGTTCCCTATATGGTTGCACCAATCTCCTATTCACTCTCGTGCAATATTCGATCGATGATTCTAATTCAAGTTCTAAACGCGAATCGCTGACTAAGCCTCATCACGTTAACAAGTCAATCACGCTAGCATATAATTGACACAATCAAATCAGAATTAGAAAACAAGAATTGAATTAAAGAGAAAGACATACATCATATCGGATTTACATCGCCATGGGTGGCTTCATCGTTCCCTCGGACGAGGGGATTAGTTCCTCATGCTCATAGACAAGCGATCGGACATAATCTCCATAAGAGAAAGGGACACGCAGCTCCAAAGAGAAAAGAAAATACCCTACGCTACTCTAAACAGTGGAAAACTGCCTTCTAAAGTTAGATCCCGTTTCTGATATGCAACAGCCTTTAAATAGTAATCCTGATCTGCGCTCTCTCGCGAGGCGAGCAGTCTCTCGCGAGGCGAGAATTAAAATTGGCGCGCTTTCAATTTAAACTCTCGCGAGGCGAGCATCTCCTCGCGGGGCGAGTCTTCAATTCTGGGCTGTGACCTTCATCACGGCTGGGCCGTGATGGTCTCTGACTTCCAAGTCTTCATTCTTTCGCGGGGCGAGCTTCCTCTCGCGGGGCGAGTCTTCAAACCTCCATTTGTCACAGCCGTGACCTTAATCACGACTATGCCGTGATAGTCTCTGTCTTGCTGGTCCTCAGACTTTCGCGAGGCGAGAGTACACTCGCGGGGCGAGTGTCTCAGAATTTCATTTTCCACTATTTCTTTGCTTTCCTTGACTCCCGGAGCTTCACTTTATTTACCTGAAAACACAAAAGCACCTACAAGCATAATTCTATCCAAAATAAGCTAAAAACTACACAAAAGACGCAAAACGAGTCAAAGTCCAACTTAGGAACAAAACAAGGCAAATTTGGGCGAAAACGAGAGTGAACTCGAATAAATAGGCACATAAACCCTAGCTCATCTAGTCATAAAACTAGATAAGCCAGAGGCTTATCAGTTATCTACTGATGGATTTAATCCTTTCAGGCAGTTTGGAAAAACATACTCGTGTTGGTCGGTTATCCTGACTCTGTACAATCTTCCCTCGGGGATGTGCATGAAGCAGGAGTTTATGTTCCTAACAGTCAGAATTCCGGGTCCGTCTAATCCAAAAGGTAAGATTGATGTGTACTTGCAACTGCTGATAGATGAGTTGACGATTTTGCGGAATGATGGTGTTTTGACATATTACGTATCTTTGAGGCAGAATTTCATGATGAAAGCAGCTTTGATGTGGACGATCAACAACTTTCCCGCCTATGGGATGATGTCGGGTTGGATGACCGTGGGGAAGCTTGGTTGCCCAATATGTATGGAGTGATCGAAGGCATTCATGCTTAAAAACAGTCGAAAGATCTCATATTTTGATTGTCATCGTCAATTCCTTCCAAAAGATCATCCTTATAGGCGGAAGAAGAATGCATTCAAGAAGCGTTGTGTGGAGACAACACCGCCTCCACCACGTTAGTCTGGCCGTAATGTATGACAGAGAGAACAGTACTTACCTCTCGTCCATGAATCCCAAGGAGAACATATTCCTGATTATGGTGTCAATCATAATTGGACAAAACAAAGTATATTTTGGAGGTTGCCATATTGGAGGACGTAGCTACTCTGTCACAACATTGATGTCATGCATACTGAGAGGAATGTGTTTTTGAATGTGTTTGACACTGTAATGGACATCAAGGGGAGGACAAAGGATACAAATAAAGAACGATTGGATCTGGTTGAAATTTGTAATCGGAAGGAGCTTGAGTTGAAGACGGTGGTCGTGGCAAACTTATCAAACCGAAGGCAAGTTATACACTAAGCAAAACACAGAAAGTGACCGTCTGTAAGTGGGTTAAAGAACTAAAGTTACCAGATGGGTATGCTTCCAATCTAGGTAGATGTGTTGACATTAAGGAAGCAAAGTTACATGGAATGAAGAGTCATGATTGTCACGTGGTCCTGCAACGGCTGCTTCCAATTGCGTTCGACGCATTACCGAAACCAATTTGGAACCCACTTGTTGAGCTTAGCCACTTTTTCGGGGAGCTTACATCGACAACACTAAATGTGAATCAATTAAAGGATATGGAAGTCAAGATACCCGTTTTGTTATGTAAGTTGGTGCAAATCTTCCCGCTGAGTTTCTTTGATTCTATGGAACACCTTCCAGTTCATCTACCTTACGAAGCAAGAGTTGGTGGTCTAGTCCAATACCGCTGGATTTATCCATTTGAGAGGTAAACGACATCAACTATTTTACTTAATACATATGAAATTCACGAACACGAAATCGTAGTTTAGCTTTCCCTAAAACTAGTAATTATTTGTATGTATCCCTCTTTAATAGGTTCCTGCACTCCCTTAAACACAAAGTCAAGAACAAGGCACGAGTGGAGGGTTCCATTTGTGAGGAATACTTAGTAGAGGAGACTTCCACTTTTACCTATTATTACTATCTGCACGAAGTTAACACGAGAAGGACAAGGATGCCTAGAAACCTCAGTGGACGGGACACATCAGGGTGATAGAGTTGCACCCTCTACCCAGCCTCATGTGGTCGGGACACGGGTTGCACCATCATCATCCACACCTATGACAAGACCATCATCATCATCGGGATAGGAGAGCCATGGTCCATCCGACAGGAGGATTCTTCTTATCCCCATGGGGGATAACGAGTAAGCTGATTTAATTTTTTAATATATATAAAGTATCGTTAATTTCTATTTACTTATTTTTTTATTTATTTATAACATTTATTAATGCTCTAATTTTGTTGCAGCTTTATGCCCGTGAAGGGCCCTTCTGATTCGATATCGAAGATCCTGTGACGCAAGTTTGTTGGTCCATGGCCTACTTGGAAGGCCATCCCATGGGGCCATAGGGATCAGTTGTTTGAAGAGTTTAAGGTGACAATTTATTAAGTTATTTAAATTAAATTTACATTATATATATATATATACACACACACGCGCGAATTTCCTAACAACTGTAAGTTGCAGAAAGAGTATAGGTGGGATGTACCTTCAGAGGGTCTCGTCAGGGACATATTTGAGCATAAAGGCTCACTGGTCATGAAGAATCTGACGAACAAGCTGAGGAAGGGTAAAAATAAGGGGAAGTGGGTGGATCCTGTGATCAGGAGGCAGCTGGATCAGTACTGGGCTATTGAGAAGTTCCAGGAGATCCAGGCCACAGCTCAGCGTAATTGAGCTTCTGATGGTGGCGCATGTGCTTGGACCGACGGGCCTAAATCAGCTGCCGCCCACTACGACGAGCTGGTAATACTTAAAACTTTTGACTTAGTATACTATTTAATGAGTTTTCATTTTTAAATATTCTTATGAATTTAATATTATATTTTTCTGTGCAGAAAGCACAGAAACAACGGGCCCCCACTGCTATGGAGTTGGTGGAGAGGACAAAGATGTTGAAGTCGGGGACATGGGTCAATGACAAGGCCCATAACTATGATGTAAGCAAAAAAACAATTTAGTGTTTACTTGTAATTTATTATAATTGATATGTTAATATTGATTATAATTTTAACTAAATCTCTTCATCTATACTTTGCAGGTGGGCTTCAACGAGAAGAAGGACGATGCTATATCACGTGCCTCACAGTCACAAGATGAGGCCTTGACTGGTGATGAGCCCAGCTCTCCTATCTCCGTCGACGATAATACCATTTATTTGGAGGTCGTCGGGGGCAGGAACAAGAAGGGGCACGTGTATGGCCTCGGACACCTGGGAGGCGAGTTTATCGCTTCATCATCCGGCACGCTTGCTACTTCCTATGCCGATATCGTTCCTCGGGAGCAGTTCAACCAAATGCAGGACACCATCACGCAGCTCAACGCGGAGCTTCAGGAGAAGAGCGAGAGAGAGCAGCAGCTGGCGAACCAGATTGCACAGTTGACTCAGGCACACCAGCAGCTGATGCAGACGAGCATCGAGCAGGACCAGACACTACGGCTGGTGTTGGAGCAGATGAGGATCCAGATTCCAGTTGCTCAGGGTGATGCTCTGACGGTTGTGCCGCCTGCTGCCGCTCTTCCAGTTCCGCCGCCAGCTACTGATGCTGCTACTACAGAGGACGATCAGATAGCAGACGTCGACGGCACGGACGCTGAGGATGATTGGGTTCCTCCACCTCCCCCTCGTCATGACTGATTTTTTTTTCATTTTTTTGATTTTAAACGATTCTTGTACGACACTTTGGATTATTTTTTATATATATATTCATTATTTCTTATGATTGTATATTTCATTAGTAATTTGGTGTGTTTTATTAGTAATTTTGCTAAACTTTAAAGAAAAACAAAAAATATTATTATTTTAAAAATTAAATTTTAAAAAAAATTAATAAAATCCAGTTTAGCGACCGAATTAGCAACCAATAATTCGGTCTCTAGACTTTAGTTAACATTAAAAAATTATGGTCTAGCGACCGAATATCGGACGCTAATATAGGTTAACAGTAACCAACATTAGCGACTGAACTAGTAACCGATTATCGATCGCTAAAAATGGTTACCCAAACAATGCGACCAATCGTGTAGCGACCGTTTTTTATTATTTAGCGACCGAAATTGCGGTCGCCATTTAGCGACCGAATTAATATTTTGGTCTCTAAAATCTTAGCAACCAGGTTATCAGCCACCACCATGAATCGGTCACTAATTCGGTTGCTAAATTAAATAGTGATCGAATTAGAAAGTTTAACGACCGAATATGCCGGTCGCTAAACAGTTGAATTTTTGTAGTGAAAGGTGGATTTTCAAGCTTGAACTATGACCAGATTTCTTTTTAAAAGTTTTTTATCACCCCTCCTTTATCCTTTATTTGATCTTTTTCCGGGTAAGAATACAGACTTCTTTATTTCTACCTTTAGGAAAATTTATCAAAGAACATGTACTAGGTGTAACATCCTTGGGAACAATGTCAGGAGCAGGGATGGATAAATTTTGCATAATAGTCAGTATGAAAGAAACTTTAGGAGAGGAACTACTATTTTCTAACATAGAACAATCTTGCCTAGAAGTAGCATAAACTTGGATTAAATTTGAGTTAGGGATAGTGGATTTAGCAGAATCTTGACAGTCCATAGAATTCATGGGACTATTAGGTTTCAGATTATCATTTGGGGTTTCATTAGTTATTTTATTACTATGAGACAGGGAGAGATCGCCATTTCCAGTCTTATGAAGAGATTGTATAGGTTTAGAGGATACCTGTATAGGAGAAACATTGAGATTTCCAGATTTAAGGGATTGATTTCCAGACGCCGGATTTACCTTTGGGACAAACTTATCCGCGGAATGACTGATAGACAAATCATTTGAAGAACTGGGCTTCTCTTTTGCAATTTGCTCAGCACTATTTTCTGCATTATCAGTTTCCGAAGAGATATTTCCTAACAGAGCAGAGAATCTTTTGATCCATTAACTTGTACAGATTTTCCTCCTCCTTCACTTTTATTGTTCAAATTATCCCCATCCTTTTGAGACTTATGATTCTGGTTCTTTTGAAATTTCTTTTGCCTTCTTGAAGAGGCAATCATCCAAGCACCATAGGAAGAGGACGATTCTGGTTGAATGTTAGAGTTTTGGGAAAAAGGCTCTTTAGGACTGATAGAGGATCCTTCTTGAACGGGTTTCTCAGTTTGGGCATTAGATCCCTTCATTGGTTCTTCAGGATTGACTATATCCATTGCTTGGATTGGTTCAGAGGAAAAGGTTTTAGGGACTTCAGAGACTTTGTTACACTGGCCAAATTTATGGCCATATTTACCACAATTAATAAAGCAGATAAGATGTAACCCTTCATACTCAAGAAAGAGTTTATGACCTCTAATCATGATGAACGATTTCAGGGGTTTATCTAGATCTATTTCAACACAGATTCTAGCATATTGTCCCCTTGTAAGGATTGATGTTAACCTGTCTACTTTTAGCATAGATCCAAGACCAGAACCAATTCTCCACAAGAATTGGGTATTGAATAATTCTAGCGGAAGTCTTGGAATTCTTACCCACACAGTGTTAACGTTGGTTTTTGGTTGGTGTCCAAAACCTCCTTTGTGACAAATAATTATAGATCAGACGAGTGTGGAACCTACGAGTTATGCGATAATCTCGTCAGAATGTGTTGTTAGGTCAAAACAACCATCACACAAGAGAGGGGTGAATTGGGTGATAATAGAAATTTAAATTTTTTTACTAAACAACAAAACATAAATAAGTTTTTCAAATAAAGAGAGTGTAGACGGATAAAAGAAGATAATTTAAAACTAACAAAACTAATAACATATTTTTAACCAGTTTGAAAATAAGGAAGATAAAACATTTCACTTGTCTAATTATCTTAGACTAAACATTAACCGGTTAGACAACATCTAGCGGATAAAAACATTTGAAAATAGCTTAGAACATAAAGCTTAAAATCAGTTAGAAAACTTTGTTGAAAATACATAAAACAACAAAGATAAGGAGATAAGGGTAGCGAGAAAATAAACAACAAGATTTATCCTGGTTCACTTATATAAACGATGAGCTACATCCAGTCCCCAGCAGTAGCTGAGTTTTTCTCCACTATCACATCAGATAATTACAATGAGTAGTCTTTGCACACCTAGCCTCTCCAAGCTCATTGAGTATTGTTCCTAACCAGTCTCTCCAGACTGTTGCAAGTATTATTTGCACACCTAGCCTCTCGAGGCTCATTGAGTATTGTTCTTAACCAGCCTCTCCAGACTGTTGCAAGTATTATTTGCACACATAGCCTCTCAAGTCTCATTGAGTATTATTATTAACCAAACTCTCCGGTCGTTGCAAGTATTATTTTCACCTAGCCTCTCCAGGCTCACTGGATTTTGATGAAGGTTACATAGAGAAAATCTCACAACACTCATGGAGTGATTTTACAATGAAGTACAGAGATGAGTTCTTCCTACACTCACAAGAGTGGATATATTTTTAAGAACTTTAGAACTGATAAAAGAAATCTCTCATAACACTCACTTGAGTGAATATAGAATATTTACATTGAGGATGATTTCTGTTGAGATGAAGATGGTGATCCTCTCATTTTTCATCAAGTGTAGCAGAAGTAGTAGCTCCAGCAACTCTCTCTCTCTTCATCTTCAATGACTTTTGTATTTATGGTCTTCAAGCATTTAGGATCCGTTAGAGACATTCCCTCAGATGTTGGCTTCAAGCAGAACTTCATTAAATGCAATAGAGTCGTCCTGGGCAGCCATTAATGCAATAGAGTCGTTCTGGGTAGCCATTAATGCAATAGGAATGTTGGTACGTTGTACTCTAACATGAAGGATCATGGCTTTATGCATCGTGATACAGCCATATCAGAGTTATGCAGAGAGATTTTTGTACTTTGCTGAGTACACTTCCCTTTTCATGTAAGGACCAGAGGTACTAGGGAATAAAGCATGTTGGAAGCATTCTTTAACTGGTCATTGGTTCTTATTATCCAAGGTTGCTTGAGAGAGTAACTTCTGACTTTTCTTGATAAGCGTGAAACTGAGTAGGAGAGAAGGCTTCAAGTCTCTTTCTGGTTCTTGAAATACGATTCTGATAATCCTTATAGAATTCGCGTTTATAAGATAAGTGCTTCCATCTTGAAAATATCCGCGTCTATCTAGCCATTTGAGTTTTCATTCGGGCTAGTAGACGAGCTCCATATTAAGGACTCAACAAGTCCAAAGACTAGTGTGGATGAGGGCCTCTTGCACTTTAGTGGACGAGAGCCTCTGTTACTCTAGTGGACGAGAGCCTCTGTTACTCTAGTGGACGAGAGCCTCTTGCCATGTCATTGGACCATTCTAAATGGACGAGCTCCAAATGCCACGTCATTGGACGGACCATTCTGATACCTCAATGGACGAGCTCCATCTGCCACGTCATTGGACGAGCCATTCTGATTCCTTAATGGACGTGCTCCATCTGCCACGTCATTGGACTAGCAATTCTGATACCTTAATGGACGGGCTCCAAATGCTAAGTTATTGGACGAGCCATTCTGATACTTTAATGGATGAGCTATTCTGATACTTTAATGGATGGGCTCCAAATGCCACGTCATTGGACGAGCCATTCTGATACTTTAATGGACGAGCTATTCTGATACTTTAATGGACGGGCTCCAATTGCTTGTGTTTGACGTGCGTTTCAACTACTACGGTGCTGAACGTTTGTTTCAATCACTTGTGTTTGGACGTGAGCTTCTATCACTTATTTAATCTGCACACTCGATAGACAGGTTAGCAACCAATATGAAGGTTAATTAAATCATTAATCAATGTTTAGTTCTCATCAAAACTTAGGGAAATGCACATTAGACATTAGACTTAACAATCTGCCCCTTTTTGATGATGACAAACATTGAGATGATTTAATGAACCTCAGAAAATATCAACAAAGAAAATAACATATATAGACAGGTTGAAATTTTCTTAAGTGAACAGGTCATATCATATTCATTCACCCATTCTATTTCTCCTATTCCCCCATTCTCCCTATTCATTTCTCCCTTTCTCCCCTTTTTGTCAACATCAAAAAGGGTTATCAAGTTTTATTTATGAGATATGTTAAAAGCAAGATAACATGTTAAGAAAATCATAGTAATGCAGCAAGCATAGTAGACATACTCCACTTAAACTATTGTATCATTACTCCCCCTGAACTAATGCTTAGTGATGAGTGTGATTCCACATCATCTTTGTCTATCATTTTTGCATGCATTTTCATGTAGTTTAGGCATATTTTTATTAGATTTTAGGTTAATTTTCCTTTGGAACGGGTAAGGCGGTTTTCGTGTGTTGTTTTGCAGATATCAAGGGTAAATTGCTCAAGATCAACCATGATGAAGTTTGGATGAAGATGGAGCTTTAAAACTGAAGAAAATGAGCCAAACAGAGCCCATCACGGCCTAGCCGTGATGCCCATCACGGCCATGATCGAGCAAAACTGAAAAAGAACAAAGGCTGAAGTCAGAGTCTGTCACGGCCGAGCCGTGATAGCCATCACGGCCGTGACCCAAAACCACCACAAGTCAGAAGCTGTCAGGGCCAGGCCATGATGGCCATCACGGCCGTGATGGCCATCACGGCCATGACAGACCAACCAGTGAAGAATTTTCAAGGCAGAATCCGTCACGGCCAGGCCGTGATAGCCATCACGGCCGTGACGCGTATTACTTGGCTCAGAAGTAACAGAATTGGATCTAATTTGAGTTGGATTAGGACTCTAACTGCCCAATTCTATAAATAAGGGACCAGGCAGAGGCAGAAAACATCAGACCTTTGGGGCTACTACTCTAGGCATAGATTATAGATCTCTTCTCTTCTCCTCTCTTCTCTTTTCTGATTTTTATTATGTTGTCATCCCAGCTTGTCATCTCCATGGCAAGACTGGAGTAGTAGCATAGTTTCTAGGGATTAGGGCTCTGCCCAAGGTTTGTAAATGATGTTAATTTGATGTTGAAACCATTGTTGATTTCATAATTGTTTTAGATCTGATTTCTAGTGTGTTAATCACTCATAAATTTCGGCAACCGTTTATTTACGTGACATAGACGTTCTAAGGAGGAACCTAACGGTGAACTTAGATCTCTAGGGTGATTCACTCGTAAAGCCCGGCAGCCACTGGTTTGTGAGATGTGAATGATCCAAGGAGGAACCTAGCGGTGAACTTAGGTTATTTGCATGACCGAGACATTTTCAAGGAGGAACCTAGCGGTGAACTTGGGTGTCGGACCTATAGAAGTCAGACTTGGGACTGAAATCACGAGAGTTAGAAGCCGTCCCTCGAGGAGCAACGAGTTGTCACTGAACGCAAAGGGTCCAATCTGGGATCGACTACCACGAGAGTAGGGGTCGGGTCAATTGGGCACGGCTTTTGTAACCCGAGAGGGAGCTTAAGCTATCAGAGGATAAACTCGCCTTCAAGGCAATTTCGGTAATCAACAAAGGTAAATCTGTTAGCAACATAAACAGCCTCAAAGGTAACCCAAATCCCTAGGAATCCGTTTTAGATAAAAAACCCCATAAACAATTGTTTTCTGTTTTAATTGTTCTCTGCTCATCTATCTTTCAATTCAAAAACCAATTTCAAAACCCTCTTTATAAAGTCCAGAACTTAATCGATCGAAATTAATTGTGATTCGGGAACACAGTCTCTGTGGGTTCGATATCTTTTATTACTTGACGGCAGTCCGGTACACTTGCTGAATCGCACGTGCATTCGCATGACATCAAGTTTTTGGCGCCGTTGTTTAAGGGATTGTGCCATTTCGAATTTAAATTCAAATTTTGAATTGATTTTTCTGGACCTTTTCTTTTTGTTTGATTTTTATTTCTGAAATTAAAAAAAAAAAAATTCAAAAAAAAAAATATATTTTCTTTTCCTTCTATTGTATCCATCTCTCTTGTGTTATATGCAAAGATCTCTAAGTCTTGGGAGCCTTAGTGAGATTGATCCGGAGATCAAGAGGACCTTCCACAGACGTAGAAGACTACAAAGAGAGGGAGAAAGGTTGAGTCCCGTTCCACTCATGGCGAATCAACCGGATACAAAACCTTTGAAGGATTACGCAGCCCCAAATGCGAGAGGCTTGCGAACTGGGATTGCAAGGCCAGAGATTGAGGCGGAAAACTATACCATACCACCTATGCTAATCAACATGATTAGGCAACATCAATTCGGAGGATTGCCTTCGGAGGACCCGAGCCGATCACATAGAGACATTTTTAGAGTTCACCGATGCAATCCGGATTCATGGAGCCTCGATCGATGTTGTGCGTTTGAGACCATTCCCCTCATCTCTCACCGGAAAGGCGAAGGCCACGGCTTAAGCAAATCCCCGCTAACACTTTGACTACTTGGGACCAATTGGAGCAGGCGTTCTTGGAGAAATTCTTCCCTCCATCCAAGACGGCCTACATAAGAACCCAGATCACCGGCTTCTTCCGAGAAAGACGGAGAATCATTCTCGGAAGCCTGGGATCGTTACAAGGGACTGCTGGAGTCGTGCCCACATCACGGACTCGAGAGGTGGTTAATAGTGCACACCTTCTATAACGGATTGGACTACTCTTGAAGGTGTCACTAGATTCTGCAGCCGGTGGAGCGTTTATGAATAGGCCTCTCACCGAGGCATTCAACATCATCGAGAATGTCGCCACCAACTACCACCAATGGGGATCCGAAAGAGGTAATAACCCGAACAAGATTTCGGGGGTAAGTTTGAGGTAAATAGCACAGATCTTATTATGTCAAAGATAGACTCACTTAACAAACGTTTTGATCGGCTGGAAAAGAGTGATGTGAGTGCATTAGGTGCTACTAACCTTGTTTGTGAGATTTGTGGAATGCGGGGACATGACCTGATGGGATGCCCACATGGATCCGGCGCTTCGGGTGAACAAGTGATCTCTTGTAACAACTACTATGATACGAACCCGAAGCTGCCCAACTATGCTCCCCCAAATCCCTACAACCAAAGAAGAAACAACCCTTACCTCTCCTACGGCAACTACAAGCAACACGCTTAATCATGAGCTCCAAGAAGGTCAAGGTAATAAGAGAACCACACCGGGGTACCCTCAGGTACAAAGATCTAAACTCGAGACTTTATTTGAAAGTTTTGTCGAAACTCAGACAAAACAGAATGAGGAGTTTAGACAACAAGGAAGGGCAGTGAGTGAGGCAATAAAGGATCTAGCATCTAAGGTAGACAACTTAGCAACTCATAACAAGATGCTAGAAACCCAGATTGCCCAACAAGCCAGCACGTACTCGAGACCTAAGGGTACATTCCGGGGCAACCCAAGCAAATCCCAATGAGCATTGCAATGTCATACACTTGAGGGATGATAAGCTTGGGGTGGGGGTAGCTGAAATGGACGTGGACCCGGGAGGAGGGCACGAGCGAAAAAGAAGAGCCAGAACCGAAATATGTCCCTCCACCACCGTACCAACCCCGATACCTTTCCCACGAGAGGTTGGTCAGGAAAAAGCAAGTAGATGTAGAGACTAAAATGCCTACTAAACTGAAAGACCAGTGTAGTTTCTCCATCGCTTGCTCGATTGAACAAGTGCACATTGACCAAGCCTTATGTGACTTAGGGGCTAGTGCGAGCTTGATGCCCCTTACTATCATGGAAAGGTTGGAAAGTAAAGAGTTGAGACCGTTCAAATTCTCCTTACAATTTGCGGACGGCTCAACTAGGACTCCTCTAGGCATACTAGAGAATGTCCCCTGTGAAGGTAGGGAAATTCTTCATCCCTGCCGACTTCCCGGTATTAGACATGAAAGGGAATTTTGAATTCCCCATTATTTTAGGAAGGCCATTCTTGGCAATCGCTGGAGCGAGAAATAGACGTAAGGAATGGGAAGCTCTCTCTAAGCTGTAGAGGAAGGTAGGATCGATTTTCAATTGACTAACACAGATAACAACCTTCCTTTTGAGAGCCATGTGTGCAGAATTGATACAACGTCTCCAGTGGTAAAAGAAGAACTGAACATGGAAGCAAATCCGAAGGAATGCAAGGCTAATGATGCACCCAGCAGTGATGGAAGAGGAGTTGCTGTCCATATTGAAACAAAACTTCCGCAGGTAGGACGGAAGTCTAGGAAGCTCCGAGAAAAAAGAGCGAAGCGGAAGCATTATTGGCCGTATGAGCGAAGAAACGGCTATTTGAAGGAGCTCCTTGGAAGAAAAGGGTGCCTGCACATCTACGCCCAGCCGACCCCGGTTGATTTAAGGAAGTATGGTCAAGCTTAAGACCATAAATAAGCGCTTCTTGGGAGGCAACCCAAGTTTTCTTTCCCTTTTTCGTTTTGTTTTTGATTTAACCTCTTGAATAATTTGAGAAGATCAAGAGGCAAAAATATCATTAATAGGTTTGTCTAGTGTTTTCAGGTTAAGAAAGAGAAGAAGAGCATAAAAAAAATAAAGTCAGAGGCCATCACGCCCTGGCCGTGACAGTGGTCACGGCCGTGATGAACTAAACAAGAGCACAGAAATGATCACGGCCTAGCCGTGACAACCATCACGGGCGTGATGAGTAGGATGCCAAGGCCAGAGAGCATCACGGCCTAGCCGTGATGTAGATCACGGCCGTGACAGGGCAACTCCTGAGGACCAGAAACGATCACGGCCTGCCCGTGATGAGCCTCACGGCCGTGATGAAATTTCTACCCAAGTTTTGACTGGAATGTGAAGCCAACACCCGCTACCGACTCGGTAAGTTGTTCCATTTTTCTCCTCTCTCCGACTTGATTATTTACATTGGAGACAATGTAAGTAATCAAGCTTGGGGTGGGGGTATTTATTTTTGCATTTGCATGGTTGCATTCATATTGCATTCACATAGGCATAGATTGGTATGATCACATTCTCTAGATTGCCTCTCACTTAGAACATGCATCCGATTGTGAGAACTTGGAGCCAAATGAATTGACAATTTTTCATTATTCTTGTGATATGGCTAAAAATAAAAATTCTTGAGATAATCATTTGATAGTTGATAATTAGCATGTGGTTTCTTAAACTTGTGTACCTCACTGATTTTTGAACTACTAAATGTAAGATTTTGAGCCAAAAGGGGTATTCACTAAATCTACCCCATTTCTTGTGAAAGAGTGATTTAATTCCTCATGGACTGTATTTTCTAGAACTTGACTTGAAACCATTTCAAAACTTAAAAATTTCTGAAAACATTTTTGGAAATGATTGAGGCACTAGGTATTTTTCCGGCCTCCCGAGCTTTGATTGATAAATGCTACCCCTTAGTTGCCCAATTTTGAGCCTAAAGAAAAAAATACTTTTCTTGGTACCTTGAATTGCTTGGATAAATAATGCTTGGTATGGCACCTTTTAAAGTATTACAAAAAGGGAAAAATGGTAGTTGGAAAAAGTATGGGATGAAAAAGCTAGAAAGTAATTTCTCTTGAGCTAAAAAGCTCCCCTTCTCCAAACAAATAAAAATGAAATAAACAGAAAAAAATGGAGAAGGGGATGACAAAGAAAGTGAGAAATGAAAAGAAAAAGAAAAAAGAAAAAAAAGAAAGAAGAGAAAGGTGGAAAAGTAAACCAAAGCCCAAAAAGGGGTATTTTAGAAGGTGTCATGCTTTGTAATGTTTGATAATCTGTCTAGCCTTCTTGAAATTCCCTTTCCTTGATTTTCCCACCTTACAATAAATCTCATGGCCACATTACAACCAAAGGAAAAGACCTCTTGATTCTCAAGTGTTTTCATTAATAAAGTGGAGATTTGATTAATAGTCAAGCCTATGGTAAAATACTTTCCTTGAGGAAATGGAGTGAATTGTCATAAACCCTAAAACACTTGAGTGAGGTGAGATGAGTGCCCAAATCAGTGAGGACATGAACTTGAAGAACCTAAGCTTCTAATTGGACTTGAACTTGATTATCTCTTGAATGCTTATTAAAAATGCCTATTACTTGGATTAGCTTCTAGGGTTCTTGGTTCACTATCCATGTTTTGATTGAATTATCTTATGGCCTGAGTAATTGCTTGAGGACAAGCAAAGTTTTAAGCTTGGGGTGATTTGATGAGTGTGATTCCACATCATCTTTGTCTATCATTTTTGCATGCATTTTCATGTAGTTTAGGCATATTTTTATTAGATTTTAGGTTAATTTTCCTTTGGAACGGGTAAGGCGGTTTTCGTGTGTTGTTTTGAAGATATCAAGGGTAAATTGCTCAAGATCAACCATGATGAAGTTTGGATGAAGATGGAGCTTTAAAACTGAAGAAAATGAGCCAAACAGAGCCCATCACGGCCTAGCCGTGATACCCATCACGGCCTAGCCGTGATGCCCATCACGGCCATGATCGAGCAAAACTGAAAAAGAACAAAGGCTGAAGTCAGAGTCTGTCACGGCCTAGCCGTGATAGCCATCACGGCCGTGACCCAAAACCACCACAAGTCAGAAGCTGTCAGGGCCAGGCCATGATGGCCATCACGGCCGTGATGGCCATCACGGCCAGGCCGTGATGAGCATCACGGCCATGACAGACCAACCAGTAAAGAATTTTCAAGGCAGAATCCGTCACGGCCAGGCCGTGATAGCCGTCACGGCCAGGCCGTGATAGCCATCACGGCCGTGACGCGTATTACTTGGCTCAGAAGTAACAGAATTGGATCTAATTTGAGTTGGATTAGGACTCTAACTGCCCAATTCTATAAATAAGGGACCAGGCAGAGGCAGAAAACATCAGACCTTTGGGGCTACTACTCTAGGCATAGATTATAGATCTCTTCTCTTCTCCTCTCTTCTCTTTTCTGATTTTTATTATGTTGTCATCCCAGCTTGTCATCTCCATGGCAAGACTGGAGTAGTAGCATAGTTTCTAGGGATTAGGGCTCTGCCCAAGGTTTGTAAATGATGTTAATTTGATGTTGAAACCATTGTTGATTTCATAATTGTTTTAGATCTGATTTCTAGTGTGTTAATCACTCATAAATTTCGGCAACCGTTTATTTACGTGACATAGACGTTCTAAGGAGGAACCTAACGGTGAACTTAGATCTCTAGGGTGATTCACTCGTAAAGCCCGGCAGCCACTGGTTTGTGAGATGTGAATGATCCAAGGAGGAACCTAGCGGTGAACTTAGGTTATTTGCATGACCGAGACATTTTCAAGGAGGAACCTAGCGGTGAACTTGGGTGTCGGACCTATAGAAGTCAGACTTGGGACTGAAATCACGAGAGTTAGAAGCCGTCCCTCGAGGAGCAACGAGTTGTCACTGAACGCAAAGGGTCCAATCTGGGATCGACTACCACGAGAGTAGGGGTCGGGTCAATTGGGCACGGCTTTTGTAACCCGAGAGGGAGCTTAAGCTATCAGAGGATAAACTCGCCTTCAAGGCAATTTCGGTAATCAACAAAGGTAAATCTGTTAGCAACATAAACAGCCTCAAAGGTAACCCAAATCCCTAGGAATCCGTTTTAGATAAAAAAACCCCATAAACAATTGTTTTCTGTTTTAATTGTTCTCTGCTCATCTATCTTTCAATTCAAAAACCAATTTCAAAACCCTCTTTAAAAAGTCCAGAACTTAATCGATCGAAATTAATTGTGATTCGGGAACACAGTCTCTGTGGGTTCGATATCTTTTATTACTTGACGGCAGTCCGGTACACTTGCCGGAATCGCACGTGCATTCGCATGACATCAAGTTTTTGGCGCCGTTGCCGGGGACTGTGCCATTTCGAATTTCAATTCAAATTTTGAATTGATTTTTCTGGACCTTTTCTTTTTGTTTGATTTTTATTTCTGAAATATAAAAAAAAAAAAAATTCAAAAAAAAAAAATATATTTTCTTTTCCTTCTATTGTATCCATCTCTCTTGTGTTATATGCAAAGATCTCTAAGTCTTGGGAGCCTTAGTGAGATTGATCCGGAGATCAAGAGGACCTTCCACAGACGTAGAAGACTACAAAGAGAGGGAGAAAGGTTGAGTCCCGTTCCACTCATGGCGAATCAACCGGATACAAAACCTTTGAAGGATTACGCAGCCCCAAATGCGAGAGGCTTGCGAACTGGGATTGCAAGGCCAGAGATTGAGGCGGAAAACTATACCATACCACCTATGCTAATCAACATGATTAGGCAACATCAATTCGGAGGATTGCCTTCGGAGGACCCGACCGATCACATAGAGACATTTTTAGAGTTCACCGATGCAATCCGGATTCATGGAGCCTCAGTCGATGTTGTGCGTTTGAGACTGTTCCCCTCATCTCTCACTGGAAAGGCGAAGGCCTGGCTTAAGCAAATCCCCGCTAACACTTTGACTACTTGGGACCAATTGGAGCAGGCGTTCTTGGAGAAATTCTTCCCTCCATCCAAGACGGCCTACATAAGAACCCAGATCACCCGCTTCTTCCGGAAAGACGGAGAATCATTCTCGGAAGCCTGGGATCGTTACAAGGGACTGCTGGAGTCGTGCCCACATCACGGACTCGAGAGGTGGTTAATAGTGCACACCTTCTATAACGGATTGGACTACTCTTCGAAGGTGTCACTAGATTCTGCAGCCGGTGGAGCGTTTATGAATAGGCCTCTCACTGAGGCATTCAACATCATCGAGAATGTCGCCACCAACTACCACCAATGGGGATCCGAAAGAGGTAATAACCCGAACAAGATTTCGGGGGGTAAGTTTGAGGTAAATAGCACAGATCTTATTATGTCAAAGATAGACTCACTTAACAAACGTTTTGATCGGCTGGAAAGAGCTGATGTGAGTGCATTAGGTGCTACTAACCTTGTTTGTGAGATTTGTGGAATGCAGGGACATGACATGATGGGATGCCCACATGGATCCGGCGCTTCGGGTGAACAAGTGATCTCTTGTAACAACTACTATGATACGAACCCGAAGCTGCCCAACTATGCTCCCCCAAATCCCTACAACCAAAGAAGAAACAACCCTTACCTCTCCTACGGCAACTACAGCAACACGCTTAATCATGAGCTCCAAGAAGGTCAAGGTAATAAGAGAACCACACCGGGGTACCCTCAGGTACAAAGATCTAAACTCGAGACTTTATTTGAAAGTTTTGTCGAAACTCAGACAAAACAGAATGAGGAGTTTAGACAACAAGGAAGGGCAGTGAGTGAGGCAATAAAGGATCTAGCATCTAAGGTAGACAACTTAGCAACTCATAACAAGATGCTAGAAACCCAGATTGCCCAACAAGCCAGCACGTACTCGAGACCTAAGGGTACATTCCCGGGGCAACCCGAAGCAAATCCCAATGAGCATTGCAATGTCATACACTTGAGGGATGATAAGCTTGGGGTGGGGGTAGCTGAAATGGACGTGGACCCGGAGGAGGGCACGAGCGAAAAAGAAGAGCCAGAACCGAAATATGTCCCTCCACCACCGTACCAACCCCCGATACCTTTCCCACAGAGGTTGGTCAGGAAAAAGCAAGTAGATGTAGAGACTAAAATGCCTACTAAACTGAAAGACCCAGGTAGTTTCTCCATCGCTTGCTCGATTGAACAAGTGCAAATTGACCAAGCCTTATGTGACCTAGGGGCTAGTGCGAGCTTGATGCCCCTTACTATCATGGAAAGGTTGGAAAGTAAAGAGTTGAGACCGTTCAAATTCTCCTTACAATTTGCGGACGGCTCAACTAGGACTCCTCTAGGCATACTAGAGAATGTCCCTGTGAAGGTAGGGAAATTCTTCATCCCTGCCGACTTCCTGGTATTAGACATGAAAGGGAATTCTGAATTCCCCATTATTTTAGGAAGGCCATTCTTGGCAACTGCTGGAGCAGAAATAGACGTAAGGAATGGGAAGCTCTCTAACTGTAGAGGAAGGTAGGATCGATTTTCAATTGACTAACTCTGATAACAACCTTCCTTTTGAGAGCCATGTGTGCAGAATTGATACAACGTCTCCAGTGGTAAAAGAAGAACTGAACATGGAAGCAACTCCGAAGGTATGCATGGCTAATGATGCACCCAGCAGTGATGGAAGTGGAGTTGCTGTCCATATTGAAACAAAACTTCCGCCGGAAGGAAGGAAGGCTAGGAAGCTCCGAGAAAAAAGAGCGAAGCGGAAGCATTATTGGCCGTATGAGCAGAAACGGCTATTTGAAGGAGCTCCTTGGAAGAAAAGTGTGCCTGCACATCTACGCCCAGCCGACCCCGGTTGATTTAAGGAAGTATGGTCAAGCTTAAGACCATAAATAAGCGCTTCTTGGGAGGCAACCCAAGTTTTCTTTCCCTTTTTCGTTTTGTTTTTGATTTAACCTCTTGAATAATTTGAGAAGATCAAGAGGCAAAAATATCATTAATAGGTTTGTCTAGTGTTTTCAGGTTAAGAAAGAGAAGAAGAGCATAAAAAAAATAAAGTCAGAGGCCATCACGCCCTGGCCGTGACAGTGGTCACGGCCGTGATGAACTAAACAAGAGCACAGAAATGATCACGGCCTAGCCGTGACAACCATCACGGGCGTGATGAGTAGGATGCCAAGGCCAGAGAGCATCACGGCCTAGCCGTGATGTAGATCACGACCGTGACAGGGCAACTCCTGAGGACCAGAAACGATCACGGCCTGCCCGTGATGAGCCTCACGGCCGTGATGAAATTTCTACCCAAGTTTTGACTGGAATGTGAAGCCAACACCCGCTACCGACTCGGTAAGTTGTTCCATTTTTCTCCTCTCTCCGACTTGATTATTTACATTGGAGACAATGTAAGTAATCAAGCTTGGGGTGGGGGTATTTATTTTTGCATTTGCATGGTTGCATTCATATTGCATTCACATAGGCATAGATTGGTATGATCACATTCTCTAGATTGCCTCTCACTTAGAACATGCATCCGATTGTGAGAACTTGGAGCCAAATGAATTGAGATAGTGAATTTTGAACCCAATTTTTCATTATTCTTGTGATATGGCTAAAAATAAAAATTCTTAAGATAATCATTTGATAGTTGATAATTAGCATGTGGTTCCTTAAACTTGTGTACTTCACTGATTTTTGAACTACTAAATGTAAGATTTTGAGCCAAAAGGGGTATTCACTAAATCTACCCCATTTCTTGTGAAAGAGTGATTTAATTCCTCATGGACTGTATTTTCTAGAACTTGACTTGAAACCATTTCAAAACTTAAAAATTTCTGAAAACATTTTTGGAAATGATTGAGGCACTAGGTATTTTTCCGGCCTCCCGAGCTTTGATTGATAAATGCTACCCCTTAGTTGCCCAATTTTGAGCCTAAAGAAAAAAATACTTTTCTTGGTACCTTGAATTGCTTGGATAAATAATGCTTGGTATGGCACCTTTTAAAGTATTACAAAAAGGGAAAAATGGTAGTTGGAAAAAGTATGGGATGAAAAAGCTAGAAAGTAATTTCTCTTGAGCTAAAAATCTCCCCTTCTCCAAACAAATAAAAATGAAATAAACAGAAAAAAATGGAGAAGGGGATGACAAAGAAAGTGAGAAATGAAAAGAAAAAGAAAAAAGAAAAAAAAGAAAGAAGAGAAAGGTGGAAAAGTAAACCAAAGCCCAAAAAGGGGTATTTTAGAAGGTGTCATGCTTTGTAATGTTTGATAATCTGTCTAGCCTTCTTGAAATTCCCTTTCCTTGATTTTCCCACCTTACAATAAATCTCATGGCCACATTACAACCAAAGGAAAAGACCTCTTGATTCTCAAGTGTTTTCATTAATAAAGTGGAGATTTGATTAATAGTCAAGCCTATGGTAAAATACTTTCCTTGAGGAAATGGAGTGAATTGTCATAAACCCTAAAACACTTGAGTGAGGTGAGATGAGTGCCCAAATCAGTGAGGACATGAACTTGAAGAACCTAAGCTTCTAATTGGACTTGAACTTGATTATCTCTTGAATGCTTATTAAAAATGCCTATTACTTGGATTAGCTTCTAGGGTTCTTGGTTCACTATCCATGTTTTGATTGAATTATCTTATGGCCTGAGTAATTGCTTGAGGACAAGCAAAGTTTTAAGCTTGGGGTGATTTGATGAGTGTGATTCCACATCATCTTTGTCTATCATTTTTGCATGCATTTTCATGTAGTTTAGGCATATTTTTATTAGATTTTAGGTTAATTTTCCTTTGGAACGGGTAAGGCGGTTTTCGTGTGTTGTTTTGAAGATATCAAGGGTAAATTGCTCAAGATCAACCATGATGAAGTTTGGATGAAGATGGAGCTTTAAAACTGAAGAAAATGAGCCAAACAGAGCCCATCACGGCCTAGCCGTGATGCCCATCACGGCCATGATCGAGCAAAACCTGAAAAAGAACAAAGGTGAAGTCGAGTCTGCTCACGGCCTAGCCGTGATAGCCATCACGGCCGTGACCCAAAACCACCACAAGTCGGAAAGCGTCAGGGCCAGGCCATGATGGCCATCACGGCCGTGATGGCCATCACGGCCAGGCCGCGTGATGAGCATCACGCCATGAGAGACCAACCAACCAAGAAAGAATTTTCAAGGCGAGAATCCGTCACGGCCAGGCCGTGATAGCCATCACGGCCGTGACGCGTATTACTTGGCTCGAAGTAACAGAATTGGATCTAATTTGAGTTGGATTAGGACTCTAACTGCCCAATTCTATAAATAAGGGGGACGGCAGAGGCGTAAAACATCGAGACCTTTGGGGCTACTACTCTAGGCATAGATTATAGATCTCTTCTCTTCTCCTCTCTTCTCTTTTCTGATTTTTATTATGTTGTCATCCCGACTTGTCATCTCCATGGCAAGACCGGAGTAGTAGCATAGTTTCTAGGGATTAGGGCTCTGCCCAAGGTTTGTAAATGATGTTAATTTGATGTTGAAACCATTGTTGATTTCATAATTGTTTTAGATCTGATTTCTAGTGTGTTAATCACTCATAAATTTTACGCAACCGTTTATTTACGTGACATAGACGTTCTAAGGAGGAACCTAACGGTGAACTTAGATCTCTAGGGTGATTCACTCGTAAAGCCCGGCAGACCTTTGGTTTGTGAGATGTGAATGATCCAAGGAGGAACCTAGCGGTGAACTTAGGTTATTTGCATGACCGAGACATTTTCAAGGAGGAACCTAGCGGTGAACTTGGGTGTCGGACCTATAGAAGTCAGACTTGGGACTGAAATCACGAGAGTTAGAAGCCGTCCCTCGAGGAGCAACGAGTTGTCACTGAACGCAAAGGGTCCAATCTGGGATCGACTACCACGAGAGTAGCGGTCGGGTCAATTGGGCACGGCTTTTGTAACCCGAGAGGGAGCTTAAGCTATCAGAGGATAAACTCGCCTTCAAGGCAATTTCGGTAATCAACAAAGGTAAATCTGTTAGCAACATAAACAGCCTCAAAGGTAACCCAAATCCCTAGGAATCCGTTTTAGATAAAAAACCCCATAAACAATTGTTTTCTGTTTTAATTGTTCTCTGCTCATCTATCTTTCAATTCAAAAACCAATTTCAAAACCCTCTTTAAAAAGTCCAGAACTTAATCGATCGAAATTAATTGTGATTCGGGAACACAGTCTCTGTGGGTTCGATATCTTTTATTACTTGACGGCAGTCCGGTACACTTGCCGGAATCGCACGTGCATTCGCATGACATCACTTAGTTAAAAGAACATGTATATAGGAGTAATGACAGATTTAGCATAGACTCGTTAACATTCATACATGTCATTCAACAATGCAATGCAAGTTTAGATTATCTCTAATAAATAAAAACCTTTCTTCTGCGAGGGGTTTAGTGAAAATATCAGCCCATTGATTTTCAGTTTTAACAAACTTAATATCAAAGATGCCTTTCTGAACATAATCCCTAATGAAATGATGTTTGATTTCAATATGCTTAGCCTTAGAATGCTGAATTGGATTTTTAGTTAAGCATATAGCACTGGAATTATCACACCAAACAGATATGTTATGTTCATAAATAGAGTAATCCTCAAGTTGATGTTTTACACATAAGAGTTGAGAGCAAGAACTAGCGGAGAGAGATGTATTCTCGCTTCGGCAGCAGAGATGGGCAATGGTTGTCTGCCTCTTGCTTGACCATGAGACTAAACTTGCTCCAATGAAGTGACATCCTCCATCGGTGCTTTTTCTTTCTATTCTGTCTCCAGCAAAATCAGCATCACAATATCCCACTAATCTGTATTCTTTTGATCTTAAATACAGTAAACCAAGATTAGTAGTTCCAAACAAATATCTAAATATTCTTTTAACAGTCTTAAGATGAGATTCTCTAGGATCATATTGGAATCTAGCACACATACAAACACTAAATTGAATGTCAGGTCTTCTTGAAGTTAAGTACAGTAGAGAGCCAATCATACCTCTGTAGACAGTTTGATCTACCTTTTTACCTTCATCATCTTTGCTTAGTTTTGCATTGGGTTGCATAGGGGTTTTCATGAGCTTTGCATTTTCCATTTTGTATTTCTTGAGCATCTCCTTGGTATATTTTTGTTGATGAATGTAAATTCCATCACTTGTTTGCTTGATTTGTAATCCAAGGAAGAACTTCAATTCTCCCATCATGCTCATCTCAAATTCAACTTGCATTAGACTTGAAAATTCCTTGCACAGCTTTTCATTAGTTGCTCCAAAAATAATATCATCAACATATATTTGAACTATAATAAAGTTCTCTTTGGAGCATTTTTTGAACAGAGTAGTGTCTACTTGTCCTCTAGTAAAACCATTATGCATGAGAAAAGAACTGAGTCTATCATATCATACTCTAGGTGCTTGTTTCAAACCATATAATGTTTTTTTAAGTTTGAAAACGTGATCTGGTTTATCAGTATCCTCAAAACCAGGGGGTTGCTTAACATACACTTCTTCTTCAATTATACCATTTAGAAAAGCACTTTTTACATCCATTTGAAATAGGGTAATTTGGTGTTGTGCAACATATAACATTAAAATGCGTATGGCTTCTATTCTAGCTACAGGTGCAAAGGTTTATTCTAGCTACAGGTGCAAAGGTTTCAGTATAATCAATACCTTCTTGTTGGTTATAGCCTTGAGTTACTAACCTTGCCTTATTTTTGACAACTTTACCATCTTCATCCAATTTGTTTCTGAAGACCCATCTTGTTCCAATAACTGACTTGTTTTTAGGCTTAGAGACAAGAGTCTAGACATCATTTCTGGTGAACTGGATAAGTTCTTCTTGCATAGCAAGAATCCTGCTTTCATCCTCAAGAGCTTCTTCAATGCGTTTAGGTTCCAAATCTGAAATAAAGGCCACATTGCTTGATTCTCTTAAGGTGGATCTGGTTCTTACTCCTTAAGAAGGATTTCCAATAATAAGATCCTTAGGATGATGAGTGTTGAACTTCCAATCCCTTTTGAGATCATCATGAAGATCTTGACTTGTCTGCTGGCTCGTCTGTTCCACTTGTCTTTCAGCCTCAAGCACATGCTCTATTTTGGTTAGATCGGGTTGTTGACTTTCTGGCTTGTTTATATCAAGACCTGCAAGATCATCTTCTAGATCTGATAGTTTTTTATCAGTCTTTAATCCATCATTGAATTTAACATGAACAGATTCTTCAATAATACAAGTTCTTGAATTGTATACTCTAAAAGCCTTAGACTTTTCAGAATATCCTACGAAAATACCTTTATCTACCTTAGAATCAAACTTTCCAAAATTATCTCTAGTATTCAGAATAAAGCATTCACATCCAAAAGCATGAAAATAAGATATGTTGGGGCTTTTTCCTTTCCACAATTCATAAGGAGTCCTTTTTAGAAAGGGCCTAATAAGTATTTTGTTTTGTACATAACAAGCAGTGTTTACAGCTTCTGCCCATAAGTACTTAGGGAGATTATTTTCATTGAGCATAGATCTTGCCATCTCTTGCAGAGATCTGTTCTTTCTCTCAACCACTCCATTTTGCTGTGGAGTTCTAGGTGCAGAGAAATTGTGAGAGATTCCATTCTCCTCATAGAACTGTCTAAGCTGTTCATTTTCAAATTCTCCCCCATGATCACTTATAAGGGTAGAAATATAGAAACCCTGCTCATTTTGTACTCTTTTGAAGAATACTAAGAAAGCCTTAAAAGACTCATCCTTGTGTGTTAGGAAGAGTACCCATGTGTATCTAGAATAGTCATCAACTATGACAAATCCATATTTTCTTCCAGCCAGGCTGGCAATACTAACTGGTCCAAACAGATCCATGTGTAACAACTGAAGAGGTCTAGAGGTTGATACTTGATTTTTAGATTTGAAACTTGATTTTATCTGTTTACCTCTCTGACATACATCACACAAGACATCTTTCTTAAAGCTAATATCAGGCAATCCTCTCACGAGATTATTCATTTTTAATTCAGAAATTAGTTTCATACTAGCATGTCCTAGCTTCTTATGCCATAACCATATCTCATCCTCTTTAGACATCAGACAGGTTACACTTTGATCTGAGAGATCAGACAGTTCAATCTTATAAAGATTTTGTTGCCTTTTAGCTAAAAAGAGGGTTTTGCCACAACAGTCTTTAACCATGCATACATCCTTGATAAAGGAAACATCAAAACCACTATCACATAATTGACTTATGCTAAGCAAATTGTGTCTTAATCCTTTAACCATGAGAACAGAGGGGGGTTACCACCAATAGTACCAATTCCTATAACTTTCCCTTTCTGATTCCCTCCGAAAGCAACGTGTCCTCCTTTCTTAAGTTGGAGGTCTAGGAACATAGACCTTTCTCCTGTCATATGACGCGAGCAGCCACTGTCCAGGTACCAGCAGTAGTGTTTTCTTTATCCTGTTGAGGACATTTGCAACAAAAATTATTTGATCTTTAGGTACCCATATTTTTCTGGGTCCTTTTCTGTTAGTTCTAGGAGTCTGTGAAGACTTCCTTCTCTTCTTATGGATACACTTAGACATAACATGCCCAGTTTTTCCACATAAGTTACAAATAGGTGTAGCTTTGGTTACGATTGACTTAACAGACATCTTGTAGAAGCTTTAGTTGATACTTTATGATGTGTCTGATGGACATATCCAATACCTTCTTTGTTAAGAGAGTGCTTCTGACTACCAAGTAGCTTAGTCAGATTGTCTCTACCAGTAACAAATTTGGCAAGATCAGAAGTGAGCTCTTCCACTTTCTGCTGAAGTTTTTCAACTTCTTCAGATGGTGATGTTTCACTTGAGATCTTAGCTTCATTAGACTTTTCAGTCTTCAGCTCACTTTCTTTAGCCAGCTTCTCGCACTTTTGATATTTCTGTTTATGCTCACTGGGCAGCCATTAATGCAATAGCGTCGTTCTGGGCAGCCATTAATGCAATAGGAACGTTGGTACATTGTACTCTAACATGAAGGATCATGGCTTTATGCATCGTGATACAACCATATCAGAGTTATGCAGAGAGCTTTTTGTACTTTGCTGAGTACACTTCCCTTTTTCGTGTAAGGACCAGAGGTACTAGGGAATAAAGCATGTTGGAAGCATTCTTTAACTGGTCTTTGGTTCTGATTATCCAAGGTTGCTTGAGAGAGTAACTTGACTTTTCTTGATAAGCGTGAAACTGAGTAGGAGAGAAGACTTCAAGTCTCTTTCTGGTTCTTGAAATACGATTCTGATAATCCTTATAGAATTCGTTTTTATAAGATAAGTGCTTCCATCTTGAAAATATCCACATCTATCTAGCCATTTGAGTTTTCATTCGGGCTAGTAGACGAGCTCCATATTAAGGACTCAGCAAGTTCAAAGACTAGTATGGACGAGGGCCTCTTGCACTTTAGTGGACAAGAGCCTCTGTTACTCTAGTGGACGAGAGCCTCTGTTACTCTAGTGGACGAGAGCCTCTTGCCACGTCATTGGACCATTCTAAATGGACGAGCTCCAAATGCCATGTCATTAGACGGACCATTCTGATACCTCAATGGACGAGCTCCATCTGCCACGTCATTAGACGAGCCATTCTGATTCCTTAATGGACGAGCTCCATCTGCCACGTCATTGGACTAGCAATTTTGATACCTTAATGGACGGGCTCCAAATGCCATGTCATTGGACGAGCCATTCTGATACTTTAATGGATGAGCTATTCTGATACTTTAATGGACGGGCTCCAAACGCCACGTCATTGGACGAGCCATTCTGATACTTTAATGGACGAGTTATTCTGATACTTTAATGGACAGGCTCCAATTGCTTGTGTTGGACGTGCGTTTCAATTACTACAGTGCTGGACGTTTGTTTCAATCACTTGTGTGTTGGACGTGAGCTTCTATCACTTATTTAATCTGCACACTCGATAGACAAGTTAGCAACCAATATGAAGGTTAATTAAATCATTAACCAATGTTTAGTTCTCATCAAAACTTAGGAAAATGCACATCAGACATTTTAGAAACTTAACATGCGTGTATGTAATGTCAGCCAAGTATGAATTTGACAAGTTAGTCAAATCTAGTAATATACTGGTAAAGACTTGATGCTATGACAAATGTATATTAAAAAATATGTACCGATGATTGTCAAAAATGAAACTTGACAACGCAATTGTTTGTACTTAAAAAGAGGAATTTGAAATTTGTCAGAAGGAAGTAATTCATATATAGAAAATAACTTCTGTTTGAATTAAGTTTAAAATAAAAAGAATAAACATAAGTTTAAAAAAAAGAAAAGAAAGTTAAGTAGAGTAGGATCTAAGTGATACAACTTTCAAGAAGTAAATGAACTTAAAAGGAGAACATAAGAGAAATGCTGGCAATGAGTAAAAATAAATGAAGACATTGAACAGAAGAAACAAAAATGGTATTGAATCTTGCCATAATATTGAAATAGGAAGGATGGAGGGAATACCTGAGTGTAATCCGTCAATCTGCTGTGTGATCGAGATGTGTAGGATGTGTATCAAGTAACCTCCTTAGATAATGGAAATAGTTTCTGAAGTACTAAGTAATTAAATATGAATACTTGACAGGAAGTAAAACTTAGATTTGAAATGTAAGAACACCACAAATGGATAAATATAGAAAAAGTAGTTATTTATTAAAGTTGATGAAGAACAATTTATGGGAAATTGAATTGAAACGAATGAAAATGTTAATTTAAGCAAAAGATGTCAAAAACTAGGAACTACTTATAATATTAGAGTAAAGAAAAACTGGATTAAACAAGTATTAATTTGTATAAAAATAATGAAGTTTAAAGAAATAACTTGAAGATGATTATAAATAAACTGGAAAATGCATGAAGAAATATTGAAGAAATATTAAAAGTTAATAAAAATTAACATAGAAATAAGATGAATCCGTCATCACAATATTGATGGCAGTAAAATAAAGAAGTGTAAGAACACTATGAAGAGCATGATGAATAAACTGGAAAGTATTTGAAGAACTTGAAGGAAATGAATCGATATTGTATCGAAATTGGACATTGTATTGATGATAACGGGGTGGAATGAGTACTTGAGTTAATTCGTCAGTCTGCTGTGTGATTGAGACGTGTAGGATGTTTCAAGTTCCAACCTTTATTACATCGTAGAATCTAGTATTTATAGAAAAAGTAAATACCTTCCTAAAGGTAACTTCCTAATCTACTTTCTGACACGTGTATGACAGTTTTGCCATATTCAAATTCAAACTATTTGACAAACAAACTTCTCTAACTGATCAATTCTTTGAACCGCTCTGTGTCAACTTGCTTGTTGTCAACGGTTTCGTTGTTTGGCGTGTTAACTGAGGAATTTCTTGTCAACTACATACTTGTCGATTCTTCTATAATCTTTTGAATTTGACGCTCTTCTTTATGTACATTCTTCTGTCAACTTTATTCCTGTCGACTTTGACCTTGGTCAATTTTCCTCTCTTCAATCCAACGTTCGTCTACTTTGGGAATTCCTTATGAATTTGACAATATTGCTTTTGACCAATTTTTCTGTCAACTTTCCGTCTGTCAACTTAGTACTTGTCAACTTTCTTTTAGCCAAACCAGTATATACCAAATTTTTTGGACTTCTTTCTCAATTTTCATGTAACCTCTTTCTGCCTATCTGACGAAAACTCAAATGTGAAAATTCACTCCTAACACACAGCCACCTTTATTATCTATTCAGCCTCCTGAAGGAACATAAGTCTCCAACACTCGACAATTAGGTAATGATCTACAATCATCCATGGGCCTTCGAAAAGAGCAAAAGAGTAATCTTTTTCCGTTGAGAAATATACCAAGAAAAAACCATCTGGCATATCTACAACTTTTATGGATCCTTTCTTTTGCCATTTTTTCTGCAAGTTAGGGTGCGTTTGGGTAAATAACTTAATTAAGAACTTATCACATAAGACCTTGTCGCATGAGAGCTTATGCCATAAGCGCTTAAAGAAAGAAAGGGGCATGAGAGGATTCGAATAGTGAAAAACACAGAGAGGGTGTTTAGTGCATAAGCTCTTATGATAATTCTATAAGCTTCTCCCAGTGACTTATGAAAATAAGTCAAAAACTCCTTATGGGATGACATAAGTTATTTTTATAAGTTCTGCTAAACACACCGCATAAGAGCTTATGTCATCAGATAAGTCAAAAGGAGCTTAAATAAGCTCTTTCAAACGCCACCTTATTCTCTAATGCTTTAAAGTTTATGTTTCTGCCCATTACCTTCACTATTAATGTCTTCCTCCATGGTTGAGACCACAGGTTCCATTCTTCATCGCTTAAGGGAACTTCAATTCCGGCACCATCATCAGAATCAATTGACAGAGAATCCCGAGGAGACATGTTGGTATCTTTTCCTTTGGATTCCTCTTTAGTGCTGGGAGATTCTTCCAGAATTTTCTGTGAAGCCATTTCCCCAAAGAGGTTCAGGAGCTTATCTTTGTAAGATTCAGAAGCAGAGGCCACAGTTAATTCTGAAGATGCTACCGATACATCTCCATCAGGTGGCTTCTCCGGAGGATACTTGAACGTAGGGCGGCCTGAGGGGGCCAGACCTTCCATTAATTGGGGAACGTTAGAGAGAGAGTGGTGAAGAATGAATCTTGGAGCTTCCTTGAAGAATCTCTTTTACAACTAGCTAGTTAACTCCCAGCACTTCGAATACCTTGATAAGTAAACTTAATTAAAGCATAAGAAAACATATTTAATTATAGGTATACAAAATATGCTCCCATATTTCCGGAACCCCACATTTATTATAAAAAACAGTATTATAATTTAGTGGAAGGGTAGCATTCCCTGTAAATTTTGCCAGCAGCTGAAAACTTTTGGTAACATGGTTCACCTAATTCAGGACCCTTATATATATGTATAGAAAGTAGACTACATATACAGTTGACTCTTACCTTAGACAATCCCTGACCATGCATGGTACAATGTTTAGTGAGCTACTGCCCCGGATGCCAAGAGGGAAAACAATAGTACAATTATAAAACCAGAAAAATTAGCTAACTAGTTAAGTAATAATATTGTAATGAAGGCTTGAATAGAAAGTAGGTGATGCATATTTACTACTTTGTTTGACTCCTCTGGTTCAAATTCAATTCGATCATTCAATTGGCCGGTGACTCCTACTAGCTGCCTTCAGTGCCTTGTCAGTTTTCAGTACTGCAACTAGTAAATGTAACACGCAGCTTGTTGCCATCTGCATATAGATTATAGAACTGGGCCAGCTACTTCTACTCCTTCATTCAAAAATGCACCAAACGTTATTTTTTTAGTTGACACCAGTCATATATGCTTAACGTAGCCTTGAAACTTGAGAGTAGCCACTAGGAATATAAGAAAAAGTTGTGATAAACTTTGTGTGCCTTGTAAAAAGTTTTGAATTTATATATGTCGTGGGAGTGAGATTATATTAACTTTCTCAATTACTTATTAATTTACACTTTTTATTAATTAGTTAATAAAAATGTAGCTAGATAAACAACTAAAAGTAAGAATAAGTTAGGCTCATGGTCTTGATAATTAAAGTCATTGTACAACGAGAGTCAATGTCACCAAATTAACGGTGTTGACACTTGTCTTAGTTTGCGTTGTTTACTCTTTCCCTGCCTTACTTGAGAACTCACTGACCAGTGACCACACCAACCGAAAGAGATAGCACTTACAATATTTCAGGATGGAACTATCAACTATGTTAGGACCACCCACGCTATCGCTGGAACAATGCAGAGAAAGAGAGCTCAGATATTTCCCTCCTTCAAATTCAAACACTGATTATATTAATCGAGCAGTGTATATGGCATCATTGACATGGATGAAGATCATTTGTCTCACTTTCCTATCACATTCTTTATTCCTCACCAATCACAATCTGTCATTTAATAAAATAAAACCTTAATTCATTAAAGTTATGCACATCCTCGCCTAGATAAATACTCCATGATACTTCATCTCTTTATTACTTTTATTTTTTTATCATAGAGGAACGAGGCGCAACAAGCCTAAAGACATAAAATAGAGGAAACCAAATTATCTATAAAAAAGATCCTTTCCATTAATTGAGAAAAAAAAAATTCCTCTCCATTTTTTATCTCTTCATTTGATTGTTTCTATTCATTTTCAAAGTTTTAAAAAAATATATACGTGTCTAATCCTTTCATATATTTATTATCTCCAAACTTTATAAATCAACTTTTCAATGAAAAATGGAGAGATTCCTAGCCTAGATAAATACTCCATGATACTATAAGAATCATGAAATGAATTAATTGATTCTATGTGCAAATATCATTATATGTGTGGGCCCGTGTGCATGAGTGTGTGTGAGGTGTGATCTCATGCTTCCCAACCAGACAACACTTGTTGTCCGAGGATTAAATGAAGGGAGGTCGTAGAACCCATCACGGGATTCTCCTTATTCATTCAGGGGACCAAGTGACCAAAATATAGTGAACAACAAAATATGTTCAGTTGCTCCAATTAGTTAATTGGACATTAACGTTTTGGAATGAAGGAATCTTTTTTTAATTTAACAAATGATCAGTTACTAACTATAATTGTATATAATTTTTGTCTGAGTCAAATCTAAAGACATCCCCTTTCTCTCTTATAAAAAACCTAGTTTCTAGCTAGTCAGTACTGTAAGAGCCATTGGCTAATAAATCAATATATTAAAGATTTTATGGAAAATCACAAATCACAACTTTTCAATTTGTATATATTGAATGCATTACTTTTTTCAATATTTTTTTTATTTGTCTCCTCTAAAGTGAGGATAAAATGAAAAGTGAGAAATTAAAGAATATATCCATTATTGATTAGATAAAGTGGGTTGAGAATATTGAGATATCAATATATTTTAACTAATCAAATATAAATATATCATCATTTTCTCATTTTAGATAAGCTTTATCCAATATTTTCATCGTCGATTCCTTAATTAATGCTCTTGGTAGTAGTTAGCATTTGTCAAAACTTACTTGATAACACAAATTAAAAATTGTGATCTTTAAAAATCTATTTTAACTTTTATGGGCTACTTATTAAATATATAACTAAAATTTAATAATACTTAAATAATTTATTAATTATATATTATTGTAGCATATTTATTTTATACACGATTAATAAATGAGTTAAATATGTTATTGATCTTAATAAAATTTGAATTTAGTTTCTAAAATTTTATTGGCTTATAGTCGCAATAAAAATAGGTCTCAACTCGTCACACGAACTAATTAGCCAAAGGATATTGTCTGAAATTGTATTCGTGGGAAGTAAAAGCTTATACGTAAACTTGGGATATACTTCATACTTGATACCCCATTTTATTTAGAACAGTAATATTCAGACCCTGAAACCAATAAACCATAAACAAAACGAGACAGAAAAAAGCATGTACCTAGTACAAAAATAAACTCATATATATTGATCGTAACTTTACTTGCAAGTGAAATACGAATTGCATAGCAAGAACCAACGTAATAGAGTACTATGGTAGTGAAAAAACCTAAGCAAAGACGAAAGGACACATTACCCAACATTCTATATCACTCTCCGTAGGCGAGAAACACTAGTAGAATGCATCCACAATAAATATAACACGTAAACAACAACACAAACCACAGTGAGATTTTTTTTTCTGAACGAAAAGAAAGACTAGGGTAATAATTCAAAGGAAGAAATAGAAAGCCATAGCCATGCGAGTTGCATTGCATGATTCTCAAGGGAAAGGAAGAACGCCACTGCCACCACCAACACCGGTTCCAACGCCACCTCCAACACCGCCACCGAGTCCAGGAGTACCACCGAACCCACCAACTCCACCAATCGCCGGAGTACCTCCGAGTCCACCAAGTCCACCAATCCCAGTAGTACCACCGAGCCCACCACCGAGTCCACCACCACCGCCAAATCCACCGCCTATTCCAGCACCACCACCGGCAAAGGGCAACCCATTGTTGCCAACTCCTGAATAACCTCCAACGCCACCAATGGTGACAAAGTTCTTCTGGTCCTTCAGACCAGCTTCGTTTGGCACATTTCTTGCACTTGTAGCTACAGCCACAGCAAGAAGAACCAGCACCAAAATACACAACCTAGCCATCAGAAGACACTAGATAAGTAATTGCACTCTCCCTATTTGTGTTGCTGTGAGTGGTGCATCATAGTGTTTGGGAGTCTCCTTTTTAAAGGGAAAAAACTAGGACTGGTAGGGGCAGTAGTTGAGCATGGTAAATGGACTTTAATGTCACTGCACAGCTTTGCTGTCATCCCAGACAGACACAGCATACGTACGTACCAAATACTGCTGTTACAATCTAATTTTAGCACAGTGGCGTATACGAAATAATTTTCAAAGGATAGAGTCTATAAACATACACCAAATGCAAATGGTAACCAGTGCTCTAACCTCATTATTTAACAAATATAAAAGGTAAATTTTTATGAAGGGTGGTATATTCAATATATTGGGAAGAGATATATTTAATTTTTTAATTAATAATTAATTATCTTATTTGGAATCCTTTAAAAATGTCTTTAAGACACTTTTTAATGAATAATCTTATTCCCCCATTCATGAATCACGAAGCATAAGATATATCATTGGATCAATCTTGTTTTAATTTTTAATTTTTTTTAATACACACTTAAATACATCTGATGATTTATATCAGTGAATACGTGAAAATAATAAATGCAGGAAATCCTTAGATCATGTGCTAAATATATGCCTGGATCCGGATTCTCTATAGTTGGGGAATCCACACATTTAGTTTAATTAATTATCAAGATCTCGTATACAGTGCCTATTTTTATTGTTAAAGTATTTATGATATATAAAATTAATCAATGATCAAGATTTTCCACAATCAAAAAGCAACTGCACGAATCCATTTCTGGATATGTCTGTACAAAACAGCACCATAAATATCTATCCAACTGCAGCTAAGTTAGTGACATTTGTGGGTAAATTTCAAAGTGTCCCTTTGAAAGAATTCGAGTACTGACGATTGAAACAAATAATCATACTATAAGAGTGAGGAGTTCACTTTCTGGTAAATATATAAGGGCTCATGGGGTTTCTTTTTGTCAATGCGTTTGGGCAAAGAGCTGAAGATTGAAGAAATGAGAATTAGCTGGTTGAACTTGATTTCATATAGCATTTTTCTGAAAGGGAAAAGATCTTGTGAAAGTCTATTGAAATTAAATTTTAAATTGTGATATGCAGGACTCCTTGCATGGATCATGGGCTTTGCTCTCGTTTTTTGTATATTTATAAAGTATGGCCCACTTGAAGGACCGAAGCAGCTTACATTTGGTTTCTGTTCTTGCAAATTCTGGCAACCAAGACCGGAATCAACCAAGAACAATATCACTTTTCCTTACCAACGCTATTAGTTCAAAGAATCTATAATATATCTGCTTTTAGGTCACTGTTGTAGGTCTTTTTTACACGTGGCGCTCAACCAACAGTCCACTAAAAAAAAGTCATTTTGAAAATTTGCAGTTTAAGAAAATGAGCTGTATCACTTACACGTTTTTTTTGGCCCAACGACTAAGGCCCAAATCAATCTGGTTATTACAAACCATTCACAGATGTTGACCACTCATTATTATTTTCAAATTTTGATTTTGAATTTGAGGGTTCATTCTCCAATGCATTCTCCTAATTTGGATTTTAACTGATTTTCAAGTTATCATTGCAAGTTTTGTTGTCGTCTTGGGTTCTTTGGTGGTGAGCTTTAGTAGACGGTCTTGCTTTATTTTATTCGCAAAGGTTTTTGTGAAGCATTTGGGCAATAAATTTTTGTAGGCTACACTGATTACAGGTTTATGGTACTTCCTATTTGAAATATTTTTGTTTGACTTTGCCTTCTTTCATGTACAGTTTCGAATTTTGCATACAGAAGTTTGTAAAGTTAGATATGAATGGTGACAAGGACAAGCAGAAGGCTATGAAGACAGTTCACAGTGTCAACATTTCCAGGTACCATATCAATGCACATGAGGTATTTGACAAAAGTTCATTTTTGTTCAGTTTTTTCCTAAAAAAAATATATGCAATTGGATTCCATTCTATCTTCAAAACACTACTGATTCTCCAAGATCACTGTTATCAAACTTTTTTTTCCTCTATCTTTATTTTTCATCACAGTTATCAAATGGCTGGGAGATGCAGGGGATTTGTAAGTGGTATTTTTGTTTCAAGATGAAAGATAGAGGGGATTTGTAGAGCTGCATACCAAGTCATTGGATTCAACATCCTCGTCCTGCCAATGAGGTATATGCATCTCACTTGGTCAGGGTTAAATAAAAAGTATTTGGTCTTTTGACATTTTGTAGTAAGAATGTAACGTTTGAATAAAAATAAATAGATTAATCAAATATAGATTACCTGTACTTGGGAATTTTTGAAACTGCATTATTTGGTTTAAACTTTAAAATTATTACTTAATTACTTAATTTTTAGAGTACATTACACTTTACTATTGTTGGTATTTTACAATTATATTGCTTCATTTACTATGTACTTCTTAATAATAGGCATTCATGTGTTAATTATTCATTTTTGGTTTTGCACAATACCATTGTTTTTGTTTCTTGCTATTATCAACATTAGATTCTTAACAATAGTGGCTACTGTGTTTGAGTAAAATTCCATTGTAACAATAGAAATTTTACTATTACTTCTTTAATGGATATTTGCTACTTATTCAGATTTTTATGTCTTTATACCTTTGCAATATCCATTATTATTCCCCTATGGAGAAGATGGATTCAAAGAATATATGGATGCATATTCAACCTTTTTATGTGAAGTTTTGGCTCTGCCTGCTTGCCACATTTATATTTATATATACATGTAAAATAAGAGATATGAATTAAGTGCGTTTTGTTGGGTGCTTTTCTATTAATGAACATTTATATACACATTATATTAATTTATATATACATGGTATAAGTTTGCATAAGAAAAAATTGTTATTTTAACTTTTTATTGAAGAAAACCAATTATGATTATTTGGTTTCTGCATCTAGACTGTTTTTAATGTTTCCGCTTGATTTTTGGATGTTTGTAGATGTTTAATGTTTAATAATGTGATTGAAGTTATCTGATTTGAGTTGGCTAGATCTCACGGTGAAGAAGAAGACTGATAAGCACAAACAAAAAGTGCTCCATTGTTATAGCCTGCTCCAGATAAAACCAATTTGTTAAGCCACAAAGATTTCCCCTTTTTACTTTGTCATTTCGATTCCCCTTTTTTACTCTAATTATTTTATGTTTTTTTTCTTCTTAAATTGTGTATAACAAAAGCATTTTCAAAATGACATGGTCACGTGACCATAAACAACAATATGATAGATGTCTTGCAAGATCAAAATTAGGAGTCTGTACCATGGAAAAAGTTAAAGGTTGGAGACATTATCAAGGTGATAGATTTCTTTTAGTTAATTGACATAGTTGTTATTCATATTACTCATATATTTCCCATTTGGCAGGTCCTCTGCTAATAGTGAATCTTCTACCCAGCAATTGAGTCAATTACAGGAATGACCTAGAGTAAGTGTGGAAGGTTTACTTCGAGTCATTGGATGAAGAAAAGTCAGTCTCTCGGAGAGTTTTGCACTCCATCTTTCTTACTAATGCAAGAGAATTCATTTTTGGAAGTAGTTTAGTTGTTTCATAGGTTTCTTAATTTTTTCTATGCAGTCTTTACTCATTTTTAATTCAGTATAACTAATTTCCTTCGCCCCAAGACTTAATCATGTTTTGTTCAATGCGTTTTGTTCAAATAGAGCAATCCCTAGAGACAACCTTTGTTTAAAACTTTCTGGGTAGCAATAACATCTACTTATTTTGGTACCTTATTTTTCATAACATAGTTAGGCTTTGTTTTCTTATGATTCTTATATACGTTAATGCATTCATGTTTTTGGCATCATTTTCAATTCACAAATTATGTCCTAATCTGATTTCAGTGGAGCATTACTTACAGATCATCTCCCTCTCCCCCTATATCTCTCTCTCTTTGTTTGTGTGTGTATGTGTGTATGCTTCAAGAATCTAATAGGAAGCATATGCAAATAGTTCAATTTTCCAAATTCATAGTCTAATGATCAAGATTCTTTATTTTTGTTCCTATCTTGATTTATGTGCTTTTTAGATGGAATTGTTGTTTTGATGGGGACTGATCCTCTCTCTGGTAAAGCTTTGGCTACTGTCCCTTTCCTTATCTTAGGAAACAAGATAGATATTCCATATACTGCCTCTGAAGAGGAGTTGTGTTGCCATTTGGGCATGACCAACTTCACCACAGGCAAGGGCAAGGTAAATTTGAAAAACTCAAATGACCAATGATTTCAAATGGCTTTCTCAGTATATCAATTAGACCATTAGTATGAGATGTCTTGGTATCTTACTTCTAGAATTTTATTGCAATAGTTATGAATTAGAGGCATTGTTAGTACAAATTGCTGTTAGGAAATTGCAGGATATTTCGATTTTATTTCTGGAGAATGACAGAGTCACCCCTTCTCCCCTCCATGAGATATTGAGCAAATGCTACTGGTTTGTTGGTGATTGTTTCTTAAGTAAATGAAAGAAGTAAGTAGCTTTTATTTGACTAGATAGTTAAATTGACTAGACCGCCGTCAGTACTTTTCTTTTTATTTTATTCTCCAAGAAGTAGCATACTTTATCATTGTTTTTATGATGGATTGATTCTGTATTTATAATTTCAAGCTTGGCATCCGAGTCATTAAAAGGATAGTTTGGTTATTAAGAATATTCTAGCATAGCATGGAGTTGGATAAGGGAATTGATAGATATTTTAAAGGTTGATTCAGTATCAAAATTTGTTTACTTGAGCAAATAAATAAAACAGTCAGTATTGCAACAATGTGTGGTTTAAGCAATTAGCTGGACAAGCTTTGTGAATCAGTTGAGGTAATCTTTTATATCGTACCATTTTGGTTTTAGTATTTATATCTTTTATATTCATTATTTTGTTATTATTATCAATTACTACCATGGTCATAGTCAATAATCTATGTGTGACCTGGTGTCAATAAAATGTAAATTTAATTATGGTCATTTGTAATTTCTAACTAGATTTTTCTTTTTGAGAACATTTTTATTTATAACCATACAATGTTGTGATAGTTGAAAGATGGTGATCAGAAAAATCTCATGGATCTTGGGCTTGCTGAGATGGAGAGAAACAAAAGGGTGGAGAATCTCATAGCCAGATGGAGTACTGGAATTGATTTTGCAACATCAATGCTTATTCAAAAAATGCACCATTATTTGTCTTTCACTATAATTTGAAACCTCATAAATTAATATGGATATTAAAGCATAAATTTAAATTATTCAGTACTCTGTTTTACAATTTTGTAAGAGGGATGATAAACCATTATCTAACCTTTGTGCATCAATAGCACGGTTGAGAGTGAGATATTGTTCCCAGAAGATTAAGTACTCCTTTAATGTATTCTTAAATTCTTGCTAGAACTTTCTTTATGCTTCCAATTCTGTCAGTGAGTTTTTATTGGCCTTATATTTGCTTTCGTGAGATAGATTTGGCTTTTTGGCTTTCAGAATTGCATGATCTAGCTAAAGTTTACATATTTATGATAATATTCAATTCAAGTTGTCATTTAAACCATTTTACATATTAGTTGTCACATAAAGGTAATTTACCATTTATTTTTTAGCATGATCAGGTATATATATGCAGGATTTTACTCTCTTGGCATGGTAGGAAATTCCCTATGTTATAATGTTTGGATTAGTTTCTAGACGTTTGTTCCCATCTTGGTTTTGCTGCTCATAAACTTTAGGAGTGAAATCGAAGGAAGGGGAGGCTCAAATGCACAACAGACAAGAAGGCTTTGCTTTGCTACCTATGCATTTCGCAACCTATGAATTTTATAGAGACTAAGATAACATATATTGATTTAGAATAAAAGTCATGTATATGCTAAATGGTTTTGCTCTGGCTATCATCTTCAACTATTATAACCTATTCACAAAGTCACAAGTTTAGTGCAGACATGCCACTTGATGTCTATGTGAAAACTAAGAAGGAAAACCCATTTTCAAATTTCAAATCAATTTAATTTTATGAATTTAGTGTTTTCTTCAAGTTCATGCAATTTATCCATCCCGTTCAATTTTTGAAGTCTGATATTTATACATATTTAACTTCTGATATTTAAAAATGCAGGCTTGCAATTTGCTTACCAGCTTTTATACCAGTTGGATGTTACTGGATACTACTCACTAGCCCTGCATGTACTTAGGATTCATGTCTGTCGAGCTACGGGACAAGAGTTGGTAGAGATTTGGGATATTGCACTTTTAGAAATATATTTGTTATTATTTACTCTGCTTTTTTTATACTAAGTATGTTATTTTTTCTCTTTGTTGTTTGACATGAACAATATTGTAGTTCCTAACTTGCCATATATTGGAAGGCTCATTGTCAACCTATAGAGTTTGAGTCCCATATATAATAAGGTAACATCTTTCCACCGCGCCACAGTTGTCATATGTTCAGTACTGTTGTATAATGAGTGTTGGTGAATGAATCCATTTGTTTTCATGTTCGTTTGTGAGCTTTTTTGAAGTTTAATAACTTTCTAATTTCTCAGTAAATACCACAAAATAAATTTGTCATATTGATTTTATACGTTACTCCTTTCATGTAAAAAAAATGGAGATTGAATATTTTGTATGAAAAACTTCTAAATTATTATCATTGATCATTTTAAAAGAAATTACATTTTAGGATAAAAAATTTATTTTTTACTATATCTCATGCGGAGCCTGAGCCATCATACTATAGATGTATTGTTGTTACTAAAAATGGTTATCATGCACCAAACAAAGAGAGCAAATAAATCAAATAGATATTCAAGAGAGAAGATAAAAAATATAATAGATAAATATATAAATATATTTTTTTAAAATGGTTAACTTATACGATAAGAAACAAATCAAATTGATTTTCAAGAGAGAAGAAAAAATATATTAGATAAATTTTTTTTTTAAATGGTTAACTTGTAGGGAAAAAAAGAAAAATCAAATAGTTTTCTACGAGAGAAAAAGAAAAATACAGTGATGGCTCAATATATTTTCAAAAAGCGGTTAACTTACATGGGAAAAGAGAAAAAATAAATCAAATAGATTTCTAAGAGAGAAGAAAAAATATGATTGATAAATATATTTTCTAAAAATGTTAACTTGCAACAGACAAATGGAACAAATAAATCAAATAGATTTTTAAGAGAGAAGAAAAATAATATTGTTCCGTCCAAATATCTCGGATATGAGATACTCGGCTGAAGGTTGCCTTGGAGGCTGAGATCCAGGCTAAGATGCTGCTCGAGGAGGACGTAAAGGAGGCCACCAGCTGCATTGTCATCGAGCACCGGAAAGGTTTTGACAAAGCCATTGCCCAAGCTGAGGTTCTAGTTCCCGGCATCGACCTTTCGGGGGCCGATGTGAACATGGAGGTGGTGAATGGGGAACTTGTTCCCATTATTCCCGAGGGGGAGGAAGAGGTGGACGTGGTGGGGGGCTCTCCCGACGGTCACATAGAGGCCGAGGAAAGCCATAGGGGGGAGTAGCTGTTGCAGTTTTTGTTTGTTTTTTGTCCATCGTTTGTACTGGGCTCATGCCCTTGTAACCTGACATTACTTGAATGAATATCATTATCATTTTGCTGATTCTTTGTTGTGCCTGGCTTGTTGATCGAATCTTCGGCTAAGGCCGAAATACTCTACCGTCCAAAATGGACGGTGGTCGTTACACGAAAAACACGTGTTTTACGTTTTGCGTTGTCATGCATTAAATGCTTTGGAAACCGTAATGGGTTCACGCAATCGCTGCCTTTTGCTTAGTTTCGAGGTTTGTTTTCCCAACAAACTCTCACGCATGTTACTTCCTTCCTTGCTTATAAATAGGGCCCTTCTGCTGCCTCACTTGTTCATTCCTCATCCTTTTGCATCAGCCAAGTTCGTTTCTTACTTCTCCTCTATCCGAGTAGTTCTATGCTAGCGTCGGGGGTTTACGCTCCCCTCTCCCAGTTAACATCCTTTTTTGGGTTTCACATCCGCCAAAAAGGATGTAAGTGGGAGACGGGATCCAGAATTCCTTGATCCTTCAAGAAGGATGTTAACTGGGAGAATAATAATCTTCGGGAGTCGAGAAAGGGGTAGAGGCCGTCTACTCCCTGAGTTGGCCGAGCACCTCATCATCCAGCTTTCTCAGGGGGAAGTGACTACAGCCTCCCTTAAGAGAAAGTGGTGGCGCTTGATTAGGGGGATTGGGGGCCGTCCGGAGTTGCTCCCTGCTCGATGGGGGACTACTTGTCCCGCCGTGCGGCCCTTATTTTCAATTTCGGCTTTCGACTACATAGTAGTGCTTGGTCCCTTGAATGTACTTTTCTTAGTGTCAAACTCGGCTTTATTTTTGCGCATTGTACTTGGTTTCCTTGAATGTACTTTTCTAGAATCAAACTCGGCTTTATTTTTTGCCTTGCGCATTGTACTCGGTTTCCTTAATAAAATAATGGCTCAGACTCGGCCTTTCCGAATTTTGTTCTTTGCTCATATTCGGCTAATTTCGCGGCTTAAATTCAACGTCTATAACTTAATAATAACTCGGATTCGGCTAGTAAGATCGTGCTTGACCTTTATACTTAACTTTATGGCTCAGACTCGGCCACCAGGCTCAAACTTGGCCTTTAGAATGAAATTGGCTCGGACTCGGCCACCAGTGCTCAAACTTGGCCTTTAGAAGATAACCTAGCTCGAACTCGGCCGTTAGGCTCAAACTTGGCCTTTAGAATGAATTGGCTTGTACTCGGCCACCAGGCTCAAACTTGGCCTTTGAATTTAACGGCTCGGACTCGACCGCGGGCTCAAACTTGGCCCCTTTGATCTGGCTCGAACTCGGCCATTGGCTCGTGACTCGGCCACTAGGCTCAAACTTGGCCTTTTGAATTTAACGGCTCGGACTCGGCCGCCAGGGCTCAAACTTGGCCCCTTTGATCTGGCTCGAACTCGGCCATTGGCTCGTGACTCGGCCACTAGGCTCAAACTTGGCCTTTGAATTTAACGGCTCGGACTCGGCCGCCGGGCTCAAACTTGGCCCCTTTGACTGGCTCGAACTCGGCCATTGGCTCGTACTCGGCCACTAGGCTCAAACTTGGCCTTTGGAATTTAACGGCTCGGACTCGGCCGCCGGGCTCAAACTTGGCCCCTTTGACTGGCTCGAACTCGGCCACCAGGCTCAAACTTGGCCTTTGGAATTTAACGGCTCGGACTCGGTCGCCGGGCTCAAACTTGGCCCCTTTGACTGGCTCGAACTCGGCCATTGGCTCGTACTCGGCCACCAGAATAAGATGCCTGCAAAATAAATACTTCGGCAAAGCAAGAGAAAATAAAACCATATTCATAATAAATTTTGCTTTTTATTGAATGGAGTCCGCAGTGTGCCTCGTTAAAACCTCCCCGGTCAAAACCCATTTTGGGAAAAAATACCGAGGTAGGAAAAAGAGTACAGCACCCGACTATATACATCAGCTGTAATAAAACTTCAAATGAGAGGCATTCCAAGTCCTCGGGATAGGATTTCCCGACAATTCTTCTAACCTATATGCCTCGGTCCCCGGTGTTTTCAGCTACTCGGAATGGTCCTCCCCCGGTTTGCCGCTAACTTGCCTTCCGTGCGGTCCTTTCTCGCTTCCCCTTTTATTCTCAGCACTAAGTCTCCGCGCAGAAAACTCCTTGGCCTCACTCTTGAATTATATCTTCTAGTGGCTCTCTGTTTGCAGGCTTCTTCTCTGATTCTGGCTTCCTCCCTAACTTCTTCTACCAAGTCAAGTTCGATCCTCATATTGCTCTCATTGTCGTTCGGCTCGTGTTGCACACGTCGGAAAGACGGTTCACCAACCTCTATCGGGATCATGGCGTCGGTTCCCGTACGTCACTGAAGGGTGTTTCTTGAGTGGTAGATTGAGGCGTACGGTGGTAGGCCCAGAGAATACTCGGTAACTCCTCTCCGCCCAAGCTCCTTTAGATCTTCCTACTCTTTTCATCAGTTCCCGAGGATGATCTTGTTAGCCGCTTGCCTACGCCCATTGGTTTGGGGGTGCTCAACGGATGTAACTTGGTGCTTGATACCGAGGTTGTCATAGAATTCCTGTAGCTTCTTATCCACAAATTGTCTTCCGTTGTCAGTGACGATTGCAAAGGGAATCCCGTGCCTACAAATAAGGCTCTTCCACACAAATTTCTGCACCTTCTCGGCGGTAATCTTGGCCAAAGGCTCTGCTTCGATCCATTTGGTGAAGTAGTCCACTGCTACCAGTAGGAATTTGACTTGGCCTTTGGCTATCGGGAAAGGCCCCAAGATGTCCATTCCCCACATTGCGAACGGCCAAGGCGAGTTTAATGTGTGAAGCCCCCTTGGGGGGGGTATGATTTACATTGGAAAATCTTTGACACTCATCACACCGCTTCGTCCACTCCATGCAATCAGCTCTGAGGGTAGGCCAATAGTACCCTGCTCGGACTATCTTGGAGGCCATTGATCTGCCTCCACCGTGAAAACCACAGATTCCTCGGTGAACCTCTTCCATGACATACTTGGATTGTGCCCTGGTCAGACATTTTAGCAAAGGCGCCGAGAATCCTCACTTATACAGCTCCCGGCGATTATTGTGAAGTGACTTGCCCCCGAGCCCGACTTTTTGGCTTCGGCCTGATCCGAGGGTAGAGTTTCTGAGGATAAATACTCCCATATAGGTGTCATCCACTCTCGGTCAACCAACTCGTTGGCCATCACCTCTTCTGTTCGGATGCTCGGTTCATTGAGGGTTTCTTGAATAACCGATTCGTGGTGTCCCGGCTTCTTTGTGCTGGCTAGCTTGGACAGCAAATCAGCCCGAGTGTTTTCTTCCCGGGGAATGTGCTCAATAGTGAACTTTTCAAAGCCGGAAATTAATTGGTTGACCTTACACAAATATCTAGTGAGCTGAGGTTCCTTCGCCTGATAGCCTCCGGATATTTGTCCGGTGACTAGTTGTGAATCACTCCGGCACTTAACAGCCTTTGCCCCCATTTCATTCGCCAGCCTTAGTCCCGCTATCAGAGCTTCATACTCGGCTTGATTGTTCGAGGTTTTGAATTCGAACTTTAACGATTGCTCCAAGATCAAATCTCCTGGTCCCTCCAGAATCACCCCCGCTCCACTGCCCCTGACATTCGAGGATCCATCCACGTATAAATTCCACCATATATCCTCGGCCACTGGCTGTGGATGGAGCTCGGCTATGAAGTCAGAGAGGCCTTGTGACTTCAGAGGTCCTCTCATCTCGTATTTCAAGCCAAACTCGGACAACTCTATCGACCAAGCAATCATACGCCCTTGCATTCGGGCTTTTTGAGTATCTGTTTAATCGGGTGATCCGTCTTAACAACCACTTGGTGACTCGAAAGCACGGGCGCAACCGCCGAGCTGCGGTCACCAAGGCTAAGACCAGCTTCTCAATAACTTGATACCGAAGTTTCGGCATCATGAAGCACCCTATCGATGAAGTATACCGGCATTTGGGCTTTCTCTACCTCCCCGATGACGATGATCGCCGATAGCATTCTCGGAGGTCGACAGATATGAGATACAATTCCTTCCCCAGGATGGGTCTTGTTAATATCGGGGGGGGGAGGACAGAAAGTCCTTGAAGTCGACAAAGGCCTTCTCGCAGTCCTCGGTCCACTTGAAGGTTTGGGGCTTCTTGAGTTTGAAGAAAGGCCGAGCTTTCTCTGCGGATTTGGGTAGGAACAGAGATAATGACGCAAGCCGTCCTGCCAATCTTTGTACTTCTTTAACGTTCTGCGGGCTTCTCATCTCAATTACGGCCCGGCACTTATCGGGATTGACTTCAATTCCCCGGTGGGTAAGCATAAAGCCGAGGAATTTACCCCCCTGGACACCGAAAACACACTTCTCCGGGTTGAGCCTCATGTTGTACCTTCTCAGCTGCTGAAATATTTCTTCCAGATCTATAGGGTGGTGGCTGGGGTCATCGGATTTCACCACCATGTCATCCACATATACTTCCATGGTTCTGCCAATTTGCTTCTCAAATACCCGGTCCATAAGTCTCTGGTACGTAGCTCCCGCATTCTTCAGCCCAAACGGCATTACTCTGTAGCAGTAATTTGACCCCTCAGTAATGAAGGCTGTTTTCTCCTCATCCGGGGGGTACATTCGAATTTGGTTGTACCCGGAGTATGCATCCAAGAAGCTTAGAATTCTGTATCCGGAAGCCCCGTCAACCAGCCTGTCAATACTCGGCAAGGGATAAGGGTCTTTTGGGCATGCTCTGCTCGATCCGTGTAATCAGTGCACATGCGCCACTTGCCGTTTGCTTTCTTGACGAGAACGACGTTGGCCAGCCATGTGGTGTATTCTACTTCTCGGATAAAGTTGGCCTTGACCAACTTCGCTGTCTCCTCTTCCACTACTTTTCTCCTCTCTTCACCTAATCTCCTTTTTCTCTGGGCCACTGGCTTCGCCTCGGGACAGATTGCCAATTTATGGCATAAAAAGTTGGGATCAATTCCGGCATGTCGATGTGGTCCAGCGAAAAGATCGGCATTTCTGCGCAAAGACTTGCTTTATTTCTTCTTTCAGAGTAGGCTCAAGGTGACCACCGAGTTTAGTGCACTTTGCTCAGCCGCGCGCCGAGTTGGAACTTCTCTAGCTCCTCAATAGGTTGTGGACGTTGTTCCTGCACGTCCATCCCGGGATCCAGCTCAACGGAGTTTATCAATTCACCGCCTTGTCCTTCCCCCCTGTCTAGGGTTTCTAATGGCAGTGCGGGTTTAAGTTTGCTCACCCGCAAACTATCAAGCATAGCATTGTCTTGCCATCCTCTCGATCTACTCGGACAGCCACTATGTCCCCCGAGCTGGAGGGGAACTTCATCGTGAGGTGGGGAGTAGAGACCACGACCCTAACTCGTTCAAGGACGGCCTTCCGATCGGGGATATTATACGACGTAACAGCATTAACTAGCACATACCTGACCATGATGGTTTTAGAAGCTCTGCCATCGCCAAAAGTGGTCAAGAGGTCAATATATCCCCGAGTATCAACCTGCTCCCCTGCGAAGCCAACGAGTTTACTGTCGTACGGCTGAATTGATTTCTCCAGGATCCCGAGCTTCTGAAACGTTGAGTAATACAATATATCCGCGGAGCTCCCCGATCGACGAGGGTTCTTTTGACCGAGAAGTTGGCCAACCGTACGGTGATCACCATGGGGTCATCCCGATTGGGATCTACTCCCACAAAATCTTCATCGAGAAAAGATAATAGGGGGGAACTTCGGGAGGCTTGCCGGATACCGAGGTGACAGCTCGGATGATCCGCAGGTGTCTTCTCCGAGCTGAACTTGTTGTGCCTCCCCCTGCGAACCCTCCCCGAGATGGTGTTTATCACCCCCGGATGACATTATCCTCTTCCCGTCTTTCGTTCTCGCCTTTCTCTCGGTCTCTCGCTCTCTCTCATCATTCCGCCGATCGCCTCCTCCTAAGCCGGTCACCCTCTCTCCTTCTCGTTTCCACCGCGCCTCTCATTGTTGTTGTTGTTTCTTCGGACAAAGTTGTTGAGGTGGCCAGCCTGAACCAGTTCTTCAATTTTATCCCGTAGGACCCAAAGCACTCCTCGGTGGTATGGCCATAGTTGCGGTGATACCGACAATGCTTCAGCGATCCGCGTTTGGGGTGTGGCCACTCTTTGGGAGCCTGCGAAGCTCCGCGCCAGACGCTTCCTCGAACACCCGAGCCCGATTTGTATTGAGGGGAGTATAATGATCATACTTCGGTCCCCTTTGGAAATGCTCGGCCAGGCCTTTCAATCTCGGCTTATCACCCCCTGCCCTCCTCTTGTCTCTACCTTCCGCTTGTCGGCCTCATCGGTCCGATCCCTTTTCTTGGACTCCTCCACCTCCTCCATATTGATGTAACCTGCAGCTTTTCTTCTCCGTTCGTCCATATCGGCTGGTGGTTTCCGAGCTAAGTACCTAGCAAAAGGGCCAGGTCTCAACCCGGTGAGGATGGTGTGCAGTGCAACATCGGCACTGAGATTGGGGATGAGTACCGCCTCCTTGCTGAATCGGCCATGAAGTTGCGCAGGATTCATTCTTCTCTTGCCTAAAGTTCACCAGTGAGGCCGAGGTTTTTGGTGGGCTCGGCTCATGGCAAACCGAGCGCCGAACTTAGCCACAAATGTATCAAAAGAGTCCACCGAGGTGGGGGTAGCTGGGTGTACCAAGTCAACGCTGCCTCCTTCAGGTGTGGTTGGGAAAACTTTGCACATGACGGGCGTCGTCATCCGTAAGAAGGTACATCTGCGTGGTGAAGGCGCCCAAGTGGCGCTCGGGTCTCGAGGTGCCGTCATATTTGTCAATGTTGATGGGCTTGTAGTTAGCCGGCAAGGGGACCCCCATGATATCGTTCGTGAAAGGATGCCTCGGCTTCCGCAGCTGGCCTTGTCATTAAGTCTGTTCGTTTGGAGTGAAAATTGCGGGGGCTCGCTAGGGAATCCCTCTTCCTCTCGCTCGGTTGTTGTGGTGGGAAGCCGGAGGTGAGGACCCCCTTCCCGATACAAGTTTTGGACCCCTCAATCTCGGGAGGTCGGCGCTCTCTTTCATGTGAGGAAGAGACCGACCTTTCCTCGCTCTGCTCTCTCTCACGACGGTCATTCTCACGGCGGATTTCTTCATTCTCCTTCTCTTCTCGCGCTGCAACCTGCGCGAGAAGCTCTCGAACCACGGGATTGTCGATCATTCCTGCTGGGCCTACGGATTGTTCTCCATTATCCCCGTTAACTCCGTTGTTGGCATTCCTTGGCTCCTCCCCTCCCTGCAGTTTCCGCTTCTCGTCCTCACCATTTTGTGTGGTATGGGAAAATATTTGCTTCGATTCCCACAGACGGGCGCCAAATGTTCCGGTCCAAATATCTCGGATATGAGATACTCGGCTGAACGAGGATTAGTGGGGTGTTTTTGGATTGTGCTTGACAGAATGTGGATTCTGCTCCTACGTATCCAAAAGGGAATCAAAGCAAACGTAGTTCTGAATGAGGGGTAAGCCCCCTATTTATAGTGATCTCTCAGGATCAAGCTCCGAAATAAGCGGAGGAATATTTGGATCAGATCGTCGATCATGAGGAGAGATATCCGGAGCCTGATTATCCGGAGTGACATTATGGCTAGCGAGATATTCGGCCCAGTTAGCTGCGGATGGATAGCTTGGGGCCGAGTAGTTATCCTCGGGTGTCAGGTGTGCTGACATGTCCTCGGCTTCAGAGGAGTTTGGGCCAAAGCCCATTCGTGGGGGTAAGCTCGGTTGGTCCAGTGTATAGACGAGTTCTCGGTCTTACATTCTCGGCCAGTACAAATATAATTGATAAATATATTGTATAAATATAAATATGGTTAACTTATAAGGGAAAATGAGATAAATAAATCAAATAGTTTTTAAAATGAAAAAAAAACATAATATAATGGATAAATATATTTTTCTAAAACAGGTTAACATTCGTAAGAAAAGATGAGAGATAAATCAAACGAATTTTTCACAGATAATATTCATAAATCAAATAGAAGATTTATTTTTATATTTTACATAACGACATTATCAAATATTTTTCCCTAAAAAATTTAAAATTATAGTACCATTAAAAATGTTTGACTTTTATGATAAATATTTTAGAAGTCACACATATGGTGATTTGTGATTAGATTGATTTGCGCCATTAGTGTAAAGTTTAGAAATCATAGCATTCGTAACTCTGAAGATATTTAGAATAAGAATAATACTTTTTTTAATGGCATATCAATTTATAATTAGTTAACAATACAAAAAATATTTACACTTACAATACATGTCAATTAAATCCATATAATTATTTAATATATAATCTAATAATAAAAATTATATATATAATTTTAGGTTATTTAATATATCTTATGCTATATATTTTTTTTTTATGACATATTATGCTATATCTTATAATTATGTAATATAGTATATCATGATATATATTAGAATTTTTTTTTTGACAAGTATGATATATATTAGATAATTATATAATAATAATAATAATAAATAATACAATAATATATAACACAAAACACCAAAATAATTTTTGTAAAGTATAAAACATAACCCGTGCATTGCACGGGTGTAGATACTAGTGCTCTTTCATTGATATCAATCTCTGAACTAGTAGAGTAAAAGTGGTACAAAATAGCTTATCCTCCTTATGCACTAAACATCTACATATATAGGCCATAGAAAATAAATGCTCCCTCCACTATCTCTTAACCACTAGTCTAATTGTTCCTCCCATTATCTCTCAACCGCTGGTCTAACTGCTCCTAATTTATCTAGACAGTACACAAGTCCCCCAAGCTCTGAACTTCAAAGAGGAGAAAGATCTTTAAGAGATGTCTTCAGGAAAATATGAGCTTTTTCCAAGCTGATTTGCCGATGTCTTCAAAGAAACATACGGTGTGTCTCGTTAAAACCTTCCCGGGCAAAATCCTTTTTCAGGAAAAAAGCTCGGGGTAGGAAAAAGAGTACACCCCTGAAAGAACTCTGATAGACATCTTCAAGAATATTGAACTTTTTCTGAGCTGATCATACATGCTTCAACGTTTTCTCCTTATTTGTCTTCCTCTTAGAAAACCGAAGGAATTTCTTCTTGCTTCGGGTTCCGCTTCTTCTTGTCTTTTGCCTCTCCTCCTTTTTTTTTTAGCTCCTGCTTCTTCTTCCTTCATTCCTCCTCTTCTTCCTTCTCCTTCTTGCTTCTTCTTCCTTCATTCTTCTTCTTCTTCCTTCTTCTTCTTCCTCATCCTGAGTAAGCCGAGCTTTCAGCTCTTACTTCTTCTTCGTGCTTATGCTTCTTGTTTCTTCTTCTCTTCCTCTTATTTTTCATCTTCCTCTTCTTGCTTCTGCTGCTTCTTGTTTCTTCTTCTTATCTTCCTCTTCCTCCTCCTCCTCCTCCTACTCCTCATCTTCTTCTCCTCCTCTCCTCCTCCTCCTCCTCCTCCTCCTCCTTCTTTTTCTTCTTGCCTCTCCTCCTTCTTTCTTATCTCTGGCTTCTTCTTCCTTCATTCCTCCTCTTCTTCCTTCTCCTTCTTGCTTCTTCTTCCTTCATTCATCTTCCTCTTCCTCATCCTGAGTAAGCCGAGCTTTCAGCTCCTACTTCTTCTTCTTGCTTATGCTTCTTGTTTCTTCTTCTTCTCTTCCTCTTATTTTTCGTCTTCCTCTTCTTGCTTCTGCTGCTTCTTGTTTCTTCTTCTTCTCTTCCTCTTCCTCTTCCTCCTCCTCGTCTTCTTCTCCTCCTCTCCTTTTTATTTCTCCTCTCCTCCTCCTCCTCCTCCTCCTCCTCGCCTCTCCTCCTTCTTTCTTATCTCCTGCTTCTTCTTCCTTCATTTCTCCTCTTCTTCCTTCTCCTTCTTGCTTCTTCTTCCTTCATTCCTCTTCTTCTTCCTTCTTCTTCTTCCTCATCCTGAGTAAGCCGAGCTTTCAGCTCCTACTTCTTCTTCTTGTTTATGCTTCTTGTTTCTGATGTGCGCGCTGCGGATGCACGCTCGTGCGTATCCGGCAAGTGTACCGGACTGCCGTCAAGTAATAAAAGATATCGAACCCACAGAGACTGTGTTCTCGAATCGCAATTAAATTCTAATCGATTATATCTGGACTTTGTAAAGGGTTTTGAAAAAGGTTTTGAATTTGAAAATTAAAAGATAGATGAGCAGAAAACAAATGTTTATGGGGTTTTCGATCTAAAACGGATTCCTAGGGATTTGGGTTACCTTTGAGGCTGTTTATGTTGCTAACAGATTTACCTTTGTTGATTACCAAAATTGCCTTGAAGGCGAGTTTATCCTCTGATAGCTTAAGCTCCCTCTCGGGTTACAAAAGCCGTGCCCAATTGACCCGACCCCTACTCTCGTGGTAGTCGATCCCAGATTGGACCCTTTGCGTTCAGTGACAACCCGTTGCTCCTCGAGGGACGGCTTCTAACTCTCGTGATTTCAGTCCCAAGTCTGACTTCTATAGGTCCGACACCCAAGTTCACCGCTAGGTTCCTCCTTGAAATGTCTCGGTCATGCAAATAACCTAAGTTCACCGCTAGGTTCCTCCTTGGATCATTCACATCTCACAAACCAGTGGCTGCCGGGCTTTACGAGTGAATCACCCTAGAGATCCTAAGTTCACCGTTAGGTTCCTCCTTAGAACGTCTATGTCACGTAAATAAACGGTTGCCGAAATTTATGAGTGATTAACACTAGAAATCAGATCTAAAACAATTATGAAATCAACAATGGTTTCAACATCAAATTAACATCATTTACAAACCTCGGGCAGAGCCCTAATCCCTAGAAACTAAGCTACTACTCCAGTCTTGCCATGGAGATGACAAGCTGGGTTGACAACATAGTGAAAATCAGAAAAGGGAAAAGAAGAGGAGAAGAGAGATCTAAGCCTAGAGTAGTAGCCCCTAATGTGTTGATCATTCTCGTATGATCCCCCCTGTATCTGATGCCTTGGTCCATATTTATAGAAATGGGGAAGTTAGAGTCCCAAACCAACTCAAAATCTGATCTATTTCGGTTTCTTCAGGTCCAAGTAATGCGCGTCACGGCCGTGATGGCCATCACGGCCTGGCCGATTTGATCTCTGCCTCGGCACTTTTGGAAAATCCGGTTTCGCGGGCGAGAATGTGCTCCGCGTCGCGAGCCCTCGTTTCATGGCCGTGAAGAATTTCACGGCAGGGCCGTGATGTGCTCCGACTTTTGGTGGTTTTGGGTCACGGCCGTGATGGCTATCACGCGCCGGCCGTGACAGACTCGACTTGAGCCTTTCTTCTTTTTCAGTTTTGCTCGATCATGGCCGTGATGGGCATCACGGCTAGGGCCGTGATGGGCTCTGTTTGGCTCATTTTCTTCAGTTTTAAAGCTCCATCTTCATCCAAACTTCATCATGGTTGATCTTGAGCAATTTACCCTTGATATCTGCAAAACAACACACGAAAACCGCCTTACCCGTTCCAAAGGAAAATTAACCTAAAATCTAATAAAAATATGCCTAAACTACATGAAAATGCATGCAAAATGATGGACAAAGATGAGGTGGAATCACACTCATCAAATCACCCCAAGCTTGAAACTTTGCTTGTCCTCAAGCAATTACTCAGGCCATAAGATATAAATCTTTCAAAGCATGGATAGTGAACTAAGAACCCTAGAAGCTAATCCAAGTAATAGGCATTTTTAATAAGCATTCAAGAGATAATCAAGTTCAAGTCCAATTAGAAGCTTAGGTTCTTCAAGTTCATGTCCTCACTGATTTGGGCACTCATCTCACCTCACTCAAGTGTTTTAGGGTTTATGACAATTCACTCCATTTCCTCAAGGAAAGTATTTTACCATAGGCTTGACTATTAACCAAATCTCCACTTTATTTATGAAAACACTTAAGAATCAAGAGGTCTTTTCCTTTGGTTGTAATGTGGCCATGGGATTTATTGTAAGGTGGGAAAATCAAGGAAAGGGAATTTCAAGAAGGCTAGACAGATTATCAAACATTATAAAGCATGACACCTTCTAAAATACCCCTTTTTGGGTTTTGGTTTACTTTTCCACCTTTCTCTTCTTCTTTTTTTTTTTCTTTTTTCTTTTTCTTTTCATTTCTCACTTTCTTTGTCATCCCCTTCTCCATTTTTTTCTGTTTATTTCATTTTTATTTGTTTGGAGAAGGGGAGCTTTTTAGCTCAAGAGAAATTACTTTCTAGCTTTTTCATCCCATACTTTTTCCAACTACCATTTTGCCCTTTTTGTAATACTTTAAAAGGTGCCATACCAAGCATTATTTATCCAAGCAATTCAAGGTACCAAGAAAAGTATTTTTTTCTTTAGGCTCAAAATTGGGCAACTAAGGGGTAGCATTTATCATTCAAAGCTCGGGAGGCCAGAAAAATACCTAATGCCTCAATCATTTCCAAAAATGTTTTCAGAAATTTTTAAGTTTTGAAATGGTTTCAAGTCAAGTTCTAGAAAATACAGTCCATGAGGAATTAAATCACTCTTGCACAAGAAATGGGGTAGATTTAGTGAATACCCCTTTTGGCTCAAAATCTTACATTTAGTAGTTCAAAAATCAGTGAGGTACACAAGTCTAAGGAACCACATGCTAATTATCAACTATCAAATGACTATCTCAAGAAATTTCATTTTTAGCCATATCACAAGAATAATGAAAAATTGGGTTCAAAATTCACTATCTCAATTCATTTGGCTCCAAGTTCTCACAATCGGATGCATGTTCTAAGTGAGGGGAAATCTAGAGAATGTGATCATACCAATCTATGCCTATGTGAATGCAATATGAATGCAACAATGCAAATGCAAAAATAAATACCCCCACCCCAAGCTTGATTACTTACATTGTCTCCAATGTAAATAATCAAGTCGGAGAGGAGAAAAATGGAACAACTTACCGAGTCGGGAGCGGGTGTTGGCTTCACATTCCAGTCAAAACTTGGGTAGAAATTGTATCACGGCCGTGAGGCTTATCACGGGCAGGCCGTGATCGTTTCTGATCCTCAGGAGTTGCCCTGTCACGGCCGTGATCTACATCACGGCTAGGCCGTGATGCTCTCTGGCTTTGGCATCCTACTCATCACGCCCGTGATGGTTGTCACGGCTAGGCCGTGATCCTTTCGTGCTCTTATTTAGTTCATCACGGCCGTGACCACTTGTCACGGCCGGGCGTGATGGCCTCCGACTTTATTTTTTTATGCTCTTCTTCTCTTTCTCAACCTGAAAACACTAGACAAACTTATTAATGATATTTTTGCCTCTTGATCTTCTCAAATTATTCAAGAGGTTAAATCAAAAACAAAAGGAAAAAGGGAAAGAAAACTTGGGTTGCCTCCCAAGAAGCGCTTATTTATGGTCTTAAGCTTGACCATACTTTCTTAAGTCACCCGGGTCATTGGGCGTAGAAGTGCAGGCACACTTCTCTTCCATGGAGCTCCTTCAAATAGCCGTTTTGCTCATACGGCCCGATGAACGCTTCGCTTTGCTCTTTTCTTTCGGAGCTTCCTAGCCTTCCTTCCTCCCGGCGGAAGTATTGTTTCTGCATGGACAGCAATTCCAACCTCACCACTGGGTGCATCTCCAACCATGCATATCTTTGGGGTTGCTTCCATGCTAAGTTCTTTCTCTACCGCTGGAGACGTTACATCAATTCTGCACACATGGCTCTCAAAAGGAGGGTTGTTACAAGAGTTAGTCAACTAAAAATTTACCCTACCTTCCTCTACATTTAGAGAGAGTTTGCCATTTCTTACGTCTATTAATGCTCCAGCGGTTGCCAAGAATGGCCTTCCTAAAATGATGGGGAATTTAGAATTCCCTTTCATGTCCAATACCAGGAAGTCGGTAGGGATGAGAATTTTCCCTACCTTTACAGGAACATTCTCTAGTATGCCTAGAGGAGTCCTAGTCGAGCCATCCGCAATTTGTAAGGGGAATTTGAATGGTCTCAACTCTTTGCTTCCCAACCGTTCCATGATAGTGAGGGACATCAAGCTCGTGCTAGCCCCTAGGTCACATAAGGCTTGGTTAATTTGCAGTTGTCCGATCGAGCAAGCGATTGAGAAACTACCTGGGTCTTTCAGTTTAGTAGGCATTTTAGTCTCTACATCTACTTGCTTTTTCCTAACCAACCTTTGTGGGAAAGGTATCGGGGGTTGGTACGGTGGTGGAGGGACATATTTCGGTTCTGGCTCTTCTTTTTCGTTCGTGTCCTCCTCCGGTTCCACGTCCATTTCAGCTACCCCCACCCCAAGCTTATCATCCCTCAAGTGTATGACATTGCAATGCTCATTGGGATTTGCTTCGGGTTGCCCCGGGAATGCACCCTTAGGTCTCGAGTACGTGCTGGCTTGTTGGGCAATCTGGGTTTCTAGCATCTTGTTATGAGTTGCTAAGTTGTCTACCTTATAAGCTAGAACCTTTATAGCCTCACTCACTGCCCTTCCTTGTTGTCTAAACTCCTCATTATGTTTTGTCTGAGTTTCGACAAAACTTTCAAATAAAGTCTCGAGTTTAGATCTTTGTACCTGAGGGTACCCCGGTGTGGTTCTCTTATTACCTTGACCTTCTTGGAACTCATGATTAAGCGTGTTGCTGTAGTTGCTGTAGGAGAGGTAAGGGTTGTTCCTTCTTTGGTTGTAGGGATTTGGGGGAGCATAGTTGGGCAGCTTCGGGTTCGTATCATAGTAGTTGTTACAAGAGTTCACTTGCTCACCCGAAGCGCGGGATCCATGTGGGCATCCCATCATGTCATGTCCCTGCATTCCACAAATCTCACAAACAAGGTTAGTAGCACCTAATGCACTCACATTAGCTCTTTCAAGCCGATCAAAACGTTTATTAAGTGAGTCTATCTTTGACATAATAAGATCTGTGCTATTTACCTCAAACTTACCCCCCGAAATCTTGTTCGGGTTATTACCTCTTTCGGATCCCCATTGGTGGTAGTTGGTGGCGACATTCTCGATGATGTTGAATGCCTCAGTGAGAGGCCTATTCATAAACGCTCCACCGGCTGCAGAATCTAGTGACACCTTCGAAGAGTAATCCAATCCGTTATAGAAGGTGTGCACTATTAACCACCTCTCGAGTCCGTGATGTGGGCACGACTCCAGCAGTCCCCTTGTATCGATCCCAAGCTTCCGATAATGATTCTCCGTCTTTTCGGAAGAAGCCGGTGATCTCGGGTTCTTATGTAGGCCGTCTTGGATGGAGGGAAGAATTTCTCCAAGAACGCCTGCTCCAGTTGGTTCCAAGTGGTCAAAGTGTTAGTGGGGATTTGCTTAAGCCAGGCCTTCGCCTTTCCAGGTGAGAGATGAGGGGACCAGTCTCAAACGCACAACATCGATCGAGGCTCCATGAATCCGGATTGCATCGGTGAACTCTAAAAATGTCTCTATGTGATCGGTCGGGTCCTCCGAAGGCAATCCTCCGAATTGATGTTGCCTAATCATGTTGATTAGCATAGGTGGTATGGTATAGTTTTCCGCCTCAATCTCTGGCCTTGCAATCCCAGTTCGCAAGCCTCTCGCATTTGGGGCTGCGTAATCCTTCAAAGGTTTTGTATCCGGTTGATTCGCCATGAGTGGAACGGGACTCAACCTTTCTCCCTCTCTTTGTAGTCTTCTACGTCTGTGGAAGGTCCTCTCGATCTCCGGATCAATCTCACTAAGGCTCCCAAGACTTAGAGATCTTTGCATATAACACAAGAGAGATGGATACAATTGAAGGAAAAGAAATTTTTTTTTTTTTTTAATATTTCAGAAATAAAAATCAAACAAAAAGAAAAGATCCAGAAAAATCAATTCAAAATTTGAATTGAAATTCGAAATGGCACAGTCCCCGGCAACGGCGCCAAAAACTTGGTGTCGCGCTGCGGATGCACGCTCGTGCGTATCCGGCAAGTGTACCGAACTGCCGTCAAGTAATAAAAGATATCGAACCCACAGAGACTGTGTTCTCGAATCGCAATTAAATTCTAATCGATTATATCTGGACTTTGTAAAGGGTTTTGAAAAAGGTTTTGAATTTGAAAATTAAAAGATAGATGAGCAGAAAACAAATGTTTATGGGGTTTTCGATCTAAAACGGATTCCTAGGGATTTGGGTTACCTTTGAGGCTGTTTATGTTGCTAACAGATTTACCTTTGTTGATTACCAAAATTGCCTTGAAGGCGAGTTTATCCTCTGATAGCTTAAGCTCCCTCTCGGGTTACAAAAGCCGTGCCCAATTGACCCGACCCCTACTCTCGTGGTAGTCGATCCCAGATTGGACCCTTTGCGTTCGTGACAACCCGTTGCTCCTCGAGGACGGCTTCTAACTCTCGTGATTTCAGTCCCAAGTCTGACTTCTATAGGTCCGACACCCAAGTTCACCGCTAGGTTCCTCCTTGAAATGTCTCGGTCATGCAAATAACCTAAGTTCACCGCTAGGTTCCTCCTTGGATCATTCACATCTCACAAACCGGTGGCTCAGGGCTTTACGAGTGAATCACCCTAGAGATCCTAAGTTCACCGTTAGGTTCCTCCTTAGAACGTCTATGTCACGTAAATAAACGGTTGCCGAAATTTATGAGTGATTAACACTAGAAATCAGATCTAAAACAATTATGAAATCAACAATGGTTTCAACATCAAATTAACATCATTTACAAACCTCGGGCAGAGCCCTAATCCCTAGAAACTAAGCTACTACTCCAGTCTTGCCATGGAGATGACAAGCTGGGTTGACAACATAGTGAAAATCAGAAAAGAGAAAAGAAGAGGAGAAGAGAGATCTAAGCCTAGAGTAGTAGCCCCTAATGTGTTGATCATTCTCGTATGATCCCCCCTGTATCTGATGCCTTGGTCCATATTTATAGAAATGGGGAAGTTAGAGTCCCAAACCAACTCAAAATCTGATCTATTTCGGTTTCTTCAGGTCCAAGTAATGCGCGTCACGGCCGTGATGGCCATCACGGCCTGGCCGTGACGGTCTCTGCCTCTGGCACTTTTGGAAAATCCGGTTTCTCGCGGGGCGAGAATGTGCTCGCGTCGCGAGCCCTCTGTTTCATGGCCGTGAAGAATTTCACGGCAGGGCCGTGATGTGCTCTGACTTTTGGTGGTTTTGGGTCACGGCCGTGATGGCTATCACGGCCAGGCCGTGATGAACTCGACTTGACCTTTCTTCTTTTTCAGTTTTGCTCGATCATGGCCGTGATGGGCATCACGGCTAGGCCGTGATGGGCTCTGTTTGGCTCATTTTCTTCAGTTTTAAAGCTCCATCTTCATCCAAACTTCATCATGGTTGATCTTGAGCAATTTACCCTTGATATCTGCAAAACAACACACGAAAACCGCCTTACCCGTTCCAAAGGAAAATTAACCTAAAATCTAATAAAAATATGCCTAAACTACATGAAAATGCATGCAAAATGATGGACAAAGATGAGGTGGAATCACACTCATCAGTTTCTTCTTCTTCTCTTCCTCTTCTTGCTTCTGCTGCTTCTTGTTTCTTCTTCTTCTTCTCTTCCTCTTCCTCCTCCTCGTCTTCTTCTCCTCCTCTCCTTTTTCTTTCTTCTCTCCTCCTCCTCTCCTTCCCCTCCTTCTTTCTCCTCCTCCTCCTCCTCCTTATTCTCCTCCTCCTCCTCCTCCTTTTGCTGCTTCTTTTTTTTGCCACCAATCTCTTCTTCTTTTCCGTCCTCCTTTTGGTAAACCGAGCTTCCTTTCTCCTCCTCCTCCTCCTCATCCTCCTCATTCTTCTCCTTCTCATTCTCCTCCTCCTCCTCCTTTTGATGCTTTTTTTTTTGCCACCAATCTCTTCTTCTTTTCCGTCCTCCTTTTAGTAAACCGAGCTTCCTTCTCTCCTTTTTCCCCTTCTTCTTCCACTTTCTTCTCTCCTTCTTCCCCTTCTTCTTCTTACTCTTCCTTTTCTTCTTCTCTCATTCTTCTCCTCCTTCTCATTCTTCTTCTTATTTCTTGGTAATCCGTTGGCTTATCATGTTTTATCTATTATTTTAGAGTGAATTTAATCAATTAAGTTAAGTTAAATACTTGATTTAGCCCAAATTAGATTTTGTTTTTCTATTTTTGTTATTTTAGAGTCAATGTGTGCAATTAATTAACTTTAATTAGATTTTCGTTAGTTTCCTCATGTTTTTCTTATTTTAATTTTTAGGAAGATATTAAGAACAAATGAGAGGCACGTCTTAAGAAATTCAAGAAATAAAAGGATCATTGACAACTGATAAATGAAGCTACAAGAAAAACAAGCAGATGAATATTTTACTTGCAAATAAAAGGTGAAAGTGCTACAAATCAAATTGCTAAATTTTTTTTTACAAGGCTGGCCCATCCAATTTGAATTGCCACGTGAAGTGAAGATTGCCATACAAATTGGAATTTGAAATTTTGGCAATTGAAATAGTTGCTGAATCAGCGTGAATGGACTTACGGAGGGCCCATGTTACTTCAATTGCAATTTCAAATAAATTGGGAAATTGAAAAAGGGCGTCAGTGGAGGAGACCTACAATATATAAAAGGTTGCGTGGTCCCGCGTAGTCGGAGCGTGAGGCATCCTTTTTTTATGGAGTAATCCTCTTTTTAAAGAGAATGATGAAGCTATTTTTTGATGACATAGTTTAGTGCGTTGTGATTGGGAGGTGATTCGTGCTTAAGACTTGAATTAATAATACCATTTGAACATTACTAGGGATATAATAGGAAAGCGGTGTAATCGCTATCTAATTGGGGATTGAATAAATTGGGAAATTGACGACCTGCAATCGTAGATAATTCCTTTTGAAAATCGGAAGTGACATTAGGAAAATTGAGGGTTCCGATTGACAAAGAAATTAAATTGGACATAGGGATAAGGAGATAAAAACTTGGATAATTTGTTTGATAGGATAGGTGAATTCGTGACCTTAAAGCCTTAGTCATAATCAAATCTCATAAGAATCTTTTAGAATCTTTAATTGATCATTTTTTATTTAATCTCTGATTTAATTTTCTCTCACTTCATAACCACTTCTATTTGATTTGGTCAAATGCTTTGAAATTCCTTATTAAAATTAGTTAAATTGGTCTTCCAATCCTTGTGTTTGACATCGGTATTTACTTACCGTGTTTTATTACTTGCAACGAAACGGTACACTTACCGAATCGGCATCAAGTTTTTGGCGCCGTTGTCAGGGATTGGCACAATCAATTTTCCTAATTTTAGGGAATTTGATTCTTTTGATTAAGCCATTTTTAATTTAATTTTCTTCAATTTTATCTATTTTTACTTCTTCGATCCACTTGGTCTTGCCTTGTTTTTGTGTATGCAAGGTACCCTTCCACAGGAGAACTAGCTATTTGATCCCGAGATCACCAAGACCGAGAAGAGGTTGATGAAGGAATTTAAAGAGAGGAGGAGACTTGAAACAAACCAACCCGTCAATCTTGAAGAGATGGCGGAAGAAAATCCACCACCTCCTCCTCCTCCGGTTTACAAGCCTCTTTATGAGTACAATCTTCCTAACTTGGATGATTGTGTTTCTAGTGTTGTCAAGCCTCCCATCACGGCTAATTCATTTGAGATGAGGGATGTTGCTCTGCATCTGGTGCAAAAAGATCAATTTGATGGGAGTCCACGCCAAGACCCTCACAAGCACATCACTCACTTCTTAGATGCTTGTGTTGTGAATCCGGCAAGTGTACCGGGTCGTCGCAAGTAATAAAAACACGGTAAGATATTACCGAGGTCGAACACAAGGATTGGGCTACCAATTCAACTAAATTGTCAAGAAATCCGATACGTTGGTTAAGCAATAGAGGGTGGTTGAGAGAAAGAGATTGAGATTGCAATTCAAGAATCAAATCAAATAACGCTACGGTGATTAAAATCAGAAATTAAATGCATCCAAGGTCTCAAATCCACCTACCCAATCATGTTAAGTACCCAAGTGATGATGTATTCCTTCCCTAAGTTCAATTGCAATGTCAACCGGGACCCCCTAAATTCTCCTATATCCACTGTCGTGCTCAATAGGACGTATTCGATGATTGGATTAATCACTTGTTCGGTCTCATAATCCCTAATCTCGAATTCTATTAAACCTTGTTCCCTATATGGTTGCACTAATCAAATAAATCCACGGTCGTGCTCATTATTCGATTAATGATTCCAATTCAAGTTCTAAAACGCTTCCCGCCGTTTGGCCTCAAACACGTTAACAAGTTAATCACGCACACATTTGATCATCTCTATCAATTCGGAATTGGAAAACATTTATGATCCCGATTCAAGTTCTGAACGCGAATCGCCTTTCTCGCCTCAAACACGTTTAACAAATTAATCACGCAATACATATGATCAAACATTCAAATCAGAATCGAAATCATCAATTAAAAAGAGAGAGAACACATACATCATATGAACACTACACAGCCATGGGTGGCTTCATCGATCCCTCGGACGAGGGGATTAGTTCCTCATGCCCGTGACGACACACAAACAATCGGCAATAATCTCCATAATAACAAACTAAAAGAAGAAAAGAAAAGAAGACGGAGACGCAGGTTCAAAGACAAGGATTCGCACTACTCGATCTACACAAGTGGCTAACAACTCCCCCATTCCGATCCGATATGGCCTTTAAATAAGGATTCTTTTTCGCCACTCGCGGGCGAGCTTACTCTCGCGACGCGAAATTAAGCATTGGCGCGCTTCAAATTTTGTATTTTCGCGAGGCGAGCTTGTATTCGCGGGGCGAGTCTTCAAACCCTAATCTGTCACAACCGTGATATCCATCACGGCTAAGCCGTGATTGCCTCTGTCTTCCATGGTCCCCAAGGACTTGCGAGGCGAGACACAATTCGCGGGGCGAGTCTTCAATTCTGGGCTGTGACCTTCATCACGGCTAGGCCGTGATGTTCTCTGACTTCCAAGTCTTCATTCTCTCGCGAGGCGAGCTTCCTCTCGCGGGGCGAGTCTTCAAACCTTCATTTGTCACAGCCGTGACCTTAATCACGACTATGCCGTGATAGTCTCTGTCTTGCTGGTCTTCAGACTCTCGCGAGGCGAGAGTACACTCGCGGGGCGAGTGTCTCAGAATTTCAATTTCCACTATTTCTTTGCTTTCCTTGACTCCCGGAGCTTCACTTTATTTACCTGAAAACACAAAAGCACCCACAAGCGTAATTCTATCCAAAATAAGCTAAAAACTACACAAAAGACGCAAAACGAGTCAAAGTCCAACTCAGGAACAAAACAAGGCAAATTTGGGCGAAAACGAGAGTGAACTCGAATAAATAGACACATAAACCCTAGTTCATCTAGTCATAAAACTAGATAAGCCAGAGGCTTATCAGCTTGCGACATGTTCAAATATCCAGGAATGTCAGAAGACGCCTTTTGTTTGCGGCTATTCCCTTTCTCTCTTCAGGATAGAGCACGTGATTGGTTGGACTTACACTTGGATCGTGCGAGCATCACTACTTGGGAACATATGGCTCAGAAGTTCCTCACAAGATTCTTTCCTCCTCAGAAAGCGGCACAGTTGAAGATCGCCGTCACTTCCTTCAAGCTAACTGATGATGAGTCTTATAATGAGGCTTGGGAAAGATATAATGTGTTTTTGAGGAGATGCCCTTCTTCCTATTTTGACTTGGTAACAAAGGTTCAACACTTCTTTAATGGGTTAAAAGGGAGATATCAGATGAATTGTGATGCCGTAACTGGCGGTTCCTTCGTTTATTTATCAGCAGAGGATGCACGGGCTTTACTTGAGAAGATGTCCAGGAATGATTACAACTGCAATATGGGCACTTCTAATGCTTCTAGACTTAGTGCAACATCTATTGAAGCCATTCTTGAGCAGAACACACTTTTGAAGAAGCAGAATGAAGCACTGACAAACAAGATGAAGGTGAACGCGATAAAAGGGGGTTTACCTCCGGGTTGTGACTTTTGTCAAGGTGATCATGATAGTACATATTGTCCGAGCAACTTTTATCAGGAGCATGTGGACTCGTGTAACAATTTCTATGACCCAGTACCACAACGCAATGACTATCAGAGGAATAGCCAGAACAACTACCATCAGGGGAAGAATTGGAATATCAGGAGAGATCATCCGGGTTTCTCTTGGAGCAAAACTAGTGATAGTTTGGTCGGGCAACAACAACAACATCAAAGGCAGAATTATGGGATTCACCAACACAACACCCAACAGGCTCTTTCTCAACCCACCCAATTGCAAGTCACAGATGGTGGGAAGCAACCATGGGAATTGGCTATAAAAAAGACTAGTGCGGCCTTTGAGAAATTAGTTAGTCATACTAGCACGGCCATTGAGAAGCTGACTGATAGTGTGATTTTACATGATGTTTCATGTACACTTTTGCATGCATTTTTCATATAGATTAGGCATTCGTTATTTGGTTTTTATTAGATTTTCCCTTGGAACGGGTGAAGCGGTTTCTTGGTGTTATTTTGCAGGAACTTAAGGAAAACTATGCAAGTTTGACCAGAATGAAGCTTGATGATTTTGGAGCTTGAAAAGAGAAGAAATTGAGCCAAGCAGAATTCTGAAGATTCGCCCCACGAAACTGGATTCGCCTTGCTACCCTGAAAGCTGACTGTTCCAGAGAATTGCAACATCTTTTGGTTCGCGACGCGAAGACATACTCGCCTCGCGAGAGCATAATTTTCTGAAACAGCAGAATTTAACATTCGCCTCGCGAGAGGACATTCGCCTCGCGAGCGAGCGCAGAACAGATTGGTATAAGTTGCTGCTTTAGAGGAGTCTCTTGGAGTTCTTGGAGGGGGAAGCACTTGGAGGCTGCGGCTGGAGTAGGGTTCCAACCCTAGAAGGGAGCTGAGTTAGGGGGTTGCTGTGACGACAATGGGAAGCTTCAATGGAGTTCTCCCTTTCCTCCTTTCTCTACTGCTTTTCTGGTTTGGCTTTCTCTGTAGTTATGAATAGTTAAATCCCTGCTGTTGGGATTAGATGTAACCAACTGATTATTATGTATTTATCTTGACTGATTATTCTGTGTTCATGTCTTCATATTAGTGATTAATTTTTCTGTGCTTAATGCTTGTTGTGGCTAGCACCCCCATGACTCGATTAGTGTTTTGGTATGTAATGGAGACGTTCGTATCAGAACCGGAATTGGAATTAATCACCTAGTAACCCTTACATCTAGAGATGGAGTTTGGTTTACTAGTAATCGCGTAATCCCTAATCCTAATGCAATTTCATTAATCTAGGCCACCTAAGAGATTAGGGTCTATTAGTGGAATTAGGCTCTTGTCATCCGAGAGATCGGGGCTTGAGTAGTTTAGTGGATTGATTTTTAATATATGGAGCATGAATGTGAGGTATCTAGTCCTGGTATTGCATGAGATAGAGGTTTGGTGAAATCTGATCCCAACATATCTTTTTGCACTCCAAGTGTTTGTTAAAAATCCCCAAAAAGACAAAAACATTTTAATTGCTTTTCTTTTGTTTGTTTTGATTCCTCTTCATAGTCTAGATAGTTGCTGAGTTTGTGAATTGGTACTTGACATCCAATCCCCGTGGATACGATAAACCGGTCTCACCACCGCATTATTTGCACGACTGGGTATACTTGCCCAGATTCGTCAACAAGTTTTTGCGCGCTTCTTGCGGGATTGGTTTTGCCAATATCATTAGTAACAGAGGAGGCAACTAATTTAGACATTTTTATTCTTTCTTTACTTTTCTGTATATATTTGATCTTTTTCTTTTGAGTTGTGTTTGTGCAAGGTGGATGCAAGTCATGGACAATTGTTATTATCCACCTGATGAGGAAGCCTCAAGTCGCGCTTTGGAAGACAACTGGTGTTTGGGAGACTGAATAGAATTGATGGATCATGTTACCCCAGCACAAGTTGATTTTATGACGGGAAGGCTTATATATAACTTCTCCGAGGAGGATTGGGAAACCTTCTGTTCATATTTACCACCTCCACAACCATGTATGATTCCCATAGAGCCACATGAAGCAGAATTTGAGAAAAATCTGGTTTTGGGAATGGATCAAATTGAAGATGAAGTGGTGGACAAGTCACAAAGAGAGGAAGTACCTTCCACAAGTCCTTGGGAAATTGAAGAATGGGAATAGAAGGAGCAACCACCGTTGAAAGCTGTTCTAGAACAATATTCCCAAGAGCTATCAACCTCAGAGGCCAAGGCAAGAACCAATTATGACAGTATTGAAGCTGTGAAGCAGAACTTCAAAACGCAAGTTGAGGAGATTTGCAAACAGCTAGAACAAGATTCACATGGAGCGCAAATTGAGGAAAATCTGGTTTGGGGGATAGTTCAAGATGAAGACGAAGTGGTAGTGGATTCCACCATGCTTGCTAAGGAATCTGAAATTTCTGCATTGGACAAATATGTCGGCTTGCATGCATGTGTGGACATTGGTAAGTTAGTCCCTTCCATTTGTCTATCAAACTTCCTGGTGAGAATGCCATTTGACCCGCTAGGAAGTAAGTGCATTATTACAGTTGAAGAGGTCAATGGATATTTCACACACTGGCTGGGTGGAGTTGAGGATAAAGTCATACTACTGCTACAATCTCCACTCCAAGTTCCATTTGATCCGGGAGGAGGATCCTAGAACGTCAAGCTAGTGACGTTAAAGAAGCGCTTATTGGGAGGCAACCCAACTTTTCTTAACCCTTCTCTTTAGTTGTTTTCATTTTCTTAATAATTTTGTTTTTGATTTTAACCTCTTGAATAATTTGAGAAGCTCAAGAGGAAAAATAATAAATTGAGAATTGCCAAGTGGTGGCAGGGTAATAAAGAAGGAAGGGAGAGCAAGAAGACAAGGAGAAGAGCGAAAGGGGCAGAGAAAACAAAGCCAGCACCCGCTACCGCCTCGGTAAGTCGTTCCAAGTTTATTTTATTTTATTCTTTTCTCCTCTTCCCATCTTAATTGTTTACATTGGGGACAATGTAAATTCTTAAGCTTGGGGTAGGGGTATTTTGCATTTGCATGTTGCATTCATATAGTTTTGCATGATAGCTTTGCATGATCACACAATTAGATTGCCCTTGCTTAGATTTTGCATCCAATTGTGAGAACTAAGTGCCCAATAATTTGTGATAGTGAATTGTTGAACCCAATTTGTTATTCTTGTGATATGGCTGCAAATAAAAATGTTTGAGATAATCTGTGATAGTTGATAATTAGCATATGGTTCTGAAGATTTGTGTTTTTCATTGATTCTGAACTAAAATGTGAGATTTTGAGTCAAAGGGGTACTCACAAAATTTTACCCCATTCTTTGTGTTAGAGTGTTATTCCTCTTGGTTTGCTTTCTCTAGAACTTGACTTGAAACCATTTTGAAGCTTAAAAATTTTTGAAAACATTTTTGAAAATGATTGAGGCAATAGGTATTTTTCAGGCCTTCTGAGCTTTGAATGATGAAATGCTACCCCTTAGTTGCCCAATTTTGAGCTTGAAAGGAAAAAATGCTTTTCTTGGTACCTTGAAATATACTGATGAAAGATGCTTGATAAGGGACCTTCTAAAGTATTAAAAAATGGTAAAAAGGTAGTTGAAAAAAAAAGTTTGGGAAAAAAAATATAATTCTCTTGATTTGAAAAATCTCCCCTTCTCCAAGCAAAAGAAAAAGAAAAAAAGAAAAATAAATTAGAGAAGGGGATGACAAAAAGAAAAAAAAAAGGAATAAAAAGAAAAAGAAAGAAAAGAAAGGTGGAAAGTGAATCGAAAACCCAAGAAGGTATTTTAAAAGGTATCATGAATTGCAATGCTTAATGTTTTGTGTAGCTTTTGAAATGTCCTTTTCTTGATGTCCCCACCTATCGATTAATCACATGGCCACGTTACAACCAAAGTAAAAGACCTCTTGATCCTTAATTGTTTTCATTAATAAAGTAGAGATTTGGTTGATAGTCAAGCCTATGGTAGGATTCATTCCTTGAGGAAAATTGAGTGAAATGTCTTATCCCCTAAACACTTGAGTGAGGTGAGAAAAGAGAGCCAAGCAAATGAACAAGCTTGGGGTGAGCTTCAGGTGAGAAAGAGTGCCCAAATCAGTAAGAATATGAGTCTAAGGAACCTAAGCCTCTAATTGGACTTAAATTGATTGTCTCTTGCTGAATTGTTGAATTGCCTATTACTTGGATCATTTACTCGGGTTCTTAGTTCACTATCCATGTTCTGTTTTCTTCTTCTGGCCTTGGTGATTGCTTGAGGACAAGCAATTGAATAAGCTTGGGGTGATTTGATAGTGTGATTTTACATGATGTTTCATGTACACTTTTGCATGCATTTTTCATATAGATTAGGCATTCGTTATTTGGTTTTTATTAGATTTTCCCTTGGAACGGGTGAAGCGGTTTCTTGGTGTTATTTTGCAGGAACTTAAGGAAAATTGTGCAAGTTTGGCCAGAATGAAGCTTGATGATTTTGGAGCTTGAAAAGAGAAGAAATTGAGCCAAGCAGAATTCTGAAGATTCGCCCCGCGAAAATGGATTCGCCTCGCTACCCTGAAAGCTGACTGTTCCAGAGAATTGCAACATCTTCTGGTTCGCGACGCGAAGACATACTCGCCTCGCGAGAGCATAATTTTCTGAAACAGCAGAATTTAACATTCGCCTCGCGAGAGGACATTCGCCTCGCGAGCGAGCGCAGAACAGATTGGTATAAGTTGCTGCTTTAGAGGAGTCTCTTGGAGTTCTTGGAGTGGGAAGCACTTGGAGGCTATGGCTGGAGTAGGGTTCCAACCCTAGAAGGGAGCTGAGTTAGGGGGTTGCTGTGACGACAGTGGGAAGCTTCAATGGAGTTCTCCCTTTCCTCCTTTCTCTACTGCTTTTCTGGTTTGGCTTTCTCTGTAGTTATGAATAGTTAAATCCCTGCTGTTGGGATTAGATGTAACCAACTGATTATTATGTATTTATCTTGACTGATTATTCTGTATTCATGTCTTCATATTAGTGATTAATTTTTCTGTGCTTAATGCTTGTTGTGGCTAGCACCCCCATGACTCGATTAGTGTTTTGGTATGTAATGGAGACGTTCGTATCAGAACCGGAATTGGAATTAATCACCTAGTAACCCTTACATCTAGAGATGAAGTTTGGTTTACTAGTAATCGCGTAATCCCTAATCCTAATGCAATTTCATTAATCTAGGCCACCTAAGAGATTAGGGTCTATTAGTGGAATTAGGCTCTTGTCATCCGAGAGATCGGGGCTTGAGTAGTTTAGTGGATTGATTTTAATATCTGGAGCATGAATGGGAGGTATATAGTCCTAGTATTGCATGAGATAGAGGTTTGGTGAAATCTGATCCCAACATATCTTTCTGCACTCCAAGTGTTTGTTAAAAATCCCCAAAAAGACAAAAACAGTTTAATTGCTTTTCTTTTGTTTGTTTTGATTCCTCTTCATAGTCTAGATAGTTGCTGAGTTTGTGAATTGGTACTTGACATCCAATCCCCGTGGATACGATAAACCGGTCTCACCACCGTATTACTTGCACGACTGGGTATACTTGCCCAGATTCGTCAACACTGACAGTGCACATTGATACTTCCATTGATAAGCTAGCAAATCACACAGGATCGACAATCCAACAATTGGAAACACAAGTAGCTCAGCTAGCGAAACAGATGAATGAGCATCTTCCAAGAACCTTTCTGGGTAGCACAGAGAATAACCCCAAGGCCCAATACAATTCCATATCCACTAGAAGTGGTAAAGTATTGGAACCAAAGGGGAATCCCTTGAAGGCTAATGAAGGTGAAACTCCATAACAACCACAAGAGGAGAAGGAGCAAGCTAAGGAAGATGAGGTAGCTAGTGAAAAGGTTCCGGAGCAAGGTGGGAAATTGAAATTAGTGGATGTAGAATTCCGAAGAAAGAAGTGGGTTGAGCCCTAAGATCTCCCTCCCTTCATGAAGGTACCATATCCAGAGAGATTGAAGAAGCCCGTGCAAGACAAGCAATTTTCTAAGTTCCTTGATATCTTCTGCAAGCTTCAAATCAACATTCCTTTTGCGGAAGCCTTGGAACAAATGCCATCTTATGCCAAGTTCGTGAAGGAGCTTCTCTCCAAGAAGCGAAAGATTGTTGATGAAGAAACGGTTGCTTTGGCCGAGGAGTGTAGTGCAATCCTTCAAAGGAAGCTACCTCCTAAGTTGAAGGATCCAGGTTCCTTTAGTATACCATGCACCATTGTAGAGATGACTATTGGGAAGACACTATGTGATCTAGGGGCGAGAATCAACTTAATGCCCCTATCCATGATGAGAAGGCTTGGAATTAAAGAAGTATAGGGCACAATGATGTTACTCCAACTTGCAGACCGGTCAATTAAATACCCTTATGGGGTGGTTGAAGATTTGCTAGTAAAGGTGGGCAAGTTTATTTTTCGTGCAGATTTTGTGGTTTTGGACATGGATGAAGATATCAATATTCCTCTCATATTGGGTAGACCTTTCTTGGCTACCGGAAGGGCGCTCATTGATGTGCAACTAGGAAAGCTCACACTTCGGGTGCAAGATGAGCAAGAGGAGTTTGAGGTCTTTGAAGCTGTGAAGCATCCGGTGGAGAAAGCTAATTGCTATAGTGTGGATGTGGTAGAGCCTCTTGTGAAGTCAGCTCCTAATAATGAAGCAAATGGTTCAACACTAAATAATGTGTTGGTAAAATCCCACACCTTTTAGGATAGCATGGAAAAGGATGAAGCACTTAGGGCATAAAGACAAGTTGCCTAGATCTATTATAAGTGACCCAAGCGAATTGGAGAAGTCGCAGAAGCAACAGGATTCACTCATTAAGGGAGCCGGTGCAAAAAGGATGCTAGATCCAACTAAGCTCAATGAAATTCGCTTGAGAGCTTATGAGGAAAGTCAAGGTAAAAAGAGGCAACCTAAGGTGGTGACTCATGATTCATTCGTCCTTGCGAAGGAGTTATTTCCAGACAAAATGAAGTCTTATTGGCGAGTGAAAGTTAAGAAGAAAACAACTCAATCCAGTGGTGCCTTGAAGAAAAAGTGCCATGACTCCAGTGATACATTTGATGATAATGGCCAAAGGTTGAAACTTCTTTTTATGGAAGAAGGAATTGGAGGCCATCATGATGAGTTCGCTGTGACTTAGCCCTTTGGGGGCTATGACCGTCATGCTCGAGACATTAAACAAGTGCTTCTTGGGAGGCAACCCAAGGTTTATATCATTTGTTTCATCTAAAAAGAGTCGTAAAAACACAAAGTGACTTCATATAGGGCCCTTAGTTTAGAAAAATTTGCATTAGGAAGCATATAGGACTCGGTTTCATCTAGAAAACAGGGGCAAGTTTTTATCTCTGGATTGCCTCGCGAGCAGAGATTCGCCTCGCGATATAGAGCCCTCAGAAATGAGGAGTCTCTACCTCGCCCCGCGGGAAGCTGTTAGCCTCGCAAGACAGAGAGGCCAAAAATTCAAGGCCTCTATCTCGCCCCACGAGAACCGCCTCGCCTCGCGAGGTGAAAAAAATATATAAATAAAAGAGTTTGGTTGCCTCGGTTCGTCTGGCTTGCTAATCCTGGGGACCAGGATCCTCATCCAGGGGGAGGCGAATCCGAGGCAAAGTTTCGATGACTTTCAGGTAGGAATAAGCTTCGAAGGAAGAGAGTGAAGAAAGAAGGAGCACCAATGAGGGAGAGGAGTCTTCTCAGACCCTCTGAGATATTGTTTTCTAAACCCTTCTCTTTTATTTTCTTTTACCTTGAGTTACAATGATGGTCTTGTACATAAACAAGTTGATAGAGTCATGTCGGTGAGCTTGAATGGATTTGTTGAATTTAGCATAGATGCAATGCATGTGCTGGAATGGAAAAGTTTTTATGGATTTCCCCTGTGTTTTGAAAAGTTGAAAAAAAAATTGATCCCCATGAAAAATAGATAATGAACTTAGAGAAATTTTTATTATGATTGTATGATTTATGACAAGTTTGGGGTGAATTGATGCACACATTAGGGATGTATCTCGGTCAAATAATTTTCTAAAAGTGTCCAGGTGAGGAATTTGAGCCTCCAACATTTTTTTTAATTGAGTGGATCACTTTCGAGTTGCACTTTCTCGGATTTGCTTGAATCTCTTCATGGTTTGCATGTTATATGTTTGCATCAAATGATCTAAGCAATTTTTTTTTTTTGAAATAGCTACTTGGCCTAAAAAGAATCGTCCCTAATGCATGTTCCTTAGTTAGCCACATTTAGCCTAATAGCCTATTATTTCTTGATGACCTTATGTTATAAGCCAAAAATCCGGAAAAACTATGTTAACCCAATCTTAGGATTTAGGGGAGCATGAATGCTTAGCAAGACAATGGTTGTAGGAAACTAAGTTTGGGGTGGCTACAAGGGTTTGATATGTTACTTTGGGTTGAGAAAAAGAAAAATAAAGGTTGGAGCCAAAGGCAAAAAAAAGGAAAAAAAAAGAAAAAGAAGAAAAGTACAAAAATGTCAAAAAAGGTATTAAAAGGATAAGGTTGTAGCCACTCAAAGTAAAAAAAAGGAAAAAGGAATTAGAGTGAAAATAAAAGTATAAAAAGTTTCATGCTCTCTTAATTCATAGGGTCGTAAAGCCTAGCACCTTTGTATATCATATCTCTAGCCAGGCCCATTACACCCTTTAAAAGACCTTTTGATAATGCATGCATGTTTTCGTGGGAACAATTTTTGAGATGAAAATCAAATTCATGGAAAGTACGCTTAAAATGTGAAATTGAGTGAAAATTGATATCCTAGACAAATTGAGCGAATAAGCGAATTACTAAATGCCCTTGCGAGGAAGGTAATTGTTTGAAATTGGTGATCTCCCTTTTTTGTGTATGTTGGATCCTTGGCTTAGATTAATGATTGCATGAATAATGAGATTTTCTTTGTTTAAAGTAAATGAATTTGGGGATTGTTTAATTGAAATGAAAAGGGAAAACATTGAATAAAAATTGAATTGATGAAATTGCATGAGTTTGTACGAAGTTCGATTAATTCCATTGATCTTGTCAAGTTTTGAGTCTTTTTGAATTTTAGTTTGCTTGAGGACAAGCAAAGTTTAAGTTTGAGGTATTTTGATAATCCGCTGGCTTATCATATTTTATCCATTATTTTAGAATGAATTTAATCAATTAAGTTGAGTTAATTACTTGATTTAGCCCAAATTAGACTTTGTTTTTCTATTTTTGTTATTTTAGAGTCAATATGTACAATTAATTAATTTTAATTAGATTTTCGTTAGTCTCCTCATGTTTTTATTATTTTAATTTTTAGGATGATATTAAAGACAGATGAGAGGCAAGTCATAAGAAATTCAAGAAAGAAAAGGATCATTGACAAGTGATAAATGAAGCTACAAGAAAAACAAGCAGATGAATATTTTACTTGCAAATAAACGGTGAAAGTGCTACAAATCAAATTACCAAATTTTTTTACAAGCCTGGCCCATCCAATTTGAATTGCTACGTGAAGTGAAGATTCCATGCAAATTGGAATTTGAAATTTTGGCAATTGAAATAGTTGTTGAATCAGCGTGAATGGACTTACGGAGGGCCCATGTTACTTCAATTGCAATTTCAAATAAATTGGGAAATTGAAAAAGGGAGGAGACCTACAATGTATAAAGACTAAACCCCCAATTTGGTCCCTGAGAAAAACATTCGGGTTTGAAATAGTCCCTATCAAAAAAAAACTATCAATTTAGTTCTTAAGAATGTGTTTACCGGGACAGATTAGTCCTTCTGTCAGTTGACCACCTTTGACCGCAGGTTAATTCTTCGACGTGTCAGTATCCATTCCAAAACGCATGCCGTTTGCCGTTTCCTTCTTCCTCCTCCTCCTCCTTCTTCTTCTTCCACAAGACATGAATGACTACAAGCTAAGATAACAGCCACTTTACTCACCCACAGCTGGCGGCTTATGTTATTCTCCTCTGCAATTCCATGTGAGAAATCTGCAATATTTGTTCATGTGCGTCAAGATCGTGACATTGCCGGAATGTAAATTATTAAACCATCCATCCAAACATAGATGGGTTGCAGTGTTTTACAAAGTAGTGAAAATTGGCCCATGGCCCCCTTTAACTTACTAAACTAGTTGCCTTTAAAATCGTCCTCTCTCTCCCCATGTCGCCTCGGAAAATTTAGAATCTTGAAAGGGTTATTATGAAGAGGAAAGAACAACACAGAATTCCCAAGTGATAAAGAAATAGTTAACACGCAATGGGATTTAAGTAATAGGGGCTGTGAAAGCTTAGGTGGTCCTGCAATCCCTTCCACCATAGCCACCCGAACCGGACAAGAATTGAAACCAGAGACATCCAGCCGTCTGTCTGTTATCTCAGCTTGTAGTCATTCAGGCTTTTGGCAAGCTTCCTGCATCTCCAAAAACAACTGCAAAGCTCTCCTGGCGAACCCATTCTGCGCGTACCCTGAAACTAGCGTGTTCCAAGTAACCAAATCCTTATGTGGCATTCTCTCCAACATCTTATACGCATCATTAATCTGCCTACATTTTGCGTACACATTCACAATAGCAGTCTTGGCAAACAAATCTGACTCATACCCATTAGTTAAGTGGTGGCCCAATAGAAAAGGTTTCTATACTGTGAAAACTGCGTACAACCTTTGCATGGATAAAATTGTGGATTTGACTCACCTGCATAGAGAGGGGGATTGGGGCGTTATTTGGTTCATGGACGTTCCTCAAAAAATTAAAGTCTTCCTTTGGAGACTTTGTCGCAATGTACTCCCCACCCGTAATAACCTACAAGCGAAGGGGATCACTTGTCCAGCCCTTTGTGTTTCTTATGGGTAATTGAAAATAGCTGGCACTGTTTTATTAATTGCCCATTGAGCGTACAGTGCTGGGAGAAGGTGCACCTGTGGAAGATGCTATCTCCTGTGCTTATGGAAGTGGAAAGTTTTCCTCAGCTGTTTTTCAAGGTTGCTTCTGTGTTGAGTTGCCACAAGTTGAGCGTGTTTTGTTGGGTTCTTTGGAGCATTTGGAGAGCTAGAAATGTTAGACTTTGGGACGAAAAAATTGAGACCCGTATGCAGATTGTTTATAGAGCCATGCAGGCAATGGATGAGTGGAAGGTCTACACGGCAAGATGTGATCAAGTTTTGTCCAGTTCCCCTCCTGTCCTCAATGCGCGTTGGAGGAAGCCTGAGCCTGGTAGGTTGAAATGCAATTCCGATGCGTTGGAAGAAGAAGAAGAAGCTGGAGGAAGAAGAAGGAAACGGCAAACGGCATGCGTTTTGGAATGGATACTGACACGTCAGCAATTAACCTGCGGTCAAAGGTGGTCAACTGACAGAAGGACTAATCTGTCCCGGTAAACACATTCTTAAGGACTAAATGGATAGTTTTTTTTGGATAGGGACTATTTCAGACCCGAGTGTTTTTCTCAGGGACCAAATTGGGGGTTTAGTCATATATAAAAGGTTGCGCCATCCCGCATAGTCGGAGCGTCAGCGAGAAAAAAAGAGAGGCGAGTCCTGCATCATGGCAGTCCCAAAGACGAAGCAATAGCGCATAGCAACAGTATAATGAAGTTTTTATTTTATTTTTTTGTTGTTATTTCTTTTATGAAGTAATCATCTTTTCAAAGGGAATTTTTGATGGCATAGTTTATCCAAGTAATATTTTTTTACATTCTTGTCTTTTTTCTTATTTCTTAATTCTGTTTTGTTTGTGTTAATGATGTGGTCAGTAGTTAACTAGTCTAGTGCGTTATGGCTGGGAGGCGATTCGTGCTTGAATTAAGAACACCGTTTGAACATTACTAGGGATATAATAGGAAAACGGTGTAATCGCTATCTAATTGTGGGTTGAATAAATTAGGAAATTGATGACTTGCAATCGTAGATAATTCCTTTTGAAAATCGAAAGTGACATTATGTTTGAAAATCGAAAGTGACATTAGGAAAATTGAGGGTTCCGGTTGACAAAGAAATTAAATTGAACATAGGGATAAAGAGATAAACACTTTGGTAACTTGCTTGATAGAATAGGTGAATTCGTGACCTTAGAGCCTTAGTCATAATCAAATCTCATCAGAATCTTTTAGAATATTTAATTAATCGTTTTTGATTTAATCTTTGATTTAATTTTCTCTCTCTTCGTAACCACTTCTCTTTGATTTGGTCAAATGCTTTGAAATTCCTTATTAAAATTAGTTAAATTGGTCTTCCAATCCTTGTGTTCGACCTCGGTACTTACTTACCGTGTTTTATTACTTGCAACGAAACGATACACTTGCCGGATCGTCATCATTTCTCCTCCTCTTTCTCCTTCTTCTTCTTCTTCTTCTTCTTCTTCTTCTTCTTCTTCTTCTTCTTCTTCTTCTTCTTCTTCTTCTTCTTCTCCTTCTTCTTCTTTTCTATCCAATCCTTGTTAGCATAGGATCCATCGACAACCTTGAGATGTTTGCCATTTTATCAGTAACAACACCTTCTGAAAATGCAAACCATTATAACAAACATCAAAGGATTTTCCGAGTGTCATATCATCAATAATAAAATTAATTAGACCTTATAGCTGAACCAAACATAGTAAACTAGATACATCAATTCCATAACCATTCATGCATCTTTATATTCATTTAAAAACAAAAGCTAAAAAGGACATCAACAACCGCCATTTATTAACACCATGAACCGACCAATATGCAGATTTTCAGTGAGACTAGTTCAAATAGACCATGAATAAGAACCAAATATATATCATTAACCCCAGAATAATTAAAACATGGTTACAAAAAAGAAAAACGTTGAACATCATCTTCTAAAATTCCATGAGAATTTCATGAAACACCTAAACAACATAAAAGCACATACACAACACATTTTCCAATATTATTCATTCAACCGCCAAAAACGACCAGACAAAATGTTCACATCGTATATTAGAAATACAAAAATGTACACGTGCATTTAAAAGGCCCTCCTATTTACTCATACAAACTCAAAGAAACATACATACAGAAACATATATTAAGGTTACTTTTTGCTATAAAAAGGAACAATGTCACCTGATGGTTGAACATTGTTGCATGCCATTTTCTTTATTCCAACAACACCTCCTTTCACTACCTTCCATTTTGAACTTCTCATTGTTGCAATTCAGCCTTTCTATTACTTTCACATGAAAATAAAATTCCACCCATACTTGGATAATATTCTGCACAACTTTTTCCATCCACCATTTTTTCCCAAAACAATTTTTTCATTGCCACCACCTCACCATTACATGGACCTCCCCAATGCTCCACTTCCTATATTACCTTATCTTCACTCCACAATTTTACAACCTCAAACTCACTGTAGCCTACTTATGAAATGACCTCCATTGTTACATGTTATAACTCTTTCACCTTCTGGAAGTTCTGGAATTTGATGTAAAACCAGGCCACCCCCAACAACAAACACAGTCCCAACAAATGCAAACTTGAACCTTATTCCCCGGTTGCTTCACCGTGTTTGAATGCCCTTTGAGGCATTAAGGATGCCTCTATTGAACGAATCCAATCAGTGTCTCGGCAAAGTCACCGTACTCGTCAAACCTCCAACATTCACATTTATGATATAACCCTCACAATCCATCAGTGACAGATGATATCATCTTCCACCTTCAACCTCGACTACTCCTCACGCGCAATCGCTTCCTTCATCCACCTGTCCTAAACCTTACCTCACCCACTTCCGCGACAGGAATTCCATGGGTTTCCAAATTGGATTTCTCAAAGACGAAGTTAAGAAGAGCTCCATTGATAAGTTTTATGAGAATGACGAATTCTCTGCAAGAGTCCTAGTTGGATTTATGATTCTAGTTGCTTATCAGTTTAAGTTTCTAAAGCCTGGTACTCTCGCTCAGCTTCGGTATAATAAATCATCATTATCATCATCGTGTCGTCTTATACTAATCTCAGGAAGAAAAGAATGCCGTGTTGAATTCCAGGAAGTCACGAGTACTCTCGCTCAACTTCAGTTCAATTTGTCATAGTTTTTACATGATTTTTGTTGATTGTTTATCGCCACCGTCTAGATCCGTATCCTGAACCACCGTCTATATCTTTGTTCGTATCGTGAACCGTCGTCGGACCTCCGCCTCGGTACTCCGTCAGCCACGAGCAGAACTACACAAAACTAGATCTCTTCGCCATGACGCCATTCAGACGCATTCAACCACCATAGCTCGGCCCTGGTCCCTTCACGCGCTCCAGCCATCGCACCACAGCCTGGATGACGTCACGCAGTCACGAGTCGCGGATCTCGGATCCACAACAGAACCTGCACATCTCTGCTCTCATCTTCTACAGATGATGAGTTCCGAGCCCCTATTGTCTTCCTCCATGAAGTTCCGAGTCGCACCCATGATGAGTTCGTCGAGAAGACCTCTCTGAGCATCCATGGCTGTTGCGGGGAGGAGAGTTGGCTGATGAAATGGAGAGAACACCTATTTGCCCAAGTCGCCTCCACTAACACCGCCTCAAGCCGGCGGCGAAGTCGAGTCCCTCACTCCTTCCTCTTCCTGACTGGACCAATCACCCTTGTTCCGTCACGACATCACTTTGATAACCACCATCGTCACCACTTCGACCGTCGCTGCCCCTTTGTTAGCGGAAGAATTTCAAATTCTTGACAGAAATAGATCCGACAGGATGACGGAAGAAATGAGGGAAGCACTGTCAAAAATATAAAAGTTCGACATAAAGAAGAACGTCGAACTCAGAAGAATATGAGAATTGACAGGTGTGGAGTTGACAAGAAGATTCTTCAGTTAAACTTAGAGCGCATCTGTCAAGAGTGGAAATTCCTGATATTTGACGGATGCATTTGACTGGATGACAAAGGAATCAGAATGATGAATGATATTTTCTAAGTATTATACTTAGCCGACAAGAAGATACTGGCCGACAGAAAGGATAAATTGACAACCCAGTTTTTTACAAAGTGCCAAGAGGAGTTGTCAAACATACCAGATGTGGAAATGGCTAAATCCTTCAAGCCGATAAGGCATCATTAAGATAAACCGTCAAGCAGCCAAACCGTCGAAGACAATCAAGTTGACGCGGAGCGGTTCAAGAAATTGAACAGTTATCAGAGTTGTTTGACAAACAGTTTTAATATAAAACTTAAGAGAACTGCCAAAGACATGTGACAGTCTTTTAGATAAGGAGTTATTTCTAAGTAGTTATTTTATTTGCCTATAAATACTAGTAATCACAATGTAAAGGAGGAGGTTACTTGATACATATCCTACATATCTCGATCACACAGCAGATTGACGGATTACACTCAAGTATTTCCTCCACCCTTTTCATTTTCAATTCAATTCAGTATTATAACTCAGTACAATTCTGGTTTTATTCTTTAAAGTTCTTTATTGGTTCTTTAATACTGATTTTTTAAGTTCTTTACATGTCCTTCATTACTTTCAGTATTTCTTTCATGCTCTTTATTTAAGTGCTGTTATTTTGTTACATTCAGTATTTCTTTCACGTTCTTTATTTAAGTTATGTTATTTTATTGCATTCAGTAATCATTTAATCACGCTTTAAATAAATTACTTTTCAAATTACTGTTATTTCCATTTTCAAATTATTGCTTTTCAGAAAGTTATGCAATTACAAAGTATCTTTCATTTAAGAAACTGACTTTTCTTTTCCAATCAGAAATATACCTTACTTGAATATGAAAACTGAATACTTTTTACTTGTATATTATTGAATAGGAGTACAAGATATATATATATATATATATATATATATATATATATATATATATACACTTGACTCTAGACTTGATTCCTAGAATAATAAAAGTCTATACTAAGTCCTAGGAGAAATATACATTGAATCATAAGAATACAATGGATGGGACTCCACCATCCACACCGTCCACATAAATCCACCGTCCATTAATTATATTCAACAACCGTCCACATAAATCCACCGTCCATATATTAATTATATTCAACACTCCCCCTCAAGCTAGAGCATATATGTCTGATGCAATCAGCTTGTCACATATGTATGCTATTCTAGGACCCCGTAAAGACTTAGTCATCATATCTGCAAGTTGATCTCTAGTACCCACAAAGGAAGTCTTAATGATGCCCGAGAGGATCTTTTCCCGGATGAAGTGACAATCAACTTCTATATGCTTGGTTCTTTCATGGAAAATAGGATTTGAAGAAAGATACAATGCTGATTGGTTATCACAAGCAAGTTCCATAGGACATATCTCACAAAACTTCAACTCTTGGAGCAAATATTTTAGCCATAGGAGTTCACAAGTAGTATTAGCCATAGCACGATACTCCGCTTCTGTGCTTGATCTTGCAATAACATTCTGCTTCTTACTTTTCCATGAAATCATATTACCTCCAATAAGCACACAGTAGCCTGAAGTAGACCTCCTATCACTAGCATCGCCTGCCCAATCTGCATCTGTATACCCCATGATAATAGTATGACCCCTGTCCATATAAACAATCCCTTTACCAGGTGATCCCTTGATATATCTTAGGATCCGAACAACAGCATTCCAATGACTGTCACATGGTGAGCTGAGAAACTGACTTACAACACTAACCGGAAAAGCAAGGTCTGGTCGAGTCATGGTGAGATAATTTAACTTCCCAACTAATCTTCTATATCTGCCTGGGTCAGGATAGGGCTCCCCCTCATTAGGTAGAAGCTTTACATTTGGGTCCATAGGAGTATCAACAGGTTTACAATCTAGCATTCCTTTTTATTCAAGAATGTCAAGGGCATATTTCCTCTGAGAAATGGCAACACCTGTTCTTGATTGGGCTACTTCAATCCCAAGAAAATACCGCAATTCTCCAAGATCTTTGGTTTGAAAATGTTTAAACAAGTATTGCTTCAATTCCTTAATGCCTTCTTGATCGTCACCCGTAATAACAATATCATCCACATACACCACAAGATAAATACGTTTATTCAAGGATGAGCATTTAAAGAATACGGAATGGTCTGCCTCGCAATGAATCATGCCAAACTGCTGGATGACGTTACTGAACTTCCCAAACCAAGCACGAGGTGACTGTTTTAAGCCATACAAGGACTTCTGTAACCTGCAAACAAGATCTGACTCCCCCTGAGCAACAAACCCAGGTGGTTGCTCCATATAGATTTCCTCCTCCAGATCACCATGTAAGAATGCATTTTTAATATCCAGCTGGTATAATGGCCAGTGTCTCATGGCGGCCATCGACAAGAACAAACGAACAGATGCCATCTTAGCAACGGGAGAAAAAGTATCACCGTAATCCAGACCATAGATCTGAGTGTACCCCTTTGCGACCAGTCGGGCTTTCAAGCGATCCACCTGCCCATTAGGACCAACTTTAACTGTAAATACCCATCGACAACCAACTACTGATTTCTCAGCAGGAGGGGAAACAAGGGTCCATGTATGATTAGATTCCAAAGCCGTCATCTCATCAACCATTGCCTGTCGCCATCCTGGATGAGATAGTGCTTCCTGAACATTCTTGGGAATGGTAACAGATGACAAGGCAGATACAAAGGCATAATGGGAAGGAGATAATCGATGGTAACTAAGGAAATTGTAAATGGGATGGGGATTAAGAGTAGAACGATTACCTTTACGAAGGGCAATTGGTAAGTCGCCAGGCGGCGATGGTTGGACCGCTTGATGGGAGAAGCGATTGGAGCGGGAGCCGAATCGGGAGGATCAATACCGGGTGTGATGTCGAGAACTTTAAGAGCCTCGACGCTCATAAAAATACCATATCGATGAAACGGGCGGTCATCTTGTGGCTGTGCAAGTTGAGGAATGGGCAGTACCTGAGATGGAGTAGAATCGGAGGTAGCTGATGTGACAAAGTAGGGGGTATCTTCAAAAAATGTAACATCTGCAGATACATAAAAGCGATGTGTAGAGGGACAATAACATTGATATCCCTTTTGCACTCGAGAATACCCAAGAAAGACACATTTAACAGCCCGTGCAGACAACTTATCACGACCAAGAGAAAGATCATGGACAAAACAGGTAGAACCAAACACACGAGGGGGAACAGTATAAAGAGAATCATTAGGAAATAAAATAGAGTGAGGGATTTTATTACCCAAAATAGAAGATGGCATTCAATTTACCAAATAACAGGCCGTAAGAACAGCGTCACCCCAAAACTTCAAGGGTGCATTGGCATTTATTAAAAGAGTCAGAGCTGTATCAACAAAATGACGATGTTTGCGTTCAGCAACACCATTTTGCTGTGGTATGTGAGGACAACTGGACTGATGTATGATGCCATGAGAACTCAAAAAGGATTTAAAAGATGCGGAAAAATATTCTTTTGCATTATCACTGCGCAAAATATGAATTGTTTTTCCAAACTGATTCTTTATTTGTGAACAAAAGGTTTGAAAGACATCAAATAACTCGGAACGATTTTTCATTAAAAATAACCAGGTGCATCTTGAGAAATCATCAATGAAAGTAACATAATACCTATATCCTCGAACAGAAGGAATACGACTAGGACCCCAAACATCAGAGTGGATAATATCAAAAGGAGACATAGTTCGACTACTGGCACTACTAGGAAAAGATACTCTAACATGTTTTCCAAGTTGACATGACTCACAGTTCAAGGTCTTCAAATGTGAAAGATGAGGGACCATCTGCTTTAATTTTTCTAGACTTGGATGACCCAGACGACGATGTAAGAGATCGACAGACTCTGAAACAGCACATACGGTGGATGAGGAAGATCGAAGGTAGTAGAGGCCCTGTGATTCAGATCCAGATCCAATCGTTTGTCCCGTACTCTGGTCCTATATAACAAAGGAATCAGAATTAAAGGTTATGGAACAATTTAGAGTGCGAGTAATTTGGCTAATTGAAATTAAATTAAAGGGACAATCCGGTACAAACAAGACTGAATTTAAAGGTAAGGATGGAAGAAGTGAAGCTTGACCAATACCAGCGGCTTGTGCTTTAGACCGATCGGCAAGAGTAATACTGTGAGATGTTTTAGGGAATGACAATTTAGAGAAAAGAGTGATCAGAAGCACTAGAGTCTAAAATCCAAGATCCAATAGATGTAGAGTGAGAGAGACAAACTTTAGAGTTACCAGTGTGAGCAATGGTGGCCGAAGGAAAAGCCTGTTGAGTGGCTTTAAATTGAAGATACTCCTTATACTCACTGACCGAAAGTAGATGATCTTCATTTGACTTGGTAGTAACAGTGGGGGAACCAGAAATCAAACAGGGGCTCAAGCTCTTCTTTTCTGCCATGGAAGAAGAGCAACAGAATACAAACATCAACAAGATTCAATGAAGGGGTAGCACAACGGCAGACCCACAAACCAAACAGGGGCGGAATAGAACCGAGAGAGGACGGCGATCACAGCGCCGGAATCAACGGCGCAAACGGAAGGCGGCACGTGGATTACACGTGCCGGAGAGTGAGAATTTTGTCGACGGCGCGTGAGGGCCCGTGACAGCGAATCTGGCGGCGGAGCTTGGGCGGACGTCCGGTCGGCGACGTCTGAGGTGAACGGCAGTGTCACTCCGGTCACCAGACAACTTCAAAGAAACTTGGGCCAGTGTTCACAACAACTGAAACCCAGTGAACATACCAAACAGGAACCAACAAGGCTCTAGATACCAACTTGAATATGAAAACTGAATACTTTTTACTTGTATATTATGAATAGGAGTACAAGATATATATATACTTGACTCTAGACTTGATTCCTAGAACAATAAAAGTCTATACTAAGTCCTAGGAGAAATATACATTGAATCATAAGAATACAATGGATGGGACTCCACCATCCACACCGTCCACATAAATCTACCGTCCATTAATTATATTCAACAACCGTCCACACCGTCCATATAAATCCACCGTCCATATATTAATTATATTCAACAACCTTCAAAATATAAAACAGTTACACTTTTATTGTAACACCAAGTTTTTGCCAGTATTTATTAGATTTGGCTAATTTATCAAATTCATACTTGGCAGACACACATACACACATCCTGACGAGATTACCGCATAACTCGTTCGCCCCACACTCGTCTGATCTCTAATTATTTGTAACCAAAAGATTTTTGGACACCAACCAAAAACCAGCGTTAACAAATTGGCACGCCTGGTGGGACGAATTTAGAGTAACTCGTAGTGTCACGAATTTGACATACAAATTTATTTGCATGCGTTTACGGAGTGGAAAGGTGGTTCAAACATCATCTATTTCCCAAAACTCTGAATATGAGTAGTGCAAGTGATGCAGGCGTAGTAGACACTAACGCCGTTGTGTCAATGGTGGATGCTATTGCACCAGTTGACAATATTCCTGCAACCGGGGCTAATGCTACTAATGCAGGGGTTAATGGCACTAACAGTGTAGGTGCAAGAAGAGGCGTTTCCTACGCCCAAGTTGTCAATAGATTTGATGAAGTTGGCCAAGGAACACTCCCGTCACCAACTTCACCAGTCTTACAACAAATAAATCCACCAACTACTGGATTGTCTCCATGATGTGTTGTGAATTCAAATCCAAGAGGGACTACACAGCCTCTCTCACAACCTTTGTATGGGATGCCTTATGGGTCGACAGCCGTCAATCCAAATACCCCATTTGTATACTTACCATATCCAAATGGAATGACGATGGCTGCCCATACATTTGGACAGGCAGGGCCATCGACTGGGGGGCAAATTCCCAGTCATGCGAATGGGATAACAGGGTCAATGATAATAACCCATTCTCGACAAGAGCAACCGGTAGAAAGACCACATATATCCCCATTGAGACAACTCCCACAAAGTATTGTTGGTCTGTCGGAGGCTACATTAGCCAATGTCGGACAACAGATTGATTGTCGTAACCATGACATGGTGAACACATTTACTCAACAAATGAGTACAGTGATTACGCCATTAATGGAAAGCACGAACAATGCATGTTTGGCATTAGGAAATGAGATACGTAGGTTAAATAGAGCCTTGGGTGTTGTAACCCCAGGTGATAACCAAAATACTAGTAGAAATCTCAATGCAAATGTCAACAGGAATAATCAACCACAGGTTGAACAACCACAAGATATACAACTTGACGGATTTGAACAAGATGACGAGCGGCAACAACCCCATCGTCGGATTCCTTTGAGATGTGGAAATATACATATTCTACGACCAGAGGAAGACGAAGATTTGGTCATAAACCAGGGTGCTTTTGGAGCATTTCGTCAAAACGTTCTAAATCAAAACGTCAATCAAGTTGTCGAGCAAGCATTAAATAGGTTTGGCTTTAACATAGGTTATGCCAATCAACCATTTTTTGCATCGGCATTTCCTGATTGGGTCCAACAGGCAGAAATGCCTCGAGGATACAAAATACCCAAGTTGTCAAAATTCTCAGGAAAGAGTGGAGAATCGACAGTCGAGCATATCGCCCGATATACCATCGAGTTGGTAGATTTGGCTTTAGAGGAGGGATTAAAAATGAATTTCTTCCCTAGTTCGTTAACTAAGAATACTTTTTTTTTGGTTTTCAACCCTAAGGCCTAATTCTATACACTCCTTGAATCAATTAGAAAGAAGTTTTCATGACCAATTCTTCAGGGGTGACTTGAAAATAGGGTTGACAGATTTATTTGGAATTAAAAGAATGAATAATGAATCTGTTGACGACTACCTTGCTCGATTCCGTCAAATGAGGAGTCGGTGCTTCACCTCTATCCCAGAGGCAGAAATAGTAAAAATTGCTGCCGGAGGTTTAGAGTACCATATTAGAAAGAAATTGGTCAACCAACATTTGATAGATCTTGCCCAGTTAGGGGATAAGGTCCGTCAAATTGAACAATTAAAAGCTGAAAAGGTTTTCAAGCAAAAGAGATTCCTCAAAAGAGAAAAGATTAACTTTGTCGGATGCAATGAATCCGACGAAGAGAGTAACGATTCTGAGGAATATGAGGTAGACTAGGTCGAATTAAAAAATGGTCCACCTTATATATGTCAAGCTTTGAAGCCTGCGAGGGCCAAAGAAAGAATCCCTTTTATTAATAAGAAAGTGTATACATTTGATGTGACTAAGACCTATCAAATATTTGACATGTTACTTAAAGATAAGCAATTAAAATTGTCAGATGATCATAGGCTTTTGAAAGCCCATGAGATTAAAGATCGGAAGTACTGTAAGTATCATAATACTTTTGGTCATGTGACAAATGATTGTATGCATTTCAGGGATATCGTTCAGAAAGGTTTGACAGACAGGAGATTAAAGTTTTCAGACAAGAAACCAGAAATGAAGATTGACACAGAACCCATTGGTCCTGAAGCTAACAAGGCAGACCGTCAAGTCCCTATGGGAGTAGGCATGGTCAACATCATGGCTGGACAGAATATCCAGATGGATTTGTCGGATCAATTCGATATTTACCCGAAGCCAGGAGAACCACTTGTCGACTACATGGCACGCAAGAAATCTGACGGCATAATTAAGGTTTGCCCAAGATGTGAAGCGTTTTATGATGAAGCAGCCGCCAAGAAAGCCAGGGGACAGAAACTGACCGCGCTGTCGCCACGCGCCAAAAAGAACGAGCGTTTACAAAATAATGTAGTATAGAGCGACAACTCGGATCGTCTCTCAAGGACTCTTTAGTTGTTGTTATTATTAACAGAAAAAGTCAGAATTGGGGGTTTTGGATTGAGAACTAAATTAAGAAGCAAAACAGAAAACAAATCAAGAAAACAGAGCAGTTACCAAATAAGCTAAGCGATTAACCCTCTGTTCTCGGTTTTCCCAACTATCATCGGTTCATGCAACCCTAAGCAAATTCTTATCCCCTCCCGGTTGTAGCAACAATTTACAAGCGAAACCACTACTACAGATATATGTCCCTATTCCCGAATTAAGCAAAGCGGGGTTAAGCCCTTCGTGAACTAAGCGAACACGAAAGCGAACACACGCGAATTAAGCAAACGCGATTAATTATAGGAACATGATATCACCGAGATAAACCAACACAACACAATATACTCCCCGAATTAAGCAAAAGAAATATAAAGCATGGCATTGAAAAGAGAAAAGCAAATGAGACAGGATTACGAAACCTCAAGTCTTAACAGAAACCAATCACAGTAGATTAATCTAGGAGACTAATTCTCCATTACAGACATAGCGAGTAAAAGAAAAGAAAAGGAAAATAAACTATTGAAACTACCACTACTCCTACCGATCTCCTCCTCTGCCTAACTATGACTCCTATTTATATAAATTCTCTCAAGACCTCTCAATATCTGAATAATCCTTTAATTCACTTCAACCTCTGCCTCTTAGCTTTCCAAAGCCACTTAATTTGCTTAATTATGAGTTAAGATGAGGGAGTTATATCCACATTCAACTCATAGGGCAGCTGAAACGTCTCTGAATTCACATGGATTAAAGCCCTTCAAAACGGCTCTGTTTGGAATAATGGTCTTCATGAGAGTTAAACCTCTTTGTTTGATCTTTCATTTGCCACCGGTTTCAGTTCAAACCGACATCTACAGCCCAAGTTATGGCCCAATCTTCATGACCAGTTCAGGTTCCACTGACAGCAATTATATTATGACTTCCAGACTCGCGAGGCGAATGGATGCTCGCGAGGCGAACGCTTCAACTTCAAAACTGCCACAGCCGTGATCTTCAACACGGGCAAGCCGTGATCGTCTCTGACTTTTCAGAGTTGCAATACTCGCGGGGCGAGAGATCCTTCGCGGGGCGAGCCGGAATTATTTCCTTTTTATTTATCTGAAAAACAGAAAATAGAATAAGTATTTTATTTAACTCTAAATCAACTAAATTAACTTAAAAATACTTTACAGACTCAAAATACTACTTAAGGACAATCAAGTCTAATTTGGGTGAAAATGATATAAAATAAGCACAAAGCCAAGGTCTTGACTAGTTATAAAACCAGTCAAACAGAGGCTCATCAAAATACCCCAAACTTAAACTTTGCTTGTCCCCAAGCAAACTAAAACTTAAAAACTTAAAAAGACTCAAGACCTGGAAAAACATGGCAAACTTAAGGACTCAATTAACTTTCACACAAATTTCAAGCAATTTAACAAAACAATTTTTCTTTCAATGTTCTCCCCCCTTTCAAGCAAAGTAATCCCCACATGCATTTATTCTAAACAATTGAGAAATTCATCATTCAAACAATCATCAATCTAAGCAGGGGATCTAAGTTACACACAAAAGAGAGATCACCATATCCAAACAACTGCCTTCCTCACAAGGGAAATTTGTGTTCACTCAATCGCTCAGTTTATGTCAGGCTATCAACAATTCACTCAATTTCACTTTTCAGAAGCACTTCCCATAAATTTTATTTTCATCTCCTAATGACTCCCACAGAAAACATGCAAGCAACATCAGCAGGTCTTTTATGGGTTGTAATGGGGCCTGGCTAAGGGTAGGATATACAAAGGAAACTAGGCTGAAGACCCTAGGAACTAAGAGAGCATGAAATATTTTTACACTTTGAAATTCACTCAAGTTCCTTTCTCATTTTTCATTTTGCCTTGGGTAGCTACAGCCTTTTTATTTCTTTTTGCATTTTTGCACTTTTATTTTTTTCTGTTTTTCTTTTTTTTTTTTTTTTTTTTCACAATTATTTTTTTTTTACATAAATTTTTTTCTCAATCCCAAACAACATATTGCACCGGGTAGCCACCCCAAACTTTGGTTTCTTGCACCCATTCTAAGATTACATGCTCTCCTAATCCTAAGATCGGGTTAACATGGTTTTCCAGATTTTTGGGCTTATAACATTAGGTTATCAAGAATTAATCAGGCTAATAGGCTCAATGGGGTTAACTAGGGAACATGCATCAGGAAATGGTTATTTTTAGGCTAAGTAGCTATTTACAAAGAAAATGCCTAAATCATTTGCTACACACATATAATCATGCAAACCAAAAAGAGATTCAATCAAATTCAGGAAAGTGCAACTTGAAAGTGATTTTCACACAGTCAAAAACATGTTGGAGGCTCAAAACCTCACCTGGACATTCATGCAAATTGTTTAACTGAGATTCTATCCCTAGTGTGTGCTTCCTATCACCCCAAACTTATCATAAATCATGCCATCATAATAAAATCTCAAAGTTCAGTTTTCAATCATATGGGGATCATTTTTCAAAAAATTTAAATCCTAGGGGGAAAACAGTCAACACTATCATGCAATCAATCTATGCAAAATCAATCAAACCCAATAAACTTGCCATAACCAATACACAAACACAACTCCTGAGCTTCTCAAATTATTCAGGAGCTTTATTAAAAACAAAACAGAAATAAAAGTAAGGAAAAGAAAATTAAAAAGGAGAAAGGGTAAGAAAAACTCATTGAAGGGCGGTTCCACCGGGATCCCATTGCTTGTAGCATAAGGCCCACGTGATGGACAAAGAGTAGAAGTTCATTCCAAGCCTCCCTAACTTGCAGCTTTGATGCGGAGGTGAGCTCTTGACAATTATAATAACTCCACCCAGTGCGGCGGACTTCTCACTACCTCTCGGGTCACGGATGACCTCCTTCTCAATAAAGTCTCCCCAATAGAAGTGGGGCTCAACCTCTTGGATTGGCCATGGTGCAGAATCCAAGGGTGCAAAATCCAGAGTTGGTTCCTCAGGGGGAAGTGGTAAACAGTTAGAGAATGTTACTGGTGTTGCTTCAACTTCTGCAATGTCTTCATCCACTGCATTAACAAAATTTTCACCTGCTATACACGCAGAAATTTCAGCACACACCACACAAGGGTTAGAGTTAGTACATATATTACAAGAAAATGAATCAGAAAAAGTTAGAATGTCTGGGAATTCTTCAATCAATTCATCCACCCCATTACTCTCAACACATTCAATTGTTTTACTTGAATCATCTACTCCCAAAGGTTCTTCTTTATCTTCAGGCACGGGGGAGCAGACGTCCTCTTGATCCTCCTGATCTAAGTTTCCTGAACAGAACAAACCTGCAAAACGATCCGCATTTTCTATTTTTCCTGAAAAGTATAAACCTGTAAAACATTCAACACACAAAGCAGTTCCGTCACAATAACAAGCATTAGGATCAGGGGATTCAACACATAAACCATCATCAACAGAAACATTATCATCAGAATTATTATCAAAAGTATTTTCAGGAATAACCATCTGTGAATCCTTATGTTCCTCAAGGGGTTGTGGAGTTAACATTGCAGCTGAGTTGGCGGTAACTTGATCAATTAGAGCCCACAACTTTTGAGATTCAGCTTGGTCCCTCTGTTGGGCTTCAAGATTACTTGCCTCCATTGCCTCCATCCTCTGTTGAAATTCAAGATTGTATGCCATCCGTTGATTGTTCTCTTCCATTTGTTGTAGCATTGAAGCAATCTCATCCAAGGTGCTCTGTGAAGATTCGGAAGGTGCAGAGGTGGTCACTTGGCTAGGATAGTATGGTGGTGGCTCATTAAAACTAGGATAATACATGCAAGGCGGTGGTTCATAATAAACGTTAGGTAAATATCCATACATGTAATTATCCATGACAATCAAACAACCAGACAAGCAGACAAAACTAACTAGCAAAGATTTTTTTTTTTTTTTTTTGACAAAAATTATTTTCTGCTAATAACAACAAACCAGAGTCCCCGGCAACGGCGCCAATTTTTGACCGCGCTGTCGCCACGCGCCAAAAAGAACGAGCGTTTACAAAATAATGTAGTATAGAGCGACAACTCGGATCGTCTCTCAAGGACTCTTTAGTTGTTGTTATTATTAACAGAAAAAGTCAGAATTGGGGGTTTTGGATTGAGAACTAAATTAAGAAGCAAAACAGAAAACAAATCAAGAAAACAGAGCAGTTACCAAATAAGCTAAGCGATTAACCTACTGTTCTCGGTTTCCCAACTATCATCGGTTCATGCAACCCTAAGCAAATTCTTATCCCCTCCCGGTTGTAGCAACAATTTACAAGCGAAACCACTACTACAGATATATGTCCCTATTCCCGAATTAAGCAAACGGGGTTAAGCCCTTCGTGAACTAAGCGAACACGAAACGAACACACGCGAATTAAGCAAACGCGATTAATTATAGGAACATGATATCACCGAGATAAACCAACACAACACAATATACTCCTGAATTAAGCAAACAGAAATATAAAGCATGGCATTGAAAAGAGAAAAGCAAATGAGACAGGATTACAGAAACCTCAAGTCTTAACAGAAACCAATCACAGTAGATTAATCTAGGAGACTAATTCTCCATTACAGACATAAGCAGAAAAGAAAAGAAAAGGAAAATAAACTATTGAAACTACCACTACTCCTACTGACTCCTCCTCTGCCTAACTATGACTCCTATTTATATAAATTCTCTCAAGACCTCTCAATATCTGAATAATCCTTTAATTCACTTCAACCTCTGCCTCTTAGCTTTCCAAAGCCACTTAATTTGCTTAATTATGAGTTAAGATGAGGGAGTTATATCCACATTCAACTCATAGGGCAGCTGAAACGTCTCTGAATTCACATGGATTAAAGCCCTTCAAAACGGCTCTGTTTGGAATAATGGTCTTCATGAGAGTTAAACCTCTTTGTTTGATCTTTCATTTGCCACCGGTTTCAGTTCAAACCGACATCTACAGCCCAAGTTATGGCCCAATCTTCATGACCAGTTCAGGTTCCACTGACAGCAATTATATTATGACTTCCAGACTCGCGAGGCGAATGGATGCTCGCGAGGCGAACGCTTCAACTTCAAAACTGCCACAGCCGTGATCTTCAACACGGGCAAGCCGTGATCGTCTCTGACTTTTCAGAGTTGCAATACTCGCGGGGCGAGAGATCCTTCGCGGGGCGAGCCGGAATTATTTCCTTTTTATTTATCCAAAAAAGAGAAAATAGAATAAGTATTTTATTTAACTCTAAATCAACTAAATTAACTTAAAAATACTTTACAGACTCAAAATACTACTTAAGGACAATCAAGTCTAATTTGGGTGAAAATGATATAAAATAAGCACAAAGCCAAGGTCTTGACTAGTTATAAAACCAGTCAAACAGAGGCTCATCAAAATACCCCAAACTTAAACTTTGCTTGTCCCCAAGCAAACTAAAACTTAAAAACTTAAAAAGACTCAAGACCTGGAAAAACATGGCAAACTTAAGGACTCAATTAACTTTCACACAAATTTCAAGCAATTTAACAAAACAATTTTTCTTTCAATGTTCTCCCCCCTTTCAAGCAAAGTAATCCCCACATGAATTTATTCTAAACAATTGAGAAATTCATCATTCAAACAATCATCAATCTAAGCAGGGGATCTAAGTTACACACAAAAGAGAGATCACCATATCCAAACAACTGCCTTCCTCACAAGGGAAATTTGTGTTCACTCAATCGCTCAGTTTATGTCAGGCTATCAACAATTCACTCAATTTCACTTTTCAGAAGCACTTCCCATAAATTTTATTTTCATCTCCTAATGACTCCCACAGAAAACATGCAAGCAACATCAGCAGGTCTTTTATGGGTTGTAATGGGGCCTGGCTAAGGGTAGGATATACAAAGGAAACTAGGCTGAAGACCCTAGGAACTAAGAGAGCATGAAATATTTTTACACTTTGAAATTCACTCAAGTTCCTTTCTCATTTTTCATTTTGCCTTGGGTAGCTACAGCCTTTTTATTTCTTTTTGCATTTTTGCACTTTTATTTTTTTCTGTTTTTCTTTTTTTTTTTTTTTTTTTTTTCACAATTATTTTTTTTTTACATAAATTTTTTTCTCAATCCCAAACAACATATTGCACCGGGTAGCCACCCCAAACTTTGGTTTCTTGCACCCATTCTAAGATTACATGCTCTCCTAATCCTAAGATCGGGTTAACATGGTTTTCCAGATTTTTGGGCTTATAACATTAGGTTATCAAGAATTAATCAGGCTAATAGGCTCAATGGGGTTAACTAGGGAACATGCATCAGGAAATGGTTATTTTTAGGCTAAGTAGCTATTTACAAAGAAAATGCCTAAATCATTTGCTACACACATATAATCATGCAAACCAAAAAGAGATTCAATCAAATTCAGGAAAGTGCAACTTGAAAGTGATTTTCACACAGTCAAAAACATGTTGGAGGCTCAAAACCTCACCTGGACATTCATGCAAATTGTTTAACTGAGATTCTATCCCTAGTGTGTGCTTCCTATCACCCCAAACTTATCATAAATCATGCCATCATAATAAAATCTCAAAGTTCAGTTTTCAATCATATGGGGATCATTTTTCAAAAAATTTAAATCCTAGGGGGAAAACAGTCAACACTATCATGCAATCAATCTATGCAAAATCAATCAAACCCAATAAACTTGCCATAACCAATACACAAACACAACTCCTGAGCTTCTCAAATTATTCAGGAGCTTTATTAAAAACAAAACAGAAATAAAAGTAAGGAAAAGAAAATTAAAAAGGAGAAAGGGTAAGAAAAACTCATTGAAGGGCGGTTCCACCGGGATCCCATTGCTTGTAGCATAAGGCCCACGTGATGGACAAAGAGTAGAAGTTCATTCCAAGCCTCCCTAACTTGCAGCTTTGATGCGGAGGTGAGCTCTTGACAATTATAATAACTCCACCCAGTGCGGCGGACTTCTCACTACCTCTCGGGTCACGGATGACCTCCTTCTCAATAAAGTCTCCCCAATAGAAGTGGGGCTCAACCTCTTGGATTGGCCATGGTGCAGAATCCAAGGGTGCAAAATCCAGAGTTGGTTCCTCAGGGGGAAGTGGTAAACAGTTAGAGAATGTTACTGGTGTTGCTTCAACTTCTGCAATGTCTTCATCCACTGCATTAACAAAATTTTCACCTGCTATACACGCAGAAATTTCAGCACACACCACACAAGGGTTAGAGTTAGTACATATATTACAAGAAAATGAATCAGAAAAAGTTAGAATGTCTGGGAATTCTTCAATCAATTCATCCACCCCATTACTCTCAACACATTCAATTGTTTTACTTGAATCATCTACTCCCAAAGGTTCTTCTTTATCTTCAGGCACGGGGGAGCAGACGTCCTCTTGATCCTCCTGATCTAAGTTTCCTGAACAGAACAAACCTGCAAAACGATCCGCATTTTCTATTTTTCCTGAAAAGTATAAACCTGTAAAACATTCAACACACAAAGCAGTTCCGTCAGAATGGTTGGAGGTGCATTTTTGGATGAGGATCCAGACAATGAAGTTATACTAGAGCCTGGGATGAGAATGAAAATAGGGTTGATTTCATTCATTCCAGCAGAATACGAGGGATATCTTGAGATCGATCTCTCTGACGACGATGATGATGCCATCAACAATGCAACGGACCCAGGCGATTGCTGGATGTGTGTTTAGGAGAACTTGGTTACCGTATTTGATAATGTAGCTCAGCTGGAGAAGCCCACCGATGAGTAGAGAAACCATTTGAGACCTTTACATATAAAAGCCATAATAGATGGAAGGCCTACTAACAGGGTTTTAGTTGACGGAGGAGCTGCTGTGAACCTGATTCCAATAGCAATGTTCAAAAAGTTAGGGAAGGATCAGTCGGATTTAATTCCGACAGACATGGTTGTCAACGACTTGGTGGCAAAACTTCTCCGTCAGATGGCGTTGTTTTGTTAAATATACAGGTTGGCACCGTCGAAAGGATGACACTGTTCGTAATAATTCCAGCCAAGTCAAGCTACAATATATTACTGGGCAGGGATTGGATTCACGCTGTAGGAGCGGTTCCGTCAACAGTGCATCAATAGGTGATCTTATGGAATGAGCAAGATCAGGTAGAAATCGTGGAGGCAGATGACAGTGATTGCTATGCTCAGCAATCACATGTTGATTTCAGGGTATATTCACCAAACGTCAGGTCTATAACTGCCATTGAAGGGGTCATTGACAAGGACACGTTGGAAGCAAGCCTTCTCAGCCAATTTGGAGTTAGGATAAAGGACGAGACCGACAAGACTCAGCCAGAATCCGGCAATGAGCCTTGAAACCCATTTGAGAAGATTGTCGGCCTATCTGGCCGACAGAGAAAAACACACTCCAGAGAGTGTGTTGACAGATTGTATCATTGACGATGGCCCTTTGGGTTTTGAGAAAGGAGCCGAAGCCAAGCAAAATGTGGAAGTAGAAGATCCTCTGGAAGAAATAAATTTAGGGACGGAAGAAAAGAAAAGGCCCATTTTTGTCAGTGCTTTTCTGCCAGAGGATTACAAACAGAAACTTGTCGGGTTAATAACAGAGTACAAAGATTGCTTTGCATGGGACTACGATGAAATGCCTGGTTTAAGCAGAGATCTTGTCGAACACCGGCTGCCACTTATGGAGGATTGCAAGCCAGTAAAGCAGGCAAGTAGAAGGTTTGCTCCAGAGGTGGTGCATAAAATCAAAGAGGAAGTACAGAGACTGCTTAAAGCAAAGTTCATTCGAACAACCAGGTATGTCGATTGGCATTCTAATGTAGTTCCTGTCATTAAAAAGAATGGCAAAATGAGGGTATGCATAGACTTTAGAAATTTAAATATGGCTACCCCCAAAGATGAATATCCGATGCCAATAGCCGACATGCTTGTCGACTCAGCATCAGGAAATGAGATTTTAAGTTGTATGGATGGCCATGCAGGTTATAATCAAATCTTTATAGCCAAAGAAGATGTGTCAAAGACTGCCTTCAAATGTACAGGAGCAATTGGGGCATATGAATGGATTGTCATGCCTTTCGGTTTAAAGAATACAGGGGCCACCTATCAACAAGCGATGAATACAATTTTCCATGATGTTATTGGAAAATTTATAGAAGTATATATTGATGATGTGGTCGTCAAGTCCAAAACCGAAGATGACCACTTGGAGCATCTGAAGCAAGGATTTGAGAGAATGAGAAAGCATAACCTCAAAATGAACCCAGAGAAGTGTAGCTGCGGAGTGTCGACTGCCAAATTCCTAGGATTCTTAGTCCACAAAAAAGGAATTGAGGTAGACAAGAATAAAACCAGAGCAGTCATGGAAGCCTCGGCACCGGCAAATAAAAAGGTGTTACAATCCTTCCTAGGAAAGGTTAACTTTCTAAGAAGATTCATATCAAATCTGTCAGGAAGAACGAGGATATTTGCACCGCTGGTCAAGTTAAAATCAGAGCAAAGTTTCATATGGGAGCCTTGTCACCAAGAGGCTTTTGACCAGATCAAGCAATATCTAGTCAATCCACCGGTCATGATGCCCGCAGTGCTTCGTCGACCGTTGAAGTTGTACATATCGGCATCTGAAGACACTATAGGATGTTTATTAGCCCAGAATGATGATGACAATGTTGAAAGGGCTGTATATTATCTAAGTAGAGTCCTAAATGATGCTGAAAGAAGATATAGTGCAATAGAGAAGTTATGTCTAGCATTATATTTTTCTTGTACAAAACTTAAATATTATATGAAGCCATGTCATGTATTGGTGATTTCCAAAACTGACGTTATAAAGTATATGTTGTCAAAACCAGTCCTTAATGGACGTATTGGCAAATGGACCATTGCCTTGTCAGAGTATTCTTTACAATACGTACCCAGCCTAAAGTCTGTCAAAGGACGAGCGATGGCTGACTTTTTTGGTAGATCATCCAGGGCTGGATGTGCCAGAAATAGATGTTGTCAGTTTACAACCCTGGAAACTCTATTTTGACGGATCAAGGCATCAAGGAGGTAGTGGAGTAGGAATTTTAATCGTGACTCCACAAGGAACTCCTACTAAGTTCATGTTTGAACTTAAGTATCCATGTTCCAACAATGAAGCTGAATATGAAGCTTTGATTGTCGGATTGGAAATACTGATAGAAATAAAAGCACGAAATGTGCATATCTTTGGGGATTCCCAATTAGTCATCAAACAACTTACTGAAGAATACAAGTGTGTCAGCTACAACTTGACAAAATACTGTATCGTAGCTAGTAAGTTGATGAAAAAATTCGATGACGTAATTGTCGAATATATTCCTAGAAATTTGAATCAAGAGGCTAATGAGTTGGCTCAGATAGTCTCAAGATACAAAATATCTCAAAAGACGTTGTCAACACTAATGGAAATCAGAGAACTGTTATATCCATTAGAAGAAAGAGATATTTTGGTTAATGATGTAACTCTACCTAATGACTGGAGGTTGCCAATAATCGAATATTTGGAAAATCCATGTCAGAACGTAGATAGGAAAACAAAATATAAAGCATTGAATTACACAATGCGGGGAGGACATTATATACGAAGATATGTTGACGGGACTCTACACAAGTGCCTGAGTGAGCAAGATGCTTATTTGGCTCTATCAGAAGTCCATGAGGGTATATGTGGAGCCCATCAGGCAGGTGATAAAATGAAATGGATCCTTCGACGGAGTTTGTATTATTGGCCAACTATGATTAAAGATTGCATTTCATTTGCCAAATCCTGTGAACAATGTCAGAAACATGGTCATATACAAAATATACCCACTAGCGAATTGCATTCTATTGTCAAACCTTGGCGTTTCCGAGGATGGGCTTTGGATTTAATTGGCCAGATACATCCCTCTTCGTCAAAAGGACATCAATTCATTTTAGTTGGAGTTGACTATTTTACCAAATGGGTAGAGGCAGTTTGCCTCAAAGCAGTCACCCAACAAGACGTAATTGATTTCATTGAAAATCACATTATTTGTCGGTTTGGCATACCCCAGACTCTGACAACAGATCAAGGGTCAGTATTTGTCGGCAAGAAAGTTGTGGAATATGCTAGTTCTAGGCATATAAAAATGCTCACATCTACACCATATTATGCACAAGCAAATGGCCAAGTAGAGGCCATAAATAAGATCATTATTAATCTTATTAAAAAGCATATGGGCCGACGGCCTAAGAGTTGACATAATACTCTTGATCAAATACTATGGGCATATAGAAATTCACCCAGACAGTCGACAGGAACCTCACATCGTTTAACTTATGGGCACGATCATGTGCTACCTGTTGAAATCAATCTCCAATCCACTCGCATTCAAAGGCAAAATGACTTGCCTACCGACCAATATTGGAATGCAATGCTGGACGAATTGGATGAGTTAAGTGATGAAAGATTGACTGCATTAGAAAATTTGATTCGGAAAAAAGAAAGAATTGCAAAATTCTATGATAGTCGAGTTAAGTTCAAATCATTTAAGGTAGATGATCTGGTGTGGAAAGTCATATTGCCCATGGACAAAAGTTGTCGAGAATATGGAAAATGGTCACCTAAATGGGAAGGACCGTTTAGAATTGATAAAGTATTTTCTGAAAATGCCTATGCACTTGTCAATGTTAATACTGGCTTGAAAATCAAGTCAATTAATGGCAAGTATTTGAAGGAATATAAACCGACAATGTTGGAAGTAAATATTGACAACAAGTGAAAGAAATAAGAATATTCAGTAAATTGGCAATACAATGAAATATTGTCAAAAGCATAAGTTGTCAATTCAAGCCATATAGAGATTGGCAAAATAACAATATGCTATAAGGAATCAAGTTGTCAACTAAGGTTCATCTAATCCTAGAATACAAGGCTATGCATCAGCAACATTTTATTTTCCTTCGACAATGCAGAAGTATAACTCAATTTGTTGAGGCTTCATTCCCCATTTGATGAGGTTTCAGTTGCTCCATCTGTCGAGGATGCACAAAGAAGATGAGCAGGAGCAGATCTCACCATCATTTCACCAAGAAGGTTGTTGTTGCTATGGTGCAATAAAGATGACACCAAAGGAAAGCCACTACCTTCCAGGATGAAGATGATGGAACTAGAGAGAGATGCACTCGTTCCGTATCGAGATCATCTTTCCCCTAGATGTGCGGCAAGGTCAGCTCTAGATGTTACGTTGGTTGCTGACCTTCACTGCATATTTTATGTTGGTTATTGACCTTCACTAAAGATATGACCATTAAAACAGAAATCTTGGTTTGAAATCTTAAGATGATAAGGTCAGATTCCCATGGGGGAAGAAAGAAGAATAAGTGGAGGCCTTTTGTAGGAGAAAGCATATTATGTGAAATGTCCAACTGTGAAATCGTGGATTTGTAGATTTCATTATTTATAGTTGGCTTAGAGAGACATTTATTGAGGTTTGGTTTACCAAAGCCTCGAAATTTATCATGGTATTTATGTGATTTGATAAAGCATGAGTTACGAAGTTGGTTGGGAACATGCAGTCAAATCAAATAATAAATAAACGAGCAAGTAAGAAAAGAAACGTTCATTATTAATCAATGACTGTCAAAAATGACCAGGTTAAAGTTTGACAAAGTCAAGAGCTACAATTGCCAGTTTTAGCCTAGATAGAAGATAATTGATCCCATGCAAGGGAAAGATTAGTCTTGTCGGCAGTAGCAGCTTCATATTCAGGCTGTAACGCACGAAGTTTACCGACTACACTTTCAACTTTCTGGCCAAGTTGGATAGATTCATCGTCAATAGCCTTGACTTTGTCCCTGCTCTTTTCTAGAGCCTTGTCAAACTTGGCACATTTTTGATCCGTCAATTCAATCTCTGCCAACAGCTTCTTCCGATACTCCAGTAGACTCTCTTTAGTATGAATCCCGATGGAGATAAGATCAAGTTCCTTTTGTTTAGAGGATTCAAGATCTTGAAAGCGAACTAAGAGATCATCCTCAGTCTTTTTTTCCTCTTCATAAGAAGGAATGACATAAGTCATCCTTTCTAACTTACTGGAGAGTCGTTCCCAAAATGCATGGATGGAGGTAAAAAGCGTACGGCTCGACATGGGGAGATTGGAATGAAGAGGAGTGATCTCCTTGATGAGTCGTGACAGTTCTTGTTGAATCCTAGCATCAGATAAAAGTGCATCAAAAGGATTGACAAGGAGAGCTTGGAGATCATGCATGAGGTTAATGACTCGAGAATCACTGGAGTCATGCTGAGTTGATGAAGAAGTGGCAGAGAGGGATGACTCTTTCCGGCTTACTTCCGACATCATATTAATCCACGTATTGAAGTGAAGGGCCGGTTTAGGGCCAGGAGACTTCATGATGGGAGGTCTGACAGTAGGTGGAGAAGGAATGATAGGAGTTGTTTAAGCCAACAGAGCCTCCATGTCAATATCTTCATCCGGAATTTCAATCATGACGACAGTTCCAACTGGTGTGTCGGCTATGGAAGTTGGAGTGATTGAAGTCGGATGATGAGAGCTGGGGGGCATTTCTGGATGGGATTCGAGATGCTGAAGACCACCTGTCTGACTCCTAGTGTCGACAAGAATACCTCCTAAATTTCTGTCAGCATGCAACTCCAAGTCAGATTGATTTGCTGGTTCGACAGTTGTGGTAAGAATCTCCTGAATGGTCATTGAATCTTCAATCTGAGGAGATTTTTCCTGACAGGAAGGATAGATAAGAAAAGATATACATCTATATAAAAGGAAATGACAAGGTCATTGGGAATACCAGGTTAGAGTCCGAAGACATCAAGTCAACATCAGCAACCGTCTTTTCGATTACGGGAAGAGTCCCGGCAACTTTCTCTTTCTGCCAAGATAAAAATAAAAAGTTGTAAACAAAAGATATGGCTTGATAGATCAAATTTAAAACTTTTACCTTGGAGGAAGGAGTATTGGAGGAGCTAACAACAATGTCTTGGACTTTAGATCCAGTGGGGGTTTTGCCGACATCAGAGCCTGCCGAGGTTGAAAAACTTTTGGTAGACTTTGATTTCTTAGAAGGAAAATCGGAAGGAGTGGCTTTCTCTTTTCTCTTCTTGGACCCTTTTGTCTAAGGGTGGGAAGCAGAAGCTTTGGCCGGCCGTGAGCTCTTTTTAACAGTTTTGGCCGCCACAGGAATTACATTTTCATCCTCGTCATCATCCTCTGGTGCTTTTTTCGACAATACATCAGATCTGGACTTACCAGGGAGAGGCTTGTCAAGAGGAATAGCTGTCAATGGCAACATAAATAAGTTGATTGTCAGCCCAAAAAGCGAAAAATAAAAGTTATTCGACAAATGAATACCTGAATTACAAGTTAGAATTCGTGAATGGAATCCAAAGTCGTCATCAGGTTGAAGAAACCGACGAGCGAAGGTAACTGGAGTTGATTTTTCAAAAGGGTCGACATAAGCAATGACGCTTTCCAAAAAGAAAAGGTTACCTCCTTTCGACGGCTTCCCTGGGTGTGGATCAGCTAAACCAAAAGGGGCACAAGGAATAGGCACCGATTTAGGAAAAGGGGCCTTTAAACTGTCAAGGTATTCCTTGGTCATATTGGGAATACCCCTATATATGGCAAGCCTTTCAGATTCTTTATTGTCATGCCTCCTTTTGGCTTCAGCTAAAACACTGTTGACGTGACGAACCATATCAAATGGTCTCAAGGGATTCCATTTGATTTTGTAAAATTTTTCAAAGGGTTGAATTTCTTTCTGAAGTTCACCTCGAGTTTTTGTTGACGGATCTTGTTCCTGCATAGGAGAATCATCACTGTTACCCACAGTGTCTTCAATATAATTCAAGCAGGTCTTTAAACTCAGACGGTGGTTGGAATAATACTCATCCCACCAGTCAAGAAAGCTTCGAGTAACTCCGTGAAAGACAGAGAATGAGACAGGTTGTAAGAAGGCCCTACGAGCTCTGTCCTCATTACTGATGGCCACAATAGTCTCATATGTTAGAGCTTTGGCACCAATAAAGTTCTCATCAGGATTTGACGAATAAGGAGCAGGAATAGCTTGACAAAAACCAAGCTGACAAGCCGTGGTATTGGGCAAATGCAGATAAATTCTATGGGTTTTGAAACTAGGACCATCAACAAAAATAACTTTTTGGCAAAGCAATTTAGTCCAGATTGACTTGTTGGATTTGGTAATGGTGGTACTCAGTTTCGTAAACCACTCCGGACCGTACCTCTGGTCAATAAAAGGAGAAAAGTTGATCTTTGAAGAGGTGGATGAAAGCGAATGAAAATTTTTGAAGTAGAACTTAAAATTGGCAGTTTCATCCCTTGACAAAGAATCAGCGGACACATAGCAAAGGTAATAACCATAGGTGGCAATTGACAAATCTGAAGGAGCTTTGTACGAAAATTGACGCCCCAAGACAGCATTTAACCACAACTGGAGAAGCCAAAGAGGCCCTCCTATGTTGGTTTTCTTCTGCTTAGATCTGACAGTATCAACTAACATACTCATACTGTCATAAAGATTAGCCAAAATACATTGGCCCAATGCTAATCTCTTGCCACTAGATAAAAGTTTGGCAGAGGAACATATGAAGCGATCAAAGAAGCAGATTTGCTGCAAAAGACATAAGCACATAGCCAAAGAAACAGGAAGGCTACGTGCTCAGTATCCGTCACGGGTTCATGATCCCCACCTCTAAAGTCTGCTATATATTTGGAAAAAGAGCATTTTGGCACATAGACGTCAATCTGATTCTCCACTTCGACATCAGAATGCATGGTAGGGCCATCTGGACGAAGGCCCGTAATAGCCGACATGTCAAATAAAGTCGGACCCATCATCCCATAAGGAAAGTGGAAATTATTTGTGGTTCTATTCCAAAAAAAAGACAGATGCCCCTATTAAAGAAAAATCTACTAGCTTAACATGGCGAGAAAGCTGAAGGAACTCAAAAATTCCAACTTCTTCCCACACATTGTGTTTTTCAGCCTGAACTCGGTCAAGCCAACTAATGAAAGCATCGAACCGAGTGGCAGGGGGCATCCTAAAAATCCTATTGCTCTTTTTAAAGATATGAATAGGAATAGGAGTTAATGAGGATAAAATAGCCTCATTTGAGTTAGCAAAAGGGAAGGAACTGCGTAGATCCTCAGAAATTTCATTTTGGGTTACGAAAGGACCCAAGAATGCAGCAGGGGGACTCAAAGCAACAGAAGAATCAGGAACAGGATAAATTACCTTAGATTCCTGCCATAACTCGGATTCTTCCAAAAGTGGGTCTTGAACTACCACCCTAGGAGGAGCAACCGTGGTTTGAGGGACTGAAGTCGACATCTTTGAGGATGTTGCCTTGGGGACTGAACGGAGTAAGGGAGAGGAAAAGGTTTTTCTCTTGTAAAGCAGAAAGGTTCTCGCGAAGGAAGGAGGAAGATGAGAAAAGGAAAGTCAACAATGATGTGACTGCTATTTAAAGAGGAGTGAGGGCCTTTGGTTCGAATTCCAAGAAACCTGCGACGTTATGATTATCCCTATTAAGTAGGGATGAACTTAAAGCAAGGTTTAATTAACGGATAAGAGCCCAGAATTAAGAAAAATTGTTAGCAATTTAAAATTCATTTTTTGCTATTCTTTCGGGCGAGGCTGTCGAAAAGCAACACTTGGGGGGCATCTGTTAGCGGAAGAATTTCAAATTCTTGACAGAAATAGATCCGATAGGATGACGGAAGAACTGAGGGAAGCACTGTCAAAAATATAAAAGTTCGACATAAAGAAGAACGTCAAACTCAGAAGAATATAAGAATTGACAGGTGTGGAGTTGACAAGAAGATTCTTCAGTTAACATGTCAGACAAGCAAAGCCGTCAAAAAGGTGAAACTTAGAGCGCATCTGTCAAGAATGGAAATTCCTGATATTTGACGGATGCATTTGACTGACTGACAAAGGAATCAGAATGATGAATGATATTTTCTAAGTATTATACTTAGCCGACAAGAAGATACTGGCCAACAGAAAGGATAAATTGACAACCCTGTTTTTTACAAAGTGCCAAGAGGAGTTTTCAAACGTACCAGATGTGGAAATGGCTAAGTCCTTCAAGCCGATAAGGCATCATCAAGATAAACCGTCAAGTAGCCAAACCGTCGAAGACAATCAAGTTGACGCGGAGCGGTTCAAGAAATTGAACAGTTATCAGAGTTGTTTGACAAACAGTTTTAATATAAAACTTAAGAGAACTGCCAAAGACATGTGACAGTCTTTTAGATAAGGAGTTATTTCTAAGTAGTTATTTTATTTGCCTATAAATACTAGTAATGACAATGTAAAGGAGGAGGTTACTTGATACATATCCTACATATCTCGATCACACAGCAGATTGACGGATTACACTCAAGTATTTCCTCCACCCTTTTCATTTTCAATTAGATATTATAACTCCAAGACAATACTAGTTTTATTCTTTAAAGTTCTGTATTGGTTCTTTAATACTGATTTTTTTAAGTTCTTTACATGTCCTTCATTACTTTCAGTATTTCTTTCATGCTCTTTATTTAAGTGTTGTTATTTTGTTACATTCAGTATTTCTTTCAGGTTCTTTATTTAAGTTCTGTTATTTTATTGCATTCAGCAATCATTTAATCATGCTTTAAATAAATTGCTTTTCAAATTAATGTTATTTCCATTTTCAAATTATTGCTTTTCAGAAAGTTATGCAATTACAAAGTATCTTTCGTTTAAGAAACTGACTTTTCTTTTCCAATCAGAAATATACCTTCAAAATATAAAACAGTTACACTTTTATTGTAACACCAAGTCTTTGCCAGTATTTATTAGATTTGACTAGTTTGTCAAATTCATACTTGGCAGACACACATACAAACATCCTGAGGAGATTACCGCATAACTCGTTCGCCCCACACTCGTCTGATCTCTAATTATTTGTAACCAAAAGATTTTTGGACACCAACCAAAAACCAGCGTTAACACCCTTTCACCAAAACCACCACCACACACCGTTTTGGTTTCTGTTACCTCCGCAAACAGTCCCTGTTACAGTGCAGACCGCCGCTTGCCCAAACCTCGAACCAGATCGTGTATCACCATTGATAACCTGCTGTTAGGAGTGAATTTTCATATTTGAGTTTTCGTCAGACAGGCAGACAGAGACTACATGAAAATTGAGAAGAAGTCCCAAAATTGGTATATACTGGTTTGGCTAAAAGAAAGTTGACAGACGGAAAGTTGACAGAAAAATTGGTCAAAAGCAAGACTGTCAAATTCATAAGGAATTCCCAAAGTAGACGAAGCTGACAAGTACCAAGTTGACAGAAAAATTGGTCAAAAGCAAGATCGTCAAATTCATAAGGAATTCCCAAAGTAGACAAGAGTTGGATCGAAGAGAGGAAAATTGACCAAGTTCGAAGTCGACAGGAATAAAGTTGACAGAAGAATGTACATAAAGAAGAACGTCAAATTCAGAAGATTATAGAAGAATTGACAAGAAGTTCTTCAGTTGACATGTCAGACAAGAAAAGTCGTCGAAAAGGCGAAACTTAGAGCGCATCTGTCAAAGGTGAAATTTCTGATTATTGACGGATGCATTTGACTGGCTGACAAAGGAACCAGAATAATGACTGATATTTTCTAAGTATTATACTTAGTTGACAAGAAAATACTGGCCGACAGAAAGGATAAATTGACAACCCAGCTTTTTGACAAAGTGTTAAGAAGAGTTGTCAAACGTACAAAAGTGTGAAAATGGCTAAGTCCTCAAGGCTGGCAAAGCATCAGCAAGATAAGCCGTCAAACAGCCAAACCGTTGACAACAAGCAAGTTGACACAAAGCAGTTCAAAGGATTGAGCAGTTAGAGAAGTTTGCTTGTCAAATAGTTTGAATTTGAATATGGCAAAACTGCCATACAGGTGTCAGTTACCTTTAGGAAGTTACCTTTTAGGAAGTTATTTACTTTTTCTATAAATACTAGATTCTACAATGTAATAGAGGTTGGAACTTGAAACATCCTACACGTATCGATCACACAGCAGACTAACGGATTAACTCAAGTATTCCTTCCACCCTTTTATCATCAATACAATGTTCAATTTCAATTCAATATTGGTCCATTTCCTTCAAGTTCTTCATATACTTTTCAGTTTATTCATCATGTTCTTCATATTCTTTATGTAACTTTCATTGCTTTTCAATTCCAATACTTCATTTCATGTATTTACTTTTCTACATTTTACATCTCTTGCAATTTATCTTTCACGTCTTTCACTTGCTTTCTTTTAACTTTTTGCACTTTAAATGCTTTCTTTTACTTTTCAACCATTTAAATGCTTTTCTTTAATTGATTTCTTCCTTTAATTTACTGTCGTTTATCTTTCATTGTCATTTACAAGCTTTCAATTATTTTCCTACAACTTACATGATTTCCTTTAAATTCATGTATTTATATGAATTCATGCATTTCTCTTCTACTACCAATCAAATGGTTTTTCAGACCATTTGAGTTCTTTTTCATGCTTTGAATGTTGTCAACTTTCACTATTGGCAATATTCTGTACATCTCTTTCAAACTTACCTATTCATTTTAACACCAAATCCTTGCCAGTATTTACTAGATTTGACTGATTTGTCAAATTCATACTTGGCAGACATACATATACACATCTTAACGAGATTACCGCATAACTCGTTCGCCCCACACTCGTCTGATCTTTAATTATTTGTAACAAAGGGACTTTGGACACCAACCAAAAACCAGCATTAACAAATTGGCACGCCTGGTGGGACGAGTTTAGAGTAACTCGTACAGTGTCACGAATTTGACATACAAAATTTATTTGTATGCGTTTACGGAGTGGAAAGGTGGTTCAAACATCATCTATTTCCCAAAACTCTGTGAATATGAGTAGTGCAAGTGATGCAGGCGTAGTGATCACTAACGTCGCTGTGTCAACAGTGGATGCTATTGCACCAGTTGACAATATTCCTGCAACCGGGGCTAATGCTACTAATGCAGAGATAAATGGCACTAACTGTGTAGGTGCAAGAAGAGGCGTTTCCAACGCCCAAGTTGTCAATAGATTTGATGAAGTTAGCCAAGGAACACTCCCGTCACCAACTTCACCAGTCTTACAACAAATAAATCCACCAACTACTGGATTGTCTCCACGATGTGTTGTGAATTCAAATCCAAGAGGGACTACACAGACTCTCTCACAACCTTTGTATGGGATGCCTTATGGGTCGACAGTCGTCAATCCTAATACCCCATTTGCATACTTACCATATCCAAATGGAATGACGATGGCTGCCCATACATCTGGACAAGCAGGACCATCGACTGGGGGGCAAATTCCCAGTCATGCGAATGGGATAACAGGGTCAATGTTAATAACCCATTCTCGACAAAAGCAACCAGTAGAAAGACCATATATATCCCCATTAAGACAACTCCCACAAAGTATTGTTGGTCTGTCGGAGGCTACATTAGCCAACGTCCGACAACAGATTGATTCTAGTAACCATGACATGGTGAAAACATTTACTCAACAAATGAGTACAGTGATTATGCCATTAATGGAAAGCACGAACAATGCATGTTTGGCATTAGCAAATGAGATACGTAGGTTAAATAGAGCCTTGGGTGTTGTAACCCCAGGTGATAACCAAAATACTAATAGAAATCTCAATGCAAATGTCAACAGGAATAATCAACCATAGGTTGAACAACCACAAGATATACAACTTGACGGATTTGAACAAGATGACGAGTGGCAACAGCCCATCGTCGGATTCCTTTGAGACGTGGAAATGTACATATTCTACGACCAGAGGAAGACGAAGATTTGGTCATAAACCATGGTGCTTTTGGAGCATTTCGTCAAAACGTTCTAAATCAAAACGTCAATCAAATTGTCGAGCAAGCATTAAATAGGTTTGGCTTTAACATAGGTTATGCCAATCAACCATTTTTTGCATCGGCGTTTCCTGATTGGGTACAATAGGCAGAAATGCCTCGAGGATACAAAATACCCAAGTTGAAATTCTCAGGAGAGAGTGGAGAGTCGACAGTCGAGCATATCGCCCGATATACCATCGAGTTAGGAGATTTGGCTTTAGAGGAGGGATTAAAAATGAAGTTCTTCCCTGGTTCGTTAACTAAGAATGCTTTTTCTTGGTTTTCAACCCTAAGGCCTAATTCTATACACTCCTGGAATCAATTAGAAAGAAGTTTTCATGACCAATTCTTCAGGGGTGACTTGAAAATAGGGTTGACAGATTTATTTGGAATTAAAAGAATGAACAACGAATCTGTTGACGACTACCTTGCTCGATTCCGTCAAATGAGGAGTCGGTGCTTCACCCCTATCCCAGAGGCAGAAATAGTAAAAATTGTTGCCGGAGGTTTAGATTACCATATTAGAAAGAAATTGGTCAACCAACATTTGATAGATCTTGCCCAGTTAGGGGATAAGGTCTGTCAAATTGAACAATTAAAAGCTGAAAAGGTTTTCAAGCAAAAGAGATTCCTCAAAAGAGAAAAGATTAACTTTGTCGGATGCAATGAATCCGACGAAGAGAGTAACGATTCTGAGGAATATGAGGTAGACTATGTCGAATTAAAAAATGGTCCACCTTATATATGCCAAGCTTTGAAGCCTGCGAGGGCCAAAGAAATAATCCCTTTTATTAATAAGAAAGTGTATACATTTGATGTGACCAAGACCAATCAAATATTTGACATATTACTTAAAGATAAGCAATTAAAATTGTCAGATGATCATAGGCTTTTGAAAGCCCATGAGATTAAAGATCGGAAGTACTGTAAGTATCATAATACTTTTGGTCATGTGACAAATGATTGTATGCATTTCAGGGATATCATTCAGAAAGGTTTGGCAGACGGGAGATTAAAGTTTTCAGACAAGAAACCAGAAATGAAGATTGACACAGAACCATTTGGTCCTGAAGCTAGCAAGGCAGACCGCCAAGTCCCTATGGGAGTAGGCATGGTCAACATCACGGCTGGACAGAATATCCAGATGGATCTGTCGGATCCATTCGATATTTATCCGAAGCCAGGGGAACCACTTGTCGACTATATGGCACGCAAGAAATCTGACGGCATAATTAAGGTTTGCCCAAGATGTGAAGCGTTTTATGAAGTAGCCGCCAAGAAAGCCAGGGGACATAAACCACCATCGTCTCATCCACGAGGCAGAACTGAGCCTCGTAATGGTGGCAACCAAAGCAGGTTTTCACACACGAGTAGCCATGATGGATCCAACAGTGTACACAGGAGTGCTGCATCTGTTGTTAACAGACAGGCAAATAGCCGCCAGCAACACAAGCATCAATCAAGACCCGGACAACACTGCACTGGAGGTTGGCTTAAAGAGCCAATCAGAGGGTCAACAGGAGATAACTCTGTCGGTGGCATATTTAATCTTGTCAAGACCAGGACACCCCCATCCAACGTATTGGTGGATCAGTGGGTGAAGAATTCGGTCATGACACGATATTCAGAATTGCAAAAACAGACCCGGACTAGAAAAAACAAGTTCAGTGATCGTGGTCCACCCTTTTGGAACGAGAATTACCGAAGGGGCCAATTGACTCATAATGCTCAAATGACAGGACCTGGTCTGTCCGGACCCTCGACTCAATTGGTCATCTCTAAGAGCCAAAAGAGGAGGCTGCAGAGGCTCCGACAGGCTCAGAAAAAGAAGCTTGTCAGGCAAGGAGGTGTCATCATAAAAGAGATGCCTTCGTGTGATACTGGTTGCTTGGTTGCTACAGCTGACAACAAAGCCGACAAGAAAGGGGATGCCAAAATGAAAAGCGTAATAGTGAAACATCCCATGGAAGCTGATGCGAAGGGACCCAGTAATCAAGCCAGGCAGAATAAGCCTACATCACAGGTTTTCATAGAAAAGAAGAAGGTTTTAGGCCAGGCATCCCCAACAGTAAAGCCCACTGGCAAATGACCTGTCGGGCTGACAGAAGTGGAAAAGGTTGTAGGACTCGAGAAAAAGGTTGAGACCAGAATAGAAAAACAACAACTGACAACGTTCAGGCCTGAGTGTGATTTAACCAAAGAAGAATTGTCATTCGATGCTGTCATTGAAGCACTGAATGATCCGAATGATGATATGAACATCAGCGGGGCCATGGACATGGACGACCAGAATGAAGATTGGGTCGACATCATTGAGGCACTAGACAACTGTGGCGCAGGGATTGCCCGACCTCTGTCAGATAGGTCAGGATCAGATGACGAGAGTGATTTGAGAATAAATCACAACAGAATGATTGGAGGTGCATTTTTGGATGAGGATCCAGACAATGAAGTTATACTAGAGCCTGGGATGAGAATGAAGATAGGGTTGATTTCATTCATTCCAGCAGAATACGAGGGATATCTTGAGATCGATTTCTCTGACGACGATGATGATGCCGTCAACAATGCAACGGACCCAGGTGATTGCTGGATGTGTGTTCAGGAGAACTTGGTTACCGTATTGGACAATGTAGCTCAGCTGGAGAAGCCCACTGATGAGCAGAGAAACCATTTGAGACCTTTACATGTAAAAGACATGATAGATGGAAGACCTACCAACAGGGTTTTAATTGATGGGGGAGTTGCTGTGAACCTGATGCCAAGAGCAATGTTCAAAAAGTTAGGGAAGGATCAGTCGGATTTAATTCCGACAGATATGGTTGTCACTGACTTCAGTGGCAAAACTTCTCCGTCTGATGGCGTCGTTTTGTTAAACATACAGGTTGGCACCGTTGAAAGGATGACTCTGTTTGTAATAATTCCAACCAAGTCAAGCTACAACGTATTACTTGGCAGGGATTGGATTCACGCTGTAGGAGCGGTTCCGTCGACAATGCATCAAAAGGTAATTTTATGGAATGAGCAAGATCAAGTAGAAATCGTGGAGGCAGATGACAGTTCTTGCTATGCTCAGCAATCACATGTTGATTTCAGGTTATATTCACCAAACGTCAGGCCCATAACTGCCAATGAAGGGGTCATTGACAAGGATACGTTGGAAGCAAGTCTTCTCAGCCAATTTGGAGTTAAGAGAAAGGACGAGGCCGACAAGAGTCGGCCAGAATCCTGCAATGAGCCTTGAAACCCACTTGAGAAGATTGTCGGCCTATCTGGCCGACAGAGAAGTACACACTCCAGAGAGTGTGTTGACGGATTGTATCATTGACGATGGCCCTTTGGGTTTTGAGAAAGGAGCCGAAGCCAAGCAAAACGTGGAAGTAGAAGATCCTCTAGAAGAAATAAATTTAGGGACGGAAGAAAAGAAAAGGCCCATTTTTGTTAGTGCTTTTCTGCCAGAGGATTACAAACAAAAACTTATCGGATTAATAGCAGAGTACAAAGATTGCTTTGCATGGGACTACGATGAAATGCCTGGTTTAAGCGGAGATCTTGTCGAACACTGGCTGCCACTTAGGGAGGATTGCAAGCCTGTTAAGCAGGCAAGTAGAAGGTTTGCTCTAGAAGTGGTGCATGAGATCAAAGAGGAAGTGCAAAGACTGCTTAAAGCAAAGTTCATTCGAACAACCAGGTATGTCGATTGACTTTCTAATGTAGTTCCTGTCATTAAAAATAATGGCAAAATGAGGGTATGCATAGACTTTAGAAATTTAAATATGGCTACCCCCAAAGATGAGTATCCGATGCCAATAGCCGACATGCTTGTCGACTCGGCATCAGGAAACAAGATTTTAAGTTGTATGGATGGTCATGCAGGTTATAATCAAATCTTTATAGCCGAAGAAGATGTGTCAAAGACTGCCTTCAAGTGTCCAGGAGCAATTGGGACATATGAATGGATTGTCATGCCTTTCGGTTTAAAGAATGCAGTGGCCACCTTTCAACGTGCAATGAATACAATTTTCCATGATGTTATTGGAAAATTCATAGAAGTATATATTGATGACGTGGTCGTCAAGTAAAAAACCAAAGATGACCACTTGGAGCATCTGAAGCAAGGATTTGAAAGGATGAGAAAACATAACCTCAAAATGAACCCAGAGAAGTATAGCTTCGGAGTGTCGGCTGCCAAATTCCTAGGATTCTTAGTCCACAAAAAAGGAATTGAGGTAGACAAGAATAAAGCCAGAGCGGTCATGGAAGCCTCGGCACCGACAGATAAGAAGGAGCTACAATCCTTCCTAGGAAAGGTTAACTTTCTAAGAAGGTTCATATCAAATTTGTCAGGAAGAACAAGGATATTTGCACCGCTGGTCAAGTTGAAATCAGAGCAAAGTTTCATATGGGAGCCTTGTCACCAAGAGGCTTTTGACCAGATCAAGCAATATCTAGTCAATCAACCGGTCATGATGCCCGCGGTGCCTTGTCGACCTTTGAAGTTGTACATATCGGCATCTGAAGACACTATAGGATGTTTATTGGCCCAGGATGATGATGACAATGTTGAAAGGGCCGTATATTATCTAAGCAGAGTCCTAAATGATGCTGAAAGAAGATATAGTGCAATAGAGAAGTTATGTCTAGCATTATATTTTTCTTGTACAAAACTTAAATATTATATGATGCCATGTCATGAATTGGTGATTTCCAAAACTGACGTTATAAAGTATATGTTGTCAAAACCAGTCCTTAATGGGCGTATTGGTAAATGGACCATCGCTTTGTCAGAGTATTCTTTACAATACGTGTCGGCTAAAGCTGTCAAAGGACAGGCAGTGACTGACTTTTTGGTAGACCATCCAGGACTGGATGTGCCAGAAATAGATGTTGTCAGTTTACAACCCTGGAAACTCTATTTTGACGGATCAAGGCATCAGGGAGGTAGTGGAGTAGGAATTTTAATCGTGACTCCACAAGGAACTCCTACTAAGTTCATGTTTGAATTTAAGTATCCATGTTCCAACAATGAAGCTGAATATGAAGGTTTGATTGTCGGATTGGAAATACTGATAGAAATAAAAGCACGAAATGTGCATATCTTTGGGGATTCCCAATTAGTCATCAAACAACTTACTCAAGAATACAAGTGTGTTAACTACAACTTGACAAAATATTGTATCATAGCTAGTAGGTTAATGAAAAAATTCGATGACGTAATTGTCGAATATATTCCCAGAAATTTGAGTCAAGAGGCTAACGAGTTGGCTCAAATAGCCTCAGGATACAAGATATCTCAAAAGGCGTTGTCAGGACTAATGGAAATCAGAGAACTATTGTATCCATTAGAAGAAAGAGATATTTTGGTTAATGATGTAATTCTACCTAATGATTGGAGGTTGCCAATAATCAAATATTTGAAAAATCCAAGTCAGAATGTAGATAGGAAAACGAAATATAAAGCATTGAATTACACAATGCAAGGATGACTGTTATATAGAAGATATGTTGACGGGACTCTACACAAGTGCCTGAGTGAGCAAGATACTTATTTGGCTCTATCAGAAGTCCATGAGGGCATATGTGGAGCCCATCAGGCAGGTGATAAAATGAAATGGGTCCTTAGACAGAGTTTGTATTATTGGCCAACTATGATTAAAGATTGCATTTCGTTTGCCAAATCTTGTGAACAATGTCAGAAACATGACCATATACAAAATGTACCTGCTAGCGAATTACATTCTATTGTCAAGCCTTGGCCATTCCGAGGATGGGCTTTAGATTTATTTGGTCAAATACATCCTTCTTAATCGAAAGGACATCAATTCATTCTAGTTGGAGTGGACTATTTTACCAAATGGGTAGAAGCAGTTTGCCTCAAAGCAGTTACCCAACAAGACATAATTGATTTCATTGAAAATCACATCATTTGTCGGTTTGGCATACCCTAGACTCTGACAACAGATCAAGGGTCAGTATTCGTCGGCAAGAAAGTTGTGGAATACACTAGTTCCAGGCATATAAAAATGCTTACATCTACACCATATTATGCACAAGCCAATGGCCAAGTTGAGGCCATAAATAAGATCATTATTAGTCTTATTAAAAAGCATGTGGGCCGACAACCTAAGAGTTGGCATAATACTCTTGATCAAATACTGTGGGCATATAGAAATTCACCCAGGCAGTCGACAGGAACTTCACCATATCGGCTAACTTATGGACACGATCCTGTGTTACCTGTCGAAATCAATCTTCAGTCTACTCGCATTCAGAGGCAGAATGACTTGCCTACCAACTAATATTGGAATGCAATGTTGGACGAATTGGGTGAGTTAAGTGATGAAAGATTGATTGCATTAGAAAATTTGATTCGACAGAAAGAAAGAATTTCAAAGTTCTATGATAGTCGAGTTAAGTTCAAATCATTTAAGGTAGATGATCTGGTGTGGAAAGTCATATTGCCCATGGATAAAAGTTCTCGAGAATATGGAAAATGGTCACCAAAATGGGAAGGACCATTTAGAATTGATAAAGCGTTTTTTGGAAATGCTTATGCACTCGTCGACATTAATACTGGCTTAAGAATAAAGTCAATTAATGGCAAGTATTTGAAAAAGTATAAGCCGACGATGCTAGAAGTAAAAAATTGACAGTAAATGAGATAGAACGTAAGTTTTATTAATTGATTTGGCAATACATTTTACATTGTCAAAAGTACATCCTGTCAGTTTAAGCTAACTTATTCCTAAGTGAGCAGGCTGGAAACTGAGGGTTGGCATACACAGATGTGTGTCGAATTATGAGCATTCAAAAAGATAAGTTAAAAAGATGTTCGGTTGACATACACAAAAAAAAATGCCAACTAAACTAAGATTGAAAAGTTCTGATTTCTTCCCAAGCCTTCTCCAGAGCCTCTCTGTCAGCCTTGGCTGCCAGATATTTAGATTGCATGGCTATTACAATGTTGACAACTGTCCTAGCAGTCGCCCCTGACTTTTAGATTCATCGTCAATTTGATTAACCTTTTCTTTGCTGGCAGACAGAGGTTGTGCAAGTTGAAGTTTTTTTCTCTTTGGCTTGAGTTAAAGCAACTTCTAAGTCAACAATCTCTTTGTCTACTGCCAAGTCAGCTTTGACGTCGTTAGCAATGACATGAATCTCTTGTTCTCATGTGGCCTTCATGACCATCAAAGAAGTCTTGTGCAGAAGCCAAAGTGACCCTCCTTGAAGTTGGCAGAATGTTCTTGATTAGATTAAGTTGTTGGAGAAGATTGGTCATGGTCGAACAGATGGCTGAATCTGAACATAGGATGTCAAGTGGATGCTTGAAAAGGGATTTAAACTCTAGCAAAAACTTGACAGCTTGACAATCACTCGAATCTTGCCCTGTCAATTTTGAAAAATGGGCAGATCTTGATGAACTCTGATGACCAGTCTCTGACAGAAAATCAGTCTGTCGGAAGAGGTGGAAGATGTGTTTGAGAATTGGAGTTTGTTGAGGAGTTGGTGAAGAATGAATTGGTTGTTCAGGAGGATTGATGGCATCAAGATTGTAGATTGTTGAAGTTTTGCCTCTCTCCGTAAGCCGTCAAAAGACAAAACTTGGGGGGCATCTGTTAGGAGTGAATTTTCATATTTGAGTTTTCGTCAGAAAGGCATACAGAGGCTACATGAAAATTGAGAAGAAGTCCCAAAATTGGTATATACTGGTTTGGCTAAAAGAAAGTTGACAGACGGAAAGTTGACAGAAAAATTGGTCAAAAGCAAGATTGTCAAATTCATAAGGAATTCCCAAAGTAGACGAAGCTGACAAGTACCAAGTTGACAGAAAAATTGGTCAAAAGCAAGACTGTCAAATTCATAAGGAATTCCCAAAGTAGACAAGAGTTGGATCGAAGAGAGGAAAATTGACCAAGTTCGAAGTCGACAGGAATAAAGTTGACAGAAGAATGTACATAAAGAAGAACGTCAAATTCAGAAGATTATAGAAGAATTGACAAGAATTTCTTCAGTTGACATGTCAGGCAAGAAAAGTCGTCGAAAAGGCGAAACTTAGAGCGCATCTGTCAAAGGTGAAATTTCTGATTATTGACGGATGCATTTGACTGGCTGACAAAGGAACCAGAATAATGACTGATATTTTCTAAGTATTATACTTAGTTGACAAGAAAATACTGGCCGACAGAAAGGATAAATTGACAACCCAGCTTTTTGACAAAGTGTTAAGAAGAGTTGTCAAACGTACAAAAGTGTGAAAATGGCTAAGTCCTCAAGGCTGGCAAAGCATCAAAGAAGATAAGAAGTCAAACAAATTAAACCGTTGACAACAAGCAAGTTGACACAAAGCAGTTCAAAGGATTGAGCAGTTAGAGAAGTTTGCTTGTCAAATAGTTTGAATTTGAATATGGCAAAACTGCCATACAGGTGTCAGTTACCTTTAGGAAGTTACCTTTTAGGAAGTTATTTACTTTTTCTATAAATACTAGATTCTACAATGTAATAGAGGTTGGAACTTGAAACATCCTACACGTATCGATCACACAGCAGACTAACGGATTAACTCAAGTATTTCTTCCACCCTTTTATCATCAATACAATGTTCAATTTCAATTCAATATTGGTCCATTTCCTTCAAGTTCTTCATATACTTTTCAGTTTATTCATCATGTTCTTCATATTCTTTATGTAACTTTCATTGCTTTTCAATTCCAATACTTCATTTCATGTATTTACTTTTCTACATTTTACATCTCTTGCAATTTATCTTTCACGTCTTTCACTTGCTTTCTTTTAACTTTTTGCACTTTAAATGCTTTCTTTTACTTTTCAACCATTTAAATACTTTTCTTTAATTGATTTCTTCCTTTAATTTACTGTCGTTTATCTTTCATTGTCATTTACAAGCTTTCAATTATTTTCCTACAACTTACATGATTTCCTTTAAATTCATGTATTTATATGAATTCATGCATTTCTCTTCTACTACCAATCAAATGGTTTTTCAGACCATTTGAGTTCTTTTTCATGCTTTGAATGTTGTCAACTTTCACTATTGGCAATATTCTGTACATCTCTTTCAAACTTACCTATTCATTTTAACACCAAATCCTTGCCAGTATTTACTAGATTTGACTGATTTGTCAAATTCATACTTGGCAGACATACATATACACATCTTAACGAGATTACCGCATAACTCGTTCGCCCCACACTCGTCTGATCTTTAATTATTTGTAACAAAGGGACTTTGGACACCAACCAAAAACCAGCATTAACAAATTGGCACATATGTATGTAATTCTCGACAAGAGCAACCAGTAGAAAGGCCACATATATCCCCATTGAGACAACTCCCACAAAGTATTGTTGGTCTGTTGGAGGCTACATTAGCCAATATCCGACAACAGATTGACTTTGGTAACCATGACATGGTGAATACATTTACTCAACAAACGAGTACAGTGATTACGCCATTAATGGAAAGCACGAACAATGCATGTTTGGTATTGGCAAATGAGATGCGTAGGTATGTAGGATATATATATATACACATCTTAACGAGTTTACCGCATAACTCGTAGGTCCCACACTCGTCTGATCTTTAATTATTTGTAACAAAGGGACTTTGGACACCATATACACATCTTAACGAGATTACCGCATAACTCGTAAGTCCCACACTCGTCTGATCTTTAATTATTTGTAACAAAGGGACTTTGGACACCAACCAAAACACCTGCCCAGCCATTAACTCCGCATCGAAGTTCGCCGCCACCTGAGTTCCGCCGTGAGCTCGTGAGCATCATAAACCACGAAGAAGTCACACTTCGCCACAAATCCTGTCTCCACACCCATCGCATCCTCCATCTCCTTCCTGCAACCCATAACAGTGTTCCCTGTTTCAATGGTTTGGATGCCTAGGTAGTTGATAAGATATGCCTCGGTTAAGATTTCGTACTTCTGTTTCACTGAGTTCAGATGTTCTTCGTACTCGGTTCTATTAGAATGATGCACTATTTTGTCCTTGTCCTCCCTTAGTTGGTCAATCTTATTAATGTCTCTAGCAAGTTGCTTTTTGGTCCTCACTGATTCTCTAGATGGCTCATTAAAATGCACGTGCTTCACTTCTCTATTACTCCTTGCCACATCACGTGATTCATGCATAATATTTGCCTGGCAATTACTTCCCTTTCTATTCCCCATTCGATGCTCATTTAACGACCCCATCATCTGATAGAATCTCTATTAGTAACATAAATATTTCCCTTATCCACTCCATTATTACCCTTTTTTTGCCTTGCTTCCCGTAACTGCCCTTATCACTATCATTCAGATTTGAATTATTACGAATAACCATCCTCCGTCGTCTCCCATCTTTCTGCACTAACATCTATGGCCCAAAGGCCTCCTCCTCCATAGTCGTTTCTTGCTTCCTACCAGAAAATACTTGCGCTTTCACACCTTCTAACCCAGGCTGCATAGTTACCGAATTTAGTTTTGGTGCAAGAAGAGAGCATGACTCCTTTCGGTGGTCATACATTCCACACCCAAAACAGACCAAATGTAACCCTTCATACTCCACATTATAGACTCTATTTTTAAGTTTAAATTTATAGACAAGAACTTTATGTAAATCCACCTCTATACAAATCCGAGTAAACTTGGCACGCTCTGGAGTGAGAAAATCACCTTTAGAACCATCCACAACTCTCATAGTATTGCTATCAATATGCAGAATTCTCCCCAACTTGTCGCCAATACACCATCACCTCCTCTAGTCTAGATCTGGAACAAGCGGTGAGGTCGAGTCCCTCCTCTTCCTGCTCGGACCAGTCGTCTCTATTCAGCCACGACATCCACCACCATCACCACCTCCACCACCAAAACTTCCACCTCCTCGACCACCACGACTACCGCCACCCCTTCCTCCATAACCTCCACCATTGTAACACCCCCACTAGGTATTACTACGTAACACATGCGGAATTTAAATTGAAAAGATAATTTGCTGGTTGTTTTCGGAAAATAATTTATATAAGTACATAAGCATCTGAAATTGGGTATAAAAATTTGTCACGACTCCAAACCTAAGCCTTGATCGGCACACAGGTTTACAATCCTAGCCTGGCAAGCCTATTTAATTTAGAGATATACTTGAATAAAAGCTAGTATTTTTACAAAAAATTCAAGAGAGTCTCCTCTGTAATTCGAACATCCCAGGTAAAAGAACACCTGCTAAAATAATTACATTTTCATTCCAGAATGCCAGTTACACCAAATACAACCAGGCAGTAATATGATAAAAATAGTTATATCAATAAGCTATACATGACCAAAAGGAAACGCTTAGGTTTTCATTCAAAAGAGATGCTCTCCGAGCCATAAATATTACATTTTAAAATAAAGGCTCTCTGAGCCATACTCATACAAACTATCAAAAATCTAAGACTCAAACCCTAAGCTGGTCATTCTAAAAGTTATTCCTGAGGAAAACTCACGTGGTCATTCCACAATCAAATAATTCATCAAACAACTAGATCTAAGTCTCCGAGTGACTTAGGAAGACTCCTCTGCACCATATGTACTAAAGTACCCAGGATACAGTAGCAAACCAGAAGAAACCTGATATATCCGTAAGGGTGAGATACTGACAAATGGATATATCACACAACAACCATATACACGATACATACAACACATTGGCATATTAGCATTTAAGCATTATTCATAGATAAAACAACAAGTGTTATATCAGTGGACCTCATACCCGAATCAATCAGTTTTATAAAGATAATGCATGACACTTCAATCATCAGGCTCTAAACTTAATCTCATGAGATATCATCATCGTTTTATCATTAAGAAAGAAAGAGTTGATCAGGCTCGTATGCCGCATTGGCAAGTTGTCTCTGTCACCTCATGCACCCGGATCAACATCATCACGGATCCCTTATCAACAGCCATCTGAATGTATACATCATCGAACACCACATCTTAAGCGGGTATTCGGTAACTCAAGCACGTCTGCTAAGCGGAAATGCATACGAATAGAAGACTTTTCATTATCAAGACTTTTCTTTGTGTTCACTCTTTTCCGTTGTCGAAGTCCAAAGCTAACGACTATTCACAATTTTCATCACTTGAAAATCACTAACACAGGACGGGCAGTCTGAGTGCTCAATCACAACACCTTAGATCGATGTCGCAGTCCAGGGTTGTGGTCGTAGAAACAATTATAATTTTATCAATGTTTTATTTCAACATGATAAGGACTCCTAGCCCATAACAACGAAATTAGGACACACAGTCCTCAATTCCAAGATTAGGACTCCTAGCCCATAATATCACGATGAGGACCCTTGGTCCATAATTCTTGACACAGATCCCAGATCACATGCATAAAACTGAATGCTAGAGGCGACGTCTCGCGGACTAGATTGTCTTTCACATGTGCTTACTTTTCGCTCAGTGAAAATCAAAAACCAAAATAAACCCTCGGTCACTTATCCAAGTAACCGGAACATTTCTAAATCATTTAGGAGAAAATCTTTTCCTTTACAAATTCTTTTATAAAACAATTAGAAAATTCGTTTGCTTTTGAAATCCTTGATGGAATAAAATCAAATATTTTCAAAGGGGTTTTTCCTTCATAAAACACATAGTTCGAAAAAGGTTTTCTCTCGTACAAACTTTGGTTCATAAAAAGGTAGTTTCCTTCAACTTAAAATCACTTCAACAATTTTCTAAAAACAGAGATCTTATTCTTCTGAAGTAAGCACTGTAAACAAGGAACTTTTATAAATGAACCCAAAACTTTCAAAGTTCTATTCAAGGCTTATTAAGGCTTTTAATCCTTATAGTCATTGGGCACAGACTCAAGTCCGGCTTCTCAAACTTCAATCAACAGTAATATATTCACAACAATAATAATATCACAGTTAATGACAGTTTATCACATATATATAATTCATAACACTTTAAATCAAGTAATGTTCAACTTCAAGTAATAACCACAATAGTTCAAGTAAACAAGTTATTCAAGTATTGGCTCAATATCACAATAATATTCACAACACTCAATTAAACACATACACACATGCATATAGTTATTGAATATCTCTAGGCAAGCTCCCCTTACCTTTGAAGACAAGTAAAGGATCATCGTCTTAATGCTCACGTTAGCTCCAAGAGTGTAACTATCTACTCCATCAAGCAAGCATAGCCGTGTCAAACGTCTCAGAGGGAATCCAACAACGCGCAACAACCAGAAATCAAGAAATCAATTACACATGATCAAACACACATTCTAATTTGATCTAAACACTTAATCTTATTACCAAACAAGGTCATTTTCAAAGAAAATCATGTTTGGAGCTTAAGCTTCACAATACCCTTTGAGGAACTATTGTTTTGATCAAAGGATCGTGAAAATGAACTTAGGAATCATCAATTAAGAGTCCTAATTGCACTAAATCATAATTAATTTCACAAAAACATAACCAAATTCAAATAAAATCAAATTAGGGTTTAGGGTTCCTAAATACAATTTGGGGAAAACTCATTTTAACTAAAGAATAATGAAATTGGTTTAGGGAAACACTAATTCACAGTCTCAATTGCATAAAAATAGTGTTAATTTCACATTTTGAAACTGAATCAAAAGTTAGGGTTAGGGTTTCAAAATTAATTTGGGGATTTTTGAAATGAAGCTTAGCAAGGGTGAAAATCACTCACCCACACAAATAGAAACCAAGATGGTGGCAGCAAGGTGGTCCGACGCGGCGGCAGTGGCAGTGAGCGGCGGCAACAGTGCTCCTGTAACCCCCATGAACCCAAAACTTGAAGGTAGACATTGGGGATGAAGGAAGAAGCTTAAACTAACAAGGAATGAGGGAAAAACCTCCATGAATGGCGGCTAACGTACTTACCGCGGCGGAGGACGCATTTGGTTGCGGTGGAGGACGTGAAACAACGTAGCAGCGGTGAGGGACACGTGCAGGGACACGCGGTCATCCTCCTCGAGCGTCGGTCGAAGCTTCTCCCTCATCGGCACGCGACTCCGAGAGGTGCAGGAGGCGGCCCGATCCGGTCCAACAAGTGGGAAGGAGAAGAAATGGAGTTTGAGGGGGAGGAAGAAGAAGAAGAGAGGAAAGGAAAGAAAGAAGAGAGTGAGGGGGGGGGGGGGTATCGGTCTGATGAGGGAAATACGGAAAAAAAAATTTGTATGTTTATTTCTATTAGTAATAGTAGGTACAAAAATGAGTGATTGATATTGAGTTTAGGAAACAAAATAATGCTTGCTCTTCAATTTAAAAACAATGGGTGATAAGTACATATTTTAAAAATTTGAAATAAAGTAGAGATTGATAGTTGGATCGATCAACTAAGAAAATCCATGGTCCAACAATTTAATCTCTGATTAATGTCAAACCAGTTTATTTTCAAATTTAAAATCAAATAGAATGAAAATATGGAAATGCTTTTCTCTTAATCATATTATTTAAAACATTTTTATGTACTGGTAATAATAGTGACAATAACGTAAATTATTGTCTAGTATGTGTGCATTCACTGAAATAAGTCAGTACTAACGCACCTAATAAAATAATTTGAAGAGAGTAATTTAATTACTCAAACTAAACCACATAACAAAACAAACATAAACATCCAAATAAAATAATTAATCATGTGCTTAAAAACTAGGGCGTTACAACCATCGTTTCTGCCATATCCACCAGATTTGTTATAGATGTAGATCCACCACCTACTACCGCTGGGTCGTCGTCTCGTCACCGTCTTGCCGTCGACATTCCATAAACTCGTCGGAGCATCATCAGTCGCAAGACCCGTAACCTCTCAGGTTTGATTTGCCTCTTCTTTTCATCTATTCTCCGAATCACTTGTTAAAATATGCGGCCGGGGAAAGTTTACCTCGGTCCCACGGTGGGCGCCAAATGTTCTTGCAAATTCTGGCAACCAAGACCGGAATCAACGAAGAACAATATCGCTATTCCTTACCAACACTCTTAGTTCAAAGAATGCTCTTTCATTGATATCAATCTTTGAACTAGCAGAGTAAAAATCGTACAAAATAGATTCCCCTCCTTATGCACTAAACATCTACATATATAGGCTATAGAAAATAACTGCTTCCTCCACTATCTCTTAATCACTAGTCTAATTCCTCCCATTATCTCTCAACCGTCAGTCTAATTGCTACTACAGTTTTTATGAAATTGGGTTAACGAAACAAGATAGGAAAGTTTAAGCCCATGTTTTCTTGGGTTCAAAGTGATGCTGAAAATATCATGCTTAAAGTTTAAAATGCAATTTAAATACATTTCTTACAAAAAAAAATTATGAAAAATATATTAAGGAATTGATTTGATGTATTTTAAAAATTGTATTCATGAATATTATTATACCCAAAATAACATTTATATACCTTTTTGGGTTACCAATAAGAATTATACTTTGACATACTATCAAATTGTCACATAATTATACAATTAATGTTTTTTTTAAAAATATATTATTTTAATACCCAAAATGCATTTGCTAGTTAGAACAGCGGGGGTTGGTTGATAAATAAAGAAGGCCGGTCAAACCGACCCGGTTAACGCAACCATATCTTGTTCCGTGTTTCAATTGACGAGTCGAAGAAGAAAAATAGGTTTTTTTTTTATAAAAAAAAAAAGAGAAAGGAAATTAAGGGTCTGAGGGTAGAGAGAGCCATATATGGTTTGTGTTGTGTAGATGGTGATATGATGCACTTCATCTGCTGTGGATGTTCCTTTTCTCGATTTTCTGATCCTTATTCTCAAAGGTACTCCTCTTTGAAGATCCCATTTGATTTTCGTTCCGCCTCTCTCTTTTTCTAACCTTCAATTTTTCTTTTCTTTAAAAAATAATTTTGAAGAATATTGTTTGAAAAGATATACAGTTTTCATTTTTTTATTGAGGATTCATGGAGATCCTTGGGCCCTTGGGGTTAGATATTATTTCCCCTTAGCAAATTTCATATTGTTCAATATTTTTCTTTTTTTACTTCTCCAGAAAATACCAAATTTCTGGGCTGGGATTTTTTTTAGTATTTTTTTTTTTTTTTTGAAGTGGGTGTGTGAGAATTGTGTCTATGATTTATAAATGTAGGGTTTTTGATAGTAGGGATTGATTCATATGATGAAGGTGTCTATAAGGTTATTTTGTTGAATTATTTGTGGAATGGAAACATTGAACCAACCAGCAATAAAACTCGTCATGAACTACATGAGCTAAAGTGGGTGATTCTCTTCTCACTTGTCTCTCAATGGAGAATCATCACCCATCCACGCTCTTGTCCATGGATTCAAGTGCATCTTCTCACGAGGAACTTGATTTGGAGATGAATCCACAAATCATACTTTCCCGTCCGCCCGATATCAATTTGCCCCTCTCAGCAGAACGCAGCCCGCCTCCACAGCCATGGAATCCTGATCCATGTGATATTCTAGATGTTGGTCTTGGTACACAGGGATATGAGACTGAAACTTTTCTCAATCTTCCAAAAGCTGGAAGGAAATGCTCAAAGCGAGTTGATAGCATATGGGGTGCTTGGTTTTTCTTCCGATTTTACTTTAAGCCGGTTTTGCATGATAAATCTAAGGCCAAGGTTATCAAGGACAGCGAAGGTGTTTCAGGGTTTGATAAATCGGACCTTAAGCTTGATGTTTTCATGGTTCAACATGACATGGAAAACATGTACATGTGGGTTTTCAAGGAGAGGCCTGAAAATGCATTGGGGAAGATGCAGCTGAGGAGTTACATGAATGGACACTCTCGCCAAGGGGAGCGCCCATTTCCATTTAGTGTTGACAAGGGTTTTGTTCGATCCCACAGGATGCAGAGGAAGCATTATAGAGGACTTTCAAACCCCCAATGTGTGCATGGCATTGAGGTTGTTCCTTCACCCAATCTGATGGGTCTCGATAAGGATGAGCAGAAAAGGTGGATGGAACTCACTGGCCGAGATTTGAATTTCAAGATCGCTCCTGAAGCAAGCGATTTCAGTTCATGGAGAACTCTTCCCAACACTGACTTTGAGCTTGACAGACCACCTCATCCAATTAAGAGTGCTCCTAATCCTCACCCTAAGAAACTGCTTAATGGATCTGGGTTGAATTTGTCAACACATCTGTCTAACCATAGTAATGGTGACAGCATTGACTTATCTCCCGTCAATGGCAAGAAGAGGAAAGACTTTTTTCTTTATGGGAACGATGAAGAATGTTACTTGGCAGTTAATCCTCCATCTGCTCGGATTCCAGATATTGAAATGCACCCAAGTGAGCCACACTGGTTGTGCGACATGAGTGGGGTGATGAAGAATGTTTGCGGACCTGTCACGGTTGCGAAAACTATCTATGAGGATGAACAAGGTTACTTGATTATTATCAGTTTGCCGTGTGTGGATCTTCCAAGTGTGAAAGTTTCTTGGAGGAATACCCTCACTCATGGTATCATAAAGGTTTCTTGTGTGAGCACATCTGGGAAGCCATTTATCAAGAGACATGACAGGACATTCAAGCTTACAGATCCATGGCCGGAGCACTGCCCTCCCGGGGAATTTGTTCGCGAAATCCCTCTTTCAACTCGTATTCCTGAAGATGCCAATATAGAAGCATACTATGATGGGCCAGGATCAGTGCTTGAGATCATGGTGCCAAAACTTCGCGAGGGATCAGAAGAACATGAAGTTCGTGTTTGTCTCTGCCCTCATCTTGGAGGGAATGATCTTAATGTTGACTTGAGTTAGGCACTCATTAAAATTATTGGGGGTTGCAAGCATGGTCCGTAAATCATTGTTTTACTAACTTTGTACCTTTGAAACATATATAATACAAACGTGCAGGCAGCTCACATTTGTCTCATTTTTTTTTCTTACTAATTGGATGTTTTTTTTTTGTCCATGAATCTATTAGCTTTTGATTGTAATCATTATTTATCTTTGAACATTAGTTCCTGATCAAATATGAAATTATTAAATTTTACCTTGCCTTTGATGGTGTGTTTTGGATTTAATTGTCTGATCTCTTACTGGTATTCAATGAATAGCATCTCTGTTTTGGATCAAATGTATTGTTCCCGCGAGGAAGAGAGTACGTCCTTCCATATTGCATTTCTTTTTGGTTATGGTCAGACTTGTCTGTCTGTTTGCTGCCCTTAACTTCTGCCTATGTGTATGAGACTATCAGTATCAGTTCACACACTCGCAGTATAAAAATAGTTTGATCATTAGTTAGATTGTAAATATTCAAGGAGATAAAAGCTGTGCATAATATTCAAGGAGATAAAAGTAAAATTACCAATTCTTTTGCTGGACTTGGATGACTTGTTATGGCTTGTAAGCTTGCTCAAACATGAAAAAACAATGTTTTGATGGTCAAAGAGTTATCCCTAAACTCTCCAATAATCAAGTCAGAATGGCAAAGTATTGGTAAGAGAGCACTGAAGGAGCTCGAATAATAATTTTTTTTTATAAACAAAAGAAATATTGTTAATAAATTGGATATAAGGGGTATCCAACCCATGTACATCACTAGTTGAAAGAACCGACTAATACAAGAGACTAGGGCCGACCTAACATCTTTTAGACTTGAAACTAAAAATAATAATATTTTGGCTTAATTGCTGTTTTGGTCCTCCTACTATTGGTCATGTGCGATTTTGGTCCCTAAAGTTTTTTTCGTGCACATTTGGTCCCCATGTTTTTTCAATGTTGTAAATTTGGTCCTTCTATCCAATGTATGTCAATTTTTTCAGTGATCAACATAGAGAAATCACTCCTCTATGCCCACACAACATCTGGTTGAGGTTCTCCCTCCTCGACGTCTACGATTTAACATGATTTAGTGGTTCCCCTATGCTATTTAATGATTTTGTCCTTCCTTTCCGAATTTTTTTTGGTTCCATCACATAATCCTTTACCAAAAAAGTCCAAAAAGAGGTTTTATGTGCTTAGAGCAGTGATTTTATGTGCTTAGATGAGTGGTTCCTTTATGTCAATTATTGAAAAATTGAGAGACATTGATAGAAGGACCAAATTTGCAATATTGAAAAAACAGGGGGACCAAATGTGTACAAAAATAACTTTAGTGATCAAAATCGCACATGACCAATAGTAAGGGGACCAAAACTGTAATTATGCCTAATATTTTATTAAAATTATTACATTTTTATTTAAATTATATCTTTTGAGTTTTTTGGAATACAAAATCATTTATTAAATTACTATATAGTAACTACTAACTAGTAATTAAATCTTCTTTTTTAAAAAACAAAAATTGCCTAACTATATAATAATTACTAGCGAGTAAGTAAATTTTTTTTATACTTAAAACCCTTGTTTTGGTGGCTTGGCCTTTAGGCCGGCCATGCTAGAGACCAATCTAAAAAAAGGAAAAACAACCGTGTGTTCTTTTGCTATACATGCATTGCATATGACCATGATCTATACATATAATTAAATCCAAAAGACTATCTAACACACAGGTCTTGAATGGTATTACAGTCACGAGTGATCAGGAGATGAATTTCAGCATGTGATACAAATGGACTCAATTACCAATGGTTGGTTTATCGTTTCGTTACTTGAATGGGAGCATGTTGTAGGAACCTTTTGAAAATCAAGTGTGAAGCATGCATGAACTGTGTGGTTAGGTAATATATCATCCCCTTGAAAACTTGAAAATGACAGGGACTATATGCCTCAATTTTGTAGCCCCTACCAAACACATAAATAACATTATCTTGCATACGACCAATGGATGAAAGCACAAACAAGTATGCAGTGTTAGTATACCAAAACACCATAGCGTTGCTATTTAGACGGCACAATTTTATATCTTTCTTACGTTGAAAAGAAAAACATCTGAACAATGAGACCCAAAAAAAGGTCCATTTCATAATTAAACGCTAATTTAAATTTATTTGACTCTCGCATCAAAATGGATCCTCTCTAATTGCATTACCTCTCCAGCCATAATCACAGATATTCATGCGGTATGTATCACATTAGAGTGTACTTTTTTTTTTAAATATTACAGACTAATAGTGCTGACATTTGGGGTGGAGAGAGCTGTAAAAAAAATCTGCTGCAGAGGATTTGGACCCCTCACGCATCAGTAAATAGGACAAGTTATATTTTTACACTAGGTAATTAAATATGTAAGTGGAAAATACCTGACAGTGATCCAGTTTTTTTGTGTGAAGGCAATGATAAGACAATGATCCAGTTAAGGTATACGTTTTTGTAGGTTTATATATAAAATTATGTAAATAACACTGATCATGATGCTTGCTGTACGCCCCACTTGTGCATTTGGCTGACGGTATTTTGTTTCCCTGTGGCCGCCCATGGAACCCCTGTACACTGGGTCAGAGGGAGCTCCATCCAGATCGATACCACTTTTCTCATTTTAGTATATCACATCTTATTCCAACTAATAATATCTTGCCACATTTCTATTTTTCAAATTCAAATATCATAAAGTTTAAATTTATATGACAACTAGATGATGGACCCGTGCAACAGGTGAATAAGTTGAATATAATTTTGTATTATTTAAAAAGACAACACATGTTTATATTAAATTCTCAAAATAAGTAAATAACAAATAGAAGTATGAATGACAGAAATCACACAATGCATTTTATATAGCTTTAACAAGATACAATGATGAAATTTAAAACAATTGATGTTTTATAATTAAATACATATGTTATTTATCAATGATTGAAGTTTGTTTGATGAACTTTTTATTATTCTATTTATATTATGACAATCCATTCTTATACCCATGTATATTAAGATTTTTGATCTCGTATAATATAAAATATTTAAATATTACATATTAGTATATAGATAAAATATAGGGAAAAGGTCCAAATTGGTCCCCGACAAAAAAACACAGTGACATTTTGGCACTTATAAATGAAAAATACCAATTTGATCATCAACAATGTAAAACGCGGGTCAAAATAGTCATTTTTATGATAATTTTTAGGGATATTTTAGTCCCCATCAGGGACTAATTTGACCCGTATTACATTCTTGGGGACCAAATTGGTATTTTCATTTCTCAGGGATCAAAATGTCATCGTGTTTTTTTTGTCAGGACCAGTTTGGGCCTTTACCCTAAAATATATTAAGCATATGATCAAATAATTCTTTCTCAATAAATTATATAAAGTAGACATATATATGCATCGACAAAAAATACCATTTCCCCAATTTTTCTGTTTTCATTTGAAGAATATTCTAATTCTTTGCCTTTTTACCATCCATTATAAGATTTTCAACCCGTAATATAATATTATAATTATAATTATAATATAATATAAATATAAAATATTACCTAATCCTATATTCTATATAAATAAATAAAATATTTTAAACATATGGTCAATTAATTTTTTACAATAGTTAAATAAGCAGAAAGTTTCGTTTTCTAAAATTCACTTAATACTCTTCAAAAAAGTTATGTTATTTTCATTCACTATCTTTAATTTTCTACTTTTTTAATGCATTGAAAGAATATTCGAATTCACTATCTAGGCATTTTTGCCTTCCATCCCATATCTTCGTTGAATATTCCATTTTGTAAAATTATGTCGTTCTTTACACTCATCATATCTTATGTCTTTGTAATGTGAAAATCAAAACCCCTATATATTTCTCACGAGGAAAACAACAAAAAGACTTTAAATATAATTATTGATTCAATTAAGCAAAAAATTCATAAGATGCTTCCAACTTATTTAAGATAAAACTTTATCAACACTTGTATATATCAAATGCATTTTCTTCCCTTTACAAAAATGAAACCATTCCATTATTTTCTATTTTTTAAAAAAAACTATATTTAAAGCTTGATAAAAATTGCGTAACTGAAAATGCAACAATCAAATTTAAAGCTGATACATTTTTTTTTAGCCAATTTAAAGCTGATATTTAAACAAAGTTACACAATAGAGTAAGAAAGTATAAACAATAGTATAAGACACATGTTTACAAAATTGTCTTAACCGTTTAAACTAAAAGTGTCGACAAAATTTGTGAATATAAGGGGAAGCGCAATCTGAATCTAATGATGGGAACAAAAATGAGAAAAAGAAAACAATGGAGGACTAAACACATTTTACAGGAAAATAACATAAATTGGGGAAGATATTGCCAGTTATAGTATTATGACTATCCATCTAAAAATCCAACTGATAAGCTTAAACAAATTCTTGATGACGCTCTCTTTTCATGGCCATCTCATCAGGTTCTCGCAACATCTCTTTCAAGCAGGTTGCCTCTAGTTTGAATGTAACATAAAAAGCACAATAATTAAGCAAGAGACGTAAGAGAAATTTTATATATACATCAAAATGAATTAGCATACCAAAACCACCATATTTTACCTCTAGAGTTTTTTAAATTAAGACATTTTACAGCCAAGTCCTAGTATTGTTTAACCTAATGATTCAAGTAAAGATAGTCGTAAGGATTTATAGTATGCATGAAAATTCAAGTTTTCTCAACCACTTCAATTCATGTCTTCTTATCCTTTGGTATGATTTAAAACCATTATTTTAACTCAGTCTACAGAACTTTAATATCCATTGATTTCTAAAGAAACAATGCAGTCAACATAGGAATCAGGTTATTACAATTAGCTGAAGTGAGTTGTCCAGAGCAATCAATTTCTACTTTATGCATGCCACTAAATTGAAAGTAAGGAGTTAAAATTGTATACTAAGTTATAGTAGTAATTCATGCAACAGGCCAATGAAGAGGCAAATTTTTTTCAGATTACATCAAATTAAATTATGATTAATGGCCCTCAAAACCATATGGACAGTTCAATACTTTATATCATCACCGCGCTTTCCACACAATCAAATTAAATTAAACATTTCTATTTTCTAGAAGGTAATATATAGACGTTCAACTATTGTCCTGCTCCGGCATGTACTATTAATGTAGAGAAAATTTTCTAAGCACTCTAGAAATGCAAAATCATAATTGCAGAATTGGAGGACATCTGATCATGCATCAATTGATTATTGGTAAGTAATCCAAACCTATACAGCTATGCCTTAAATATATAAAGAAGGCTTACTTTGTCTCTAGTGATGTGGCATTGGATGTCAAAAGAAGCCTTGTAGACAGATTTTCTGCTTTTACTAATGAAAAAAATTAGAGAAGCCTGCAAAATATGAATCACAGAAGTATCAATCTAACCTAAGTGACCAATACTCTTGCATCCAAATAACATAAGTATAAAAAGATTGTGCAAAATAAATTTTAAAAATTATATTAGTTATTATTACACCTTTTAAATGAAGATATTAATTACATGCAACACTTCATAATCTCAGACCTCTGTCACGCCTATAAACAGAAGCATTAGAAATAGCAACATGCATTTCAAAGCCAGCAAAAGCATAAGATTAGAAATACCAAAAGTTAGGGCTGACTTGCATAAGATTAAAACACTACAAATCTCTTGAAAAAAATGAAACAGAGATGATGACATTGTAAACAATAATAAGAGATGTATAAATCTTTATATACTTGACACAGTAAGCCAAGAGAAGCATAACATTAGAAATACCAAAAGTTAGGCCTGGCGTGCATCAAAAAGATTTTGAAGGTTCAAAAAAAAGTACAACACTGCAAACAACTTGAAAAAAAAGAAAAGAAACAGAGATGATGGCAATAAGCCTAAATGCCAACCATACCCAAGCAAACGAAGAAGGCAGCTTCTCCCTATTCTGAAATTTAAAGACTAATGTCTCCTCTATTCCCAAGCAAATGCGTCGCAGAGTCTCAAGCAACAAACCTTCAATATTTCATTTCATCTGTTTTATTTGGAAAAGAGGAAATGACATCAGATTTTATTGAAGAAAGAGAGCACGCGTATCAATTAACGAAGAAGCGGCGCTGCAAGAAATATTGTGATAATAAGGAGTATGTAACTAAACTGTACAAGAAATATGTCTCTAATTATATCTCCATTATTTTAAATTAATTATTAATAAAAAAGCTATAAAAAAACTTGAAATACAGCTGGTGGTCATTGAATGTTATGGATGGGTGGGTGCTCACAACATGTTTCCAAGAGTAATTCAAATTTTGAGATATTTTTTAATTAAAATTTAAAAAAGTAAAATAATATACAATGAACAAAATGACAGAAATGCCCTGCTTTTTGGAGGGAAAAAATGGTTCCAGCATCTGTTACTTTTAGGGCACGTTTGGTGGTCAGGATAAGAGAGACATGATAGGATAAGCTATCATATTTTGTCTGAAACTGTTGTTTGGTGAGCCAACAGGATATGATAAGTCAATCTTGTCACTTATCATATCATGTCCATTTAGTTAAAATTCTATCCTGAAGGGAGGGCTGGATTAGAACTCAACAAGATAGGATAAGCTGATTTTTTTTTTCCGATAACAAATAGGATAGGGTGATTTAAAGTATAATAAAACATAAAAATATATAATATATAAAATAATTAAAGTATAATAAAACAATAATTTAAAGTATAATAAAATTTAACATTGTTACCAAAAAAAGGTATAATAAAATATAAAATATAAAATATTTAAAATAATAAAAATATTAATAATTAACTTTAAATTTTATTTTTATTTTATCACAATGCTAATTCTGTTATTTTAGATTATTTTTAAAAATTTTAAAATATAAAAAATTATTCTAATAATTTAACTATATGTAAAGTAAAAACAAAAAATGAATATTTAAAAATATAAAAAATTAATTTTAGTTAGACAATATTTACAAAATTTAAAACATGATATGTAATTTTATCACAAGGATAATTTTGTCTTTTTATATAATTTTAAATAATTAAAATTATAAAAAAAAAACTAAACCTAATAAAAGATGAAAACATTTAGAATAAAAACAAAATTTTAAAATTCATACTTAAATTATAATGCTGTCCAGTTGGTTATCTGGTGGACACCAGACGTCGGATAGGATAACAGCTTATCATGCTCATATCCTATCATACTCCTATCCCGTTCTCTTATCATATCCGTTCTTATCCTATCCTGACCACCAAACGAGCCCTTATATATATAAAGATATATCATTGGAGGAATGACTTTTGTACACAAAATGATGACACCTTATAGTCTATTTTGTTTTTTGAGTGTATTTTCGAGAAACGTGTATAAAAAGAAGATAAAAAGTGAGTGGGAGATAGAGATAAACATATACGGTATCACATACGGTGTCCAAAATTTATATTCAAATAACACAACTCATATCATTGGCCGGAACATGACATGATATACGGGTTTTTGACCAAACTGGGTTCCTTTTAGAAACTATTTACCAGTTTAGGGTTATTCTGAAACTATTTATCAATAGGGGGTCGTTTTGAATATTTTATTATTTTTCGGTCTGACGGATCAAAGACGCCACTGCAGATGGTGCCTACACTTTTCATAAAAAAAATCAAATCAAAAGGGGAGGCGCATTTGGCAAGGTGGCGCCCGCCTCCCTCCCCACGCACTGCTAGCTACGATGAGCGCATCAGTAGCGCCATCAGAGCAGCATTTTTTTTTAATAAAATTTTGACTTTTTTAAAAAAATAAAAATTTTATTTCTAAAAAAATCCATTCACCAGATAATGAACTGAATTCACCAGATATTTGTACATGATTCACCATATATTTGCACATACTTAACCAAAAAAATTATTTCTCAAAAAAACCATTCACCAGATAATGAACTGAATTCACCAGATATTTGTACCCGATTCACCAGATATTTACACATACTTAACCAAAAAAATTTATTTGACTTTTTAAAAAAAATAAAAATTTTATTTCTAAAAAAACCCATTCACCAAATAATTAACTGAATTCACCAGATATTTGCACACACCTGACCTAATTATGGAGACAAGAAGTAATAAAAAAAATCCCGTAATAATGAGTAGAAAATAATATCGCAGTATGCATAAAAAAATAATAGCAATAACAATTTACACTAATAAATATTCATCAATTATTACAGTAGTAAAAAAAAATTATTTGGTGAGAGCATTGAAGAAAATCTCTGGAGTGAAATTAAGAAGATGGGTTTACCTGAGATGAATATTCCTTGATCCTGTCTCTGATGGTTCCGTCTAAAGCTCTCTCAGCAAGCTCATAATATACAGTATTGCCTTCGGGACCACTAACTTTGTCCTTCTGTAAGTACCTACCACTATCCTGATAAATGAGTATTTCTGCATGTGGGCAAGAGTCACATACAGATGTTTGCTTACAACCATTTTGCGATTCATCTCCAAGAGCTACCACACAATAAAGGGAAAAGAAATCATTTTTAAAGTAAAAAACCACTGACTATTTTCAACATGAAAATACCACCTACTTACAGCTCTGGATGCCTCATCAGGAGTTGAGAATGCAACAAATCCTGATCCTCGACTTATGCCATTGGGGTCTCTCATAACCTTTCAAGTAAAAAATATATAATCTAGAGTGACCTCTTGATAGAATAATTAATTAAATATAATTCTGTAATTAATATTATAAACAAATTTTTAAATTTTATGTCGTTTATTATATTATAATTTTAAGAGGTCACTCTCATTATATTATATATAATACAAGAGAAACCGCGGTGTCTCTATAATGAGGTCAAGTGTGTGCAAATATCTGGTGAATTCAGTTCATTATCTGGTGAATGGGTTTTTTTAGAAATAAAATTTTTATTTTTTTTAAAAAGTCAAATAAATTTTTTTGGTTAAGTATGTATAAATATTTGGTGAATCGGGTACAAATATCTGGTGAATTCAGTTTATTATCTGGTGAATGGTTTTTTTTGAGAAATAATTTTTTTGGTTAAGTATGTGCAAATATCTGGTGGATCATGTACAAATATTTGGTGAATTCAGTTCATTATTGGTGAATGGATTTTTTTAGAAATAAATTTTTTATTTTTTTAAAAAAGTCAAAATTTAATAAATTAAAAGAAAGAAAGAAACTACAGTAGCGCTACAGTGCGCTACAGTAGCTTGCAGGTACGTAGGGGAGGGGGGCAGAGGCGCCACTGCCAAATGCGCCTCCCCTTTTGATTTTTTTTTTTTTATGAAAAGTGTAGGCGCCATCTGCAGTGGCGCCTTTTACCTTTCAGACCGAAAAATAATAAAATATTCAAAACGACCCCCCATTGGTAAATAGTTTCAGAATAACCCTAAACTGGTAAATAGTTTCTAAAAGGAACTCAATTTGGTCAAAAACCCCATGATATACACCAAAATAACACAGATGATCTCTATCCGCTCCCTCCATCATTAATTGTCTAGTGACTATTAAATGTGGGTCATATGTATTCACTTTGAGCGCATATAAAGATTAAGAGGGATGAATGCAATTAATCAGTCACCAGATGTTGGGACATTATAATTAGTTGGTCCACCTGAATCTGTCGTTCATTACTTCATTCAATATTCATAGGTTTGTAGGACTTTCGTAATTGGGGTAGGAAGGGAGAATTAATACATAATCTAGTTACTCTTAGATAATCTATTATGTTACTCTCTTTTTTTTTTTTTTGTCATTTCAACTATTTTGTAGATAATTAGTTACTCTTTTTTTTTTTCATTTCAACTATTTTGTAGATAATTTATTATGTTCGATAATTAGATTAATTTTTTTTAAGCTGTTTTAAAAGCATCTAATGATAACGACTCTTTGATTTTTTTTAACCATGTTATATGTACGAAGTATCTACTATCTGGACATGAAAGAAACCACCTATATTTTAATGTTAAGGTAAGTTCATTTCTAGCTTATGCTTTGATTGGATTATCTAATTTTAATTTGAAGAAGTACAGCTTACAGTCACTGGTGCTTTTGGTATTTCATGCTGAATCATGTGATTTATAAGCTTTGGGGAGGGGTTCTGTTTTCTGGTTTTGGTTTTTGACTGTTATTGTTCCTTGGTTTGATGTTGAGAAATTCCGATGTTATCTATTTTTTGCTTTATATATGAGTTCGGACACCTCTTGTACTCTCTTTAATAATATTTTTGCCTATAAAAAAAATATTTGAAGATTTACAGCATTTCTAAAACATGAGTGGTAGACTTTGCATGATTGGTCTGCATATTATATATTTTTTGTTTTGTTCTGCTGGTGCAGAAGACAACCAATAGTTCATTGGTGGGGATCAATCCCACTAATTTAAGCTCATGTTCTCTAATTTAATTTTCAATGTTTATTTTTTTGTTTGCTTTTACTTTTTACTAAACAATTTTACGAGGTTATTAAATAATTATTCTAGACAGGTACTCCCTAATTCCCTATCATGCATGAATCAAATCTCACGCGTTTATTTTCCTTCTGGCATGAGTACTACTTATTTCCCACTGAGAACTTTATTCCACTAAAGGAACCAACGTACTATGCTAAAAAATAGTGGCAGGTAAAAAGTATGAATTTTGTTATTTAAAGAATTAAAATGTGATGTTTATATAATATATCTAACTTACTTAACGAGGGGTTGGACTAAGGTGCACCACCCATATTTTGCACCACCCACTGTACCATCCATATGTGCCAAATTTTGGACCAATCAAATTGTCACATGGGTTTGGTCAAAATTTTAAACTTTCTAGTTGTATTTATACTGTAGTCAAATATATAAATACAATATATTGTAGTATAGTATATGTACTCTTTGTATTCGCAAATTTAACCTATATTAAAATAATATTTTTTGATTAAAAAACTGATTATATTACAAAATAATATTTTAATATGAATTAAAATAATGTTCGTTGTCAATAATATTTTACAATATATTGTAAAATAATGTTCGTTCTCAAGGTGATTAAACATGAATCGGCATATTATTAAGTTGATATAAAAAGGATGTAAAAAAGTAGTGCAAGAATATAAATGGATCATGATCCTCTCCTTTTGTAGAAATTTCTATTTTTCTGATTGGTGTAGTAATCCTTTGTATTGTATTATGAGCCGTGTTTCATGATGTAAATTATTTTTGTGTATATGGGTTGGAGTACCACTTGTACTCCAATTAATATATTTTGATCACAAAAAAAAATATAAGACTTAGACAACTACTAAAATAATTGTGTTAATTTAATTAGTCTATATCACATATACCATTTCCTCTTATCTGGACATGAAAGAAACCACCTATATTTTAATGTTAAGGTAAGTTCATTTCTAGCTTATGCTTTGATTGGATTATCTAATTTTAATTGGAAGAAGTACAGCTTACAGTCACTGGTGCTTTTGGTATTTCATGCTGAATCATGTGATTTATAAGCTTTGGGGAGGGGTTCTGTTTTCTGGTTTTGGTTTTTGACTGTTATTGTTCCTTGGTTTGATGTTGAGAAATTCTGATGTTATCTATTTTTTGCTTTATATATGAGTTTGGATACCTCTTGTACTATCTTTAATAATATTTTTGCCTATAAAAAAAATATTTGAAGATTGACAGCATTTCTAAAACATGAGTGGTAGACTTTGCATGATTGGTCTGCATATTATATATTTTTTGTTTTGTTCTGCTGGTGCAGAAGACAACCAATAGTTCTTGGTGGGGATCAATCCCACTAATTTAATTAGCTCATGTTCTCTAATTTAATTTTCAATGTTTATTTTTTTGTTTGCTTTTACTTTTTACTAAACAATTTTACGAGGTAATTAAATAATTATTTTAGACAGGTACTCCCTAATTCCCTATCATGCATGAATCAAATCTCACGCGTTTATTTTCCTTCTGGCATAAGTACTACTTATTTCCCACTGAGAACTTTATTCCACTAAAGGAACCAACGTACTATGCTAAAAAATAGTGGCAGCTAAAAAGTATGAATTTTGTTATTTAAAGAATTAAAATGTGATGTTTATATAATATATCTAACTTACTTAACGAGGGGTTGGGCTAAGGTGCACCACTCATATTTTGCATCACCCACTATACCATTCATATGTGGTAAATTTTGGACCAATCAAATTGTCACATGGGTTTGGTCAAAATTTCAAACTTTATAGTTGTATTTCTACTGTAGTCAAATATATAAATACAATATATTATAGTATAGTATATGTACTCTTTGTATTCGCAAATTTAACCCATATTAAAATAATGTTTTTTGATTAAAAAATTGATTATATTACAAAATAATATTTTAATAGGAATTAAAATAATGTTCGTTATCAATAATATTTTGTAATATAATCAGTTTTTTTTAATCAAAAAACATTATTGTAATATGAGTTAAATTTGTAAATACAAAAATCACATATATTATATTACAATATACTGTATTCATATAGTTTAACTACAGTATAATACAACTAGAAAGTTTGAAATTTTGACCAACCTATGTGGCAATTTGATTGGCCCAAAATTTGCCATATAGGTGATGTAGTGAGTGATATAAAATGTGGGTGATACACCATAGCCCAACCCACTTATGAGATACACATTTTCAGTTTGGCATATGATCATATATACCATATACCATACAATACAATTAGGCTCACACTCATGCAGATATAATTGAAGCGTTGTATCGTGGGATAGAGATCATATATTTTAATAAAAGGTTCTTACATTTCTTGTCTCATCCATTTGCGTTACGCCACTTAAAAAACTAATCACATTATTCAATATAAACGTATCTTTTTAACTGGCATGACACAATTTAGGTGGGTTATAATAAGAAATGAGACATTTTTCTAAGATGGGTGACCTATATCCCATATTAATTATGAAGGTAAAAAGGAGATTTTTCAAAAGTATTTTTCAGAAAGTATTGGTCGTGTTGCTCCCTTCGGACTATTGTTCAGTTTAAAGGCGCAGTTGATGCACTCTCTTTCCCATCCTCGTAGGAGAGGCATGCCATTTATTTGGAAACCCAAACGTGTATCTCCTAGGCCTCTTATATATCAACCAAACGTGCCCCTCACTCCTCAAATTACTCCCAATTAAGTCATTCATACTCTTTTTCTTGTGAACCAAATTATTACCCTCCCTCATCATGTCAAAAACAACAACAATTGCTAACACAAGGGCACAAGTGTGGCGAGCTCGTCTAGGCTCAGCTCTACGAACCACTTTGGCATGCACCATAGTAGGTTGCACCTCCCTCTATAGCCCTGAACCTCTCAGGCGCTACCTTGAATTCCCAGCTTTCTCTTATGTGACAACAATCCTAATAGTCTCAGATGCAACACTTGGTGACACCTTAAGAGGTTGTTGGCATGTCCTTATTGCAACCCTCCAGGTTACCATCCTCTCCCTACTTAACCTTCAGGTTATAGGACCTGACAACTTCACCGACTGCGTGGCTGCCGCGGTGGTGGCGGCTTGTTCATTTGTGGTTGCGCTGCCGGAATCAACCCACTTGATGACTAAGAGGATTGCATTTGGACAGCTAGTGATTGTTTATGTGAGCACGGTGATACATGGTGTGCAAGCAGGAGTGGCCATGCACCCAATTCATGTGGCATCTTCTACTGCCCTTGGAGCTGTTGCTTCTGTCTTGGCCATGTTGTTTCCATATCCTCGGCTTGCCTACTTTGAGGTAACTTTGGTTTATCTGCAAATCATGCTAGAACTTATTTTTGAAACATGTTATGATCATGGTGTTGTCTAAGATTACCACCCATCAAATTGGTGCAGTGGTGTACTACTCAAGTGGCATAATCTGAACTATACAGGTTGTCACGTGTTATTTCTGATCAAAGTCCAATTAATCCAAGTGACAATCTCGATGGTCCAGATTGTGCCACTTGAGTCACTATACCACTTTGGTGGATGATGCACCAAATCTGATTGCCATACTTGGCTTTCCTTTCCGTTTGGTGTAAATGCATGTAGCAACATAGCATAAATATATTCCATTCATATTAATTCCATGGTTAGGGTGGGAATAAGCGACCTCGATAGGTCTGAGCATGGCCTGCATTCCAACCTCTCGAGCCCGAGTCCGACCTATTAGCCTTATATAAATCAGTTTTTAAGACCTAATTCCTAATATACTTTAAAGTCTGATCCGATCTGAAAGCTTATTTAAAAATCTATTTATCAACAAAATGTTAACATTTTCAAACTTATGACTAGCGATAAAGATGTTTTTCCCCCCTGTATATATATTTTTTATATATAAAATGTTATGTATGACAACCTCTAATAGTTTGTATATGTACTGCATCGAAAGTCCACAAAGTTTCCTATTTTTTTTATTTTGTGGAACATTATTATTATATTTATTGATAGAAAAATATTCAAATAGCTAAATAACACCATCAAAATAGATATGACTTCCAACTCAACATCATTAGGCTCACCATAACTATGTTTATAAGACGAGCAAATACTAATTAGGATTTACATATTAGATATTTACTCGTGTTATATATTTAAATAATAAAATTATGTATGCTTAATTATGAATTTTAAGTACATCATTTTGACTAGTGTGTGATAGATAGGGGTGTATGCCGATCCGATCCGATCCGCGAACCCGGCGGATCCGATCCGATCCGAACCGATTTTGGTGGATTGGTTCGGATCATCGGATCAGATCGGATTCCAAAACGCCGATCCGAACCAGATCGGTTCGGGTCTCGGATCCGAGAAATCCGATCCGATCCGAACCCTATAAAATATTTATTTTAAAATTATTTTATATAATGTTAATAGATTATTATATAGATATTTAATATAATTAATAATTAAATATGTATATTTCATTTTATTTTTATATTTTTTTATTAATATTTAAGTGTAAAATTTTTTTTAAAAAAAAGAAGTAACCCGATGATCCGAACCGAACCAATCCGATTGTGATCGGTTCGGTTCGGATCCGTAGCTGAAAATTTACCAAATCCGAACCGATCAAATTTGATCGGTTCGGATGATGAAATCCCTCAAATCCGATCCAAACCGACCCGATTACACCCCTAGTGATAGCTCCCAAATTTTTTTCGACCCAACATCCACCACTGAATATTACAACCAAATTGCAACTTTTGCATATTCCCGTTTTCGAACAATTTTATCACACACAAACAAATTGTATCGAAGTGTTTGTGCGCATCAGTGCATGTGCATAAAGATAAAGTGATAGACGTTTGGTTCTTTCTGTCCATCATTTAGCACCATGAGGGACAGACGAACGGATAGAAAACAACCCAATTAATGTTAATTTGCTTTTCATGGTCGCTTAGAAGCATCCATACGTTCGTTTGATACCTTTAATTGCAGTATTCTAGTATTAATTGCATACTAATAAGAAATATATTATTTTTAGCAAGCAATATAATAAGAAATATATTAACATGTTACTATCACAATCAAATTATTATTTTCAGAAATAGTCAACAGACTATTTCTTAATGTAATTTTTGATATTTGTATAAGTATCAGACATATGACAAAACAAATTTTAAATAATTTCTTAAAGCAATTTCCTACATGATTGGAGCGAATCAGCAATCTTGTCTCCACTTGCATGGCTCCACATGTGTTTGTGAGAGAGAAAGGGGAATTTGGCTGAATGTAGGTCAGCATTTGGTATTGGTAGGTTGAGGAACAATATAGAAAACTGAAAATATCTTTGACAATAATAGCATACTGAACATTTCTGAGAACAATCTTAATATTACAGAAAAAACTATGATTCTTTTCAGAATCATTAGCGGGTTTATAACATTTCTTTGCCTTTTGCTTTATAAACAACCATCTATCATTATATTGCAACAATTTTGTGAACTAATTTCTGAAAGCAAGTCATCAGAAGACTGTAGTAGGAAGAACAAAACACAGGTTCCTACAAGTGATTGCGTCCACTACCTCAGCATATGCTTAGCATTTAACATAGACTACGGAGCAAGAAAATGAAAGGATGAGAACTACTATCTACCACAGCAATGTTCGAAAGGAACTGATTTAGAGATAAAGCTTAGTACCAAATTAAAAGTGAACACTCACCATAATCTTTTTATTCCTGTAAAATTGTAAGAACTCGAGGTAAAATATTTATATTTGAGCTTTTAGAAGTTCACTGCAGATGTCATGCTTTGTAGTAAAGGTTGAATTGTTATAATTATTGGTTTCCTTCATCCAAGGGAACAAAAAGAAAAAAAAAAAAATTTGCATTTTCTATTGCTTTCAGGCAAGGAATTTCTACCGGTTATACACTGAGAATGCTTCTGAGAGGTTAAATTGCAATATAGAGGCCATCTCTGCCTCAGACAATTCAACTGCTGTTGGTTTCTTCACTCAAGCCAAGTCCCTCTCCACAGTAGGAGCCAAACTTCTCCACAATATCAGAAGTAACCTGGTAAGCTAATATAAACCAAAAGCATTACTTTCAACACTGAGCTTGTGTCTTCAGGCAACTGATTTCCTAGCAGTTACAGATGAGCTTTTCTTTTTTGATATATGATGAGTTAAATATTTGGTCTTGGTTTTTTCAACAAACAGGATGGCATGCAATGGGAAAGGCCTCAAACAAGAATTTTCAACCCCCATTGCATTGACTTAGAAGAAAAACTGCAAGACTCGGAGATACCAATAAGAGGGATGGACATTGCTCTATCTAGTTGCACTACTTTTCCTGTTCATGTCATTGATGAGGAGCTTAGAGATGTCTTGCTCAAATGCAGAGGACAATGCAGCCAAAAATTAGATCAGCAACCTAAGTGCTTTGCTCCTTTTGATGCAACCACAACAGTAGAGATCAAGAAAGAAATTTTGAACAAGAACATTACCTTAGCTTATAAAGATCTCCCAGCCTCATTCTTTTTATACTGCGTGCAACTTCTCCTAGATGACTTGCCCATTGCAAAGAAAACTGACCACATGGCAGAAAAAACTCAGAAAAGTGGTGGCTCCCAATGGAGCTCCAGAAATATCAAAGAGTTTGTAATGAACTTCATGCCCAGCAACCACAACTTGGCTTTTGCATTTAAGTGCTCGCTTTCATTAGGCCTTGCTGTGTTTTTGGGTCTAATATACAACAAGGAAAATGGATATTGGTCAGGACTGACAATTGCCATCAGTTTCGAGGCAGGAAGGCAACCAACATTCGCATTAGCAAATGCGCGAGGGCAAGGAACAGCAATAGGATCAATCTATGGGATCCTTTGTTGCTTCATTTTCCAAAGATTTGTGGATTTAAGGTTCTTCTCTCTTTTACCATGGGTGGTTTTCTCTTCTTTTCTTAGGCATAGTAGAATGTATGGCCAAGCTGGTGGGATTTCAGCAGTTATAGGGGCCTTATTAATCCTTGGTAGGAAACAATATGGCCCTCCAACTGAGTTTGCAGTTGCTAGAATCGCGGAGGCTGCAATAGGACTCATTTGCTTCATCACTGTTGAGATTCTTTTACGTCCCTACAGAGCAGCAACTCTAGTAAAATCTGAACTTTCTCAGAGTTTGAGAACACTTCAAGATTGCATTGGTGGGATTGCCATGATTATTCCTAGCCAAAGAAATATGCCATCTTCAAGTTCTCAAGAATTGAGAGAAGGACAGAAGAGGCTGAAATCTCGTGTGCATCGATTACAAGAGTTTATGGACGAAGCTGAGTTGGAGCCAAATTTCTGGTTCCTGCCATTTCATGGTGCCTGCTATAGTAAGATGCAGGAATCTTTATCAAGGATGGTAGATCTCTTATTTCTTGTGGCATACTCAATGGAACATGTCACAAGATTGTCACATAAAGAGGGAGTAATTGGGGTGGACCTCCAAGATCAAGTGATCGAAAATATCGAGTTTTTCAAGACCAAAGTTGGCCCCACGCTTAAATGCCTCGAAGAGATAATCAGGATGAAGTCTCTTAGGGAAGTTGAAAATGATTTGAAGAATAAAAATATTCCTTGTGACATTGAATCAGGAGAATATCCCAATGCAGATGCATATAGGACATTGAGCGGAAATGAAGAGGTGGATAGCATTACAGGATCTTTCCTCCAGCTTCTGAAGGAAATGACTGACAAAATTCATACTAACAAAGATGAGGAGATGCTTACAGGCCAAATGCTTTTACATTACAGTTGCCTAGGATTCTGCACCAGTAGCTTGATGAGAGAAACATTAAAGATTGAAAGTGAAGTAAAAGAACTACTTATATGGGAGAATCCCTCAATTGCAGTAAACTTGAGAGAAATTTACTGCAAGATCAGCGCTCTGCGTTCATAGTAAATCTAGCATCATAACTCACCTTAAGAAGTGACTCTGCCCTACCAATTAACCAGTAACATGTAGATGGTAGCTTATATAAACTAAAGCTAAAATCTATTTCTTCGTTCTCTAACTTAGTTTTTTTGTTTCAACTTAGTCTGTTAACTAATAAATGTTCTATTTTGGTCCTCTAACTTCAACGTGATATTCATGTTTGTCCTTGATGTCAATTACAATAACAGTGTCTTTTCTTTTTATTTTTTATTTTTTTCCAAATAACAAACTATCATGGGCAAAGGTGTTGTAGGGAATTGAGAAGTGGGAACTACCAAACTGTAAAAGTTATCATTTGTATCTACAGGAAGTTGGTTTCTTGCAAAGACCTAAGAGCCTGCGGAAAAGCATACACTGCTCAACAAACAAGGGTTCAACAATCTGTGGCTATAATTCGTGCATCGAGTGATACGATGAGACACCTACGAAAGAGTATACACTGCTCTCTTGATCATTCAAATCAAGGGGCTGAAGTAATACGATGGAACCAAAAACATTTTGAAATTAGAGGACCAAAGCGAAATAGACCTAGTTGAAACCAAAAAAAAAAAAGTTATGGATCAAAAGTATATTTTAACATAAAATCAACTAATTGAAAAAAAAAGGGGATCTAATTCCAACTAATGTTTGTAGCATCTAAAAATAAAATCCAATACTTGATGTAGCATCAACCAACTCTTGAAGAAAGAAATTACCTAATTCTTTAAGGCATCATTGGTAGCATCCGAAGCAAACATATTACAATGTGACATCTTAGACTGAATTTACACATGCTATCTATGCACGCAATGTAAAAGGAATTTAACATGAATGTAAATACGGTCCAGAGGATAAAAAGTAAAAAAAAAAAAATTTACCAGGGGGGGGGGGGGGGGGAACAAAGAAAGCAAGACATCATGATCCAAAAGTGTATATCTCGAAGGGGGCATGGAATTGGAATATATTACTAAAGTCAAATAGGGGAGAAGGTTCATTTTGAAGTTTGAAACTCCAAAGAGAAGAGATATAATACTATATATTGCTCATGACACGGTCGCACCAAAAATAAATATGGTAACACACACATCTAGCAAAATCCTGTAAACATATAAGTTCAACATTTTCATTATTCTTTAAGGATAACACATAGCTTTTGGAAGCACAGATAAGTATATGTTATGCACCTTCAGTGTTTATGAAAGTTTCAGCAGTAAAGTAAGCTAAAATTCACAATCCAAAACTGAAGTTCTTTAAGTATATAAACTTGATTTCCATTTGCTAAACACCTCACAGTCTACAACCTGAAAACTACATCTTGAACTTCAAAGCATTCCTAGTTTCCTTCAAACTTTGGGTCAGCCATGACAAAGTGGTAGGCTATCACCAGTACAAAGATGAAGATACCAAGAAAATTGGCAAAAAAACCCAGATCTTGATCATCAATCATCTGCAACATCACAGTCAACAAAATTAATATCAGTACCCTGGTTTGGGATATCACAAAATGGATTTGTTATCCTAGTCAGATTGTTTTAGTGGAAGCTACATTTTCTATGTGGAACAGATCAATCTACAACAATAACATCACATCTAAAATCTATCTTAGTTCCGTCCAAATTTTGATTCTTTTTCCCAATCCAATCTTCAATCCTTATAATTGAAAATAGGTCCTTCACAATAGTATTTGGTTGCTTCAATTTCATTCCAATTCCAAAACGAGGAGGTTAAGGAATTTTAAAAAGTAGAATAAAATAATATCAAGCAAGGAACAGAAACAAAAACCCAGATCTGAAAACTGATAATGAGGCATAAATATTATCGATCAAACAAGTGCAGCATAGAAAACCCAGAATCGGTGTTGAATGGGAAACTTGTGGTGTTGAGCAAAATAAAAAATAAAAAATAATCGAAAACGGAAAATGGGGTAACGATCTCATCGACGAGCATGTGAGAATAAACGAAGGAATCAGAAAACAAAATTGAGAATGAGAAAAGCTTACCTTTTTGACGCAGCGGGTGGACTCCCCTTTGTCTTTCGCAAATCGCACACGAGCGAGTGTTGTGGTGCTCCCTCGGTCTTGCCCTGTGTTTCCCTTGCTGAGTTCCAACACAAGCAAGAGACTGAATTTTTTTTGGTGCTAGGGTCTGGTGACCTCTATGAATTAATAAAAGTTTTTTTTGAAAGAATGAATTAATAAATGTTGTATCATGAAATTTTAGTAATTTATAAAGGTATTAATTATTTGATAAATAAATTGTGCCTCAAGAAAAATTTATTTGATAAATTAATAAATTATTAATTTAAAAAAATAATAATGAACAATGGGAAAATGAGGAGTGTTAGCAACACTCTCTTTTCAATAGACTCCCTTCTATCGATTGAAATTCATGTGGATTTCAATAATTCATCATGTGGGTTTCACTTGAATTTTATAGGCCCATGTAAATTTCAACCATTAGATCTGAGTGTGTTAGAAAGAAAGTATTCATAAAAAAAAAATTTATTAATCAACAAAACAAGACAAAGATCCTCTTAAATCGTTTTGTAACAGTAAACCTACCATAGGTCAAGGACTATCAACTATACTCTAAAGAATAAGATCCTGAGTAACCTTTATTAGCTAAGGAGTCAGTACACAATTTGACTGATCTAGAATATGGTGAAACTTTATACTCCAATCCCTTCTTCGAGTCAAGACTATGATTTCTTCGAGTAAGAATTTGATAGCAGGATTAGATGTGAAGTCTATTTAACGATTATAAATTTAATTACAATTTATATATATATATATATATATATATATATATATAAATAAATATATATATATATATATATATATTATCGTTAGGTCTAAGTCTTTAGACTTACATTAAACCTGGATCGTTAAATTATATAATCCAAGAAATTATAATATTTTAATTAAAAAGATAAAAAAAACAATTAGAAACCAAACACCTGAGTTGCCTCCCTTGTCTTAGCTATTTTTTCGCCCTTGGTATCTCGTTCTCCACCCTTTCCTTAGGGTATGTTTGGTTCAACGGAGGGGAGGGGAGGGGAGGGGAGGGGTTTTAATTAGATATTATATTTGGTTGGGAGGAGGGGAGGGGAGGGGAGGGGAGGGGAAATAACTCTTTTCTTGTTTGGTTCACAAGGGGAGGGGAGGCATTTTTAAACTAATTTACTTTTATACCCTTTTTAATTTTATATCCTTTTGGATTTTTAAATTTTATTAAGGTTAATTTCGTCATATCAGTTAAGATATTTTAAAGTTACCTCCCCTCCCCTCTAAATCCCCCAATATTGGAGGGGAGTCAAAATGGATCCAGGAGGAATTTTGCTCCCCTCCCCTCCCCTCTCAAAATTTGAACCAAACATATAAAATTTAAAATATTCCCTCCCCTCCCCTCCATTCCCCTCCAACCAAACATAGTGTTAGACTTATCGTTAGCTCTCACTGTGAAATGGTTTCCAGGTTGTTGAAGCACCCCACGCCACGCCCCGCCGCCGTTGAAGAATGCCGCGCCGCGACGCCGTGAAGCACGCCACGAATCGTTGGAGCACGACACGACGCCGTCGCGCACACGCCTCTACGGAGCTTGCCATGCCGTCACTGACTCACGGTCACCCTTCTTCTCTGTTACGAACTCGCCGCCGTCGTGGCTTCTCATAGTGTTATGCTTAGGGCAAGATAAAAACATTATTAATTTACATTTTTCCTTTAGTTATTCAAGTGCTCCACTATCCTGATGTCTATCTCTCACAAGGTGACTTCTTGTATTAGAATGACAAAGTGAAAGGGATCTGGAGCTTTAGGTTAGTCTCTGAAATGAACAGTTCCTGAGGTTAAAACCTTATTAACATAGTCATAGACACAATCCTAGTAATTGTGCCATCTGTAGTTAGTTATGAGTTCAATAGGCATCTTGTATTCTTATTACTTTGGAGGGGAATTTCACAACATAAAGGGAATTTACTATGGAGGGATCTTTGCTAAAAAAAATGCATCATCACCGAATGGTTCTTGAGTTTAGCAGCAGATTACAGTAGACATATATTTAGCAAACTTAAAAATGAAGCTTCAAAAATATGTCCTTGAAAGTAAGATAAAATTAATCTAGGCTTTATTGGTTCTTCCTCTTTGTCAAGGTGATGTTTCTGAGCAAGTTGACATTTTTGGACTTCCTCTAGTGTGTGGCAGTTGATGGATGCGCAGGGAGTTTCCTCAAGTCTGGAATGATTTAGCTAAACAAATTAAAGTTACAGTGTGTGCGCGCGTTGTAATGATGATCACGATCACAAAACAAACAAATGTGACCAATATCAAAATTAACTTTGGCTTCATTCTTTAAACTCTTGCATTGTCAATGGTGACATAAATCTAAAAACTGGACTTGAATTAGATTGTTACTACTATAACAGAATAAAGCATGGCAGCTATGCCCTGTGGGATGCTTATCATGATTCTGTGTATATCTGAGTTGCTCTGCAGGTTTATACTTTAATGTCAGTCTTGGTGCATTTCATGGTGGCTCAACATCTTTCGGTTGCTCTTAAAAGTGTTGGATGGCCTCCGTTAGATGATGCAGTAGCAAATTGTCTCTTTTAGTTCAGATTCTGTTGAATTTATGAGGCAACTATTGTACTGCAGTGACAGATTGTTTACTGGCTGGTTTCGTGGTTTGCTGTGGAAGTCTTTGCCCTATGATACTATCTGGTTCTCTGGTTTTGGCAAGTGCAGCGTTATTTTCAGCCCTGCACATTTATATGACAGTAATTAAATACTTGGACAGCTGAAGTTAGAAGAAAATTGTTCTTGTTATGATACTTGGACAACTTTATTTTGGAGTGACTAAGGTTTAGTTATCTTTCAACCTTGTAGTTCAGCCACTAAACAATCCATCCGTGTCTGTGGCTTTCTCTTCCCTCTTGGTTGAACCCCTAGCTAGACTTTACACTAGTTGTTTCTACACTTTTTATGTATACGGGTTTAGTACCCCTTGTACTCTATTAATATACTAATTCTCTTTGCTTATAAGAAGACAAAAACATGGTTTTGTGTACAGGTCACAGGATCTTAAAAGTGTTCAGTTTATTAATTTGTGACTTAACTTAGTTAACTGATTTAACTTGTGTGATGTGTAGGTTGTGTTCAGTCCAAGCTCACAAGTGATGAATGATGTCATGTCTCTTGGATTTGTTGAGCCAGATGACAAGATCAAAATGACTCTGCAAAGATACCTTGATGAAGCTATGAAGTCTGTGATGGATGCTCACACTACTGATGTGGTGAAGGTCGTGATCCAGTATATTACTAGTGTGTAAAGAAATCTTGGAATTTTGTTTAGAGGTTGTGGTTGCTGTAAATAGATGAAATGTTTGGATGTATAGTGAGTTACAACTCACAAAAATTTAATGACCTTTGATGAACAAGATATTTGCATTGTAAGCTCAAAAGGTTACATGAATGAGATGTTGTCTTTTGCAATATAACCATCTTTGTCTCTTAAGTGTTCTTAATTTTATGTTACCCCAGATTGTGCACATTTATATACAGGGGCTTCACTTATATTTCGATCAGGAAAAATGGTTGTTATTGGAGGGTGCTATGAACATACAAGAGCTCCATATTTTTATGCTATTTCAGCCTTTAAATCATTAAATGTATGCTGCTCAGTAGAAGCAAGAAAAAGACAAGTTCACAACTAAGCTCATTGACGAACAGAAGGCAGGAATAAGGAAACTCAATGATTGTATTATCAAATGATATTTGCAATGAGAATGAAAATTTTCTTTATCTGTAATACATCTTTTTTCTTTGTCCCATAATCTAGCTACACTATTGTTCCCAGTTGGTCTAAAAAACATAAAAGTAAACAAAAATTTGTAGAAAATTGTTCATGAATCAGGTCTGAAAAATGAACTTTGTCCTCCTTTTCCCTATACAAAAAAAGTGTCTACTAAGGCTGAATCAAGGTCCAATGCACAGTTGAGTACTCCACATAATCGGCTTCACCTGGAATCCAAAATGATGAAACAAATAAATATTTTTTTTTTTTAGAAGAGCAAATGAATATTATTGAAAGGGTATAAGGGTACCCCCAACCCAAAATATTACAAAGAGGTACATGATAAAAAAAGCACCAAAATATAGAACAAAACCTTTTTGTTGGTGAATTAAATATAGAATAATATTTCCACACAATCTATACATCTAGGGTGTCAATTTTTTTGTATCATACACCCTTCACGTATTTCCTCTCAGGAACAGAACCTAACTGGGAAGAATGGCCAAACTAGTCCTATCCGAATGTTGACAATAAATTGCATTTTTCTAAACAATTTAACTACCTCTTTGTGATCTGCATTCTTGTTATAAGTAGACTGAGATTATAGTATTCCATGAAATCAAACTTGGACATGACATACTCAAATCAATATAAAATCAACATAAGTGCATGAGATATTTTTCTTTCAAGTGATAAAACCTACTTCTGTAACAGTTCCTAAGTGCAGAGCTGCAAATGAAATGTACACTACATGTTTATCATGTATGTCTTTTCATTATTTCATAGTGATAAAAACAACAATATAATTTAAAACTCATTGTAATTTAAATTCACTGAACTTAAAAACATGTAAGAAATATTTCTAACTTGTACCTTTAATTTAAGTAGGTTGATCAATAGATTCATCATTTATCTTTTGCTTACAACTTCGTCGATTGTGACCATGTTCTCCACAAACCTTGAAGCCACTCATTCTCCTTCAAATCATAATCAACCATTATACATTCCCAATCTTCTTCAAAAATTTTAATGGACGGTGAATCACGAATGCAAGATTTCAATACATGCTTGAAAACTAAATTTTTATGGTATATGTGTGAAAGCTTTTCAGGAAATTTTTTTCTGATGTGCGACAAGCATAATCGATGACGAGTATGTGGAATACCTTGGCTATAGCGGCCTTCATCGCCAAATCTTGATATGTTATTATCGGCACAGGACTTTTTCCATTCATTGCCTGAAGCCACGTTTGAAATAACCATTCAAAAGATGTCTCATCTTGCAACAAAGCACAACCAAATAAGATAGATTGACAATGATGATTAACCCCGGTAAAAGGTGCAAATGACATATTGTACTTGTTGGTTTTATATGTTGTATCGAAGGTAACCACATCTTTGAAATTTTTATACGATAATCATGATCTTGCATCTACCCAAAAAAAAAATTATCATTCTATCTTCATCATCACATTGTATTGCATAAAAAAAATTTGGATTCTCAGCTTGCTTTGACTTGCAGAAGTTGAAAACAGCTTGAGCGTCTCCAATATCGAGATTTCTTCTTCTAAGATTTCTAAGATGATTCCAACAATCCCTACTTGAAAAGGATATATCTCCACCATTAAACATTGTGGCAATGTTTCCTGTAGGTAACCCCTCTCCATCAAACTTCTGAACAAGGTTCTTAGCAACTGTGCTCATTTTCTTATGGCAACGAAGATATTTCACACAAAAGCGAGCAGTTTATAAAACTGTAGTTTAGGAGCGACAACTCGGATATCGTCTCACAAGGACTCTTGACTTGTTATTTACCACAAAAATAAGTTTTTTTTTTTTGGGGGGGGGTTGGATTTGAATGCAATTAAGAAAACAGAGCATAAACAGAGCAATGAAAACAAAGCAGTTTAAAAGATTATCAAATAACTAAAGACGATTAATCTACTGTTCTCGACTTCCCACTATCATTGGTTCTTGCAAATTCCAAGCCCTAAGCAGATTCTAATCCCCTTTCGATTGTAGCAACAATTAACAAACGAAATCGCTACTACAGATATATGTTCCTATTCCCGAATTAAACAAACGGGGTTAAGCCCTCATGAACTAAACGAACATGAACGAACACACGTGAATTAAACAAACGCGATTCAATATAGGAACATAACATCACCGAAATAAATCAACACAACACTATACACTCCTAAATTAAACAAACAGAAATATATAACATAGTATTGAAAAGGGAAAAGCATACAAAACAGGAATTACAAAACCTCAAGTATGATGGAAATCAATTACAGTAGATTAATCTAAGAAATTTAGTTCTCCATGGAAAAACGAAACACACAGAAAATATGCAAAAACAATGGAGAATCAAAATTTCTTCCAATCTGCCCAGAACAGCAATTTATAATATTCAGAAACTGAGCCCACTCGCGAGGCGAACCCTCACTCGCGAGGCGAATATCCTGAAGAGTCTACAACGTTTGGTCTTCTCGCGGGGCGAAGTACTTCTCGCGTGGCGAGGAATGGAAGAGTCATGGCTTCTGGTCTTCAGTCTCGCGAGGCGAGACATGGATCCGCGAGGCGACACAGAACGGGTTGCATTTCTCGGAACAGATCGGCTATCGTGGTCGCGAGGCGAGGTGTTGTTCGCGGGCGAACCGAGAGAGGATGACATTTTTGCTGTTCAAGTGGCTTTCAGGTTCGCGTGGCGAGAAGACTCTCGCGAGGCGAACGGCTCCAGACTTGAAATTTCCCTGACTCTTTATTCCCTTAACTTCTAACTTAACATGAAAACAATAAAATAACCATAAGTGCTTTATTTGACTACAAACTGGCTAAATTAACCTAAAACTACTTAAAGGACTCAAAATGTTGCTTAAGGACAATCAAGTCTAATTTGGGTGAAAATGAGATATAATTAGCACAAAACCCTGGTCATACTAGCCATAAAACTAGATGAGCCAGAGGCTGATCAAAATATCCCAAACTTAAACTTTGCTTGTCCCCAAGCAAACTAAAACTCAAAAACTTAAAAAAGACTCAAGACATGGCAAGCTTAAAGGTTCAATCAACTTTGTACAAATTTCAAGCCATTTCATCAAAACAGTTTTCTTCAATGTTCCCCCTTTCAAACAAAGCAACCCCCACAATCATTTATTATAAACAATTGAGAATTTCATCATTCAAACAATCATTAATCTAAGCAGGGGATCCAAGTTACACACAAGAGGGAGATCACCAAATTCAAACAACTGCCTTCCTCACAAGGGCATTTAGTGTTTCACTCATCCGCTCAGTCTTTGTCTAGGCTAACAACATCTCACTCAATTCACCTTTTAGAAGCACTTCCCATAAATTTGATTTTCATCTCCAAATGATTCCCACAGAAAACATGCATGCAACATCAAAAGGTCTTTTAAGGTTGTAATGGGGCCTGGCTAAGGATAGGATATACAAGGGTACTAGGCTGAAGACCCTAGGAACTAAGAGAGCATGAAACACTTCAAAACATTGAAATTTCACTCAAGTTCCTTTTCTCATTCTTCTTTTTGCCTTGGGTGACTACAGCCTTTTTATTCAAATAGCCTTTTTTTGACTCTTTTTTTTGTACTTTTTATTTTTATTTTTATTTTTTATTTTTTTCATTCCTTTCTTTTTATTGTATTTTTTTTTTCAATCCCAAACAACACATCACAACTTGTAACCACCCCAAACTTAGTTTCTTGCAAACATTCTCTTGTCAAGATTCCATGCTCTCCTAATCCTAAGATCGGGTTAACATGGTTTTCCAGATTTTAGCTTATAACGTAAGGTTAACAAGAATTAACAGGCTAATCAGGCTCAAAGGGACTAACTATGGAACATGCATTAGGGATGGTTATTTTAGGCTAAGTAGTTATTTACAAAGAAAATGCCTAAATCATCTGAAGCAAACACATAAACATGCAAACCATAAAGAGATTCAAGCAAATTCAGGAAACTGCAACTTGAAAGTGATTCACACAGTTAAAAACATGCTGGGGGCTCAAATCCTCACCTCGACATTTTTGCAAATTGTTTGACAGAGATTCTATCCCTAGTGTGTGCTTCCTATCACCCCAAACTTATCATAAATCATGCCATCACAACAAAATCTCAAAGTTCAGTTTTCAATCACATGGGGATCACTTTTCAAAAAAAAAAATTCAACCTAGGGGGAATCATCACATAAATCATGCAATCAATATGTGCAAAATCAATCAAAACCAATCAAGCTCACCGACCAAGGACTTACACAATTTATTCAAACACAAGACCAACCAAACACAAAACAAAGCTACAATTAGTTCCATCCCCCACACTTAAAACATACATTGTCCCCAATGAAACAACATAACTATAAAATCAGAGTGAGGGAAAGGAAAGGGTATTCCCTGATCAAGTGTCAGTGTAGGTGGGAGCTTCCAAGGAGAGCTCCTCAACAATAGCATCGTCATAAACACCAGCAGCCACACCATGGAATGGCTTCAGCCTCTGCCCGTTAACCTTGAAGGACCTGTTGCTACTTGCATCTTTAATCTCTACTGCACCATAAGGAAAAACATTAGTAACAACAAATGGGCCAATCCACTTGGACCTAAGTTTCCCAATCATCATTTTCAGGCGGGAGTTAAACAGTAAGACTTGCTGGCCCACAGAGAGTTTTTTCCTAGTAATCATCCTATCATGAAAATATTTTGTTTTCTCTTTATAAATCCTGGAGCTTTCATAGGCTTCTAGCCTAAGCTCCTCAAGCTGCTGCAACTGGAGTTTCCTTTCAATACCAGTTTTCTTCAATTCTAAGTTACAGCACTTGACTGCCCAATATGCACGGTGCTCAACTTCCACAGGGAGGTGACATTTCTTACCAAATACAAGCCTAAAGGGGGACATCCCTATTGGCGTCTTGAAAGCAGTCCTATGAGCCCACAGTGCGTCTTCCAGATGGCGGCTCCAGTCCTTCCTATTTGGCTGCACCATTTTCTCTAAAATCTGCTTGATCTCCCTGTTTGATATCTCAGCCTGGCCATTGGTCCGGGGACGATAAGCAGTGGACACTCTATGCACAACTCCATATTTCCGGAGTAAGGCTTCCATGGTGCGGTTACAGAAGTGAGTGCCCTGGTCACTGATAATAGCCCGAGGTATGCCAAACCTGCAAAAAATATTGGATCTAACAAATTTAGAAACCACTTTAGCATCGTTAGTCCTAGTGGGGATTGCTTCCACCCACTTTGAAACATAGTCAACAACCAAAATAATGTACATAAAACCAAAAGATGCAGGGAAAGGACCCATAAAGTCGATTCCCCACACATCAAAAACCTCACAAAAAAGCATGGGCTGCTGAGGCATCTCACTCCTACGAGTGATGGCAGGGCCTGTTGTTTGACATTCCTTACAATTCCTGTAGACCTCATAGGCATCTCTAAAAATTGTGGGCCAGTAGAACCCAGAATCCAGGACTTTTCTTGCCGTCCTCTGTGGTCCAAAGTGTCCCCCTACTTGAGAGGCATGAGAAAAGTGTAGGATGGACTCTGTCTCATAATCCGGGACACACCTCCGAATCACCTGATCACTGCAAAACTTCCAAAGGTACGGATCATCCCACACATAGTACTTTGAATCACTCTTGAGCTTGTGGATCTTGGATCTACTTGTACCTGCAGGAACAACACCAGCAACAAGAAAGTTAACAATGTCAGCAAACCAAGGTGTTACCCCATACAGATGTAGAAGCTGTTCATCCGGAAAATCATCCTGTATGGGAGAAGGATCCTCATCCCTTGCTATTCGGCTCAAGTGATCGGCTACCAAATTTTCAGCTCCACTCTTGTCTTTTATCTCCACATTGAACTCTTGGAGCAACACCATCCACCGAATCAGTCTTGGCTTCGCTTCTGGTTTCTTTAACAGGTACTTCAGAGCTGCATGGTCAGTGAAAACAATAACCTTGGAACCTAGAAAATATGACCTAAATTTATCAAGTGCAAAAACAACAGCTAGCAGTTCCTTTTCAGTGGTGGTGTAATTTGATTGTGCAGCATCTAATGTCCTAGAAGCATAATGAATGACATGGGCAGCCTTGCCCACCTTTTGTGCCAGAACCGCTCCCACAGCAAAATTAGAAGCATCACACATGAGTTCAAAATGGAGGGTCCAGTCAGGGGGCTGGATGACGGGGGTAGAGGTCAATGCTCTTTTCAGGTAGTCAAATGCCTTCTTGCAGTTGTCATCAAAATGGAACATGGCATCATTCTTCAGCAGGTTTGACAATGGCAGAGCTATCTTGCTGAAGTCCTTAATGAAACGCCTGTAGAAACCTGCATGGCCAAGAAAAGAACGGATCTCGCGAACGCAAGATGGGTAAGGCAATGTTGAAATCACATCAATTTTTGCAGGATCTACTGAAATACCCTCTTTATAAATAACATGACCCAAAACAATCCCCTGTTCTACCATAAAGTGACATTTTTCATAGTTCAAAATCAGATCAGTCTCAATGCATCTTTCTAGAACTAAACTTAGACTATGCAAACATGCATCAAATGAGGAGCCATATACAGTGAAATCATCCATGAACACTTCCATGCAATTTTCAATAAATTCAGTAAAAATGCTAAGCATGCATCTTTGGAAAGTGCCAGGAGCATTACAAAGGCCAAATGGCATCCTCCTATAAGCAAACGTGCCGAAGGGGCACGTGAAAGTGGTCTTTTCCTGATCCTCTGGGGCAATATGGATCTGGAAGTACCCGGAAAAGCCATCAAGAAAACAGTAATGAGATTTACCAGCCAGTCGTTCAAAGATCCGATCTATGAACGGCAAAGGAAAGTGATCCTTTCTGGTGGCCTGGTTCAACTTCCTATAATCTACACAGACCCGCCAGCTATTCTGGACTCTAGTGGGTACAAGCTCATTATTATCATTTCTTACCATTGTGAGACCGGACTTCTTGGGTACAACTTGCACTGGACTTACCCAAGTACTATCAGAGATGGGGTATATGATACCTGCCTGCAGAAGTTTAGTCACCTCTTTCTTCACCACATTCGGAATCAATGGATTGACCCGCCTTTGGGCTCGCCCTAACTGGTTTAGCCCCATCCTCCAACAGAATTCTATGCATACATCCGGAGGGGCTAATTCTCGGGATGTCGACCAAGGTCCACCCAATAGCCTTCTTATGCTTCTTGAGAACCTCCAATAGTTTTGCTTTCTGGTCAGAGTCAAGGCTGGAAGAGATAATGACTGGAAGTTTTTCATTTGTCTCCAAGTAAGCATACTTCAGGTTCCCATGAAGTGGCTTGAGCTCTAGGGAGGGTGACTGCTCAATGGATGGTACATTTGGAGTAGCCAAGATGTCAAGAACTTCGGCTGAACAGACAGCTTCACTCACACTATCACCCTGCAAAGTTGAATCAAGAAACTCAGACAAACAAGACACGGGTTAGTGTCGATCAGTCGATACATGAATATATATCATCAAAGCCGAGAAATAAATGGAAAATCAGAAACAAGGTCCTCATGGGTGTCATCAATAATCTCAGAAAGCAACTCTAATTGGAAAACAGAGTACTCCTCCAGGGGATGCTTCATAGCATCAAAGATGTTGAACTTTGCCACAATATCACCAAACTCCATAGACATGGTCCCATCATTAACATCAATCTTAGTCTTAGCTGTCTTTATGAATGGTCTGCCCAAGATTATTGGTGATCTACTTGAATTTGTTTCCCCTGCCATGTCTAGGATGTAGAAGTCAGCAGGGAAGATCAACTCATCAACTTGTACCAGTACATCTTCTACCATTCCCATGGGGCGGGCACTAGTCCTGTTGGCCAACTGGATGGTGAGACCTGTATACTGCAAGGGACCAAGATCAAGGTTATTGAAAATAGAGGTGGGCATGACATTTATGGAGGCTCCCAAATCCAACATGCAATTTTCAAATCTGTTGTCCCCAATAGTGCACGGAACAGTAAAAGTGTGCTGGATCCTTGCACTTACGTGGTAGTGCTGAGTAGAGGCTGAGACAAGAACTTTTTTCGAGTGCGAGGCTTAGACTGGATAAGAGCTGAAACATTTCTTCCCAAATTAACTCTCTCATTACTCTTCAACTTCCTCTTGTTGGTGCATAAATCCTTCAGAAATTTAGCATACTTAGGCACCTGCTTGATCACATCTAGAAGAGGAATATTTACAGCCACCTTTCTGAACACATCTAAAATTTCCCTCTCCTTATCTTCACCACCAATCTTCTTATTTTTCTGTACTCTGTGTGGGAAGGGGATCGGTGGTATGCACACTTTCTCAACTTCAACATCAACTGAAGGCTTAGGAGTTACCTCAACAGTTTCTTCATTTTTTTCAGAGTCTGCCTCAACAACTCTTCCAGATCTCAGAGAAATGGCACTCACATTAGGATTGGAGACATTGGGATTTATCACTGTTTGTGCAGGCAGTTGACTTGTTCTTTGAGCTTGTTGTATGTTATTTATGGAGGTGGCAAGCTATCCAACCTATGTCTCTAAATTTTGAATGCTAGCATCCGTTCGCTGCTGAGATTGACCAAACTGTGTCTGCAAATTGTGAATGCTAGCATCATTCATTCTTGCAAACCGTGCTCTGTGAGGCCTGGAACTGTGCAAATTGCTGCTGAAACTGGAGATTCTGTGCATTTATTTGTCCAGTTATCTGTGAAGTTATTTTCTTGAGCATGTCCTCTAGGGAAGGTTCGGAAGGTGCAGAAGTGGTCACTTGAGGAGGATTCTGAGGTGTTGCCATCGGTTGTTGTTGGGATGAGTTCCCATACCGAAGGTTAGGATGATTCCTCCAATTGGGATGGTACCTATTTGTGGAGAGGTCAGGAGTGCTGTAGCGGTTCTGACTGTTGCCTTGATTGTAAGGATGGACTGCATAAGCTTGAGACATCTCAGTAACTGACCCTTCCTTCGAAATGGGGCATGCATCATACGGGTGCTCAGGAGAACTGAACATGCCACATAACCTTGCAGGCTAAACCCTATCCATTGCCAATTGCCTTACAAAAGAAGTGATCTCATCCATCCTATTCTCAAGGGCCTGGTTGGACGAAGAGCTATGGACCTCATTCACACCCCTTGTCTCAACAGAATTTCTCCTGGTAGTAAACTGCTGGGAGTTCAGTGACATATTTTCAATTAATTGCTTGGCAGCAGCTGGAGTCTTATCAACAAGTGCTCCCCCACCAGCAGCATCCAAAATATTTCTATCCACAGGTAGTAACCCCTCATAAAAATACTGGATAAGAAGTTGCTCAGAAATCTGATGCTGAGGGCAACTGGATACCAACTGCTTGAATCTCTCCCAATATTCAGTCAATGACTCATTTCCTTGTCTGATGCCACATATTTCCTTCCTAATTGATGCAGCTCTGGAGGCAGGAAAATATTTCTCTAAGAAGAGCTTCTTCAAATCGTTCCAGGTGGTAATAGAGTTTGGCTCAAGATATAACAGCCAATCCTTTGCAGCGCCCTGTAGTGAGAACGGGAAAGCCTTCAGCTTGATGTGATCCTCAGTTACTCCCTCTGATCTCAAGGTTGTGGAGCAGACAACCTGGAATTCCTTCAAATGCTTGTGTGGATCCTCACCTGCAAGACCACTAAACTTTGGCAACAAGTGAATGAAACCAGATTTTAATTCAAAGGGAGTATCAACACCAGAATATGCAATACACAAGCCATTATAATTAACATCAGGGGCAGCAAGCTGTCTTAATGTCCTTTGGTCACCCATATTGTCAAAAACAGTTAGAATTAGAATCACTACTAGTGCTAGCCCGAATTTCTCTACGACGTGTGTGCAGTGTTCTTTCAATTTCAGGATCAAAATCACACAATTCAGGGCAAGTAGACCTAGTAGCCAGACCAATTCAAAACAAAAACGAAAGTAAAAGAAAAAAAAGAAGAAAAAAATGCGAAAATAACAAACAAGAGTCCCCGGCAACGGCGTCAATTTTTGGACGCGCTGTCGCGCACGCGCCAAAAAGCGAGCGGTTTATAAAACTGTAGTTTAGGTGCGACAACTCGGATATCGTCTCACAATGACTCTTGACTTGTTATTTACCACAAAAATAAGTTTTTTTTTTTTTTTGGGGGGGGGGGGGGGTTGGATTTGAATGCAATTAAGAAAACAGAGCATAAACAGAGCAATGAAAACAAAGCAGTTTAAAAGATTATCAAATAACTAAAGACGATTAATCTACTGTTCTCGATTTCCCACTATCATTGGTTCATGCAAATTCCAAGCCCTAAGCAGATTCTAATCCCCTTTCGGTTGTAGCAACAATTAACAAACGAAATCGCTACTACAAATATATGTTCCTATTCCCGAATTAAACAAACGAGGTTAAGCCCTCATGAACTAAACGAACATGAACGAACACACGCGAATTAAACAAACGCGATTCAATCTAGGAACATAACATCACCGAAATAAATCAACACAACACTATACACTCCTGAATTAAACAAACAGAAATATATAGCATAGTATTGAAAAGGGAAAAGCATACAAAACAGGAATTACAAAACCTCAAGTATGGTAGAAATCAATTACAGTAGATTAATCTAAGAAATTTAGTTCTCCATGGAAAAATGAAACACACAAAATATGCAAAAACAATGGAGAATCAAAAGTTCTTCCAATCTGCCCAGAACAACAATTTATAATATTCAGAAATTGAGCCCACTCGCGAGGCGAACCCTCACTCGCGAGACGAATATCCTGAAGAGTCTGCAACGTTTGGTCTTCTCGCGGGGCGAAGTACTTCTCGCGTGGCGAGGAATGGAAGAGTCATGGCTTCTGGTCTTCAGTCTCGCGAGGCGAGACATGGATCCGCGAGGCGACACAGAACGGGTTGCATTTCTCTGGAACAGTCAGCTATCAGGGTCGCGAGGCGAGGTGTTGTTCGCGGGGCGAACCAGAGAGGATGACATTTTTGTTGTTCAGCTGGCTTTCAGGTTCGCGTGGCGAGAAGACTCTCGCGAGGCGAACGGCTCCAGACTTGAAATTTACCTGATTCTTTATTCCCTTACCTTCTAACTTAACCTGAAAACAATAAACTAACCATAAGTGCTTTATTTGACTACAAACTGGCTAAATTAACCTAAAACTACTTAAAGGACTCAAAATGTTGCTTAAGGACAATCAAGTCTAATTTGGGTGAAAATGAGATATAATTAGCACAAAACCCTGGTCATACTAGCCATAAAACTAGATGAGCCAGAGGCTGATCAATTATGAACGTTACTAAAGTTTTTGACAACCCATTTACTTCTTTTCGACGCTTTTGAAACAACAAGTGGTGCCTTGCAATCAGTTCTTAAAGGTGAGCATTTTTTCTTAGTTTTTCCTGTGAAAACATTGCATTGTTCCTCATTGTCACTCTTGACTGTATGTCTACCTTCATTAGAACATACAAGTATACAAAAATTTTCCTTATCTAAACGAGTACAAATTCCAAAAATTTTAGAAAATGATATGTAGAATTATTTAACATCTTTGAGGGAGTCGAATTCCATTCCAACACAAGGAATAACATTAGGATGCCTATTAACATTGGTCTCGTCTGACTTGAAATTTTATGAAGTGATTTCTAAGTTATTAGACACAAAATCAACTATCTCATGATCTTGTACACTCTTCATTGTAGAGTTTTCCATGCAATATATTATATACACCTGGAGGATATAAAAAAGAATAAATGGGGTGAGAATATAATTCAAATTGTTAAGATCACATCTTTAGACATCTCTGATTTTGATGAATCCAAACAACGAATGATTTTAAGTGAACCTTATGAAGTTTACTAATATGTCTACTAAGTGTGCAGATCAGTATACAAGAGTCTCATGACAAAGAAACAAAGTCTTAATGATGCGTCTGAAGATTGACTCGGTCACTAACAAATTCTGATAAAGCGATGGAAAGATTCTCGCTTCATCAATATTCAAACTCAATGAATATTCTCAGAATATTTCCAATAAATAAATTCAATGTCAGAAAGCTCAAAGCACCATTCCGCACCTGAAGAAACTATTTGTTGCAAACAGCAAAATGAACTTCACTTGAACGCAGACCCGCTTAGCATAAATAAGGAAAGTCGCGCTGCCTAAGTCTGATAAAGCAACAAACGCTGCTCTTAGTCAACTGCACTCTGATAAAGCTATGCCTATACGTTCAATTTGTCTTGAAGCTCACCAACAATCATAAACATTAAATGCAAGACCAGAACAACTCTATTAACATTTATTGACGAAGAACAAAAGTATACTCAGCTGAAGAACTCTCCTCAACGGACCTATCTCTTTTTGAGTATAAATAGAAGACTTTGAAGATCATTGAAGATACACACCTGAACTCATTTAACTCAAACATTCAATACTCTCAAAGCTCTCTTAAGTTCTTCACTAGAAAACTTCTCTGCTCAAATCATTTGTATTTATTGAGAAATCTTTATTGCGATCTCACCTACCTTAAATACTTATTCACTCTGTGAGTGTTACTCGGTAGATTTGCAAAGCTGTAATTCTTGAAGCTGCTGCTTCATTCCAACTCTTACTATTTGTAGAGTCTGTGGAGGCTTGAAGAAAGAATACTTGTTTTAGCCTAAAGAGGGTAGGTGTACAAACAATACTTGTTAGTTGAGTCTGTCGAGGCTAGGTGCTCAAATAATACCTTCTGTAACCCGATCAGTTATAGTGCAAATACTTGGTGAAGTCAAGGACTGGACGTAGCCCAAGGTTTAGGGTGAACCAGTATAAATCTTTGTGTCTCTTTTCTTAGCTTAATCTTTTCAGTTTGCTTTAATTTAACCGTGCTAACTGGGTTGAAAAGTAAATATTCTTTTTATAAGACGCATCCTTGTGTCTTACAAGTTAAACTGCAACGTTTTCAGAAAAGTATTTAACACACAATTCAACCCCCTCCCCCTCTAGTGTTCTCGTGTTTTACATCTGTTCATTTCAATTGGTACCGGAGCTTAACCTCTAGGTTGAGCACTTAACAGTGTTGAGGAAAGATCATGTTGAACAGACATCATGGCAGCTGGAGCTAGCACAAATGGAAGTTACAGTAGAGAATGAGCATCTATGGAGAGACCTCCCTACTTTGATGGAGAAAACTACATCTATTGGAAATAAAGATCTCAATGGTTCATCATGTCAACAAATTCTGATTTATGGGATGTTATCACTGATGGTCCCTACAGACCAAAGAATAATGATAACACTGACAATCTCAAAGCTCGGTGGACTGCAATAGAAAAGACTAGGTGGGAGCTAAATCATAAAGCAAGGTATTCCTTGATGTGTGCTCTCAGTCAGGAAGAATTTGAAAATGTCCACGCATGTGGATCTGCTAAAGAAATCTAGGATACTCTCGAAGTTACTCATGAAGGAACAACAAAAGTGAAAGAAACAAAGATAAACATGCTTGTACGAAAGTATGAGTTATTTATCATGGAAGAAAGAGAAAGCATTGCTCAAATGATAGGAAGATTTTAGACTATCACAAATAATCTAAAGTCACTGGGAAAAATCTATATCAATGCTGAGAAAGTTGGCAAAATTGTAAGAAGTCTACCCAAACAATGGAGACCTCCGGTTACAGCAATAACTCAAGCCAAAGATCTCACGACGCTTCAAATGAGTGATCTTCTTGGAACTTTACAAGTTCATGAGCAGGAGCTGAATGAAGACAACTCAAATAAGAAAGGAAAAACCATTGCCCTCAAGGCAGAAAAAGAATCTTCAAAAGCCCTAAAGGTTGAAGAATCAGATCGAGAGTCAGACGCCTCTGAAGAAGACTCCGACGGTGATGATGAAATGTCATCACTGACCAGAAAAATGAGAAAATTATGGAATAAGAAGAATTTCAGAAACGATAGACCTTTCAAGAAGTTCCACAAAGAAAAATCCTTCAAAGAGAACAATAATTCTGACAAAAGTTCTATTGTATGCTATGAATGCAAGAAGCCAAGACACTTTAAATCTGAATGTCCTCAGCTGCAAAAGCAACCCTTCAAAAAAATCTATAAAAAAAAGAAAGAAAGGGATGATGGCTACTTGGGAAGATCTTGATGGCGGCTCATCTAATGATGATGAAGGTGAAGAAACAAATTTATGTCTCATGGCAAATGACGACTCAGACTCAGGTAATTTCTGATTCTAAGGATTTACAAGATGCCTATGAAGAATTGATTGAAGAATCTAACCGTTTAACTAAGGCTTTTAGAATACTTAAGAGGCAATATGTGAAACCCTTAAAAGAGCATAAACATAAGACTCAAGAGTGTAACAAACTGTCTCAGGAAAACAGTAAGCTTAAAGCTGAAAGGCTAAGATCATAGTTGAGACGCCACAATCTGGAGAAGTTGTCAAAATTCAATAGAAGGTTGAAGAGCTCACCTCTGATCTTGCTCGTTGTGTCAATGGAAGAGATAACCTGACTAAGTTGTTAGCAAGTCAGATACCCCCTCTTGATAAAACTAGTATAGGATTCGTTAACCAGACACATCATAAAGTATCTAACAAAGTCTTGGGACAAAAACCTGAAATTCTTTATGATAAAGTCATTACTTACAAAAGTAGTTGTAAAAACTATGGAAAAACCGGACATATCACGTCTAAGTGTATTCACACAAGAAAGAAGTTGCCATAAACTTCAAGAACTAACAAAAATGGACCCAAAAGAATATGGGTACCTAAAGCTTTGATTATTCCTGTTGCATATATCCTTAATAGGACAAAAAGGATACCTATCATGGTACCTGGACAGTGGCTGCTCACGACACGTGACAGGAGAAAGGTCTATGTTCCTAGACCTCCAACCTAAAGAAGGTGGATATGTTACCTTCGGTGGGAATAAAAAAGGAAAGGTCATCAGGATAGGTAAAATTGGTGGAAACTCACCATTACCATCTATCTCTAATGTTCTTTTAGTTGAAGGATTAAGACATAATCTGCTAAGCATAAGTCAATTATGTGATAACGGATATAATGTTTCATTTACTAAGAGTGCATGTGTAGTCAAACACACTAATGGCAAAGCTCTCTTTTTAGCAAACAGGCAACAAAACCTTTATAAGATTGATCAAACTGAATTGACAAATCAAAATGTAACTTGTTTTGTGTCAAGAGAAGATGAAAGATGGTTATGGCATAAGAAGCTAGGACATGCAAGTATGAAATAGATATCTAAGCTTCAAAAGTATAGACTTGTGAAAGGTCTACCTGATATAAGTTTCAAAAATGATGTCTTATGTAACATCCCTGACTGTTCTAGGGGTTGACGAGTGTCCCCACAAACCAACATGGGTCTTTTCAGCGTGCTTTGTCCTCACTCACACGCTTCCTGGGAAAACTTCCCAGGAGGTCACCCATCCCAGAATTGCTCCAAGCCAAGCACACTTAACTATGGAGTTCTTAAGTGGCGGGCTTCCAAAAAGAAGATCCATCTTGTTAGTATAGGTAGTACCAATCAATTCCTTTAAGTCTTCCTTAACTGTACAGTCTCATACCTGCACAGTCTCAAAATCCCTCAACCATGCAGTCCCATACCTATATAAACTCAGGACCCATCTCATTCTGGTGTGTTATCGGTTCATTCATGTGTCCCTCCGCCTAGAAGCCTGCCAGGAGCCGCTCCTTGTCCGTGCTCTCTTTGCACCTGCGACCACTCCCCGCCCTCGTCAGCACCCGGGTGTTACATCTTATGTGATTCTTGCCAATGTGGAAAACAAGTTAAATCTAGTTTTAAACCCAAGAATCTAGTATCTTCCTCTAGACCTTTACAGTTGTTGCATATGGATATGTTTGGTCCAGTTAGTTTTGCTAGTAAGGCAGGAAAGAAATATGGTTTTGTCTTAGTCGATGATTATTCTAGATATACATGGGTACTCTTCTTAACCCACAAGGATGAGTCATTCAAAATGTTCTCTATATTCTGCAAGAAAGTTCAAAATGAGCAGGAAATTTGTATCTCAGCTATCAGAAGTGACCATAGGGGAGAGTTTGAAAAAGAGCACTTCAATACATTATGTGAAGAGAATGGTATCTCTCACAACTTTTCTGCACCTAGAACTCCACAACAGAATGGAGTAGTAGAAAGAAAGAATAGATCTCTACAAGAGATGGCTCGAACGATGCTCAATGAAAGTAAACTCCCAAAGTACTTATGGGCTGAGACAATAAACACTGCTTGTTATGTACAGAACGGAATATTGATAAGACCATTCTTGAACAAAACTCCTTATGAATTGTGGAAAGGTAGAAAACCCAACATTTTGTATTTCCATGCTTTTGGATGTGAATGTTTTATTCTAAATACTAGAGATCAACTTGGAAAGTTTGATTCAAAAGTAGATAAAGCTATATTCCTTGGATATTCTAATACTTCTAAAGCTTTTAGAGTTTACAACTCTAAAACATAAGCAGCTGAAGAATCTATTCAGTCAAGTTTAATGATGGCTTAAAGACTGATAAGAAACTATCAGATCTTGAAGATGATTTTGCAGGATTGGATCTTAGAAAACAAAGCAATCAGACTCAAGATGACTTAAAGAACGGGGATTCAGAATTTCCTACTCAAGCGTCTGATCCATCTACTTAACAACGATCTGATAAGGAACCTAGAAGGGACTGGAAGTTCAAAACGCATCATCCTGAACAGTTGATCATTGGCAATCCCTCTCAAGGAGTCAAAACCAGATCAACATTCAAGTGTTCAAACAACATGGCATTTCTATCTGAGATTGAACGAAAGAATATCAAAGAAGCTCTTGAAGACGAAAGCTGGATTTTAGCTATGCAAGAAGAGCTGAATCAATTCAAAAGGAATGATGTATGACTCTTAGTTCCAAATGAAAAAGGAAAGTCAATTATTGGAACAAGATGGGTATTCAGAAACAAGCTCGATGAAGACGGTAAGGTTGTCTGAAACAAAGCAAGGTTAGTAGCTCAAGGCTATAATCAACAAGAAGGTATTGATTATACTGAAACTTTTGCACTAGTAGCTAGAATAGAAGCAATTCGTATACTTATGTCATATGCTGCACAACATCAAATCACCTTATTTCAAATGGATGTTAAAAGTGCATTTCTTAATGGAATTATTGAAGAAGAAGTATATGTTAAATAACCACCAGGATTTGAGGATAATGACAAACCAAATCATGTCGATCTATAAGCTTAAGAAAGCTCTCTATGGATTAAAGCAAGCACCTAGAGCTTGGTATGACAGACTAAGTTCTTTTCTTATGAAAAATGATTTCATCAGAGGAAAAGTAGATACAACTCTCTTTAGAAAAAGTTCTAAAAATGATTTCATTATAGTACAAATCTATGTTGATGATATCATATTCGGTGCTACTAATGAAAAGCTATGCAAAGAGTTCTCCAAGCTTATGCAGAATGAATTTGAGATCAGTATGATGGGAGAATTGAAGTTCTTCCTTGGTCTGCAAATCAAATAGACAGATGATGGAATTTACATTCATCGACAAAAATATACCAAGGAGATCTTAAAGAAATACAAGCTGGATACAACTAAACCTATGAAAACTCCTATGGAAGCAAATGCAAAATTAGGTAGAAACGAAGAAGGTAAAAAGGTAGATCAAACTACTTACAGAGGTATGATTGGTTCTCTCTTGTACTTAGCCTCAAGTAGACCTGATATTCAATTCAGTGTCTGTATGTGTGCGAGATTCCAACCAGATCCTAGAGAATCACATCTCAAGACCGTTAAAAGAATATTAAGATATTTGCTTGGAACCACTAATCTTGGTTTGATGTATTTGAGGACACAAGAATACAGATTAGTAGGATTCTGTGATGCTGATTATGCTGGAGACGGAATAGAAAGGAGAAGCACAAGTGGAGGATGTCAAATTATTGGAGCAAGCTTAGTATCTTGGACAAGCAAATGTCAAACTACAATTGCTTTATCCACTACATAAGCATAATACATTTCAGCTGCAAGGTGTTGTTCACAGCTCTTATGGGTAAAATATCAACTTGAAGATTATTCTATCTTTGAACATAATATATCTGTTTGGTGTGATAATTCTAGTGCTATCTGTTTATCTAAGAATCTCATTCAGCATTTTAAGGCTAAACATATAGAAATTAAACATCATTTCATGAGAGACTGTGTTCAAAAAGGTGTTTTTGATATTAAGCTTGTTAAAACTGAAAATCAATGGGCTAATATATTAACAAAACCTTTAGCTGAAGAAAGATTCACCTATATTAGAGATAATTTGAACATGCATAAATGAATAATGCTTCTGATCTTTGATGAAGCGTCTGCTGACGTAGATTATTTACTGAGACTTTACATTACAGTTATTCCAAAATGTCTTTGAATTCAAAACGCTTTGTCTTTATTTAACAGCTCTTTTCGAAACCTATTTCTTTAAAACCTTTGTTCTCTCTCCAAAACACTTTACTGTTTCAAAAGTGTTTTTCTCTCTCTCTCTTGCGAACGAGTCTTTTCGAAACCCTTTCGTTTCTCTCCCTCTCTTTCAAACCGAAATCCATGGCACTCAAGGTACCCTCTCAGAAAATTGCCTGTGCTGCTGCTCAGTTAGGGATCAGTGTGGAAGATGTATCTATGATCCTCCCTGGACAATTTGTCAAGATGAACAAGATCATTAAAGAAGGAATGAATGTTATGATAGAACTGGAAGCTTCACAATGGGTCAATTTTTTCTCACTACATGAACCCGTTTACCCTTTGCTACTTCAAGAATTTTGGGAACTACTGCATCACCTCCTAAGTCATGTGAACCTTCACCCTCTTCACCAATTGTTTCATCTTCACCATCTAATTCATCATCCTCTTCCTCCCATAATTCCCCTCTACACCATGAGATTTCAAATGTTGAAAATCTTCTTGCTTTATCTGTTCGAGATTTCAATTTAAATCTCACTCCATATCACCCTTCACCACAACTTGTTCTTCATAACTCACCAGATCACATATCCAACCATTCATCACTCTCTTCCTCACCAACTCAGGAAATTCAATCTCTTGTTCCCGGTTTAAGAATTTTTTATTCAATTCTATCACCCCACTCTCACTCTTCTTCGTCACCTGAAACCTCACCACAAAGACCCCAACCTACTTCTTTCAACTCCTTTTAGCCTGTACCTATAGATCAAATCAATCCTGATCTTCTTAGTCCGGATGATTTAAAAGCAACCAGCAATCTTGTTGCTGAACAGACTCCAGTTAGGCTAAATCAAGCCTCTTGGAAACACATACCTAATCCATCTGCTTGCATGAAGCCCAATACAGTTTTGAAAATCTGTCCTGACAAAGGATCTGTCTGTCTGAAACCAAAGTTGAATCCAAAGTCTAAGAAGCCCTTTGTCTTCTTGAAAAGAAAATATCATAAACTGAAGTTCCCTCACTGGTCTACTTCTTTTTTGAGCCACCTTGAGCCTCATATCTTTCAAGATCCAGCTCATCATTGTGGACTCTCTCTGGTTGACAAAATTAAGACGCCTACAGATACTGCTCGACTAAGTTCTTATCATATTCCCTGGATCGGATATACAGATGAAGACAGAGCAAGCACAAGGCAACTCTATCCCTTCCAACCAACTCTTATTTTCACTCCTTTTCTTTTCTTTTCATTTTACCTTTAACATTTTATGAAAACTCTTTTTCTGTTTACTCTTTTAATTTACCAATTTCTGTTGAAAACTTAATTTGGTTTTTCGAAAATCTTTCTCCTCTTTTCATTTATTTGTCTAATATAGAACCCCCCTCTTTTAAAATTCCATGTCTGCAACCTTTTGGTTCGTTGCATCCAGTCTTTCCTTTAACTCTCTCTTTGTTCCCTATTATTATTAATCTCTCTTTTATTTTCTCTTTTAGTCTTTCTCTTCCCTGGCATTATCTGGAAATTGTTCCATATGAACCTCCCTCGACCGCCACCTCCTTTGACCTTGGACCCTATTTTTTGTCTCCACCTCATGATCCTGCTGCACCGGTATCCAATGTCATTGGAATAGATCCAATAGCCCATGCAAAAATCAGCGGTCTTCGTGAGACAATGCAAACTGTCGTGGCTCTTCTCACCAAGATTGTTGAGAAACAACAACTTTAGTTTTCTTTATCTTTGTCGGCAATGTACTACAGTCAATGATGGTTTAATAAATAAATGTTATTTTCAGCTGCATCTTTACTGTGTTACTTTATCTTTTTACTGATGGAAAAGGGGGAGAAAATATAATGAGAAAACAGAACAATAAATATCTATCTATTAAAGATAAGACGCTACCTTAATCATGCGTCTGAGTTCATTATAGAAGCATCAATTCAGGGGGAGCTTGAGAAGCTTTTTATGGAGTTTAAGAATCTTAAATATTCTTATAAGCTTGATATGACCCTTTTATGTTTAAATCTGCTTTTATCCTTTGTTCATTAAAATCATAAGACAATGTTTGTCATCATCAAAAAGGGTTAGATTGTTGAGATCACATCTTTAGACATCTTTGATTTTGATGAATCCAAACAAAGAATGATTTTAAGTGAACCTTATAAAGTTTACTAATATGTCTATTAAGTGTGCAGATCAGTATACAAGAGTCTCATGACAAAGAAACAAAGTCTTACTGAGAAGTCTTTATTGCGATCTCACCTACCTTAAATACTTATTCACTCTGTCACTACTACAGAAAAGGGCTTCAGTAGCACTTTTTTTTGGCTTTTAGTAGCGTTTCAAAGCGCTATCTATTCACCCGCTACTGAAAGTAGGAATAGATAGCGCTGTCTAAAGTTGGTAATAAGACAACCTATTGCATACTTTAGATAGCGCTTTCTCAAGGAAGCGCTATCTATTTGTCACTTTAGGCAGCGTTTTTTCAAGAAAGCGCTACTGAAAGTATGAATAGGTAGCGCTTCCTTGAGAAAGTGCTATCTAAAGTTGGTAATGAGACAATCTATTACATACTTTAGACAGCGCTTTCTCAAGGAAGCGCTATCTATTTGTCACTTTAGGCAGCGTTTTTTCAAGAAAGCGCTACTGAAAGTAGGAATAGGTAGCGCTTCCTTGAGAAATCATTGCCTAAAGTTGGTAATAAGACAATCTATTACATACTTTGGACAGCGCTTCCTTGAGAAAGACGAAAGCGCTGTCTATTTGTCACTTTAGACAGCACTTTTTCAAGAAAGCATTGTCTATTTGTTACTTTAGAGAGCGTTTTTTCAAGAAAGCTCTACCTATCCCCCCTTTTTTTTCATTATTCACAGTTTTTCTACATTTCCCACCTGCACAATCATCCCTCATCAATTCACAATAACACTGCATTTAGGTACATCACACACATACACATATATAATGTACAAAGTTTACATACAATATTGGTAAGCATATATATATATAAACCAAACCAAATATCAAAATCATGCATATATAACCAATTAATTAAGTAATATACTTTAACACAATTCACGGTAACGCTTACACATAACCAATTCTACTATTTAAGTCCATAAACCAAAATGTCGCTAACCTACACTAGATAATAACCATGCATACTAACAATGTGTACAAGCTAATCAACACACTAGCTAGTAATTATAAACAATTTGTGCATGCTGCTTCCATCTTCTGCTTGATCACACAAAGTCTTTGTTGTTGGCCTGCATAAGATACACATACAGATCACTTGGACATACACACAAGTCTAATAATATAGGAGAGACGCTAGCTAGCATAATATCAGAGTATGTCGTACCCTTTAATTGTTGATAAATTTCATAACCACATAACAACACCACTCGTCTTTAAGTTGAGTAAGTTGATCGTCGGAGTATGTGATGCATTTACATTCAGGAAAATACTTCAAAATAAAAATTTAATCAAATTAGAATGACTAAATCTCTCCTCACCGGGTTTATAGATTAAAACACATTACAAAGCAGATTTCTTTATTCTGGTCTGGAAAAAGAAAAGCATACAGAGACTCGCAAGGTCTTTTGACAAAATGCAAGCACAAAAGTAGCATAAAACAAACGAGACACCAACAAATTAAGGCCACTTGTTTATCATCCATTAAGCAATCATGTATGTAGCACATGTTGACACACTTTGCATTATTTACAAAACTTTTTGGACATAAAGAATCATTCCTTTAAATTCTAGGACAGACTAAACATGTTAAAATGTGCATTGTAAAAGTTTAGGAAGACAAGTGTAGTATTAATCAAATGACCTACCCTCAGGATGCTTCTGCCAGCTACACCTCCTTTAATTAATGAGCAGCAAAGCTCCATCCATGATTGTTGCTCCATTAAGCATTGTAGCCATGAGAATATCATGGCCCGATGGAAATTGGAAAAGTAAAAAATAAATACCATATTGATGTAGAACCAAGAAAACTGTAGATATAATTAATGAATTAGTATTAATTCGTCAATAAAAGAGCTTACAAATCATATCTTCCTGGGATCAAGAAGAATTGGGGGACATAATATGCTAAGGAGAGAAAAAATAATTTATAAGGAAAAAATGCAGAACCAATATGCAGATATACGAAAGTATGTCCCTAGTATATCCTAGATATAATTAAATTGTGGGTGTGGGGGGGACAGACAACCCAAAATAACAGATGATATGTCTGTGACTTTACCGGGTAATCAACAAAAGAAACATGTCTCAGCAATTTCATCCTGCAGTTTTCATACCCTGACACATCACACATAGGACTGTCTTCCTTTCCACTTCCATATGCCCTGTAGAAGAAATTTGATCAGAACACTGAAAGTTGAAAACTTGAAATAAACAGATAATATAATTGCCTTCACAAAATAAATACCCACTTGTAGCACATAGGCCTAGGACAACGTTCCTCTTCACACTTATATATCTTAGCATTTGCATAGCCAAGCTTGATTGTAATGTTATGCTCCAACTCATTTTTAAAGCGAACAGTCTGTCATGTTCACAGGAAATCAGATATTGACAATTTATAATTAGATATCCAAAGCTCAAGCAGAATGTATAAATAGTATATAAATATATAATAATTTCTTTTAAAACTGAAGATGCAAGGAAAGAGGGTGTCAATTATCAAATGCAACTGATTCTTATGTTGTCAAATGACTTCACAACCACTGAGAGAATAAAACTTATTCTTCTTCTTTTGGGGAGGTATAACCAAAAACCTATAATTAACGAAGTAACAAACTAACTAGAAAACTTATATATGACAAACTAATATCCATTAGTTGAAACAGAGCCATGCCACTTCATAATTCCTTGATGGCAACTAGGTTTTACAAGCTTCAAGTATCCACCCGGTTCTCAGATTAGGAGTTAAAGATTGTTGGACCCGACCTTTATGAAATCAGTAAATATTCTCTTCCAATTAGAAATAAATCACCTATGTTGATGTACTTCCTATTGTATCATTCCCTTCTATCTTCCTCTCTATACGCTCTCTATATAGCATATGTGCAAGTGTAACCTTCGTGTTAATCAAATACTTTCTAAATACGAAAATTTTGAAACATCTATCATATATTAAAGTCACAACAAATAAGAACACCATCCTTCTACATTCCAGACAGATGGGAAAGGACCTATTTTTACCATGATGTTCAAAATTTCAAAGCAAGTCATAGAGAAAGGAAAATTATGTAGTACAAGTTCACTGAAGCTAAAAGAAGAAACAACCAATAGACAATAGTGCATAAGGATGAACTCACTAAAACAGACCAAGCTACATCAAGACACAGTAAGTAGGGAAAATGATAACCTTGCATGACCAAAGAAGTAGATTGCAGCACCACCTCCTACCATGTAACCAGAAATCATCACTATAAGTAATTGAACCTACAATGAAACACTAAACTACACAAATGAGAAACTAGACAGTCAACCTGTCACACTTATCCATTTATGGAATCCAAAAAACACAACGGGCTGTAGTGGAGTCAAAGCCAGATGAACTTGTGCATAAGAAGAAACATGATCTGTCTTCTTCTCTGGTGAATGCAATACACATGTTTGCCCTAAGTCAAAATCACAAGACCGTAATGTACAATCCTACAGAAGTAAAAACAACAGTTATAATAAATATAATGCATCAAAACGTTATAATAAGTATAATGAAACTTCATAGTCACAACATATAAACTAGTCTGAACTGATCCGAACTCATGATAGTTTTTAATAACTCTTTTCTTTTAGATTTGCCTTGAGATAGGATAGTGTTTATAGCTTATTCTCTTTCTAGTACTTTGATAATACCAGTTTTAAGGGAGATTCCACTTCTGATTTGTGAAGACATTGGACAATTTTGCTGTATTCTTAATTCTTTCCTTTTCCTTGTTTTATACTTCTGTTTTAGAAGATATCGTATCCTACCACTAGCTCTGATTTTCCTCCTTTTTCTCTGATATAACACTTTTATGTTGACAGAAAAAAATAGAACTGATTATCATCAAAAAAAAATAATAATAACTGATGCCAGTTTTCATCCTTACTGAACCATACCATTTGCTTCGGTATAAGCATCAAGCTTTGCAATGGCAGCAACAGAAAATCACCAAAGCCAAATGCTGCAAACTACTCTAGATGCAATTGTCTTCTTGATCTTGAAATAAAATGAAATAAAGGGGGAAATGGAAAATTTAATCGAAGATCTCACACCCGATCAATTTTGAACTCATTTCCTGCATCATGTTGTTGGATTATGAAGAACAGACACAGAAATCATGGCCTTGTCTGACATCAAGGTGGAATTGATGAAAATCAAACTTGATATTTGATAAATATTTTATATTTGAAACATGTTTTTGCACAACATATTTATGTTTCCTGTACATGTTCATATTTTCATAGTTAGATATGCATATCTTTTCATGCCAGTATATATCAATACATACGTAGGCATATCCCCATGTCTTGGTGGCATAGCATCTTTAATATTTTTAGAAGTAAATGTCCTAGTTTGTTTTTTCAGCATTATAGTATACCTCTGCTAAAAATATTGATGATGGTGGTCATCTACTGTTTGAAATGGTACACCAGGCAGCAAATGCAAGTTTAATGGTATTAGTTATGATCAAATGGAGGAGTCCTTGTAATCATTGTGCACTTCTGTTCTATCTATTTTCCTTGGCATGTGATGGTTTCTTCTCTCTGTTTTAGCGAACATGACTTGGCGTTAGAGGCTCGTTTGGGTGGAGATAATGTGATAAGGGAAAATATACCTTTCTCTGACAAGGGAAGTGAACAGAGAAGTGCAAAAGCTGCTCCTGAAGACAGTATGGCGGCTTATTATAACATGTAAAACAAATAGCGGCTTCCACATTTGGATGCCATAATTTTCCAAAAAAGAAACTATGGACATAATTTCTTTAAAAAGAAAAGAAAAGTAACCTGAGATAATTAAAATAATAGGTCCTCCTTGTGAGGCATAGAGGTTCTCTTGCTCCATCATTTCCACAATTTTAGCAGTGAATCGCTTCATCTATGCCTGAAGACAGTTCAAGTTTACATTATAGCAGGTAGTAGAGACTAGATACATAAGGAAAAAAAAGGAATGATTGCCTTGAATGGTTCATTATCAGTTCGAAACTTAATTCCAGGAATATGCACAAGTTAAAAGGCCACCATTAGATATTAATTTCCCTGTAAATAAAAAAAGATATATTGATAGAGAGAATCCAATTTGATTACCCATAGTTCTATTCAGCACATGCGTATGGACCAATCCGGAGATGCACATATAGACCTGCTGCTGCTACTGCCTTCACAAATTTCACCAAATCGCCCCTTCCTTCAAAATTATACTGCCAATACAACCATATAATCTATCATTCATTTGATAAAACGAACCATTTATATATTCTTTCTCAGCTTTGTGTTGTGATAAAAATTATGAAGACTCTTCCATTTCATGCTTTTGACACTGTATTATTCATATTAAATTTGAACAAGTTTACAATACAATGTAAAAGACTTGAGAGTGAAGACCATAGGAATATGAAAATGGTAATAATAGAACCTGGTCTCTAACTGGTTCGTGTAAGTTCCAGAAGACATAAGTCTCAATAACATCAAGTCCTCCATCTTTGGATTTCTGAATAAGGTCTGGCCACATCTACAACAACAAATCCTACCCACAGTTAAGTTCAAACTTGAAAGACAATAATGCATATGCACAATTGCACACACACACACACACACTATCCTAGAGGTATGCGTCTACTATCCTAGATTATATTTTGACACATCAATTTTTTTCCATTTAAAGTGTAAATTTAATGAACGATAAAGACACTCTCGACCACCCGTCATGGCCCTTTCCCTTACCACTGTCGCCGCCGCCCTTTCCTCCATTTCAATCACGTCGGAACTTCTACTGATGGTGTTAGCAATAGTTGTTTCTCTCCAAAGCATCAACATCTGGGACGGTGAGAACGTGACGCGGCGACGGGCGGAGCAGTTATGGTTCGCGGTGGTGCTCCAAGGGTCGCGCGGCGGTTCTGCAGGTGGGGCGGGGTACGGTGAGGAGGAGAGGAGAATGGGAGGCGGTGGTGGTCTCGGATGCTAACAGTAGTAGACGAACGGGCTCGACTGGGTTACGACACAAGGGAGACGAGAGTGGTGGTGGTAGACGAACGGCGGCGTTGGTAGCTTAGGTGGTGGTGGTAGACGAGAGTGGTGATGGTTTGGAGAAATAGGGTGGGAGGGAAAGAAGAGGTTCTGAGAGATGAAGTCCCGCAAAATTTTTGAGATTGGGAGGGACAGTGTGGGAGGGAAACATTTATTTTTAGGGTAAGGAATAGATAGCGCTCCCTTAAACAAACACTATCTTAAGTTATGAATAGATAGCGCTTTTTCAAACAAGCGCTCTCTATTCATCACAAATAGATAGCGCTTCCTCAAACAAGCGCTATCTATTCCTACCTATCAACTTTTAATAGCGCTTCCTTGGAGAAGCGCTGTCTTAGGTTATATCTAAAATAGCGTTTCTTCAAGGAAGCGCTACTAAATGTCTTCTGTCTCTCTTTTAATAGCGTTTCGGTTAGAAACGCTATTAAAGGCGCGCTACTAAAACCCTTTTCTATAGTAGTGTGTGGGTGTTACTAGGTAGATCTACAAAGCTGTAATCCTTGAATCTGTTGCTTTATTCCAACTCTTACCATTTGTAGAGCCTGTGGAGGCTTGAAGAAAGAATACTTGTTTGAGTCTGGAGAGGCTAGGTGTGCAAACAATACTTGTTAGTTGAGCCTGCGGAGGCTAGGTGTGCAAATAATACCTTCTGTAACCTGATCAGTTATAGCGCAAATACTTGGCGAAGCCAAGGGCTGGACGTAGCCCAAGGTTTAGGGTGAACCAATATAAATCTCCGTGTCTATTTTCTTAGCTTAATCTTTTCAGATTGCTTTAATTTAACTGTGCTAACTGGGTTGAAAAGTAAATCTTATTTTTATAAGACGCATCCTTGTGTCTTACAAGTTAAACTGCAACGTTTTCAGAAAAGTTTTTAAAATACAATTCAACCCCCTTCTAGTGTTTTACATCTGTTCCTTTCACAAATACCATCATTGCAGAACATGTAGACATGATAATGGTTTTTGGAATTGGACAAGCAACTAAGTTGGAATGGTAAGAATTTACAAAAGAAAAAATAAATGAAACTTCTAATATTGATGTTGATATCGTAAAACTTCTAGGTCAGGTATCTCAAACAATGCTTTATTATCCAATTCAGAATTCCTTGTCCATGCCTTAGGATTGTGTCCATTGACTAAGAATATAAGAATATAAGATGGCACAATTACCGGGATTGTCGTGAAATTCCCTTCCAAAGTATTAAGAATATAAGAGGCCTGTTGAACTCATAACTACAGATGGCACAATTACTGGGATGTGTCTTTGACCATGTTAATAAGGTTTTAAGCTTTGGGTTTGTTCATTTCAGAAGAGACTAACCTAATGCTCCGGATCCCTTCCACTTTTCATTCTAATACAAGAGGTCACTTTGTGAGTACATATAGGAATTACTCAAGCAGTCCATCTTTCTTCACAGAACTTTAAACCATTAATCATTAGGTGTGTATAGAAATAAATGCTTATCCTACTTCTATTCAGTCAGAAATAAAAAATAAAACTCCAATTAATGTGGACAAAAACGTAGGGAGAGAGACATAGACATCAGGATAGCGGACCACTGGAATAAATAAAAGAAAAAGTAAATAAATAATGTTTTTACCTTGTCCCAAGCATAACACTATGAGGAGTCACGACAGCGGTGAGTTCGTAACAGAGAAGAAGGGTGACCGTGAGTCGGTGACGGCGTGGCCTGCTCCGGCGAGGCGTGTGCGCGGTTGAGTTGTGTCGTGCTCCGGCGATTCGTGGCGTGCTTCACTGTGGCATGGCATGGTGTTCTTCGACAGCGGCGGGGCGTGGCATGGGGTGCTTCAACAACCTCGAAACCATTTAACAGTGAAGCTAATGATAACTCTAAAGGAAAAGGGTCAAGAGCGAGATGTCGTGGGGTGCTTCGACAACCTAGAAACCATTTCACACTGAGAGCTAACGATAAGTCTAAGGAAAGGGTCGAGAACGAGATGTCAGGGGCGAAAAAATAGCTAAGGGTCACGACTCACGTGTTTGTTTTCTAGTTTTTTTTAATTAAAATATTTTATTCCGTTGGATTACTTAGTTTTAACGATCTAGATTTGACGTAAGTCTAAAGACTTACACCCGACGTCAACGGATCCCATCTCATATATATATATATATATATATATATATATATATATATATATATATATATATATATATATATATGTTTGTATCATATTTTGTGAATTAATTTAAATAAAAATTCATTGAAAATCCTTTGAGGGTGATTTGGTGCCTTTGAAACCAATGATGCAAAAGGAAACACTCATAGTGGTAATAATTCTTTACAAATTTTTGTTACAGTTTGAGAACATGACATCAAAGCTTTTGAAAGCAATGAGAAGAGTTAGAGAAGAAATTCATCTAGATTTAAATTTCATGAAAAAACAAACAACAATAGATTCGTATTTAAATAAATCGGCTTAGCTATGTTTGTAATTTTAGAGAATTACTAATTTATAATATTGAAGGATTATAAATCTCTTAAAATTATTATCTTATTAATTTATTGATGTTTAACTATATCTATTTTTAACAAAATTAAATATGATGAAACTTTTTTTAGGAACTGGCAAAGCCTCTACAATCTGCACACTCCCTTAAGGCAGCGTTTGGCCAAGTTTGTTTAGTACAAGTTTTAAAAAGTTATTCCCATACATAAACGATTCTCAGGAGTAAAATTAGTACAATAGTTAGAAACTTGGAAAAATTTTACTCTCAAGTATGAAGGTGAGAAAGAAAGTTTCAAACTTTCAAAGAATCAATCCTTCCTGAAGACAAAATGCATAAAGCTACAAATCATAAATAAAAATCATGAAAGTTTCTAACTTCCATAAAAAAAGCATCAAACCCATAAAATTTCTTCCCAGATCTTCGTTCGCAGGTCTTCTTCTTCACAGATCTAGCTCCATGTTCGCAGGTCTTCCTCTTTTTTGCAGAACTTCGTCTTCTTCGCAGATCTTCCATTTCATGTATTGAGGAAGAGAACTGAGGTGGAGCATAGATGGAGATGGGAACATGATATCACAATAAAAATAGAACTTGTATGGCTGTATCTGTATTTCCGAGGAACCACACGAAAATAGCTTGCTGAGCTACCTTCTTAGACCACGGCGAGCGAGCCACGGTCAGTGGCGAGCGAACCACCACGACGAGCACCGAGCGGAGGATGCCGAGCAAATGAGCGGGCACGACATAACAACGGTAGGACCATGACGAGTGGCATAGTCAGTAAAGGAGCGACGGCTGTGGGAGAATGAGAATTAGGGTTGGAGTCTCACCCTTTTCAGAAAGAGACAGGGACTTAGGTTTTCTAAAATGTGTAAATGGGAGAGAGTCAAACTTTTAAAATTCATTTTATGTTAATATATTAATATATAATAATATTCTTAGTATAATTTATATTTTATATTTTTAATAAAATAAAATATTACATTATTTATAAACAGGCACCTGATAGGTAAAAAAGGCTTTTCAGTATGCCTGGGCTTGGCCTTTTTAAATAAAAAGGCTTTTTAAAATGCCTGAACATGGTCTTTTTACTAAACATGCTAGGTTAGGCTAGGCCATGCCTTAAGTAGGCCAAACCGTAGTAGGCCCATCGGATGGGTCTGACCTATTCCCACCCCTAAATTCGTGTTCATATATATTAGCTACATGTTTGCATTTTTAATATTTTAATAATGGAATTCATAGTAGTTTTTTGTAGAGCATATTAATGGTTATGAACAAAAAATTGAGCGTTAAAAACTTCTATTGTAGCCCAAGAAGCACCAACAGATCCAATTATAATAGTACAACCCAATCCAGTTAAAAAACGCATACACATACACATACGGCCCTAATATCCATAACATTGCCACGTCAGCGATCCGCAAAAGAAATCGCCATGGAGCATTAGAGTCCATCGCATCAAATCAACGGTCACGCATGAACCAATCCAAATGACGCGGATCGCTATGGACAACCGTCGATGGTTTTAAAATCAACACCTAGGATCGCTCTATCAATTCGGCAGAGATGGGAAAAAAACACAAATCCAAGGGGTTGAAAAGTTCCCTCCCTCTATATAAACGAAACCAAACAATTTGCCGTATCATCATCTCATCTATCGAAACAAACTCAAAACAGAACAACAAATCAGTGTGATCGAAGATGTCGGGTCGTGGAAAGGGAGGTAAGGGTTTGGGAAAGGGAGGAGCGAAGAGGCACAGGAAGGTGCTTCGTGATAACATTCAAGGAATTACCAAACCTGCCATTCGGCGTTTGGCTCGTAGAGGTGGAGTCAAGAGGATCAGTGGTCTCATCTATGAGGAGACACGTGGCGTGTTGAAGATTTTCCTTGAAAATGTTATTCGTGATGCGGTTACTTACACCGAACATGCTAGGAGGAAGACCGTTACTGCTATGGATGTTGTTTATGCACTCAAGAGACAAGGCAGGACTCTTTACGGTTTCGGTGGTTGATTTTATTTGTTCTCAACTTTTTCAACTTAGGAGTTTCCAATTTCGTGAAGTTTATAGCTGGGTTTAGTTGTAAATGGTGGTTCATTTCAGTGTATTGGTTTCTGTTATTGTCTTAGGCTTCTTGCCTAAGTGTAGTTGTTTTAGATCTGTTTGAATTGAAATTGCAACTTTTGTTTAATGGTTCAAATTGTAGTGTATTGTTTCCGTAGAGTTTCGCAATTTTATCTGGTGGATCGTGGATTACTGACTAAGCTCTTTGATTTTTTTGTTTGGAATTTTTTTAGTTTTTAAGAGTGAGATATTTAGTTTTCAATATGGTATTTTTTTTTGGTGACCTTTTTAAAAAAGGGAGTACATATATTATAATATAGTATTGTAAAATATTATTAACAATTAATAGTATTTTAATATGGATTAGATTTGTGAATATAAAATGTTAATCACTGTATAAATATAATTAGAAAGTTTGAAATTTTGATTAAATTTATGTGTTAATTTGATTGGTTTAAAATTTGAATGGATGGTGCAATGGATGGTACATAATATGAGTGATGTAATTTAACTTAAGCCTTTAAAAAATAAAACTTTTTGTACTTATTATTTTATTTATGAGCTATGAGGACGATTCATCATTTCTCCGATAACAACCCATTACATTATGAAGTATTTTGCTGGTTAGAATGTTCAAATCTAAATTTTTAAACTTCATTTACCCAACATTTGGTGTCGTGTTGTAGTTGGTTATCAGTTATCAAGTCAGTCTAACACACTGAAAGTCATCGGTTCGAGTCCCGGGGACGCCATTCTGCGCCCTACATATTATTTGCTATCCTCTTAAATGTTAAATTCATTTTTGGGCTGAGCCCAGGTGATCGCCCTGGAAATTCCTGTTGCTTGCTACTTAGGTATATAGGTCCGTATTTACTGTAATGAGGCCTGTTTTAGTATTCTTAATGGGCCTAGTTTTTTGTAATCAGCTCTTGAAATTCTTTTGATAATGGGCTATTAACCCTCAGTCCACAGTGTTAGCTCTGGAAATTCCGGTTGCATGCTTCCTATGTATAAAGGTCCATATTCTCTACAATAAGGCCTAAGGAGGCCTGATTTAAGATTCTTGCTGGGCATTAATTTTTGCAGTCGGCTCTTGGAATTTTATTTTGATGATAGGCTCTTTAAGGATTTTAGGACTTTTTATAATTTCGAATTATATTATTACATCTTGAAAAATGACAAATAAATGTTTGACCGCTTAATTAGTTATTATTATAATTTATTTAATTTTATTCATATGATAAGATATGATTATAAGGTAGATTGGTAGTGTTAAACTTTTTTACATTCTTTCAGGAAAAAAAAAAAATCTTTTACATTGACAATGGATCCAAGTTAAACTCAAATAATAAACCATGGCCTAAGAGAAACAAGTCTATGCAGGCCCTTCCTAATATTAAAACTATTAAATAAACATAGCTACAAAGCTTAAATATGATCGAATTTATTGGCCTTGAATCCGGCCCAACTTGACTGTGTTGCATCCTATTATTCATAACTTGCTCTCATAGTTTCATTTGTCTAAGCAAGAAAAGAAAAATAAAGGAATAGATTAAACAAAGAGCCTATTGGATTGACTTATAAACAACTTATTTAAGCTTATCTACTGGTATAAGCACTTGTCAGAGTGCTCGGGAGAGCTTATGAAAACAGCTTATGACATGTCCGTAAACTGTTTTTAGCTTATTTTGATAATCTCCCAAAGATAGCTTATGAAAACAGCTTATAGCTTATATGAAAATAATTTGACTATATTTTCTCTTTGATTATAGAAATAACTTATATAGAAACACTTATATGAAAAGTACTTATCCTATAAATGCTTAATTAAGCCGTTTCAGGCCCAAAATCGGTACCAACATGCGACTGAGCAGGTTTGGCTTCTGAAGTTTTATGATAAATAATTGCACTTCTCTTCTTCCAACCCATATGAAAAGTTGCAGGCTATTAAAGGTTCAAACCTTCAAACAATCACAACATCAAAGAAAAATAAACAATAAAATCAAACAACTGTCTCATTAAAACCCAATGGGAGAAAGCCATGACAGTTTTACTATGGTACACTGTTGTGATATGGTACATTGGGCTTGGCCCGATGTTCAATCTCTGCCCCTGGATCAAACTCTACCTCTGGCCCAACATCTCTGCTTTCACTCGCAAGCTCCTCATATACTTGCAACAGAATTAGTTAGGTTACAACAGAATCAGTGTAACAGTCCTGATTCGGGTCTTGGGGTCCTCTTTGTTCTTTCTTGTTTTCAGGTAGTTGTAGGCTATGTATATATAAAGCCTTGATTCCAGGGTAGATAGAGAGAGATGATTCTAAACTTTCATTCTGTGTGATTTGAGAGACTTTGTGAGTTATAATCTGGAGAATTGAGAGAGAGAGGAAGAACTGTGGGAAAATCTAGGGAACTTGGTGGTTGATGAACAAGTTCTGTGATTGTAACAAAGAGCTAAAAACTCTGATTCATAGTGATCTTCTCAAGTCGGATTCAGTCCCGGGGATGTAGGAGGAATTGCTCTGAACCTCGTTAACAATTCTTGGTGTTATCTCTTCCTTAATCTTTTTACTTCTTAAGTCTTTTACTTTCTTAGTTGTAAGCTTTTCTGTTCTGCCAACATTGCTGCATTTTCTTTACATATTCTATTTGCTGCATTTTTTCAGGCATTGAACCATACCATTCTGTCCTCAAGTTACAACAATTGGTATCTAGAACTCAGGTTCTGCGGTTCTTAGAGGCATGGCATCAACCAAATATGATTTGGAGAAGTTCAATGGGAAGAATGACTTTGGCCTATGGCGTCTCAAGATGAGAGCTTTCTTGGTTCAACAAGGTTTAGGGGAAGCACTGAAAGGAGAAAACAGTGTTCCTCCAACTCTTTCTGAATCAGAAAAGAAGGAAAAGATGGACAAGGCTCATAGTGCTCTAATCTTGAGTCTTGGAGACAAGGAGCTTAGGGAAGTCTCAAAGGAAACTACAACAGCTGGAATTTGGCTCAAATTGGAAAATCTATATATGACAAAGTCCCTGGCAAATAGACTCTACTTGAAACAAAGGCTTTACACCTTCAAGATGCAAGCTGGGAGATCTATCGAAGACCACATGGATGAGTTCATCAAGATCTTAATAGATCTTGAGAACATTGACATAAAGATAGATGATGAAGACCAGGCACTACTGCTCATAAATTCCCTGCCCAGCTCGTATGAAAACCTATGTGATACATTGGTTTATGGAAGGGATTCTTTATCCCCGGAAGAGGTCCAATCAGCTCTAATTTCTAAAGAGTTGAAGAAAAGGACTGAGGGCAAAGAGGACAGCAGTGGAGAAGGGTTGTTCATGAAGGGAAAAACTGACAAGGCTCAAAACAGAAGAACAAAAACAAGTCCAAGGAGAAAGATAAACAGAAGTCCAAAAAGAGGTGTTTTCTATGCAAGAAAGAAGGACATTTCAAGAAGGAATGTCCCGACAGAAAGTTCAAGAGGAAGGATGATAATGATGAAGTTGGAAAGGTCTCTATAGCATCAGATGGTTATGAAAGTGCAGAGGTGTTGATGGCTACAACAACCATTACTGAGAAGGACTGGATTCTTGACTCGGGATGTTCATTTCATATGACATCAGTCAAAGAATGGCTTCTAGGTTATAAAGAAACTGATGGAGGCAAGGTTGTCATGGGAAATGATTCAGTCTGCAAGGTTGTTGGTATAGGATCAGTCAAGCTGAAATTTGATGATGGAACTGAAAGGGTTCTGTCAGGAGTTAGATATGTTCCTGATCTAAAAAGGAACTTAATCTCTCTGGGAATGCTGGAAGAATCCGGGTGCTCATGCAAGACAGAGTTTAGTGTTCTTAAAGTCATCTAAGGGGCTCTTGTGGTTATGAAAGGAATCAGAGAGCATGGCATCTACATCCTGAAAGGTCATGCTATAACAGGAAGTGTAGCTGCTGTGACCTCAAGCACAGACAAGACAAGCTTGTGGCATCAGAGGCTAGGCCATGTCAGCATCAGAGGGTTGCAGATCCTTGGAAAGCTTGGTGTGATCTGTGGAGACAAAATCAGTAACTTGGAATTTTGTGAACACTGTGTGTTTGGCAAAATGCACAGGGTGAAGTTCTCAACAGGCCAGCACTGCTTAAAGGGGGTCCTAGACTATGTTCACAGTGATTTGTGGGGGCCTTCTAGGATTCCTTCTCATGGTAGCAACAGGTACTTTATTCTCTTCCTAGATGACTATAGCATGAAGGTTTGGATATATCTTTTAAAGAGCAAAGATGAAGCATTCAAAGCACTCAAGGAATAGAAAGCTATGATTGAAAACAGAACTGAGAAGAAGGTCAAGAATCTGAGGACAGATAATGGCTTAGAGTTTTGTGGAGAAGAGTTTTCTAACTATTGCAAAGAGCATGGCATTTATAGGCACATGACAGTTAGAAAAACACCTCAGCAGAATGATTTGACTGAAAGAATGAACAAAACCTTGCTAGAAAGGATGAGATATCTGCTATCAAATGCTGGCATGCCAATCAGATTTTGGGGAGAAGCTGTTCATACAGCTTGTTACTTGATTAACATGAGTCCATCAACTGCTATTAATCTGAAGACTCCTCAAGAAATGTGGACTGGCAAGCCAGCCAACTATAGCCTCTTAAGAGTGTTCGGCTGTGTAGCCTATTATCATGTTAATGAAGGAAAACTGGTTCTAAGAGCTAAAAAGGGCTACTTTGTTGGTTATCCAAGTGGTGTAAAGGGGTTCAGAATATGGTGTCCAGAAGAGAAGAAGTGCATCATAAGCAGAGATGTTACCTTTCAAGAAACTGATCTATACAAATATCTAAGAAGTCCAATTGATCAAGTTTCTGATCAAAAGGACTTGGAGAGATTTGAGCTGGAGGTGGAGCCAAGAGGAGACAGAGATGCTCAGTCAGAAGATGATCAACCTGCAGAAATTGATCGAGTAGAGGAACAAAACCTACCAGAAGAAGATCAACCCGTTCCTCAGGATTATAATCTCACCAGAGATAGAGTCAGAAGGAACATCAAACCACCACAAAGATATGGTTATGCAGACATGATCAACTATGCTCTACATGTTGCTGAAGATGTTGATCTTGATGAACCAAGAAGCTATGCAGAAGCTATAAAAGGCAAAGACAGTCAGAAGTGGATATTGGCCATGACAGAAGAGCTAAGTTCACTTGAAAAGAATAACACTTGGTTGCTGGTTCCCAAACCAAAAGGCACAAAAATAGTGGGAAGCAAATGGATCTTCAAAAGGAAGGATGGAATTCAAGGTATTGAGGCTCCTAGATTCATAGCTAGGCTAGTTGCAAAGGGGTTCACTCAAAAAGAAGGAGTGGACTATAATGAAATCTTCTCTCCAGTAGTTAAACACTCTTCCATTCGCATAGTTCTTTCCATGGTAGCTCACTATGACATGGAATTGGAACAAATGGATGTCAAGACAGCCTTTTGCATGGAGAGCTGAATGAGACCATTCTAATGCAGTAACCAAGTGGTTTTGAAGTTGAAGGCAAAAATGAATGGGTCTTCCAGTTGAAGAAATCCCTCTAAGGACTCAAACAATCACCAAGGCAGTGGTATTTGAGGTTTGATTCTTTTATGCTGAAACATAAATATGTTAGGAGTAATTTTGATTGTTGTGTGTACTTCAAGCAATTATCAAAAGACACCTACATATATCTCCTATTGTATGTTGATGATATGTTACTAGCATGTAAGGACATCACACAGATCAACATATTAAAGGAGCAGCTGAAGAAGGAGTTTGAGATGAAAGATTTGGGGGCTGCTAAGAAAATTCTGGGAATGGAAATAACTAGATTTAGAGATCAAGGGAAGCTAGTCATTTCTCAAAAAGGTTACCTAAGAAAAGTGGTTAAAAGGTTCAACATGGATGATGCAAAGCCTACAAGTGTTCCCTTGGCTGCACACTTTAGGCTCTCATCCACTCAGTCACCAGACACTATTGAAGACAAGGAACAGATGATGAAAGTTCCATATGCCAATGCCATTGGAAGCATAATGTATGCTATGGTATGCACTAGGCCTGACATTTCTCATGCTGTCGGTGTAACCAGCAGGTTTATGGGAAATCCGGGCAAGGAACATTGGCAAGCTGTCAAATGGGTGCTAAGATATCTAAGAGGTACTCAAGAAACAGGTTTAGTATACTGCAGAGGCAGTGACACATCTCAGCAGGTTCAGGGTTTTGTGGACTTAGATTACGCAGGAGACCTAGACAAGAGGAGGTCCCTCACTGGGTATGCATTCACTCTTGTTGGCAACACAATCAGCTGGAAGGCAACACTTCAACATAAAGTGGCACTCTCAACCACAGAGGCAGAATATGTGGCCTTAACAGAAGCTATAAAAGAAGCTCTATGGATCAAGGGTTTGGTCTCAGAACTGGGTTTGAATCAGAAATCTGTCTGTGTTCTATGTGACAGCCAAAGTGCAATACACTTGTGTAAAAATCAAATGTATCATGAGAGAACCAAACACATTGATATCAGGCTACACTTTATCAAAGACATTGTTGAAAGAGGTGAAGTTGAAGTTGCTAAAGTTCATACTAGTGACAACCCTGCAGACATGATAACAAAGCCTGTAACACTCAGCAAATTCAAACACTGCCTGGATTTGCTGAGGATCAGAGTTGATTGATGAATAAACTGGACTAGATGAATCCGCATTTGAGAAGCTCCAAGCAACCAATCTCAATGTACCAAGGTGGAGAATTGTTGTGATATGGTACATTGGGCTTGGCCCGATGTTCAATCTCTGCCCCTGGATCAAACTCTGCCTCTGGCCCAACATCTCTGCTTCCACTCTCAAGCTCCTCATATACTTGCAACAGAATTAGTTAGGTTACAACAGAATCAGTGTAACAGTCCTGATTCGGGTCTTGAGGTCCTCTTTGTTCTTTCTTGTTTTCTGGTAGTTGTAGGCTATGTATATATAAAGCCTTGATTCTAGGGTAGATAGAGAGAGATGATTCTAAACTTTCATTCTGTGTGATTTGAGAGACTTTGTGAGTTATAATCTGGAGAATTGAGAGAGAGAGGAAGAATTGTGGGAAAATCTAGGGAACTTGGTGGTTGATGAACAAGTTCTGTGATTGTAACAAAGAGCTAAAAACTCTGATTCATAGTGATCTTCTCAAGTCGGATTCAATCCCGGGATGTAAGAGGAATTGCTCCGAACCTCGTTAACAATTCTTGGTGTTATCTCTTCCTTAATCTTTTTACTTCTTAAGTCTTTTACTTTCTTAGTTGTAAGCTTTTCTGTTCTGCCAACATTGCTGCATTTTCTTTACATATTCTGTTTGCTGCATTTTTTTAGGCATTGAACCATACCATTCTGTCCTCAAGTCACAACATACACAGATCAGGTGATGCATAAAAAATTGGAAGGTGTAACATTCTATATATGCTTTTTTTTGGACACCTTGACATAAAAAAACAAGAGAAAATCCAATCATGCAGTTTTTGCTGACAAATCCGAGGTGTTGACTTCGGTTGCAATAGCCATGGCAATTCTGCTGATTAATATGCAATTATTTTTACGCATGTTAAATAATGGTTAAAGTGTTTAAAAATAGGGTCATGCTAACGAGTTCCTTAAAAGCATTCTTTAAGGAATCATAAGAAGTATGTTTTCATGGAAAAACTAAGGTGGTGGTTGAAAGAGCTTATTTAAGCTCCTTTTAACTTATCTTATATTATAAGCTCTTATACGAGACGTTTGACAGAACTTATCAAAATAACTTATGTGATCTCATAAGTTATTTTCGGCTTATTTTCATAAGTTGGTAAGATAAGCTTATGAGTCCTTTTCAAAATAACTTATGCGTATTCAAGCCCCCATGTTGTTCACTCGTCGAACCTCTCTGACCCCATTCTTTCTTTCTTTTTTCTTCTTATTTTTGTCTATTCTCTTTCTCAAGTTACGTTACCCTCCTCCTTCTTCTTCGTATAGCTGCAGTGCAGGGTGAGAGAGTCCCTCTGTGCGTCGCCGTCACCTTGCGAGTCCCTCTGTGCGTCGCCGCCGTTCGTCCACCATCTCCCTCTGTGCGCCGTCGTCCTCGCGAGTCCCTTCGTGCACCGCCGCTCGTCCACCATCTCCCTCTGTGCGCCGTCGTCCTCATCACAGATCAGATGATTCTCTCTCCCTTTTCCCTTCTCCCTTTCCCCTAACCCTTTCCCTTTTCTTCCCCCTCTCCCCCTGCCGCGTGAACCCTCATCTCTCCTTCTTCATTTGCTATGTTAACAAAACCCACCTGAGCTCTCTTTCTCCCTTCCATTTGTATAATTTGCTGTGTTAATGATTTTTTGTTGTGTTAACAAAACTGTCCTTTCTGTGTTGATGTAAAATAACCCAATATTTAAATTATTTTTAAATTTAAAATTTTAATTGTATTTTTAATAAAGTCAAATTTTTAAATTTTAAAATGTTCATAAACGCTTATGCAGTGATGCATCCAGACGCTTTAATTTTGTATAAGTGTTTTTGAAAGTGTGCATCCAAACGTAAATATCTTATTGAATTTAAGTGCTTGTGACATAAGCTCTCATGCGATAAGCTCTCAATTAAGCTGTTTACCCAAACACGACCTAAGTATTTAACTTCTTCAAACATTAAATACACCAATTTCCAATACGAAATTTCTTTTCTTCGTTCATTAACGAGTGTCCTAAGTGCACTCGGTAGCATTTCCCTTGAAAATAATGTGACAAACTGTGTCTACTTAAAATTCTCTCTTCATTAACCTTTAGGTGTGATAAGATCCAGATGTCAAAGTCATATGATATATCAATAATTGATATTATCTATGAGAAATATGTTGTTTCAAAAAAAAAAAATTCAATGAGAAATATATCATCATCACAAGCCATAGTAAAAAAAATTGGTATAAGGAAAGAAAAAAGAAGCAATGTATCTTTTAATATTACACCTTAATTAACCAAGGATGCGTACATTCAGGGAAAGCAGAATATTAACCCTCAATATCTAAAGTTTAAATCACATTCATTGGCTAAAATACAAACAAGACAATAATACGTTATATGCATTACTAATTTAGAAAGTTTCACAACTATGGAAACAAACATTAAAACCACACATGTAAATAAAGATTTGTCATTACTATTGACAGTGATTGCCTGATTGCTGGATGATTTTGACAATATATGATTGATTCAAGTGGTACATAGCGGGTCCGGCCCCTTAGGGTCTGTTTGTGAGTTTGAGAGGGGAAGGCTTTGAGGAAAAGAAGGGGGAAATGAATGAGTGAAATGAAAGATAACCTTCCAAAATCCTCCAAAATCCCCCTCTAGTTCATTTTTCAGTTCCTCCAAATTTGAGGATTTATGAGGATTTTGATTCTTTTGTTAAGAACTAAACACCATGCAAGGTGGGGAGTATCATTCCCTTCCCCCATCCCTTTCCCTCTTCTTCCTCCTAAAGCCTTTCCATCCCTTCCCCTCCAAAACTCACAAACAAGCCCTTAAGCAAGTGGTCTACTTCGAGAAATCAGTCTCCACAGTAGCGTGCGAGAAGGATACTATGAGAAACAAAATAATAATAATAATAATAATAATAATAATAATAATAATATCTTGATTGAAAAGGAAATCTCGCGAGTGCATCTTTCCTGGTCGATTGCAAGTCACGGATACCCTGGGTTCCTCTCCTTAATTATGCCAAGTGCATACTTATGTTAATTAAGCACTTTACAGGAAAGTGGGTCCAATTATTACAAATACTAGTGTAGTTACCCGTGCAAGACGCACCTGCATCTATTAGATGATTATTTTTGTAATAGTTTACTATAAATAATTTCAATATGAACAACATTAAATGTATTATTTTTTGAATATAAAATAATATTATTGTGTGCAACACTTAGATTCGTATATTCAATAGTTAATGAATAACAAGCATGACAAATTTGTATGATAAAAATTTTAGTAGGTTTTATAAAAGCTTGACTTTTTATTACGGATAACATTTTATGTTTATGAAAAGAATATATATTTCCATGATATTATATGTTATTGTATTAAACATTTATATAACAACAACAATAGAAGATACTTTGATGAAAAGAAAGCAATCATACTTTGATATTCAACACTATTTTAAATACGTATGATCATATTATTTAGGGTAAGTTATAATAATAGATTGTTATGTTCAATTTAAGTATTATATTATTTCTTCTTTTATTAATTTTTCGATTTCCGTAAGCTTTTATTTTGTTTTCCGTAAGTTTTTATTAATCTGAGACAATGATTTTATTTTTTATAAGAAAGTGACACGTGTCACCCGTTTATTTGTCCATAATAAAATCATGCTACAATTTAAATTTAAGAAAATACCCTACTATGAATAACACAATGATTAAAATAATTAATTAAATAATTATCTTTTTAAGAAAATTTTAGATGCCATCAGTGACACGTGTCACCTGTTTATTCATCCACGAAAAATCAAACTACCATTTGTTTTAAACAAATTATCTAATAATTAACCATTTTATATTTAAATTGTTAAATTCATCAAACACGAAGGTGGAAATAAAAAAAAAGTCAAAAAAAGAAGGCAATATAATAAATAAAATAATAATCTAAGTAATTTTTATTTTAAAAAAATCCAGAGGCCAAAAATCTATGTGGGCATGACCCGTGACTTTTGGCGCCGACCTTATCGTCCACAGTAAAAGAATGACACACTTAAAAAATAAGAGAATGTCCATCAAGGTACCATTTGTTTTAAACAAATTATCTAATATTTAAGGTGGAAACAAAAAAAAATTGAAAAAAGAAGGCAATATAATAAATAATAATACAATAAGTAAAATAATAATCAAAATAATTTTTATTATAAAAAATCAGAGGCCAAAAATCTATGTGGGCACGGCCCGTGACATCTGGTGCCAGCCTTTTCGTCCACAGTAAAAGAATGACACAATTGAAAATAAGATAAGGCCCATGAATGAATTTTACAATAATTATAACAATTAAATAAGAGAAGACCCATCAAGTTACCATTTGTTTTAAACAAATTATCTAATATTTAACAACTTTATATATAAATTGTTAAATTCATCAAACACGAAGGTGGAAATAATAAAAAAAAAGTGAAAAAAGAAGGCAATATAATAAATAATAATACAATAAGTAAAATAAAAATATAAATATTTTTTACTATAAAAAATGAAGTAGTCCAAAAATCTATGTGGGCACGGCCCGTGACATTTGACGCCGACCTTTTCGTCCACAGTAAAAGAATGACATAGTTAAAAATAAGAGAAAACCCATGAATGAATTTTACAACAATTAAAACAATTAATTAAATATTTATTATTAAAGAAATGCCAGAGGTTGAAATTATATGGGCACCCCTCCCGTGACACGTGTCACTTGTTTATTTGTCTACAGTAAAAGCATGGTACAAATGTATTTTAAGAAAAGGCCCTAGAATAAATTATACAATAACTAAAATAATTTATTAAATAATTATTATTAAAAAATGACAGAGGACAAAAATATATGTGGGCCCTGCCAGTTACACGTGTCACCCATTTATTCGTTCACATAAAAATAAAGCTACCATTTATTTTAAGCAAATAATATAATATTTAAATTGTTAAATTCATCAAACCAAAAGGTTTAAATTTAAAAAAAAAACTGAAAAAGAGAAAACCATATAATAAATAATAATACAATAAGTAAAATAATTATATAAATATTTTTTAATATAAAAAAATCAAAGACCAAAAAATTTTCATGGGCCAGGCGCATGACACGTGGCGCCCGCCTATTCGTCAAAATTAAAAGCAGAACATCATTTAATTTAAACAAATTATATAATCTAAAAAATATATATAATTTGGGCTGGGACCGCCGTCGACACATGTAGTCATCCAATTCGTCTACTGTGACACAATGGTCAAAAAGATGGAGCGCATTCCTAAAAAAAGTTTCAATAAAAAAATTTTAATTAATTTTTTTTATAAATATATAAGATTTTTTTAAAAAAAATCGAAAAAAAAATGTAAATTAAAAACTTTTTAATAAAAAAGGTTAAATAAATTGTTTTTTAAATTAAAAAAATTTTAAAAAAGTTTTTATTAAAATTAAAACTTATTTTTTTAAAAAAAAATGGGAAAAAAATTTAAATAAAAAACATCTTTTATAAAAATAGAAAAAATCAAATAAAAAAATATTATTTAAAAAAAGTTGTAAAAAATTTATTAAAATAAAATTTTAATTAAAAAAAATCTCCTCGTTTTATTTTTTTAGGCAAACTAGGTGCAAGGGCTTTTCTTTGTCATATTTACAATTTGAGTTCAATCAACGGTATGTTTATTCTATGTAATTAAAGATGAGAAATTGTTAAATATTTATACACACTACAAGAAAAAATTTGATTACCGACTGTATTTTAGTTTATGAAATTATTCAACATTTTTTAAAATAGAGAAAAAAAGTAAAATATATATATTAGTAAATGAAACATAATAATATATAATATTTTACATAAGTATAAACTAATTCTATTTTGATCTCAATCTTGCAAGTTCTAGCCATAAATTGTTTAAATAATATTATAATTTAATTTAATTTAATTTACATATATAATTAATAATAAATTTATATTTTATTTATACAAATAATGTATCATAAGATGCGTATAATTTTATTTATAAACATAGTGAACAAATTTGTTACATGATGTCTTTAAGAGGAAAGTTTCAAAAATATAATTAAAATTGTGTGCAAAAACATTTTTTTTTTTTTTAAAGTTAAAGAGTAACTTCTAACGTCCAAAAATGTTTACTTAACATGTCACAATATATAATGACCTTTTTGAATTAAAATTATATGTATAAAGTTTTAAATATTGTTATCAACAAATAAAATAAATCAAGTCACATTATTATTATTATTATTATTATTATTATCATCATCATCATCATCATCATCATCATCATCATCATCATCATCATCATAGTTTAATTTATATGCACTGTCAGTGTAAAGATTTTCACATTGACAACCAATCAAAAATCATGAAAATGATGATTTTTAAGGTGGTTAGGATGATAATCAAACATTTTTAATGGTGTGTCGATTTCTGATTGATTAACAGTGTAAAAAAACTTTAGACTATCAGTAATCAGTATACATAAATTAAATCATCATCATCATCATTATTAGCGATAACAGTTCATAACTCAATATGAACAAAATTAAGCAATTATAAATAATTTAATTTTTTATATACTGTTAATATGAAGTTTTTATACTATTAGTTAATCTCAAATCATTTTATGTGTGATTTTTAAAATGATTATAATAGAAACTAATTTTTTTAATAATTTTTTAATTTATAATTAGTTGATTTTTTTTAGAAGAATTTATAATTAGTTGATAATATAAGAAAATATTTATCGAGAATATATATATATATATATATATATATATATATATATATATATATATATATATATTTGAAAAATTTTGTTCCAAAATTTTAGTTTTTAGTTTTAAATCAGTAATTTCAGATTTTAAAACTTTAATTTCTTTATATAAAAAAAAAAGACTTAAAGGTTCTTGATTAAAAGAAGATGTTGTCTGATTTGAAGAAGACAAAATTTCTTTTAAAGAATAACCTTTAAATTCTTGTTTTTCCACTTCCTGTGATTCTAATTCTTTATATTTTTCAAGCATAGCTAATTTAACTTGTGGATCATCTACTTGATTTATCAGATCAAGCAGAACTCTTGCTTCTTTAGTAATAACGTTAATTGTGAATTTACAATTACAGTTATCACCAAGACAACCACAACTTAAACAACCTGCATCTGAATCAGATGTTTCTTGATTTTGATATATAACATCTGAATCATCATCTGAAGATGATTCTTCTGAAGAATTAGTATCATAGAGAAGAATTTTTGAAATCTGATCTTTAAGATCATCATCCATTTTTAACTCTTTGATCTTTTGTTTCACACGACAATCTCTTGCCATGTGCTCCACACGACCACATTTATAACATGTGATATTTTTCTTAAAATCTTTTGAAAAAGGTTTCTTATAAGATTTCTTTTGAGATTTATTATAAGGTTTTATATCCTTTTCCTGTTTAGAAAACTTTTTTTTTGAAGGAAAACGTTTTGAAAACTTTTGAGAAGTAACTCGTCTTTGTTTGGAAGGAGGAGTTAATTTTTCATAACCAAACTGTTCGCAAAAATTACCCAATTCTTTGGAATTGGTTTTACTTTCGAATTTAGCTTGGCGATGCATTTTTATATCAGTACAAAATTGTAAACCAACTTTGTTTATTATTGAAATTAACCTTCCATAGGTTAATTCCTCCAAAGGAGTGCCAGGGTACTCCATTTTTAATTGAGTTCTAACTTTTGTAGAAAAATTCTTTGGAAGACCAGATATAAATCTATCCTTCCAATAAGCTTCTCGACAGTCAGTTCTCGTATAAATTTTTGTCAAAAAATTATCTTTATACCATCTAAACTCTCCAAGAGTAGGACAGTATAAATTATTTAAAATTTCAAGGGACCTATCAGCAAAAGTATTGGTGTCACCAATAAATGCTAAAGATATCCCTAATATTAAAGTTTCAACTTGTTGATCAACTTGTCTTTCAACCTGTTGACCATTTTCAACACGAGTTTCAGTTTTTACTGAAGTAAAAACCAAATTTCGCTCTTCTTCTTTTAAATTATTGTCCCACCATCCTTTTAGGCTACCAGTGAAGCCATTAATAAGGATTTTGACAGTACTTAGGGCCGTGTTTCCACGAGCTCTATAAGCAGTAGCTGCCATGGACATTTCTTCTAATTTTCGCAAAATTTGATGTTCTGTAAAACCATCAATATTCCATTCAACTATGCCTTCACCAGTATATTGAGAGGCATATTCAGAAGAAAAATAATCTTCATATTGAATATCAGGCAGAGTAGGCCTGTGATAATAATTTCGTGATTTAGGAAAAGATTCTGAAGTATTTTTAATTTTATTAACAACATCAATATCAGAATCCTGAAACTGTTTTTCAAGTTCTAAAACATCATTATTATTTTTCAAAACATTTACTTTTGAAGAAGATATTTTTAAAGATGCCAATTGTTTATTTATTTCATCCAATAGGGTTGTATTGGACTCATTTCCAATTTTTAAATCCTTGATTTCTGAGTCAGAAAGCTTATAAGGAGAAATCAAAGGTTTTTCTATCTTTGAAAATGTTTTTGAAGAAGATTCGACTTTGGTCGAAGTGTCAAATTCTTCTGTTGTACTTGCAACTTGATACAACAATTGATTTGTATAATTTAATTGTTGTTGGATATTTTTAATATCATAACGTGTCGGATTTTGAACAGAAAGGGTTTTGTCATCAAATTTCATTGATTTGAAAGGTGATGCAATAATTTCGTTATTATCAACATTTGGAAAAGTGATTTCTTCCAAAGGTGGAATAACAGAAATTACTTCTTTACCCTTTGAAGTTTTCCAAATCTTTTTCGCAGAGTTAAGAACTTTTAACTCTAAGTGAGGAGAATAGTGATTTTCAAACCATTCGAAGTAGGGAATAGTGTCATCCTCTACCTCCTCCAAATAAGAATAAAATTTTTCTTTGAAATCATGAATATGAGGTTGAGAAAAAGACGAAAAAAACCATTTTCGTTTTTCTGTATATTCAGGTTTCATAAATTCATTTTGAACCTTTTTTCTATCTGCAATGAATTTTGTTAAAACAAAAATTTGATTCGTATTTTCAAAAGCTTGATTAATTTCAGATAGAGTCGGAGACTCTCTTTGTGTTTCCTGTTGCACCGGTATCGTAGGGGTTTCAACCCTATAATCCGGTTGAGGAATAACAGGATGATTATTCACACCTGTTAATCTCAGAGAATGGAAAGAATCCATTGATCTTCGAGAATTGTTTGTATTAGTTCTAGATCCTTCAGGACAAGTCCTAAAAGACCTAGTTGAATTACTCCTGTTTAAGGGAGCAAAACTAATAGAAACATTTCCAGAAGAATGTTCAATGGGTACAGACATTACAGAGGATTCTGGCTCTTCAGGAGGCAGAATACTTTGTAAATTCCATTCTAAATTTCTAGAGACTTCATTATGATTTAGTCTCCTTGGTGTAACAGCATTTGATTTATTTAAATTTACTTGCAAAAGCAAAGTATTTTCTTTGGAAGATATATTCAATGCTTTTGGCGAAATATTCGTTTTCATAGCTTTATAATATATTTTGTATATTACAGCCATTGGATAGGAATTAGGATTCCAGATTCCTTCCTTTATTTTAATATCTAATTTTATATTATGCTTGTTTTTACCCAAGCTGTCCAAAGACAAAGTATAATTTGGAAAATTATTAAAGAAAGTGAGACCATCGTGAAGATTGGTCTCAATTATTGAAAGTATTTGATCCTCGAACTTAGCAGGACGAGTATCGCGAAGGCATACACACACTGGGGTGTCTATACCAAGTCTATGTAAAGGTTTGATAGCGACTTGTATCAATCCAATATGCAAAAACTTATAATTTTGTTTATGATCTTTCAACATTGAAAGATTCAAAAGGTTTAAAGACTCTTGAGTCTTGTCAACCTTTATCGTATACTCAGCTGTTTTTATTATAAAATATGACTTGAACTTGTCAAGCAATTTTGTTTTATATATTTGAGAAACACTGAGTGGGGGTATATTCCAATTATTGAGTTTTTGCTCAATATCTGGCAAAACTATTTGAAGTTCATTTATTAAAGAAGAATTTTGAAAAGAAGAACTATTTTCAAAATCATTTGTAGAACTTGTTTCACCAATTTCTTCAATTTTCTCTTTTACTTTGGAAATCATATTGAGAAGACTCGACATGATAGCCTAGCCTATAAGCTCTAATACTTAAGACAGACCATAGACTTTTTCCTTACCAACACCGGGAACACCAGGCTTACCAACGTATTTACAACCTACCTTAGGCTTTACTCAGGGAACACCCCAGCTTACCAACGCTGAAAGAAGGAAAACTCAAATACTGTATTAAGTACCAGAACCCTTAGGCTCTGATACCAAGAAGGCCACTGCTGATCATTTCACAAAAATATTTTATAGACATATTGAAAATATTGATAACAAGTTGAAAATATCAGAGTATAACAACTAAATATTGAAAGTAGAGATTTATTTTGATTTACAAAGATCACTATATGCCACAAGTTTAGGCGAGTGATTATAAAATATTACAAATATTTCAGAACTTACAAAGTACTTGAGCTTGTAAGAAACTTGAGAATGCTAAAAAAAACGCAAGATTACAAGAAAGCAAGATTAGTAAGTTCGTAAAGAAATGACTGTGTCTTCAGCGAGTCTTGAGTTCCTTATATAGAGGAGGAACCTTGGTGAGGAGAGGCGGATTTTAAATTTTTCAAATCGGAAAGCGGTACTATTTTCTTTTTGACTTTGGCACCAACTTTCCTTGTTTGCTTTTAACTTTGTCGGCCAATGTCTTATCGCCATGAAGATTCGTCGGCACTAGGCGACAAACAACTTACGGTGGAAGCGAGAATGGCACATGGCGGCCACATTTGTGTCCAAGGACTACTGCTTTACTTTACGAGTGGAACTCTTTTAACTTTATCGCCATCTTTATTTTCCGTTGAAGATGCGACAAAATTCTTTTGATTATTTTTAGAAATCCACAAATCCTACATCCGGGTCATTATTTTCCAGGATAACGATTATATTCTTCAAGGTCTTCTGCTGAAAACACTGGTTCTTGATAGGCTCATCCGAACCAAGCTGTTGAAGCGGCTTAACTAATTTTTCTTGATTCTGTGGGAAGCGCATCAGTGTTAATGTATATGGAGAAAAAGGACCGGACTACTTCATCGGTAATATCTCAACCCCGGTCCTTTTTCTCCATATACATTAACACTGATTCGCTTCCCAACAGAATCAAGAAAAATTGTTAAAGCTGCTTCAACAATTGGTTCAGATGAGCCTATCAAGAACCAGTTTTCAGCGAAGACCTTGAAGAATATAATCCTTATCCTGGAAAATAATGACCCGGATGTAGGATTTGTGGATTTCTAAAAATAATCAAAAGAATTTTGTCGCATCTTCAAACGAAAAATAAAGATGGCGATAAAGTTAAAAAGAGTTCCACTTAAAATAAAGCAGAGTCCTTGGACACAAATGTGGCCGCCCATGTGCCATTCTCGCTTTCCACCGAAAAAGTTGTTTGTCGCCTAGTGCCGACGAATCTTCATGGCGCATAAAGATTGGCCGACAAAGTTAAAAGCAAACAGTGAAAGTTGGTGCCAAAGTCAAAAAGAAAATAGTATCTGCTTTCCGGATTTGAAAAATTTAAAATCCATCTCTCCTCAGCTGAAGGTTCCTCCCTCTATATAAGGAACTCGAAGACTCGCTTGAAGACACACTCATTTCTTTACGAACTTACTAATCTTGATTTCTTGTAATCTTGCGTTTTCTTTAAGCATTCTCAAGTTTCTTACAAGCTCAAGTACTTTGTAAGTTCTGAAATATTTGTAATATTTTATAATCACTCGCCTAAACTTGTGGCATATAGTGATCTTTGTAAATCAAAATAAATCTCTACTTTCAATATTTAGTTGTTATACTCTGATATTTTCAACTTGTTATCAATATTTTCAATATGTCTCTAACATCTTTTGTGAAATGATCCGCAGTGGCCTTCTTGCATCGAGCCTAAGGGTTCGGTACTTAATACGATCTTTGAGTTTTCCTTCTGCGGCGCTGGTAAGCCTCAAGGTGTTCCCGTGAGTAAAGCCTAAGGTAGGTTGTAAATACGTTGGTAAGCCTGGTGTTCCCGGTGTTGGTAAGGAAAAAGTCTATGGTCTGTCTTAAGTATTAGAGCTTATAGGCTAGGCTATCATGTCGAGTCTTCTCAAGATGATTTCCAAAGAAATAAAGAGAAAATTGAAGAAATTGGTGAAACAAGTTCTTCAAATGATTTTGAAAAGAAGAACTATTATCAAAATCATTTGAAGTTCATTTATTAATGAAGAATTTTGAAAAGAAGTACTATTTTCAAAATCATTTGAAGAAATATATATATATATATATATATATATATATATATATATATATATATATATATATATATATATCAATTAAATCCATTTATAATGAGTGCCCTATACTTGAAGAGTCTAGCCAAATCAAATTGACTAAATTTTAAAGGTAATCTTTAATATCTAGTAGTACATGAAAAAGGATCATGCGATTAAGTTTAGCAACAAAAAAAAAATTTCTGCAAAAAATATTTTCCCTAACTGTATGTGCCATGATTGATTACCACCGGATCATCCTACACCAGCAACTGATATTATGAATAAGCCAAGCAAAATGATGAAAAGCCCAGCAACCGAGCACAATGATGAGAAGCCGAGCAGCCGTTGATAATACACGTTAGCAATAATCCTTTGATCCTTTAACTATTATGCAATTTAAAATTCAAATACTTAATGAAAAAAGTGCTTTGTTAGTCTTAAGATTATTATACTGAATTACAACAATTTAACTCTTTTATTTTTGTGTCAAAAAAAATTTATTTTATTTTATTTTATTAATACTAGCATATTGACCGCCACTGAGTGCTTGTTATTTTGCATTTTCTCAAGATAAACACAAGGTAAATCTTAGAGTATTGATTAAACAGTAAAAAAAAAAGTTTTTGTTGGAAAATAATGTATTTAATCTATTGAAAAATGATTTACTTAGTTTTTCAATGAAAACTTAATATTTCTTGAATCCTTAACCAATGTCCTTACGATACTAATTAGCATCATCTTAAAAATAATAATAAATTTTAAATTTAATTAAAGTGTAGCTAAATCAATAATCTCTTCATATTAAAAATATTATAAAAATAACAATAATTATTTTCAAGAATTGTTTTTTTGAATTTACTATTTTAATTTTAAGTTTAGTCGACTTATTTATTATTATAATTATCACTATTAAAATTATACGCTTATATAAATTCTTAATGGTTTATTTATTTTAATTATAAATAAAATTTTTTTAGAAACAAATTGTTCCACTATATGATTAAAGCCAAATAATAACTAAAATTATTGTAATAATAACTTTAATTATAATTATAATCACAAGAAATTTTCGATAAATTCCATTAAGTAAATTATTATCATTTCATATTTAAATTTAAATAATTTTGAATGGATATTCGAAGCATAACCTAATGTTTATATGTCGATCATAGAACAAAAACAGGACGATTAGGCAAATATTAATTTGCACCACTAAAGGAAATAAAATTTGTGCATAAATGTTGTGCATTAAAACAAATATTTAAATATCTTGAAATATATATTTTACCACAATCCAAGTGTAATCTATCATGATGAATAAATATTCAAATTACAACACTATTTGATTTCAATTGGAATCAATAAGACAACAAGCCTTATTTTTATTTGAATTTTCAAAGCACCTAAGTTAAAAATTTGGCGTCAATTCAGCATAATGAATGAAATATTCAAATATCTACACTTTTTTTTTTGTATATATTATAGATTATATATTATATCTATTTTTGAGTGGCTGAAATTTTGAAGTATGAGGTTGTGAGACAGCTTGATAACGGGGCTTGCAGGAAGAAGTTGAGGACTTCAAAATGAAGAATGTAAAGGTGGCTCTTTGTATTTTCATATTGTGACCACCATAACTTGAGGACCACTTTGAATGATATTACAAGGCTACTTCCAAATCATTTTGTTTGTAGGAAGTCTGATAACCCTTTCCTTTATCCCAAGGATATAACTACCATGTAATTTATTTTGTCAAAGGAGAATTATGATAGTATTAAAAGGAATAAGTGGCCATTGAGCTTTCATAAAGATAATTAGAAAGAGTAGAAGTTGTATTTGGATATAAATTAAATATTTAATATTTAAGCAGAAGTTTGTCCTTAAATATTAAATATTAAATATTTATTTATATATATTATTATAATAAATTTAATTGATCATATCATTTCATATTTTTTCTTATCGATATATAGTCATGTAATATTCTCCATAAATTCCTCTCTTATGTGTCATAGTCTAAAGCTTTCCCTTCAAAAAAGGTTTGATGTGTCGCAACCTCATGTATTTGACGTCCACAATTATTGTTTGTAATTAATTAGTCTACCATTTTTAAGGGGATTGTTTTGATTTATTTATTGTATTTATAAAATGTTTTAATTTACTTGCTTGAATTTGATGCTACGTTTTAATATCTAATTTAAATCATATGGGAATAATCAATGTAATAATAGTATATGAGCATCTAATCTTTTTTTGACGAAGTATATGAGCATCTAATCAAATTTAAATATTAAAGTAAATATTACTGGTTTGGAAATAAATATAAAGTATCAATGCAAATATTTTTTTAAATCAAAACCAATATATATGGGTAATAGTTAACTTACAATGGGAAAGGATGAGAAATAAATCAAATAAATTTTCAAGATATAAGGAAAAAATGTGATAGACAAATCTAAATTTCTAAAAATTGTTAAATAATTTCTAGCCCAGGGAAAATAGAAGAAACAAATAAAATAATCTTTCAAGAGAAAAAAAAATTATATATAGATAAATATATGTAGATAAATTATTTTTTTAAAAGTGATTAACTTTCACGTGGAAAGAAGAGAAATAAATCAAAATATTTCATGAAATAAGATTTTTCGTTCATATGATAGATAAACATATTTTCTAAAAATTATTAACTTGCACAATAAAAAAAGATAAATAAATATATTAGATTGCCAACAGAAAATAAAAAAATAATATGATAGGTAAATATATTTGTTTAATAATTAACTTGCACTGGAAAAATGGATAAATAAATCAAATATATTTTCAAGAACTATTTATGATACATAAATATATTTTTCTAAAAATGATTAACTTCGATTGGTAAAAAAGAGAAAAAAAATAGATAGATTCTCAAGAGGGAATAAAAAATAATATGATAGATAAATATATTTTCTTAAAATGGTTATCTTGCACAGGAAAATAGGATAAATAAATCAATAGAATTTTAAAAGACAATAAATAAATAATGTGATAGGTAAATATATTTTATATATTTAGTTAACTTGCACGAGGAAAAAAAGAAAAATAAATTGAATAGATTTTTAGAAGAGAATAATGATAATAAGGTACATAAATATATTGTCTAAAGATTATTCACTTCAATAGAAAACAGAGGAGAAATAAATTAAATAGATTTTCAAAAGAGAAGAATAAATTTTATATTATCACTAGGATATTGGGAAGAGTTTGGCATTAGAGTTTAAATAAATTACATGAAATTTATAAACAATTAATTAGCTTCAAATATAGTTGTAGCTTTGACAAGATATATTTGCTACTAAATATGATACTAAGGTAGTGGAAGAAAGAGACAACATCTTTTTGGTTAATCACGATCTTTTTTATTTTGTTATATACCTAATCTTTTTGTATTATCATTGAATTTAATTTATTTTCAAATAAACATCTTTTTTCCTTTATTTTTTTCTTCACATGCAACCATTTTTTTATATCTATCTTTTTCTATTACATAAATTTCGTGATATTCCATGTGCACCTCACGGATAACCGGTAAAAGTACATATTTACAAGATAACATGCGATCAATGACTAAGAAAAAATATTTTTTAAACACTTTTTGGTATATAATTTCTCAAAAAACAACAAAAACATGATATCATAAATTAATTTTTTTTATAAAATCCTAAAAAAAAAAAATATGTACCCCGTGCATAGCACGGGTTTATACATTAGTTTAAATAAAATTAAAATGAAAGATTGGATCAAAATATTATATGAGAAGCTATTTCACCAGATTAATTTAAACAAATTAAATTTTGAAATTAGAAACTCTTTAAAATAAAAGAAAATTGAATGAGAATCAGGTTTATACTAATAAAATCATTGACCCTCAAAATAGATATTAAAAATCAATCAAAATAAAAGCAGATTAATATGATATTGAAAATCAATCAAAATAGGTTTTGATTTGATAGCATTGATATGAGTAATTAACGAGAAATTAGTATATATTAACTTTTTATAACTTGAAAATCGAATTTTAAAATTTTTAAAGAAATAAAATAAAAAAATGAGTTAAAATAGTATATGAGAAGCTATTACCTATTAGTATATGAGTAAATAATGAGTAATTAGTATATACTAACATCTTAAGACTTGAAATGTCGAAATTTATAAATAAAATAAAAGGATGATTTAAAACTTTGTAACTCTTTAAAATAAAAGAGAATAGAATGTGAATCTACAAAAAAATTATTTGAATTATTTGAGTAATTTAAAAAATATATATTTCAAAATTTAAATAAAATTTAAATAAAAGATTGGATTAAAATATTATATGAGAAGCTATTTCACCAGATTAATTTAAACTAATTAAAATTAGAAATTCTAAACTCTTTAAAATAAAAGAGAATATAGCGATAATATACAAAATTTGTTTTTGAATTATATGAGAAGTTAATGAGAAATTAAGAAAATGTCTTGAAAACATTTTAAAACTTGATGAGTAATTAAGAAAATGACTTGGAATTATATGAATGAAAATGTCCTGAAAACAGTTTAAAACTTGATATTCCATATTTTAAAGAGTAGTAATACAAATAATAAACAACAAATATTATCAATTTGAGGGTTGCAAATATATTGAAAATGATAAAATCAACATCCATTACTGTAACATCCCGTTTTCTAGATTACTGAATGAGGAAAGGATTAAGAATATTTGAAGGCTTAATCATGTACCTTAGGTGTTAGTTAACTTGTGTCTTAAGTTTGAGGAGAATCAGAGTTGAAACGAGTCTGAACACGAACAAATCCGAAAGCAAGAGATTAATTGGTCAATTAATTAATTGAGAGTTGGGATATTAAATTAGGTTGGGCTTGAGTATAATAGGTTTTTGAGAGTAGCCTAAAATAATTTAGAAAAATATTCCAGTGAGAGGTTACTTTGGATGAGGCGAATTAAAACACTCGGGCGTGCGAGAGAGCAACATGCGACAAAATGTGTGGATGCCACATGTCACAATTGGAAACGTGTCCAAAGATGGAAGGTTGCATGGATAGGGGCTGCCACCAAGGGACACTTGGATTTCCACTACACTTAACTAAATGACAGCTAAAATGCATCCATGACACATGTATTCCACTAAAAATAGAGATAATAATAATATAATCCTAACTAATTAATATAAAATCTAGTGAATGAAGTATGTAGGCCTTTTCCTCATCTGCTTCATCATTTCTCTTTATAAATCATGAGAACTCCATTGACTCACTGAAACCATAATAAAATTTTGACCCTCTTATGTTCTGAAACTCGAACAACTTTATACATGAAAGTTGTTCCTCTTCCTCTCCTATTTCCAATGAGGTAAAGAACATCAAAAACGGATAAGTATACTAGGAGATATGTCCAAATCACTAAAGCAGCTCAAAACCCTCATCATCACACGAAAACAGCAGAAAGAAGTCTCTTTATGCCCCTTTTCTATTCTGAATCAAGAAAAACCTTCAACATATAAAAGTTGTGCCTCACTTTCTTACCTTTCCAACAAGCCCAAGTTTGCAATTTTTGGGTGAACATATCCTGAGATACACTCATATTACCACCACATCCTCAAAACTGTCAAGTTTCTAACCAAGCTTGTTTTGGACCATTTCTCTTCATTCTTCATCACTCAAGGGTAATCTCTTCACTCATAATCCTCATCTTCTCAACAATATTTATTTCATTCTCATGCATGTCATGTTTTCATGGTTGCATGTCCAAATTTTCACTCAAAAATTCTTAGAAAACCCTAGAAAAATCTTTTTAATGTGAAACAAGTTTTTATAAACTCATAATAAACCCTACTTTCATATTATATGTTTGCATGCATAAGTTTAAGGGTCTAAGACCCTTGAATTTTGATTTTATGACTTGGGGGTGATGTTTGAATGAAAATAATAATTTGGTGTGGATGAACATATGAAAAAACAAATCTGGCAGCATGACCTTTAGTGATTCGTGAGCCCATAATTTTTATATAAAACGTATTTCTGAAAACTAAATACATATTTGGAAATAATGCTTTTGGGGCTTTAACTTGATATATAATATGAAAGTATTTGGATAAGATTTTATGGGCCAAAACCCCTATCAAAGTAGAGTTAAGTTTTGGCTGCGAAAATATCCACATAATTGGTTGCATGATGATTTTAAATCTGATTTTTTGAAAGTTAAACTCTTGATAAAATTTTATGGGTTGTTACTGAAGTATATATAAAGTTTGGTTGAAGATTTGAGATTTTTACATGTGTATATAAAGAGAAAAAATTTCATAAAGTTACATGTTGGTGAACTTGGATTTCTGGAAAATACTATACAATCATAAGTAGTGGGTGACTTTTAATAAATTAATTCCTTCGAATTTTGACATGGAACTAACTGAAATTTGTTTATATTTGAGTTGGGTACCTTCAATTAAATTTTCAAAAATTTTAAAGGTCATTTGAGTAACCATTCACAATTTAAACCCACTGCTACATGTTCTGAAAATGCTTTTATAAAAGAGTTCATCCTAATTTTTTTTATGAAAAATATGATTTTGAAACTAATACCTTTTAACATAATCAAGTAAAGATTTTTGGTATAAAATGGACTATAAACAAGTGTTAAAGTAAAGACATAAAAATAATGGATTAAAGTATATATATAAGTAAGTTTTGGACAAAACGTAATCCAAGAATTTGTAAAAATTGGACATCTCTAGCATCATTTTTCTAGCCATGGACAAAACCTATAATTCGAAAGATAATATGACTTTGTTGTTTTAATTTAAGTCATTCGCTTAATTCTTAGACTCACGGCACGCTGTGGGCAAAAGAAGTTCGCTCTAGACAACACGGAAACAAAGACTTTTTCAACCCGTCGAATCAGGTATGGGGAGAAATACTGAGGGATAATTATTTATGATGGCTATGTGTACTTGTGTGTTTTGATGTGTTTGTTAGAATTCTGATGTGGTGATTATTTAATGTTTAACCGAGATTGGTGTGTTGATTGGTTGATTGGTTGCATATAAATGTTTTATGCCTGATTAATCATTTATGAATATATGTTTATAGTTGATATTTGAAAATTTCTTGATGTATGTTACATTTGTCATAATATTGTCTTGGTAGTTACATGGAAAGCCTAACCATTGGTTAGTGCTCAATTAAATTCTAAAGATAAAAGCCTTAAGAAATCATATGAAGAGTAGTGAAAATAAATATTTATTTGAAGAAAGGTTTTGATAAAAGGAGAAGAAAATTTATTTATTCTTTTAAAATTTATGAGAATATTAGTATCAAAATAAAATTTTTATGAAGGAAATTCATTTTAAAATTCAAATGATTTTACACTAAAAGAAAAATCAATTTTCTTTTGAAAATATTTGAAGAGAACAAAATTTATTTTGAAACTTTAACAGAATTTATTTGGAAGTGTCAAATGTTTTTAGAAAAAGGAGATTTTAAAATTAAAAATGGATTTTTTTTAAAAAGAATGAATTTTTCCATAACTTAAAGTTTTAAACAAAAGAATTTCAAAGGAATAGTTTTCTTCAAAAGGTTTTATTCAAAAAGAAAATGTCCAATAACTTGGATAAGTTACGGAAAGTTTTGGTTTTGTAATTGTTTTTCACTGAACGAAAAATAATGTTGAAAAGTGAGCCTAGTAACCAAGACGTCGAGATACTAGAGTTCTTAAGGAATGTGGATCAATGATCCATATCACAATGTTGTGGACTGTGTGTCCTATATACGTTGTTATGGAATGTGTGTCCTATACACGTTGTTGTAGATTGTGTGTCCTATATACTTTGTTGTGGACTGTGTGTTCTACAGACGTTGAGATAAAACGTGGTGAACGTGGTAAAAAGGTGAAAACTGCTTTTCTACGACCACAAAGTCTAAGACTAGTGCACATGTCTAAGACTGCTGTGATTGGACACTCGGACTAAAACGTCCTATGTTGATAATGAAAGTTTTAAAATGTTGAAAGTCTATGGATGGTTGTGTGCCTTGAGCCTCGACAGTGAAAGAATGAAACACAAAGAAAAGCTGCGAAAATAAAATGTTTTTACATGCATTTGGTAGACGTGCCCAAAAATTTTTGTGTGAATGCCTTGAAGGGAAAGATATCTCATGCGACGGTGTATCATTGGTACCTTGATGGACCATGATTTCCATGAGCCTTGTTCACTGTGCCTTGTGTAGGACGGTGTGCTCTGGAACCCACATGTGCTGATGACTGTGCCTTGAGTTGGACAGTTGCTGTGGAAATTATGTTGTGTCATGTGTTGGCTATTTGAGTGCCATGTGTTGGCTATTTGAGCCTGATCAACTCACTATATTTTTTTTTAAAAATTGCATGGAGTTGGGGTCTCCGGAGATTAGGATAGATTGTTGAAATATAGAAGTTTCATATGTTTTCAAGAACGACGATGATTTGCTTGATACTATGCTTCTATTTAAAAATTTTATGTTGAATATGTATACTTATCTGTTCTTGTTGCTTGTATGTTTGTAGTACATGTAGTCATCATAATTCGTCCATATATTGGTATCTCACCCTTACAATATATCAGGTTTTCCTGGTTTCTTGTCGAAGTATCCTGGTACACTATGGCAGGTGGTGCCAAGAAGTTTATAACCTCACTTGTGGATATAAATACCGATCCTTGAAGAGGTTGGCGACTATTATAATGGTAAGAACTACAGAGTTCTTTCCAGTTGATGTCTTATAGAGTGATCAACTTAGGATTTTCCTTTGGGGTTGTGTATTTTGAGAATGTCAGTTTATGTGGTTGAAAATCTTTTTGAAATTATGTTGTGAATAATGAAGTATTTTCAAGAGAAATCTGTACATTGTAGAAGAGTTTGTTTTTGAATAAAATCAGTCTATGTATGTTGGTGAGTATGATATAGTTTGTACTATTGTGTTTGACCCCATATTTTCAGACTTATAAAAATAATAAGAGTTTTCCGAAAGCAACCAGTAAATTTTCTTTGTAATTTATTTCTGCATGTGATTAGGAAGTAATGCCCAAAGGGGTGTTACAATTACATAATCCCAAAAGACTAAACACAAGGAAACATTGAAAGATGAAACATAACTTTAAAAAGTGTTTAAAATTAAAAAAAAATAGAGCATGCGACACTACTGAGATGAAACATCTTTGCTTAAACAATTCATTCTCTTGCTTGATTCTCTTCAATACTTTGTTGGTGGTACTGCTTGCCGAAGCTGACAAATCTTCAAGGTCAACATCTGATATCCTCTTTGATGGAGTTTCAGTTCCCACCCCAACATCACCAAACTGAGTCATAAGATCAACACCAGTAATGGACGTATTTTCATTATCAAACTAAAAACAAAAGAAAATAGCAAGTTGTCAAATACATAATCAAATATCAATAAAAAAATATTTAAAGGCTAAATAGAAAGGAAAAAAGATCTCACAGAAATCGGTTTCAATTCTTTGAAATTCTGAATGATGATCGGATCATCAGTTAGTCTCCTAACTCTGTAAGAATTCGAAAACCGAGAGCTAGATACATTTTTGACCTCAACCTTGAATAACAAATCCTTGTGGAGCAGTTACGAATCTCTTCAGGAAAGCTGCAAGCACCAGATGGCTGGTCAATTTATAATTAATATAGTTAGTATTAGTATCAATCTTAGTACCAAATCTGGACATTCCTTGCCTAAGAGATATGTGGCATCACGGTCAAAGATTGTAAAGGTAGCAGAATCAGACTCATCAACGACCCTAACCTTTATTTGGTATTTGTATTATTTATTCATCGAATTTAGATGCATATATAAAAAAAATCAAAAAACATAGACAAGGTAAGGGATAAAATTTAGAGGAATTTTTACTTCTCTCCAACATTAGTGACATGACGATGACAGTTTTCACAGTAAAACTTTGATTTGTCTGATTCTTCTTTCTCAACAGATTTGCCACATTTGCATGTCATATACCGCAAATTTCAGCCTCATTCAAATGTTTAATAGTGGCAAACACAACATAAAAACGATGCAGAAATAGCAACCAAAATAAATATATTATACATGAAAAAAGTAGGGTTGAAAAATAGAGGATTAAATATAGGAAATAGCGATATGAAGTTATGGACCTCTAGGTAGTCATTGATCTCTTGAATATTCTTTTTATCAGACACATTCGGTAGTTCTTGCTCAACATTCATTTTTGGAGATTCAATTATTTGGCTGAGGACTTGAGAACCAGATTGAATGGTGTCAACCATTGTAGGAAGGAAAAAGGGAACTGAAGTTAACACAGGCAAACACAATAAGGGGGTTGAATTGTGTTTGTTAATAATTTTCGAAAACAACCTTTAAAGCAAATTTTGGACTCAAGGAGATTAGAAAGCAGAAGCACGCACAAAGAAAAAGACCATTTTTAAAAGACTTTAACAAAATCAATATCAAAACCCCACAGTACAGGCAAATAAAACTGAAGAGTTTAGGGATAGAAGATTCACGCAAGAGATTTTATCCTGGTTAACTCTCTTCCAACCAAGAGCTATGTCCAGTCCCTTCGATTTGAAGGATTTATCTACTATTTCTCTAAATAGATTACAACCAAGTATTCAACACCTCTCCAGGCTTGCAAGTATTTCTTTCTTACCAAGCCTCTTCAGGCTCTAACTCTAACAAAGAGATTTAATGTTTGATCTTCTTAACCCACTATGTGTGAGGACATGACAGTTTAAGATCAGATGAATATTTACACAATATTCAAACTAAGAAATACTGACTCTTGTTCTCTAAAGAAATATGAGTATGAGTAAAAGTTGAGCTCGAAGGTTGTGCAGTCAAGAGTTCTTATTTCAGTATCTCAGGTATCCTATTTATAGTGACCTTCTTCTTCACTTGTATTTCTTTAATGGTTACTTTGAATAATCCCGTTTAGAGATAGCATTTAATGCATGATATCCGTTATGACTGATAGCTCGATTGTGGCAGTACTGAATAGTACTCTTGGTTATCGAGGTAGCATGAAATTGGAGGCTTACTGCTCTGAGTTTTGTAGCTTGAGAACTTGTTGTTCCTCCTTTGTGTATAATTCAGCTTTTTCAGCCATAAAGTTGTCATCGTACAGATTGTTTTGCAATAGCTTATTGTACGATTCTGCTTTTTGCATTTCTTGATGGTACTATGTTTCTTTTACAACAAGGTGAAACATTAAAGCAGAGAAAACAAATGTGAAGAACAAATATTCTATTGAAATAAATATCAATCATTTGAAATAAATTCAAGAGATTCGGATTGCATTTAATTCATTTCAAAGATAGAGCTAGTCTAAGAAAAACTCCATCTACTTAGTTATATGAGAGACTAAGTCTGTTCAATGTTTTATTTTGCTCCTCTGATGACGTGGCATATCCTCTTGTCTATCAAGTCTTCGGACTTGCTATTCCTCAATGAGTTATAAAGATATCCGTCTAGTGACGTGGCGGTTAGATCTCGTCTACTAGATTACTTTATATTTCAGTTCATTTACTTGTACTAATTACTTCTGTCTGCTTATGTGACATGATGGACGCGCTTGTTATCAAGTCTTTGGACTTGCTGTATCTAAACAAGTTAATTTGGTATTCGTCTAACAAACATTTAGAGCCTTGTTCACTTAAGAAAATCAGTCTACTAAATTAAATAAACAAGTAACTTTACCAAGGTAAGCAGCTCGTCTACAATGGTGGAAGCGTATTTTTCAATGAAAGCTTATCCTATGTTTACTTATATTAAAGTATTCCTGCATAACTGAAAACACATGTTAGATCTCAACTAACACTTTGCCAAGTAAATTTAATCCTTTTGTTAACATCAAAACTTAGAGATTATTAAATCCAAAACCACTTTGGTTCTAACAGGAACAAAAGCTATTATTTTAATTCTTCATCATAAAGCTAATTAACAATTTTTGAATTATGAATGTTGATGAAAAAAACTTAGTTTTAGATCCACAATCTCTGGTATCTCTGGATCGAAAAGCAGCTTGGTTGAATACATAATACTTTGAATACGGTTTACACCTGAGAACATAATATATCAAATACATGATCCTAAAAGATGTAAACTATTCTGTCATGAAAAAGCCAAAATATACAACAAACCTTTGTATGTCCTGACTTTGGCAAACTGTATGACAACAACAGAATTGACTCCACCACCAGCACCAATAAAGTTATTGAACTCTTCAAGAAAATTTCCAAAGAGAGCACATTCGATTTTATTGCTGCTTAAATAAATTATACGTTAAAAGACATATAATAAGAAAATAAACCACAAAATAGGGAAAAATAATTTAGATGAGTAAGAACTAACCCATCATTGTCCAATTCGATAACCTTCAATGTGGATTTTTTCCCATCCTTTACATATTCGTTTTCGGAGCCAACACCAGTAAGTAGACCGATTACATCTAAAAGCATCCCATTGACAAGTAAAAATGAAGAAATAATGTGGAAAGTACATCACTGAAAATTAATAAATGAAATAGCAAGTACATTACTAAAAAAAAAGTACCAACCAAGTAACATGCATTAAAATTGAGATCCAATATTTCGGTGAAGGCACAAAAGAGTAAGGAGTTGGAAAAACTTGGGTCTGTTGCAAAGGCTACACTTCAGTATCATACATAAAATTCAACTTGTAGTCATGTCTTGAGGTCCTATAATCACCTCCATTAGAGCCAACACCAACAACAGTTATAACAATGACTTTGCCCTCATACAACTGACACCGAAACCTATAGACAAAAGACTTTCGAATAGATGCTTGTATTTTTTCACCCTGAAACATAGATAAATAACATTTAGAGTTTGAGAAATTAATCATGGTTAATACTAAATTAAATAGAGAACACTAAAAATTTACCTGCTCATCCATGACAACCAACTCCAATGAATATGGTATTCTAGAACCATTTAAACTCGGAATAGACCACATTCTGACGATTTCAACTTTGAGGTTCCAAATAGACTTTGCAGCTACTACAACAGACACCAATTCATAGGATGCATCCATTATGAATAATTAGCACAAGAATATGAGAGTGTTGACAATTGATATAGTATGAGAAGTAAGATAATTGGAGTGATAATGATTTTGGTCCTTACCTGCGTTTTATATATTAATGTATATGCCATCAATGCCATTAATATCTATTTTAATTGATAATCAATATATCGATCTGCTTTTCAATAACCAAATTTTATTTGAATTATTTGGTTAATTAATGTGCCTTTAAAAAATGTGTTGATAACATTTTTAAAATTTTATTTCATTTTAAAAAATTAATTCCGAAATAAAAAAAAATTAAAATCAAAGAAAATAGAATGAGAATCTACAAATCTAATCTAAAATCTAAAATATCTAAAATGTAAAATATTAAAATCAAAGAAGGGAATTCAAAATAATAAAAAAAAATTAAAATCAAAGAATGATTTCTATGCTTATCAATCAAAATAAAATCAGATTAATATGATATTGAAAATCAATCAAAATCTTTTTTTTTATATGAATGATGATTATGAGAAAACAGATGTTGATATCAATTTGAATTATATGAATCAATTTGAATAAACACATGTTGATATACAAATATGAATTGATTGAGTTAATCTATACTATATATGAATTGATGTATTGTTCCTAATTAAAAAATTGGATTTCGAATTATACTCCTCAATTAAAAATGATTATGCAAACTAATGCATAAATATGATTTAATGTATTATGAGTAATTAAAAATCTGGAATTCGCCCTGTCAAAAATAAAATGTTGATAACATTTTAAAAATTGTATTTCATTTTAAAAAATGAATTCCGAAATAAAAAAAATGGTAGAATGAAATTCAAAATAAAATAAATAAATACAATTAAATATTGGAAATCAAAGAATGATTTCTATGCTCATCAATCAAAATAAAATTAGATTAATATGATACTAAAAATCGATCAAAATCTTTTTGTTTTTATACGAAGATATTGATATCAATTTGAATTATATGAATCAATTTGAATAAACACATGTTGATATACAAATATGAATTAACGTATTATGAGAAATTAAAAAATTGGAATTCAAAATTAAAATAAAATAAAATAAAATAATGAGTTAGAATAGTATATGAGAAGGTATTGTACCAAAATAATTTAAATAAATAAATTTGAAATTTACAAAACGGGGGATTTAAAAAGTATGTTTTCCAATATTATTATTTGAATTATTTGAGTAATTAAAAAAATTTATTTTATTATAAATTAAGAAAATTTAAAATAAAAAAAATCAAAGAATGAAATTCGAAATAAAATAAATAAAATTTAATTAAAATCAAATAAAATTTGAATTATATGAATGAATATGAATAAACACATGTTGATATACTAATATGAATTGATTGAGCTAATTAATACATAAATATGATTTAATGTATAATGAGTAATTAAAAAATTGGATTTCCAAATTTAAAAAAATTAAACAAAAAGATTGGATTAGAATATTATGAAAAGCTATCTCATGAGAGAGTGACACTTGTCAAAATTTCAACCTAATTGTTCCTAATGAACCTTATATATATATATACATATATATATATATATATATATATATATATATATATATATATATATATATATAAAAGAAATGTTAGCAACTTTTATCATAAAAAAAGAAAGAAAGAAAGAAATGTTAGCAACACATTTTTTACCACACTATCTTTGACATGCTTGCTCTTCATTATTAGGAAATTTTATGTGTTATCTACTTATCTACTAAATCATTTGGGCTAAGTGTCTATTGAGTGATCTACAGGAAACAAACCCAATAATAGAGAGTGTTAGTGAAAGTGTAATAAAAAGTATGTTACTATCATTACTTGTATCGGTCAATTATTAACATATATTACTAGTTATTATTAATAGGTATTTATCTCTATATAAAAAATCCCCTTCCGAACCTTAAAAAAAACCCTTTCTACATCGATTTTTTTTATTTAAAATTTGTGAAATATAAATTATAAATATAAATAGATATCAATAACGAAATTTTTAAAAAAAAGTGTAACCTATTGAAAGGAAATATTTTATTTATTAATAATATGGATTAGGATAATAGGATTGCCGAAATATGTCAAGTTTGATAGGTCCCCATAACCCATCGATATATGTGGATTGGATTAACATATGTATATCAATAAAGGTGAGGTTGGTCAAGAATTTACTACATCAGATGAGCAGATGGACTGGCTGAAAGACTGCTTCGTGGGAAATACACATGATCCGGAAGGAATAACATGCCCAGAAAAAAAAACTACGGATGGAAGGAAGTTTATCAATAAGTCTAACACTGATGGGTGGAGATAATATCCTGATACGTGCTTTGGAAGGACAAAATTTTGAGCAGATTCTGAAGGAAAACGAAAAGGGGTTCAAACACTGGTTTTATGAAATTTTACCTTGAGATGCAAACACTAGGGTGGCAAAAAGGGCAGAGTGGTTAAAGGTACAGGGGGTTCCAGTGCATATTTGGGGGGATGAGTTCTTTAAGCAGGTCACACAATTTGATGGTAAGTTCGTCAAGATGGATTCTCCAACTAGTAACAAAGAAAGGTTAGATGTAGCAAGAGTCCTCATTTCAACCTCGGTGTTCGACTTCATCAATAGGCTAGTGCAAGTAAAGGTCAACAACATAATTTCTACTATCAGAATCATTGAAGATGCTTCAGAGCCTTTTGTGGGCAATTCTTTTCTGAAATGGAGGTATAGTTTATCTGATGATGAATCGGCTGAGGAAGAGTATTTTTTTAACCGGTGGTGACTTGGTGGTAGCGGATACGATTTTTTCGATGGAGGAAGCGGCGGAGGACCTGGGGCGCCTAAACCAAGAATTTTCAAATCAGGCTATTGGGAAACCGTTCTTAGATCTAAGAGGAGCTAACAGCGGGTTCAGAGGGGATTCAGAGAAAAGGGGGCTCAAGATAAAAAGTGGGTCTGCCACGGTTCAAATCATCAGTCTGCTGACAAAAATGTGGCAGGGACCCAAAGTTCGCTTTCGACGGCGGTACGGAGGAAAGGGGCGATAGAAACAAATCAATTAGTATGGAAGGAAGTGAAGGGCCATAAAGGCAGTCGGGTGGGCCGGGTGAGCAAAAATATGATAAGTGGGGAAAGTGGACAAAAAATGTTGGAACAAAATCAAATCCCAAATGAAGGCAGTATGGTGGACCGGATTAGTAACAACAAGTCAAGTGGGGAAAATGGGCGAAAAGAGCTGGGTCAAAATCTAAGCCCAAGTGGTACAAATGAAGTGGGTTCCAGTCTTAGAGTCCTAACGAAGAGAGGTCCTAATTTCACAAGGCTATCTAACGAAAATAAAGAATCTGAAAGTGGGCATGGGTGCAAAGGGCTTGAGGACATTAGCCTCATTTGTGGAGACCAATTGGATGAAGGGACTACGGTGGGTGATGGGCCTGAAATTCAAGGTCTAAGGGGTGTTGACTCAAGAAAAAACAAAGTGGGTGGAGAATCCACAAAACACTACGATCAGGGTCGGAAGGATAAAATTCAAAATGTTAACAGTTGTAAGCAAATGGTTCCTAGAAGAAGGGTGAAGTCTTTGAAGGCAGAAATTTATAAAGCATTATCAGAAGATTCAGAGGGGTCGGAGCAAGTTAGAAAAAGAATCTCAAATTCAGACAAAATAAAGGATGTGGGGGAAACAATATCTGATTCGGAGTTAGAAAAAAGGAAGACAATTGCTGAAAGAAAAAGACCAATGCTCTTCTCAAAAAGTTTGTCTGGGTATACTCAGGTTAGTGAATTCGCAACTGATAGCCAAATTCACAGTAGGAATAGAGCTTTTGTTAGGGCTGAGGCGTATCGTGAAGCTAATGATATCTGGAATCTGGGTGGAGCATTGGGTGTGAAGTCGAAAAACAAAAGGGAAGACATTATAGAAAAAATAGTAGCTTTGGAGGATAGGGACAGGGTAAATTGTAGAAGAGCTCAGCAGGTTGGGGTAAGAGGAGTTTCTTAATGCAGATAGCAACATTCAATGTTAGAGGGTTGGGGGGTAGAATAAAGAGGAGTTATGTTAGGAGTATGGTTAAAGAAGAAAAACTGGAATTCCTATGTATACAAGAAACAAAGATGGAATCAGTTGATCAATTTTTTTGTCAGTCAATATGGGTAGGAGCAGACATGGGGTGGTGCTTTAGGCCATCGGTTGGGAATTCTGGTGGACTCATATGCTTATGGAACTCCAAAACTTTTCAGATGCAGGATGTTTTATCAGGTGAAGGATTCTTGGGTGTCAGGGGTTGTTGGGGAAGAGAGCAATTCCCATGTTGTATCTTAAATATTATGCTCCATGTAGCGTTGGTGGAAAGAGAGCATTATGGGCAGAGCTAATAGAAATAAAGGCCAATGTTGCTGAGGTGGCTTGGTGTATTTCAGGAGATTTTAATGCTGTCAAAAATGTAAGTGAAAGGAGGGGAGTTAACCAAGTCAATAATGCTCAAATTATTTCATACTTTGGGGAGTTCATAGAAGAAATGGATTTGATTGATTTGCCATTGATTGTTAGAAAGGATACTTGGTACAAGGCAAATGGAAGTTGTATGAGTAGGCTAGATAGATTTCTAATATCAGAGGAGTGGCTGGGTAAATGGCAGGATACATCACAATGAGGCCTGAAGAGAAGTGTCTCAGATCATTGTGCAGTGGTCTTAAAGTCTCCTAAAAAAAATTGGGGGCCAATACCTTTCAAAATGATCAACAGTTGGTAGGAACATAAGGACTTTGAGAAATTTGTGGTAAGTAAATGGGAGAGTTTAAACATAGCTGGTTGGGGTTCCTTTGTATTAAAACAAAAGTTCAAAATGCTGAAAGAAGAATTGAAGTCTTGGAACAAGGTCTCCTTTGGCAACATCGATGAAAAAATTAAAGTTGTGTTGGCAGAGATCGAAAACTTGGATACAAGAGGAGAGATTAATACACTGTCAGACGTCGAAATTAGTAAAAGAAGGGAGTTATTTGAAGAATTTTGGAAAATATCTAGAATTAAAGAATCCTTGTTATATCAAAGATCAAGATTGAAGTGGTTGCAAATGGGGGATTCAAACTCAGCATTTTTTCATGCTAAGTTGAATAGAAGATGCAGACTGAATGCAATACACGGTTTATGGTGGGAAGGAAGTTGGTTTGAATATCCGGCTTCAGTGAAGGAGATCATAGCAGATCACTTTGAGAATTTGTTCAGGCAAGATGCAGGGCCTCGGCTCAACCTAGATGGTATTGGGTTTAAACAGATTAGTGGGGCTGAAAATGAAATGCTTATGTCAGAGTTCGCCTATGAAGAATAAAGGGCGCAGTGTGGGGTTGTGAGGGGTCTAGGAGCCCGAGTCTAGATGGGGTAAATTTTAACTTTCTCAAAAAGTTTTGGCCAATATTGGGTAGTGACTTATGTAGGATGGTAGCTGAATTTCACAACAATGCAGCACTTGCAAAGGGATGCAATGCATCATTCTTGGTGCTTATACCAAAGAGTGACAACCCGGTTGGCTTACATGACTATAGGCCGATATCCTTGGTAGGCTGCATCTATAAAGTAATATCAAAATTGTTGGCCGCACGATTGGGGAGGGTGATAGGCACGATTATTTCACAAAACCAAACTGCTTTTATAAAAGGAAAGAACATCTTAGACGGAGTAGTGGTGTTAAATGAACTTATGGATCATGCAAAGAAGAAGGGCAACCAATTGATGATATTCAAAGTGGACTTTTAGAAAGCATACGATTCAGTATATTGGGAGTTCCTAGATTATATGCTAAGTAGGACGGGATATTCACAAAAATGGAGAGCATGGATTAAAGTTTTTATGGATTCAGTGTCGGTCTCCATCCTTGTTAATGGGAGTCCTACGAGGGAATCCAAAATGTCAAAGGGAATCCGACTAGGAGACTCGATGGCTCCTTTTTTGTTCCTCATTGTGGCGGAAGGTCTACATGGTCTTATTAGAAGTGCGGTGGAGAACAACGTGTTTAAAGAAGCGTCATTAAGTGTGGGAGAGCATAAAATAGGATTATTACACACCCAATATGCTGATGACACGGTGCTATTAGGGGAATTCTCAATTGCAAACGTGCGGGGTTGTAAAAGGCATCCTAATACTTTTGAGGTAGTATCGGGTTTGAAAGTTAACTTCTTCAAGAGTGCTTTAATTGGCATCAAGACAAATGAGAGCTTGTTGTTAGTGGCTGCAAGCATCATAAATTGTAAAATTGGGAGCATACCTTTCATATTTCCTTGGCCTGTAGGTGGGGTCAAACCCGAGGAGAGCATCTACTTGGAAAGCTGGAAGAATAAATACTTATCGTTTGGTGGAAGGGTGATCCTTATCAATGCTGTGACATCAAGTTTGCCAGTCTACTACCTATCGTTCTATAAAGCACCAAAGAAGGTACTTAACTGTATTGTTCAAATTCAAAGAAGGTTTCTTTGGGTGGGAGTGATGAATGTAGAAAAATATGTTAGGTAAAATGGGAACTGGTATCCAAGAAAAGAGAGGAATGGGGTTTAGGTATTAGAAACATAGAAGCTTTTAACATAGCTCTATTAGGGAAATGGAAGTGGCGTTTAGTCAAGGAAGCCGATTCAATTTGGTCTAGGATGTTAAGGGTAAGATATGGGGAACCTAATACCCAGTCATCTCCTTGGGTAGATAAAACAGTAGAAGGGGGAGAGGGTTCTGTTTGGTGGAATGATCTAGGAAAACTTGAAGGGGTGCAAAGTTTAAAACAAGGTTGGTTATCTAATGGTTTGGTTAGAGTACTAGGGGATGGGCAGTGGTCGCGCTGTCGCGCACGCGCCAAAAAGAACGAGCGGGTTTTAAAACTGTAGTTTAGGGCGACAACTCGGATGTCGTCTCACAAGGACTCTTAAAGTGTTATTTCTCACAAAAATCAGTTTTGGGGGGGGGGGGGGGGGGGGTTGGATTGGATGCAAACAAAGAAAATAAAACAATGAAAAACAGAGCAATTAAAAACAAGGCAGTTCAAAAAGATTATCAAATAGCAAACAACGATTAATCTACTGTTCTCGAATTCCCAACTATCCTTGGTTCATGTAATCCCAGGCCCTAAGCAGATTCTAATCCCCTTTCAGTTGTAGCAACTATTAACAACGCAATCGCTACTACAGATATATGTTCCTATTCCCGAAATAACAAACGGGGTTAAGCCCTCATGAACTAACGAACATGAATGAACACACGCGAAATAACAAACGCGATTTAGTATAGGAACATAACATCACTGAAACGAATCAATACAACACTACACACTCCTGAAATAACAAACAAAAATGTATAATATGGTATTGAAAAGGGAAATCAATTAAAATAGGAATTACAAAATCTCAAGTATATGGAATTCTCATACAGTAGATTAATCTAAGAATTTAGTTCTCCATAACAATAACGAAATACACAGAAAAATATGTAAAACTGTGGAGAAGCAAAAGTTGTTCATAATCTGCCTAGACAGCTATTTATAACATTCAGGAATTTTTGCCACTCGCGAGGCGAAGACTCTCTCGCGATGCGAATCTTATGAACAGTCTGCAACCTTTGGTATTCTCGCGGGGCGAAGGACTACTCGCGGGGCGAGAATCTGAAGAGTCTTCTTATTACGCCCGTTGTGAATATCAGGGGCCAACCGTGATGCTTTCTGACTTCCAGACTCGCGAGGCGAATGGATGCTCGCGAGGCGAGACTCTTCAACTTCAAAAATGCCACAGCCGTGACCTTCAACACGGGTAAACCGTGATAGTCTCTGACTTTCAGGGCTGGGTGACTCGCGGGGCGAGATCTTATTCGCGGGGCGACCCAAAGACCTTGCATTTTCTCGGAACAGTCAGCCTTCGGGGTCGCGAGGCGAAGAGCTGTTCGAGAGGCGAACCAGAGAAGATGTCATTTTCACTGTTCTGCTGGCTTTCAGGTTCGCGAGGCGAGGGAAACTCTCGCGAGGCGAATCCCATGTTTCTTTATTCTCTCAACTTCTTCTTAACCTGAAAACAAAGAAATAACTATAAGTGTATTATTTGACTCAAAACTGGGTAATTTAACCTAAAACTACTTTAGAGACTCAAAACCTTGCTTGAGGACAATCTAATCTAATTTGGGTGAAAATAGGATATAATTTGCACAAAACCCTGGTCATACTAGCCATAAAACTAGATGAGCCAGAGGCTTATCAAAATACCCCAAACTTAAACTTTGCTTGTCCCCAAGCAAACTAAAACTCAAAAATCAAAAAGACTCAAGACCTGGCAAGCTTAAAAGATTCAATCAACCTTACACAAATTCAAGCAATTTCATCAAAACAGTTTTCTTCATTGTCCCCCCTTTTCAAGCAAAGCAATCCCCACAATCATTCATCCTAAACAGTTGAGAATTTCATCATTCAAACAATCATCAATCTAAGCAGGGGATCCAAGTTACACACAAGAGCGAGATCACCAATTCCAAACAACTGCCTTCCTCACAAGGGCATTTATTGTTCACTCAATCACTCAGTTTGTGTCAGGCTATTAATATTGCACTCAATTTCACTTTCAAGAACACTTTCCATAAATTTGATTTTCATCTCAAAATGGTTCCCACAGAAAACATGCATGCAACATCAAAAGGTCTTTTATGGGTTGTAATGGGGTCTGGCTAAGGGTAGGATATACAAAGGTACTAGCTGAAGACCCTAGGAACTAAGAGAGCATGAACATTATTTACACTTTGAAATTCCACTCAAGTTCCTTTTCTCATTTTTATTTATGCCTTGGGTGGCTACAGCCTTTTATTTTCTAATACTTTTTTTTTTAACAAGCCTTTGGCTCTAACCTTTTTATTGTATTTTTTTCTCAATCCCAAACAACATGTCACCTTGTAGCCACCCCAAACTTAGTTTCTTGCAACCTTTTCTCTTTCTAAGATTCCATGCTCTCCTAATCCTAAGATCGGGTTAACATGGTTTTTCCAGATTTTGGGCTTATAACATTAGGTTATCAAGAATTAACAGGCTAATAGGCTCAATGGGGCTAACTAAGGAACATGCATTAGGGATGGTTATTTTAGGCTAAGTAGCTATTTACAAAGAAAATGCCTAAATCATTTGCTACACACATATAATCATGCAAACCAAAAAGAGATTCAAGCAAATTCAGGAAAGTGCAACTTAAAAAGTGATTTTCACACAGTCAAAAACATGTTGGAGGCTCAAAACCTCACCTGGACATTCATGCAAGTTGTTTGACAGAGATTCTATCCCTAGTGTGTGCTTCCTATCACCCCAAACTTATCATAAATCATGCCATCATAATAAAATCCCAAAGTTCAGTTTCCAATCACATGGGGATCACTTTTCAAAACAAAAATTTTTTTTCAGCCTAGGGGGAATCATCACATAAATCATGCAATCAATCTGTGCAAAATCAATCAAAATCCATCAAACTTGCCAACAAAAGACTCAACACAACTCCTGAGCTTCTCAAATTATTCAGGAGCTTTATTCAAAGAAAAGGAAAAACTACAACTAGTTCCCTCCCCCACACTTAAAATATACATTGTCCCCAATGAAACAACATAACAATAAAATCAGAGTGAGGGAGAGGAAAGGAAACTCCCTGATCAAGTATCACTGTAGGTGTGAGCTTCTAAGGAGAGCTCCTCAACATTAACATCCATAGGAACACCAACATCCACACCATGGAATGGCTTCAGCCTCTGCCCGTTAACCTTGAATGGCTTGTGGGTACCTGCACGTGTAATCTCTACTGGACCATAAGGAAACACATTAGTCACAACAAAGGGGCCATCCCATTTGGACCTAAGTTTCCCAGCCATCAATTTCAGGCGGGAGTTAAACAATAAGACTAGCTGGCCCACAGAAAATTCTTTTCTAACAATCATCCTATAATGAAAAAGTTTTGTTTTTTCTTTATAAATCCTGGAGCTTTCATAGGCTTCTAGCCTAAGCTCCTCAAGTTGCTTTGAATCGCAGTTTTCTTTCAACACCAGCCTTCCTTCATGTCCATGTTACTGACTCTTTCTTCGCCCAATATGCACGGTGCTCAACTTCCACCGGGAGGTGACATGCCTTGCCAAATACAAGCCGAAAGGGGGACATTCCTATAGGTGTCTTGAAAGCAGTCCTCTGGACCCACAGTGCGTCTTCCAGACGGCGGCTCCATTCCTTTCTATTCGGCTGCACCATCTTCTCTAGAATTTGCTTGATCTCCCTGTTGGATATTTCAGCCTGGCCATTGGTCTGGGGATGGTAAGCAGTGGTGGAAACTCTATGTACAACCCCATATTTTCTGAGTAAGGCTTCCATGGTTCTGTTGCAAAAGTGTGTGCCTTGGTCACTGATGATAGCCTTAGGTATGCCAAACCTGCAAAAAATGTTGGACCTAACAAATTTGGAAACAACTTTAGCATCGTTAGTCCTAGTGGGGATTGCTTCCACCCACTTTGAAACATAGTCTACAGCCAAAAGAATATATACAAAACCAAAAGAAGGGGGGAAAGGACCCATGAAATCCATCCCCCACACATCAAAAACCTCACAAAAGAGCATGGGCTGCTGAGGCATCTCACTCCTACGAGTGATGGCAGGGCCTGTTGTTTGACATTCTTTGCAATTCCTGTATACCTCATAGGAATCTCTAAAAATTGTGGGCCAGTAGAACCCAGAATCCAGGACTTTTCTTACTGTCCTCTGTGGTCCAAAATGTCCTCCAACTTGAGAGGCATGTGAGAAGTGCAAAATGGACTCTGTCTCATGATCGGGGACACACCTCCGAATCACCTGATCACTGCAAAACTTCCAAAGGTAGGGATCATCCCACACATAGTACTTTGCATCGCTCTTGAGCTTGTGGAACTTATGTCTACTTGTACCTGCAGGAACAACACCAGCAACCAGAAAGTTAACTATGTCAGCAAACCAGGGGTTTACCCCATACAGATGTAGAAGCCTCTCATCAGGGAAATCATCTTGGATGGGAGAAGGATCCTCATCCCTAGCTATTCGGCTCAAGTGATCGACTACCAAATTCTCAGCTCCACTCTTGTCTTTGATCTCCACATTGAATTCTTGGAGCAAAACCATCCACCGGATCAGTCTTGGCTTGGCTTCTGGTTTCTTTAACAGATATTTCAGAGCTGCATGGTCAGTGAAAACAATAACCCTAGAACCTAGCAAATATGACCTAAACTTATCAAGTGCAAATACAACAGCTAGCAGTTCTTTCTCAGTGGTGGTGTAATTTGATTGTGCAGCATCTAATGTCCTAGAAGCATAGTGAATGACATGGGCAACCTTGCCCACCCTTTGTGCCAGAACTGCTCCCACAGCAAAATTGGAAGCATCACACATTAGTTCAAAAGGGAGTGTCCAGTCTGGGGGCTGGATGATGGGGGTAGATGTCAATGCTTTTTTCAGATAGTCAAATGACTCCTTGTAATGGTCATCAAAATGAAACAGGGCATCATTCTTCAGCAGGTTTGACAATGGCAGAGCTATCTTGCTGAAGTCCTTTATAAAGCGCCTGTAGAAACCTGCATGTCCAAGAAAAGAACGGATCTCGCGTACGCAAGATGGGTAAGGCAATGAAGAAATCACATCAATTTTTGCAGGATCTACTGAAATGCCTTCTTTAGAAATAACATGACCTAAAACTATCCCCTGTTCTACCATAAAGTGACATTTTTCATAATTCAAAATCAAATCAGCCTCAATGCATCTTTGTAGAACTAAGCTCAGACTATGCAGACATGCATCAAATGAGGAGCCATATACAGTGAAGTCATCCATGAACACCTCTATGCAATTTTCAATAAATTCAGAGAAAATGCTAAGCATGCATCTTTGAAAGGTGCCAGGAGCATTACAAAGGCCAAATGGCATCCTCCTATAGGCAAACGTACCGAAAGGGCACGTGAAAGTGGTCTTTTCCTGATCCTCAAGGGCAATATGGATCTGTAAATACCCGGAAAAACCATCAAGGAAGCAATAATGAGATTTACCAGCCAGCCGATCCAGCATCTGATCTATGAACGACAAAGGAAAGTGATCCTTTCTGGTGGCCTGGTTCAACTTCCTATAATCTATACAGACTCGCCAGCTATTCTGGACTCTAGTAGGTACAAGCTCATTATTATCATTCCTAACTACTGTTAGACCGGACTTCTTTGGTACAACTTGCACCGGACTTACCCAAGTACTATCAGATATGGGGTATATAATACCTGCCTGTAGAATCTTAGTCACCTCTTTCTTCACCACATCCAAAATCAATGGGTTTAGTCGCCTTTGGGCCTGTCTTACTGGTTTGGCCCCATCCTCCAATAGAATTCTGTGCATACATCTGGAGGGGCTAATTCCTGGAATATCAGCCAATGTCCACCCAATAGCCTTCTTGTACTTCTTCAGAACCTCCAATAGTTTTGCTTCCTAGTCAGAGTCAAGGCTGGAAGAAATGATGACTGGAAGCTTTTCATTCGTCTCCAGGTAGGCATACTTCAGGTTCTCTGGGAGAGGCTTAAGCTCTAAGGAGGGCGGCTGCTCAATGGATGGTACATTGGGAGTAGCCATGATGCCACGGACTTCTGCAGAACAGACAGCTTCACTCTCACTATCACTATCACTATCACCCTGCAAAGTTGAATCCAGAAACTCAGCACAAACAGAACACGGGTTAGTGTTAGTGCAGTTAGTACATGAATACAAATCATCAAAACCAGAAATGAATGGAAAATCAGAAATAAAGTCCTCATGGGTATCCTCAATAAGCTCCGAAAGCAACTCTAAGTGGAAAACAGAGTGCTCCTCCAGTGGGTGCTTCATAGCATCAAAGATATTAAACTTGGCCACAATATCACCAAACTCCATAGACATAGTCCCATCATCCACATCAATCTTAGTCTTGGCTGTCTTCATGAATGGTCTGCCCAAGATTATTGGTGATCTACTGGAATGTGTCTCTCCTGCCATGTCTAAGATGTAGAAGTCAGCAGGGAAGATCAAATCATCAACTTGCACTAGCACATCTTCTACCATTCCCATGGGTCGGGCACTGGTCCTGTTAGCCAACTGGATGGTGAGACCAGATATCTTGCAAAGGCCCAAGATCAAGGTTGTTAAAGATGGAGGTAGGCATGACATTTATGGATGCTCCCAAGTCCAGCATGCAGTTTTCAAACTTCCTATCCCCAATAGTGCATGGAATAGTAAATATGCCTGGATCCTTGCACTTCTGTGGTAATGCCTGAGTAGGGGCTATAACAACAACTCTTTCTGGTGCAGGCCTAGACTGGATAAAAGCTGAGACATTTCTTCCCAAATCAACCCTCTCATTATTCTTCATCTTCCTCTTGTTGGTGCATAGATCCTTCAGAAATTTGGCATACTTGGGCACCTGCTTGATCACATCCAACAGCGGAATATTTACAGCTACCTTTCTGAAAACATCAAGAATTTCCTTCTCCTTATCTTCACCACCAATCTTCTTATTTTTTCTGTAATCTGTGTGGGAATGGGATTGGTGGTCTGTATACCTTCTCAACTTCAACTTCAACAATAGGCTCAGGAGTTACCTCAACAGTTGCTTCATCTTTTTCAGAGGTGGCCTCAACAACTTTTCCAGATCTCAGAGATATGGCACTCACATTAGGGTTGGAGGCATTGGGATTTATCATCGGGTCGTGCAGGCAGCTGGGTTGTTCCTTGACCTTGTCTGTATGTTATTCATGGATGTGGCCACCTGTCCAATCTGTGTCCTCAAATCTTGAATGCTAGCACTTGTTTCTGCTTTGAAAGCGTGCTCTGTGAAGCTGCAACCTGCTGCTGAAACTGGAGGTTATTTGCAGCCATTTGCTTGATCATATCTTCTAATGAAGGTCCAGAAGGTGCAGAAGTGGTCACTGGAGGAGGATTCTGAGGTGCTGCCATTGGTTGTTGTAGGGATGGGTTCCCATACCGCAGATTAGGATGATTCCTCCAATTGGGATGGTACCTATTGGTAGAGAGGTCTGGAGTGCTGTACCGATTCTGACTGTTTCCTTGATTATATGGATTTACTGCATAAGTTTGGGACACTTCACTGACAAACTCTTCTCTCTGGATGGGGCATGGATCATATGGGTGCTCAGGTGAGTTGCACATGCTACATAACTTTGCAGGTTGACCTCTGTCTATTGCCAATTGCCTTATAAAAGAAGTGAGCTCATCCAATCTATTCTCAAGGGCGGCCTGGCTGGAAGATGAACTATGGACCTCATGCACACCTCTTGTCTCAACTGAATTTCTTCTGGTAGTAAACTGCTGGGAATTCAATGACATATTCTCAATGAGTTGCTTGGCAGCAGCTGGGGTCTTATCAACTAGTGCTCCCCCACTAGCAGCATCCAAAAGATTCCTATCCATCGGCAATAATCCTTCATAAAAGTACTGGATCAGGAGTTGTTCAGAAATTTGATGCTGGGGGCAACTGGATACCAAATGCTTGAACCTTTCCCAATATTCAGCTAGCGATTCATTCCCTTGCCTGATGCCACATATCTCTTTTCTTATTGATGCAACTCTTGAAGCAGGAAAATATCTTTCTAGAAAAACCCTCTTCAAATCATTCCAAGTGGTGATAGAGTTGGGCTCAAGATACAACAGCCAATCCTTTGCAGCTCCCTGGAGTGAGAACGGAAAAGTCTTCAGTTTGATGCTATCCTCAGTGACTCCCTCTGATCTCGAGGTTGTGGAGCATACAACTTGGAATTCCTTCAAGTGCTTATGTGGATCCTCACCTGCAAGACCATTAAACTTTGGCAACAAGTGAATGAAACCATATTTTAGTTCAAAAGGAGTATCAGCACCAGGATATGAAATACACAATCCATTGTAATTTACATCAGGGGCAGCAAGCTGTCTTAATGTCCTCTGGTCACCCATGTTTTCAAAAACAGTTTTGGAATTAGAATCACTACTAGTGCTAGCCCGAAATTCTCTACGGAGTGTGTGCAATGTTCTTTCAATTTCCGGATCAAAATCACACAATTCAGGGCAATTAGACCTAGTAGCCAGACCAATTAAAAAAAAAACAAAAATAAAAGAAAGAAAAGAAAATAAAATAAAAAAAATGCGAAAAATAACAAATCAGAGTCCCCGGCAACGACGCCAATTTTTGGTCGCGCTGTCGCGCACGCGCCAAAAAGAACGAGCGGGTTTTAAAACTGTAGTTTAGGGCGACAACTCGGATGTCGTCTCACAAGGGCTCTTAAAGTGTTATTTCTCACAAAAATCAGTTTTTTTTGGGGGGGGGGGGGGGGGGGGGTTGGATTGGATACAAACAAAGAAAATAAAACAATGAAAAACAGAGCAATTAAAAACAAGGCAGTTCAAAAAGATTATCAAATAGCAAACAACGATTAATCTACTGTTCTCGAATTCCCAACTATCCTTGGTTCATGTAATCCCAGGCCCTAAGCAGATTCTAATCCCCTTTCAGTTGTAGCAACTATTAACAACGCAATCGCTACTACAGATATATGTTCATATTCCCGAAATAACAAACGGGGTTAAGCCCTCATGAACTAACGAACATGAATGAACACACGCGAAATAACAAACGCAATTTAGTATAGGAACATAACATCACTGAAACGAATCAATACAACACTACACACTCCTGAAATAACAAACAGAAATGTATAATATGGTATTGAAAAGGGAAAAGCAATTAAAATAGGAATTACAAAACCTCAAGTATATGGAATTCTCATACAGTAGATTAATCTAAGAATTTAGTTCTCCATAACAATAACGAAATACACAGAAAAATATGTAAAACTGTGGAGAAGCAAAAGTTGTTAATAATCTGCCTAGACAGCTATTTATAACATTCAGGAATTTTTGCCACTCGCGAGGCGAAGACTCTCTCGCGATGCGAATCTTATGAACAGTCTGCAACCTTTGGTATTCTCGCGAGGCGAAGGACTACTCGCGGGGCGAGAATCTGAAGAGTATTCTTATTACGCCCGTTGTAAATATCAGGGGCCAACCGTGATGCTTTATGACTTCCAGACTCGCGAGGCGAGACTCTTCAACTGCAAAACTGCGACAGCCGTGACCTTCAACACGGGTAAACCGTGATAGTCTCTGACTTTCAGGGCTGGGTGACTCGCGGGGCGAGATCTTATTCGCGGGGCGACCCAGAGACCTTGCATTTTCTCGGAACAGTCAGCCTTCGCGGTCGCGAGGCGAACCAGAGAAGATGTCATTTTCACTGTTCTGCTGGTTTTCAGGTTCGCGAGGCGAGGGAAACTCTCGCGAGGCGAATCCCCTGTTTCTTTATTCTCTCAACTTCTTCTTAACCTGAAAACAAAGAAATAACTATAAGTGTATTATTTGACTCAAAACTGGGTAATTTAACCTAAAACTACTTTAGAGACTCAAAACCTTGCTTGAGGACAATCTAATATAATTTGGGTGAAAATAGGATATAATTTGCACAAAACCCTGGTCATACTAGCCATAAAACTAGATGATCCAGAGGCTTATCAGGCAGTCAATCCCGTTTTGGTCAGTCCCTTGGGTGTCTCAGATTCCTCTAAGAGATCTACATAATAGGCTTTACAATATATCCTATTTGAAACAAGCTTCTATTTACCAAATGGGCGAGTGGTTAAATGGTATTTGGACTTGGAACTTACCTTGGAGAAGAAGGCTTTTTGTATGGGAAGAACAGTTAGTCAGGGAGCTTATGGAAATTTTAGAAAGGAAGCCACCTATAGAAAACAACAGAGATTCATGGAGGTGGATTCATAGTTCAGATGGAGTTTTCACAGTCAAGTCGGCTTACATTCAAATCACCAAAATGGAAGGTTTTGAGGTAGAGAAAGTGTATAAAATTATGTGGGAGAAATCAATTCCATTGAAGATAAGAGCATTTTGCTGGAGGTCTTTACTGGATAGGATACCAACCTACTCAAACCTGCATTTCAGAGGTTTAGTGCATCAACAAAACTCCTTAACTTGCTGCCTCTGTAACTGCGAAATAGAAACCACATTTCATCTTTTAGTATCTTGTAGATTCACATATGCATTATGGATGTACTTGTACAATTGGTTCGGAATACAAACTGTCTTGGCAGGTGACTTGAAGACTTTCTTCTAATGCCCCATGGGAATCAAAACAAGGCTTGGAGAATGATATGGTTCGCTACTCTTTGGTCTATATGGCTACATAGGAATGAGGTAACTTTCAACAATGGAGTTTTGGATTTGGACAGGTTGGTGGAACTAATCAAATTCAGAGTTTGGAGCTGGTGCAAGGCGTTTTACTTGAATGGATGCTTTTCTTTTTTGGACTGGACTGTTAATCCACAACAATGCATTCTATTTGCAGTCTGAGTAGATGGATGGCAGCAGGGATTTTAAAAGTCACGTTGGTGTGGGATGATCCATCGGTTGGTCTAAACAGGGGAGTCCATCCTGCATTTGTTTAGGCATATGTTTCTGGAAGCTTTTTGGTTTTGGTCTTTTGACGGGGTTGGGATTTGCAATCAGTAGTATGGTATACTGATTAAGTTTGCAGTAGGTGTGTGGGTGGGATTGGTGTTGTGGACCTTTTGGTTATGTAATTGGATATGGTAATTATCAGTTAATTGGTCTTGTAGGCAAGTTAGCAATTCAACCTGGTTGTTACATTACTCTGGGTTGAATTTATACCATGTATCTATACTATAATTTTCCCTTGTAATTGGTTTGAGCACTTCTTGTGCTCTCATTAATACAATTTTTGCTTATCAAAAAAAAAAAGTCACTGGATGAATCTTTTTATGATAAAAAGGGGTTAAGCCCCAAACAAAGAGAGAAAATTAGAACCCTCTGGGAAATCAAATACAAGCAACATCTACCCTTAAGGCATTGAAAATAAAACCAGGAGGATAATAAAAAATCCTAAGCTGGTTGTCAATAGATAGCCCAAATTTGGCCAAGCATCTGTTGGGTAGAAATTGGCTTACAATCCTGCATGTTGAAGCGCCGCAAGACCTTCCTTAGATAATTCTTTTGAGAAAGGAAAATCTTCCCTAAAATCTTGTTTGTGGGTCCCAAGTCCTTCATATCAAACTCCCTAGCCAAGTGTGCCTTCAGTTCTTGGACTCGATCTTTGTTGGGGACTACCACCAACATGTCATCCACATACAACAACAAAATGATGCAATCATTATCTCCAAACCTCTTGTAGTTTGTACATGGTCTGAATTGAGTCTGTTGTATCCAAGGCTAATAATGAAGGAATCAAATCTATTGTACCAACATCTGGGGGCCTGCTTTAGACCGTACAGAGATTTGGTCAACCTACAAATCAAGTTTTCTTTTCCTTGTTATTTAAAGCCTTCTGGTTGGAGCATATGAATTTCTTCTTCAAGTTCTCCATGAAGAAAAGCAGTCTTTACATCCAACTGTTCAAGAGGTAAATCAAATGCAGCACACATAGCCAACACTACTCTGATAGTAGTAAGTTTGACAACTGGAGAAAATATCTCGTTGAAGTATATACCTTCTTTATGAGCATATCTTTAACCACCAGTTTGGCACAATATCTTTCCACTTGATCATTTCCATCTTGTTTGATCATATAGACCCATTTGTTCCCGACGGCTTTCCGACCCTTTGGAAGTTCAACAATTTCCCATGTGTTGTTCCTATGCAAGGCTTCCATTTCCTCTTGCATTGCTGCCATCCACAGATAAGCATCCAGACTGCTTACAACCTCCTGAAAGGTTGACGTCTCCCCTTCATTACTAGGGCTCATACCTGAGGATAATTTGTAACTGATAGGAAGTAGGGTAGATGGAAATGTCTCGAGTACCGTATGCATCGGAGGTGGGAAGTCTTATGTATGCCATGATATGTACAAGACCAGACATTGCACAAGCAGTGGGAGCAGTTAATAGATTTATGGCAGGTCTTGGTAGAGAGCATTGGAATACTGTTAAGAGGATCCTGAGGTACATCAAAGGAACCTCAGGTATTGCATTATGTTTTGAAGGATCAGAATTCTTTGTCAGGGGCTATGTTGACTCAGATTTTGCAGGTGATCTTGACAAAAGAAAATCTACTACCAGCTATGTGTTCACACTTGTAGGAGGAGCGGTAAGCTAGTTATCCAAATTACAGACTGTTGTAGCTTTGTCTACTACAGAAGGTAAGTACATGGCAGCTACGCAAGCTTGCAAGGAAGATATATGGATTCAAAGGTTAATGGATGAACTCGGGCACAAGCAAAGACAAAGTTATCGTGTATTGTGATAGTCGGAGTGCCTTGCACATTGCAAGGAATCCAACCTTTCATTCCAGGACAAAGCATATAGGTGTTCAATATCACTTTGTTCGAGAAGTAGTAGAGGAAGGGAGTGTGGATATGCAGAAGATTCACACCAAAGACAACCTAGCAGATGTTATGACAAAGCCAATCAATGCTGACAAGTTTACATAGTGTCGATCCTGCTATGGCCTATAAGAAAAATAAGCAACAAGGAGCTGGCAAGATAGAGAGATTTTGAAAGCTCATCAAAAGTGACTTTAAGTGGGAGATTGTGAACGTGAATCATTGTAAAGCCACTTTTGTCTTAGTAAAAATTCAAAATAATATGGCTACATGATGGAGTAAGACGGTGGAAGTAAAATGGTATGGGTAAAGGTTGGTTGGGGTGATGAAGCATTTATTGCATTGCTTCAAGCTTTCCCTATAAATAGAGAACCATCCATCCGGTAAAAATTCACAACAAGCATTTAAGAAGTGTTCATAGAGTGAGAGAGGAAAATTTCAGAGAGAGATATAGTTTCTCCTGTGAGGTTTCTCCTTGTGTGTATTCTCCTATATTCAAGAGATGATGTTATTGTTCTCTCCTTGGGTTTAGAGAGAGGTGTTGTAATTTATCCCATTTAGTGAAAATCCTTTACTATTGTCCCGTGATTTTTCCCTTATTTGTTGAGTGTTTTCCAGGTAAATATTGGGTGTTTAGTTCCTCTTTTCTCATCTCTTATTTTAGATGCATAATATTATTCCGTCTCTCTAGTAACCAACAGCATCTGCCACTTGATTAGCTTCAAAACCTGTTCCACCCAAGGTTTACAAAATCGGATCGGCCATCGAACTAGTGAAGACGACGGTTCAAGGTTCAATGGTCCAACCGAGGTTGAACCATGGTTGAGCCGGTTATAATTAAACAATATTATTTTAATTTTTAATATAATATTTATAACAATATTAAACAAAAACAACAACATAACAACTAAAATTATTAAGCACAATTTTTTTATTTTGAAATTAAACTAAATAAATGTAAAGATATATGTTAAAATCATCTTCATAGGGAAAGCCAACCCAAAATCTACAATCAGCCCACATATGTTAGAAAACAAAAGAATTGGGTTTTGGCTAGGATGACCCAAATCCTTTTATACTAATTTTTTTTTTCTTAGGAAATCTGTCCTGGCCGGTCCACAACCGGTTATGACCGGTTTTGAACCAGTTTGACGGTTCTGAGACTGATTTCAAGCAAGGCCGATTCTGGGGGCCAACCGAACCGACCTAGGTCCTGGGTCCCGATTAAACCGGTCGGACCGGTCGTTCTGGTCCGGTTTTGTAAACCTTGGTTCCAGCAGCAACACTATGGATAGCAGACACCACAGAGTGACAAGGATGGTACTGCAACACCCATTAATGATCAAGCCCAGCACTACCTTTGAATAGGGGAATGGTAATCACTAATATAAGGACACATTGATTAAAGAATTAAAAATAAAATATTTGTATTAAAAGAAATTATGTTCAATACACTATAAATTTTAAATTGTAACTGGTGTATAGACACATGTCATGCACGGGAAATATATTATTTTCTTATGATTTCATAAAAAATATGTCATTCATGATTTCACTTTTTTTTTGAAAAAATATATACCAAAGATTGTTTAAAAATTATTTCGTCGTAACAATCGATCCAAAGTGAAAATATTAACTTAATAACTATTATTTATATTAAAATAAAAATAATGACTTTTAAGTTTAACTACTTTTTTTACACAAAATATAAATAGTTAGTACATGTTGTTTTGTAAATATGCACTCTAACATGTTATCCGTATGAAGCACATGGAATATCATAATATTTATGCAATAAAAAAAGATAGATATAAAAATATTTGCATGTGGAAAAAAAAATAAAGGAAGAATATTGTTATTTTAAAAAGATGTTTATTTGAAAATAAAATTTAATGATAATACAAAACTTGATATATATAAACAAAAAAATATTTTGATTGATAAAAAAGATGTTGTCTCTTTCTTCCACTATCTTAATATCGTACTTCTCTGAATATTTAATAGCAAATATATATTTTCAAAGCTACAACTTTTTTTCAAGCTTATTAATCATTTCTCAATGTTATTTATTTAAACACTAATTCTAAACATAAAGTAATAGTTTCTTTTATCTTCAAAATCTATTTGATTTATTTCTCCTTTTTTTCCCGTGCAAGTTAATCATTTTTAGAAAATATATTTATCTATCACATTATTATTTTTATTCTCGCTTAAAAATCTATTTGATTTATTTATCCTCTTTCCTCGGTGCGAGTTAACTATTTTTAGAATATTTATTTATTTATCATATTACTTTTTTTTTTTTAAATCTATATGATTTATTTATCCTATTTTCCCGTTAAAGTCCATTTTTATAAAATAAATTTATCTATCATATTATTTTTAATATTTGACATTTTTCCCAATAAGTTGGTATTATACTTATCTCAACATTAATAATATAGGGCATTTGTTTTTTCAAATCAAAATTATTAATTATCACTAAACACTTCTTCTTCCACTACCTTGTTATGATACTTCTCTGAACATTTAATTCAAGATAATTAATCATTTCTCAATATAATTTATTTAAACACTAATGCTAAAAACTCTTCCCAATGTCTTCGTTATCATATGAAAATTTTTCTTCTCTCTTGAAAATCTATTTGATTTATTTCTCATCTTTTTCTTGTTGAAGTTAATCATTTTTAAAAAAATTATTAATCTATCACATTATTATTTTTATTCTCTCTTAAAAATTTATTTGATATATTTCTCCTCTTTTCCCATGTAAGTTAAAAAAATTTAGAAAGTATATTCATCTAACATATTATTTTTTATTTTCTTCTGAAAATTTATTCGATTTATTTCTCCTCCCGTGCAAGTTAATAGTTTTTAGAAAATATATTGGTTTAATTGCACTTTTGGTCCCCCTATTTTACTGCTTGGGCGATTTTGGTCCCCCAATTTTTTTCCGCTCGATTTTACTCCACACATTTTAAAAAGGTGCAATTTTGATCCATCAGTATGTTAACATCCAATAATTAACATTCCAAATCAACATTCACTTATGGCATCACTTGTTAGAAAGTGTAAGTAAGGTTAGAATATTATAAGCCACGTTAGATAAACCATTAATTATTGGATATTAACATACATATGAACCAAAATTCACATTTTTAAAATATGGGGACTAAAATCGAGCGAAAAAAAATTAGGGGACCAAAATCGCCCAAGCGGTAAAATAGAGGGACCAAAAGTGCAATTAATCTCTTAAAGATGTACTTTGATTTATTCCTCATCTTTTCCGTGCAAATTAACGATTTTAAAAAATGAATATTTAGCTATCATATTATTTTTAATGTTTTCAACCTACTTTAATTAATCCAGGGTGATTGCACCCTTACTTCCTCGTTTTACGATTTTACTCACTTTAGAAGTGTATGATCCAATAGCAAATGTAATGTGAGAGAAAAATTTGCCTCATAAATAAGATTTGTTTCTACCTCAATAAGAAAAGGGAACAAAGAATTGCTCTTGCAAAAGGAAATTATTTCATCGAAATAAAATTATTTGAAAGATAAAAGCAAGTAAAAAAATCTTATTAAAAGCAAGTAAAAAAATCTTATTTAAAACTGACTAATCAAACATTTAAATTTAAATGATTTAATTTTAAATATGACTAAATAATTGATGTTTGGTAAAAGAACATGGTCTCATAATTTAAAAAGGGTAACACTAAACTCCAATAAAAAAAATATATATCAATGCTCTCTTACTCTCCAATTTAGCAATTACAATTCGATAATTTATATTTAAAGGATATTTAATGACCTAAATCTTATCACAATTTGATATCAATACTGGATATATCATTTTAATTCATATAAATGTTAATCAATTCGTAATCTTTCATTCCAATCTCCATTCCAAGTTATTTAAATATAAATCTGGAATGAAAATCATTTACTTAATGACATTGATTGTAAAATTCTTATAATTATAATTAATGTTAATGTTATTATACTAATTATATTTATAACTACCTCCAATAATATGATGAAACCTTTTGTTCCTAAATTACTGATAAAAAAACTTTTGTTTCTAAATTGATATTTAGTTTCTAACTAAAACAAATAAATATAGTAGAAAAGACCTAAAAATATCAATTCTGAAAAACTGAGTATATGCGTACATTAGTCATGTCACCATATTTACATAAAAATATAATAGAAAAGACCTAAAATTAGTGGAGATAGGGACAATCACAATTAATCTAGTAATGTAGCCTTAACTTGTCATCATTTAGTTGCACAACATTGTATAAATCTAATTCCAAACCTTTGAGACACTGGCCGGTACACGATTGTATGAACACAAAACTCAAAATAGATACATAATCTTTAGAACTGTTCATTTTTTTATACTTTGTAGAAACTTCATCACCAATTTGACTTGAGTGACACTCACCAATTACCTAATAGCAAGCATAAATCTATTAGAATAAGTGGTCATATCACAATGATGTATAAACTACAAACAGAAGACAATTCAAATATAATACACTTATGTGACATTGAAAGAAAGAATTCCACTTCGAGATGCTTTCACTTGAATGTTTTTTCTAAAGAAAAGATCAAACCGATTATGTTGAGATAAAAATATAGTAATACAATATTGTACTATCAAGAATTAGCCAATTAAGCACAAACCTGTCACAAAAAGTAAAGAGCTAAATTCATATTACATTGATATAAAGTAGAGGCAAAGACTTCATTCAGCTTCAATACTATTAAGGAATTCCTTTAGAGTCTAAATATTACCAAGTGAAAAAAAAAATTACTTATGGTAAAGATAAATATTTTATTATCGTTAAAATGTTAGGCAAAGAAATCTACATTATATCTACAAAATAACAAAAATATATTAACATGCTGAAAGAAAATATAATTAGCGGGAATTTTAGTGTTTGCTTGCAAACATAAGAAGAAATGAGAGATCAATATACGATGTGACTAAAGAACAAACCAAAGGTTTATGAAAAAACAATCTTTACACAGGAGGGATAAAAAAACATGAACCCAAACCATCACCATATGATAGATTAGAAAAATGACCATCAACCTTGATTATATTATGTGATATCGAAGGACAACCATTGGAAAACACAATCCTGCTAGCTGGTCCAAATTTTTCGGCATTAGGTTGGTAAAAAAAAGAAACTATTACGGAGCTTCTAGTCGTGCGCTCAGGTTGGTTGCAGCGGCGGTTCAAGGGAGACACTGTAGTGGGTTGGTGTGAGGTGACAGTGCTAAAGCAAAAAAAAGAAAGAAAGAAAGAAAGAGAAACAACCAAAACAACATGTATTTCAATTATTCATTTTGATTAACACATTATTATTATTATTATTGAAAAAATAAAGCCCTAAGTGAAAAACCTTGTAGAAGGGTGACAACTTTGTCGAATAAGGACTCGTCATCATCATTATCATTGTCATACGATTCATCTCTGCAATTGCTATATTCATATCTTCTTCCGTTCTTCGTAAAAATAATGAACGGTGCTCCGGAAAAATAAAAAAGAGTCAAAGTTAGAAGGTTTCAATTTTTAGAACCTTGCAGTGATAAAAAATGAAGCAAAGATAGTCTTCAAAGAGACGATAGTCAATTTCTTTTCAAATTTGTAGATAAGTTCCTTCTTGACTGCAGCACTGATTTTGTTGCCCTTTAAGTAAAACAACATTTGGTTAAAAGATAAGATTAATAGGAACAAAAGTAAGATACAATGACAAAGTTCAAAAAACAACCTCGGTGTTCATTCAAACTATTTCAATGGAATGCGGTTTCTTGTTGTTGTTTATGTCAGTTGCTTTCCATATCCTTAACACTCTGATAATAAGTATGTTTCATTTGTCATGTTTTGATGTAATATCAGAAATCAAGTCAAAAGTTGGAGCCATTTGAATTGATCCGAACTAAAGATGGAGGCAAAAATGCTGTTTGGGTATGTATCAGTTTCTATGAGTAACCTCTGACGGTGGAATATTCATGTAAATGACGTGCTATATGGTAGTTTTAACACACACACATATATATATATATATATATATATATATATATATATATATATAGGAAGTGAATTGAATTTCGCTCTAATATCTGATTTATTAGAGGTGTGATTTTGCATGGTTGTTATTTATGGTGTTTAATTGAAAATTTTAAATTTGGTATCAATTTCGTATCATTTTGCATTATTATTAATTGATTCTGCATGATTGTTTATTATGATTTGGTAATCTCGCATGATTTCGCATGTTCAGCAGAAGTTCTAATAATTAATTTCAAACTTGGTATCAATTTTGCACGATTTTGCATGATTATTAATTGATTTTCGCATGATTTCACCTTTAGAGATTTCGCAATAATTAATTTCAAATTTGGTATTAATTTCACAATAGTGTGCTTCACTGACGAAACTTTAGAGATCCACCCATATTTGAATTTGAATATTTTTAGACAGTGAAGATATCAGTCAAAGTCAGATTAGGAATTTAACGTGCATTAATATTTATTCCTTGAATCCCTCTCATGTTGACACATAAGACTTGATGACGTGTCATCGTCCAGAGAAGAGAATTCCCCCTTAGGACATTTAACTTTGTATATATAATAGATTTTTAATAAAATATTTATATTTAATTATTTTTTGATTTCTTAATTAGTGGCTTAAGAGTCTTGATTAGTGAAATCCAAAAAGAATAAAGTTAGTAAAACTGAAAGTATTTTAAATGTTTTTTTCGGTTAAACAATTTAATAATTGATTCCGTGCTAACGTAAATAGAATTATATCCTTTCCATTCTAACTTCTAAGCTTATAGGCTAATTAGTGCTACTAATAAATCACATGCATGTTCGTGGGTGTTATTCCTTCGATGTTCTTCTGCCATACGCAATCACACTACTGCTTATATTAACGGGGAGGAAAAAAAAAAAAAGAATTTTGCTAAGACAAATGCTAAACGAACACATATTTTAGACACTTACACCATATATCACTATAGCAAAATACTATTTCAATAATGAATAGAATTTTAACAATAAAACAAAGCATTTATGAGTTAAGAAAATACTTAAAAATATTAGAAAAATTAGAACAAGATAACCATGTTATTCACCAACAAGAATTAGTTAGAAAAAGAATAAAAAGAATAAAACAAGAATTAGAAAAATAAATAGGATAATGGGACTATCCGAAGAAATAGAATCAGGATTTAAAGAATTAGAAAAACTAATGAAAGAGATAAATAGAAATATTATTCAACTGATTGAAAATATAGAAAAATTTTCAAATTATACTTGCAATAGAATACCAAAAGGACAAAATGAAATAAGAAATATTAAAGAAACATTAAATAATATTAGCAAAGGAAAAGAAATAGAAGAAAATGAAGACATTATTGGAATAAAAATTATTCTAGGACAACTAAAAAACCTTTTAAGTTATGAAGAAAATAATAGATGTATAACAAAAAAGGAATTAGAAGAATTTTTAGAAACAAAAGACTTAAATAAAATAATGATTAAGCAAGAACTAAACCAATAATCAACAAGAATACCTACACCTATATCTTCATGGAGAGGATAAAAGACGAATACATGGAAACATTAAGAAAATCAAATGATTTAGAAGAAATTCAACAATTACTAGAACAACTTAAAATAGTTGAAGAAGAAAATAACCAAATACACCAAATCGAAAAGATCGATAAAAAAGATATAGAAAACAATGAAAATGAAGAAATAATTTTAAATTATAGCTCATCTTCAGAATCTGAAGAAAACCATATAAGAATGGAAAAAGGTGAATATAGCGGAAAAAGTCCTAAAAGGAATTGGGAAGAATATAAATATACACCCGAAGGAGTTTGGGATAAATATGAAGAAGAGACTATGTATAATAAAGGATACGCAAGAAAAAATAATAATAAATGGACAAAAATTCAAGAAGAATTTAAATCTCGATATAATAATATAGGAAATATACTTGACCTTGATTGTATAAGAAATAAAGAAGACGTCCTATTAAAATGGACTAATGAAATAATATTAATGATCTTGACTGACGAAAGATTTAAACAGCTAAACTTTATAGAAACCAAGAACTTTGTAACATTTAAAACATCTGGAAATGTACAAAAGTTTTTAATAGGAATTAAGGATGAAGATTGGATTAAGTATGGAAGAATGGTAGATAATAGCTCAGATTATGTTAAATTAATAATGACATTAATACATCAAGAATTTTTAGGATATAATTTGATGGAACAAAGAGAAAAAACAAACAAAACTCTACTTGAAAATGCTAAATCACATTTAAATAGAATGCATATTTGTGATATGTGCCAGATTGAAAGTTTCATCTCCGAATATAAAAAATACTATTATCAATTGGATGAAGAAACTAAGGAAATATATAAATATATTTTTATAGATAAATTACCATATCCACTTAATTCAAAAATCAATAGATTATGGGAATTAAGACCTGAGGAAACAACAAATACTTTAGGAGGAATTATTAAACTCTTATACCAAGAATTAAAAGAACAGTGTTTGAATAGAGAAACAATTAGACTATTGAATAGAGGAAGTACTGTCATTTGTTGTGACATCCCAGAGATAGAAAAACCAGGAAAATATGGTTGTGATAAAACAATAAAGAAAAGAAGAAAAAATTATAAGAAATCAAACTTACGAAAAACTTATCCTAGAAAAAAGAATTATTATAAAAATAATAAAAAGAAATATTTTAGGAGAAAGAAATCAGCACCAAGAAAATATTGCCCGAAGGGAAAAAAGAAATGTGTTTGTTGGATATTTAATGTCGAAGGACATTATGCCAATGAATGCCCCCAAAGAAAGGAAAAAGATTTTAAAGAAAAATCAAAATTAATAAAACAAGTTTCCAGATATAAGAACTTGAACAATTAGAAGAAGAATTAAGTAATTCAGATGTAAGTATATATGAATATTCTGAAGATGAATTATCTTCAGAAGAAAGAGAATCTGAATAATACATATATAAAAATATTAATAGAAAAAGGTAATAAAGAAACAGAAGCCTATATAGATACTGGAGCAAGTCTTTGCCTTGCAACAGAAGCCTTATAGATAATTGGGAAAGACTAGAAAAACCATTAAAAATACAAATTGCAGATGGATCAATACATCATTTGTATTGGATAGCTAAAAGAATTACTTTGATAATACAAGAAAAGATATTTATTGTATCAACAATATATAAACAAGAAACTGGAATAGATATAATTATTGGTAATAATTTCTTAAGACTTTATGGACCATTTTGCCAACATCTGAAATATATTACTCTAAAAACACCGTATATTTATCAAAAGCAAAAACGAGACATTATCAAAATACCAATTATTCATTATTCTACATGTACTTATTCATCAAAATTTCAACAGTTGAAACGTGGTGAGATTATTAGCTTAATTTGCACAAAAATTCGCCATGCACTAATAAATTTAGAACCAAATATAATAATTCCAGCTCATATAGAAGAACTTTTGGACAAGGTTTGTAGTGATAACCCTTTAGATCCAAAAATTAATAAAAATACTGAATTAGTAGAACTAAAATTAAAAGACCCTACAAAGGAAGTAAAATGTAAACCAATGATTTATACTAAAATAGATAGAGATGAATTTGCGAAAGACATTGAAGAAATGTGTAAAAAAGGATTAATTAGACCATCAAATAGCAAGCACTCAGCACCAGCCTTTTACGTAGAGAATCATAATGAAATTAAAAGAGGTAAAAGAAGAATGGTAATTAATTATAAACAAATTAATGATGCCATGGAAGAAGATGCCTATTTTCTCCCAAGAAAAGATTTAATCGTTGAAAGAATTAGAAATATGGATTGGTTCAGCACCTTTGATTGTAAATCAGGATTTTATCAGATTATATTGACTGAAGAATCGAAAGCATTAACAGCATTTAGTTGTCCTCAAGGACAATACGAATGGAATGTATTACCAATGGGATTAAAACAATCACCAGGAATCTTCCAGCGAAGGATTGATTCAATTCTTAAGGAATTTAAAGACTTTTGTCTTATCTATATTGATGATATATTAATCTTTTCTAATAAAGGATTAAATGATCACTTTGAAAAGATAGAATTAGTTCTCAACAAATGTTATGAACATGGAATATTTTTAAGTAAAAAGAAAGCTGTTTTAGACCAAAATAGAATTAATTACTTAGGATTAGAAATCGAAAAAGGAAAAATAATAATGCAGCGACATGTATTAGAAAAACTCCAGAACTTTCCAACGAAATTAAAGGATAAAAAGGACTTACAAAAATTTCTTGGACTATTAACATATATTTCAAATGAAGGTTTCATCATGAATCTTGCAGCGGAGAGAAGGATCCTCCAACAAAAGCTGAAGAAAGATGTCCCTTGGACATGGACTGATGAAGACGATAGACTTATTATAAAAATGAAAGACTTATGCCAGGATCTTCCTGAGCTTTATCATCAATCGGATGATGATATAATAATTATTGAGACTGATGCCTCAAATGACTGTTGGGGAGGTGTTATGAAAGCAAAACCCCCCGGATACAAAAATGAATTACTGTGTCGATACATGTCTGGAACTTTTTCAGACAGTGAAATTAATTATCCTATACTCATGAAAAGGAAACACTAGCATTAATCCGAATGTTGGAAAAACACCGGATTTATATACCGGATAAGGACTTTATTGTCTGAACCGATTCTACTTATGTTGCAGATTTTAAAAACTTAAATCATAAAGGCACTTACAAACAAGGACGATTGATTAGATGGCAAATGAAACTTGCCGAATACAATTACTCAATCTCTCACATTAAGGGAGATAAAAATGTTCTTGCAGATATATTATCAAGAGAATGGAGCAACAAACAATTGAAGATATAAAGAAGCAAATTCAATATCAAAGAATGCTCGAGAAGTAGAAAATAATGGAGTTAGACTTGATCAAGGCCAACATTGAAGTATTGGAGTTTCAGCTACAAGCAAAAGGAGAATCTATCAAAGAAGACCCTATGAAGAATATAAAACAACAAATACAGGAGAATATAAAGACAAGTGGTACGCCATTTTTAATGGACCACACCCAGGTGTTTATGATGAATGGCACAAAGCAGCCCCTCACTGCATTGGACTCTCAGGAGTTCACCACAAAGGATTTCGCACCAAGGAAGAAGGCGAGAAAGCTTTGATAGACTACCGTAAAGAACATGACAAGGGCAAATAAGTATATCTTGGCCCAAGAACTTTTTCTGAAACCATAAAGACTCCACCAGCCCAAAAAACTTCATTAAGGATACTCGGAAGAATTCCTTCCTCCATTGATGACTACCAAATTACTTCGAGAAAAGACGATGAACTACAGGTCCAAATTTCCAAAGAAAAATTTTATGAAAACTTAAAAAGACTAACCAACTGGTCCGAAAAGGAGAAAATTAATTGTTTCTATATGGTTAACCAAAATATTTTCGGAGTTAAGGCCATAATTACTCCCGGAGCAACATCGATTCTTCCATTTAATATGTTTCAATTTGGACTTATTGAATGTCTCTACCTAAGTCAAGACTTGGAAGAAATTAAATTATTCCCATACAGTTTGAAGGAAGTCATCCAAAACTACAAAAGAAATGTCGCAAAGGATAGAACTATCTTCTTGAAGTTCTATTCGACTTATCCAGACTTCGCCACAAAACAACCCACAAAGAATTTAATCTTCATTGGAGTAAGCAACAACAGCTTTTCCATGAGAGATGAACCTATTGGAGAAGATTACAATGAAGAAAAAATTATCACAATCCTAGCAAATCAACTGGCGAGTATCTTTACTCAATGTCAAATTATTGGTAAAGATTCCTTCATAAAAGCTATGTACAAAGGACCACATACTTTGCTTCTTAGCAAAACTAGTGGAAAATTGATTAGAGAAAGGGACTTGGCACTACTGACGAACTTTGAACTACCCTTCTACACACTCCAAGGACTTTCGATGAATTATCAGCCAGCTGTCCTCGATTTGCTATGCTCAATGATTAAGGAAAATGGCAACCACGCATGTGAAAGATGCGTAAAGAAAGAAAACTGTCGGCAAGAAGATCAGGATTAAGACGAAGCCATTATTGAAGAATGACATAAGCACTGACGTCATCAAGCAATACTAGGGGAATGACGTAGGCAATGATGTCATTATAAATTATTGAGAAGTCTGATAGATTGTAAGAATGCAGGGATTTTCTTGTAAATTACCTAGCCTTTTACGAATATAAATAAGACCTCTTATGCTGAGGCAGAGGGCAGGGTTTAGAATTTCAATTCTCACCTCACATCTCTTCTCTCTGAAGAGTTCTAGCTTTGCTAGCGAATCCTTGAGAGTGGATTCAAAAATAGTTCTATGTACTCCAACCACTGATTATAAATAAACACTACTTTCATATATTTCTCTACTTCATTGCTTTCATTACTTTCAACTACTCGTTGTAATCGAACCTCAACATGAATAGACGGAAGCAGCGGTGGACCAAAGTATCCAGATACAACTTTGAAAAATCCAAGTCAGGTATGAATTATCAACTTCAGATTTCGTTTTATACTAGAAATTAGTTATGTCATAAATAGAAAGAGAAAAGATTGATAATACTGATATAGAGCACTTACAAATTACTGAAGAAGATGGAAATTATGAAGGAAGTATTTTAATAGATCCAAAATTATTTCAAAAAATACAAAAAGAAGATTTAAACTTGGCTAAAGATGCAAATATGAAGAAATTAGGAGGAATAATGAAACGATTTAACCAGAAAGAAAATATAATATACTATGGAAAGATCATTAATGAAACCCCCATAGACATATCAGAAACAAATGGAAATACTTGCATACAATTATTAAATAAAAAGAAATTAATAGATCTAAAAAGAAATTTAAAAAAAGAAGCACATAGAAGGAAGATCGGATATATTCATATAGGAGCAATACAAGTTTTAATTAAGTCAACCTTTCAAGAAGGAATAGATTCACCAATAGAATTAGTTTTAAAGGATGATAGAATAACAGACCCGAAAGACAAAATATTAGGGGTAATTGAAAGAAACTTAGCTTATGTTAAGCTAAAATTCGAAATACATCCAAATATTGGAATACCATTAGATACTCAAAGATTAGATCAATCTTTAACTATGGAACACAAATTTTTAAGAAATAATTTAATGAGACCAGGAGACAAAATCTTCTCAATTACTTACTGTGTCAATTATGCACTAACAAATTCTCATCATAGTATTACTTTTAGAAATAACGATAGAATAGATATACCAAGACTGTTTGAAGAAATAGGAAAAATTTATTATCCTAAAAGAAATGAATTAACTGAACTAGGAATTTCTATAAGAAATCCAAAATCACTAAGTTTTAGACAGATCCCTAAACCAATTACTTTTCCTGAAATAGAAAATAATAGGGAAGATGAAAACATAAATAAATTATCAAATCAAGTAAGAGATTTAGCGCAATATTTGAGAAAT